>JAWWNH010000105.1:11390963-12011445 GCA_034641385.1 Darevskia mixta
GCACTTGCTTTGAAAGGCCGCACTCATCCTTGCACTTCAACAAAATGGCACACACCCCTTTCTCTCTATGAAATTCACCTCCCTGTAGGAAAACTGCATAGTGTAAAGTGAGCTGTCCGAAGCTACAAGACACAGTCTTAGACACAGTTCTTGTGTCTGTGCATGTGACTGCTGTCCCTTTCCCCATCTTAGCCTAGAGGCAATACAAACGATACACTTAGAGCACAGAACAATTGGACTAACTGAACTCAGTTCTGAATAAGGATTTCAGTGGGTAATTGCAGCCTGCTCATTCTTATTAATCAAGCTAGGGCCACCCATAGCCTTGACGGTTGAGATCTTTCCATTGCCGTTTAGCTCTGTGCCAGAGAAGCAGCACGACTTGTTTAGCAAGCTCGGTTTCTTTTCGTTTACATCTTTATTTAACAAAATTTATACGTGAATAAAACTCTTGCGTCAGCTTTGCATGTCACCCTTCCCTCTCTTCATCATAGCTGTCAGCTTTCGGATTTGAAAATAAGGGATTTTTTCGAACTTTTGGATTTGAAAATAAGGGATGCCACGAGGGCGGTGCAATGGCACCAAGTAGCCTCGCCACCCTGTGCTCCAGAGGCTGCGCGCGAAAGAGCAGTCTGTCTGGTTGGGTGTGAGGGTCTGGCTGCACAAGCCATGCAAGCTCCGCCCCCAGTTGGTCTCAGACTCCTTATTGGTAGCCGAGCAACGCAGCTGAGGAGCCTCTCTGGCCGGCAGGGAGGGAGAGGAGCTGCTTCCTTTGAAATCCGGGAAATTTAAGGGATATCAACAATCCGGGATAGCAGCGGGAAACGGCATTGGAATAAGGGAGTTTCCCGCAAAAAAGGGAGGGTTGACAGCTATGCTCTTCACCAGAAGGCAAGCAGCAGGTTTTCTCTTGGATAAGGTAGAAAACAAACTTGTAATGTTCTTCATAGAATTATAGAACTGCAGAGCTGGAAGGGACCAAGGGGGTCAGATAATCCAAATGCCTGCAGTGCAGGAACCTTTCACCCAACGTGCTCATGTTACACAGGGATTAAATTTTGTTAGCCGATGCTTATTTTTGCAATGATTTTCTGTAAGCCACTTTGTTCAGTAAGGCAGAATATAAACACCTGATGGTTACCTTTGCCAACCTTGTGCCCTCCAGATGTTTTTAACGGCAACTCCTGTCAATCCCAGCCGGCACACCTGTGATGGCTGGGAATGATGCGAGCTGTCGCCCAAAACATCTGAAGGTTGACGAAGGCTGCTTTAAACAAGCAAATGTCTGTATGCAGAAGTAAGTCACCTGTGAAAGGCAGTTTCATAGCCATTTGGCAGAGTCTAGATTTGACACTAAATGTGACATTGCCAATCATGCCAGTTGAAAAATAATAATAGCAGGTGTGCTACTATTTGTGTGACTGTGGTACATGGGGACTTTCAACCCTTTCTTGCCCTGCTTGACCTGACACCCTCCCCCCCCCCCGCCACATCCCCGCTGCTATTAGTCTCAGATGTGAAGTTCCCGTTGGCATCAATGGAGGCTTTTCTACTGGAACTAATAATGGGTGTGTGTCTGTAGAGAGAGATTATTTTTGTCAGGACCACAGCAGAGAGGAAAGGGTTAAGCCTGCCATCCCTGTGTTCAGTGGTCCTAAATAAATTGCCCACTCTACCTATTACCTCCCCTCCCAACAGATGTGGTTGTCAATGACGCATTTAGCAGCATGTCTCATTGGCCCACTTCACTCTTCTATAGAGCATCTGGCACAATATAATTTAAATACTAAATGTTACATATCAGTAACTTTTTTTTCCCTTTTGATATGCTGCTATGTGTAATATATTAGCTTTGTTGCTATATTCCATTTATCATTTGTTTGAATCGCAAAAAGATTAATGTTCCGGGGGCAGGAACCTATCAGCTTGAAATTGCTCCCAGGTCTAATGGCAGAAGGGAGTGTTTGCTGCTTTGCATTTCTATGAAAGGAACTAATAATCTTGGACCCCTTTTGGTCCCTGCAGACAGGTGGAATGTTTATTCATTTTCAGAGAAACAGTTTGAGCACAGCAACAGATTTAAAAATAAAATAAAATCTGAAGCAAGGAAACCTGTCTCTGTTCACCTCGTGCATAGGCTTAATGCGCTTTGCAACAATAAAGTAGCGGTTGATTATTGCTTTGCACACTTGCGGCAGCCTCATTAGTTTCAGCACCTAGCTTGAAGTAGTTTCATGCCAAATTAAAAATGTAGGTCATTCAAAGGACTGGTGTTGTTAGTTTGGCCTGCAGGAATCTAATGCTCACCTGCATCCAGCCGTTTATAAACATTCGAAGCTAATTTTTTATACTCCGCCCAAAGTAGAAATCCACACTAGGTATAATTGCCAATGTTGTTTATGAAACAGCAGTTAAGCTGCTGCTGTTAAGTACACACGCTTGAAATAAATGAGCTTAAAATTTACCAAGTGGAAACTTTTTTTAGGATGATGAAAAATTATGCAGGCATCATGTGGCGGTGAGTGATAGGCTGAACGGAAAATTGCGGAAACAACAGGTATACACTTCACCATGGATTATTTGGCAAGCCATGGGGTTTATAGAAATCGTTTCCATTTCAAAGGTGCATCTCAGATTATTTTGAAAACAATGAAATCGGGACAGGTGTGGGCAACCCATTCAGCAACGTGCCGGTTGCAACAGAAAGATCGTTGGGAAGAAAGTTAACTTCTGTATTTAGGTGCATGAAATTAACTTAATATGCCTAACATTCTCACAGTAGGGTCATATGTAAAAATAGGAATTGGCTAGTCCAGAATCTAGGGCTAGGGATGCGGGAAGCCAGCAAGTTGGACCTGACACTCTGCCAATAGTTTTTTCTTCCATGAATTTGTCTAATCTTCTTTTAAAGTCATCTAAGTTGATGGCCGGGACGCGGGTGGCACTGTGGGTTAAACCACAGAGCCTAGGGCTTGCTGATCGGAAGGTTGGCGGTTCGAATCCTCGCAACGGAGTGAGCTCCCATTCCTTGGTCCCTGCTCCTGCCAACCTAGCAGTTCGAAAGCACGCCAGTGCAGGTAGATAAATAGGTACTACTCCGGCGCGAAGATAAACGGCGTTTCCGTGCGCTGCTCTGGTTTCGTCAGAAGTGGCTTACCCTGTTTCCCCTTTTTTAATACGTAGTCATAAAGTAAGCCATGGGAGGTTTTTTTTTACCTTTGTGAGAAGTAAGACATACCCTAAAAGTAAGCCGTGGTGCCGCCATTGTTTCCGTCGCCTCCTCAGCCCCTCCTGCGTGTGCAGGGAGCCAGTGAATCAGTGAGAGGCACGGGGGGGAAAACACGCCTCTTGCGGAGTTCTGCCCCGTCTGCTTAGCACGCAGGGAGAGGCGTGGGGGGGGGGAAAGACGCCTCTTCCTGCCCCGCCTGTTCCCCGTGCGCAGGGAGCCAGTGAACCAGGCGCGGAGGGAAAACGCGCCTCTTGCGGAGTTCTGCCCAGCCTGCTCAGCGCGCAGTGGGAGGCTGTACCGTACCATACTGACGTAATAAAAATAAGACTTCCCCCCGAAAATAAGCCACCCTGTGTTTTTTTGAGGGGAAAAAATTATAAGATGGTGTCTTAAAAAGGGGGAAAGACGGTAGTCATGCTGGCCACATGACCTGGGAAAACTGTCTGCAGACAAACATCAGCTCCCTTGGCCAGTAAAGCGAGATGAGCGCCACAACCCCAGAGTCGTTCGTGACTGGACTTAACTGTCAGGGGTCCTTTACCTTTACCTTTTTAGTCCAGAACCAGATCTTCAATGCTCCCAAGTCTCATTTGTTTGAAGAGAAAAGCAGTGAATGTAAGAAGGTCCTTGTTGGATCAGACCAAAGGTTCATCGTCCAGAGTCCTGTTTCCTACCTACAGTGGCGAATCAGATGTCTATTGGACCACAGACTGGGAAGCACTGCACTAGATTACCCCAAGTTCAAGTATTATGAGAGATATGAGGGGGGATAAAGCTGACCAAAAGTACAAAGGTAGCATTATTATCAATTTATGATGGGATGGAAGGTTCATAGGCTAGCAAGGACTTGCTCATAAATTTATTGACAGCTGCATGAATTACAGCCAGGAACTGGAAGGGGGCAAGCGGAATATAAAATGGAAGAATGGTATAAAGAGGTGTGGGATATAGCTATTAATGATAAATTAACATGTTCTATTAAGGTAAGACAGGGAATATGCAGGGGAAATGATTTTGAGGAGATATGGAGGCTGTTTGTAGAATTTGTACTGTTGAAATGGAAAAGGGGTCAAAGCATTGCAAGAGGTGTTGAAATTTTGGGAGTTTGGATAGTTACAATGGAATGGTATTGGTGGTGGGGTGCACATTATTATTCTTATTTATTTATGATTATTACTTTGTCAAAATAAAAATTTTAAAAAATGGGGGGAAGAAGATGTGAGGGGGGACCACCCTTCTCTCTAGCCAATGTCTCCAACCATGTTTAATTGTATAAATCCATGTTCCCCCTCAATTATTTTCCTTAAGCTAAACATTTTAACATTTCCTTGTAAGGATTTTGGATTCATCAGGTTATTTCTGACTTAAAGCACCTGCTGCCTAAAACCCAAAAAGCCAGAAGGATTGCAAGGTCCCACTTTCATGGTCTGTATTCATACTGTAAATCAAGATCAAGTGGCCTTTTGCCCTTCTGCTCTATGGGAGGTTTCTGTCCCTGATGCTGTGATTTGATTCGCTGCCTCTATTTGTGGGTGCCACAAATTTCGGCAGCAAATTCCCTGATTGGTCTTTCCAGGGACTCTTTGGGCGTGTCTGCCATTTCTATGCCTTTATTGTGTTTTCTTGTTCTGTGTTTCCCCATTTCCTGGGCTGGGCATGTATTTGATCTAGTGGCATAATGAGAGTACAGTTGTACCTTGGTTCTCAAACTTAATCCATTCCGGAAGTCTGTTCCAAAACCAAGGCACGCTTTCCCATAGAAAGTAATGCAAAATGGATTAATCCATTATAGACTTTTAAAAACAACCCCCAAAACAGTAATTTAACATTAATTTTACTATCTAACAAGACCATTGATCCATAAAATGAAAGAAATAATCCATGTACTGTACTACAAAATCAATAAGACAGATGATGATAAAAAATAATATTTTTTTCTTACCTGCACTAATAATAGTCATTTATCTATTTTCGCAGTCACACAATCAATCAATCAATCAATCAGTAGCTGCACTGGGTTCCACACAGTCACAAAAACAAATTAACCGTAAAAGCCTCAAAAACAAAAATGCAAAATAAATAACAAAAACAAAAGCTCCAAACTTAATCTGTTCTGGAAGTCTGTTTGACTTTCCAAAATGTTCAAAAACCAAGGTGCAGCTTCTGATTGGTGCAGGTGCCCTGGAAAGAATAGCTGACAACCGTATTGGACGTTCGGCTTTCGAAAAACGTTCGAAAACCAGAACACTTACTTCCGGATTTTTGGCGGTTGAGAACCAAGACGGTTGAGAACCAAGGCTTTCAGAACCAAGGTACCACTGTACAGTGTTGTTCTGTTAGGGTACTTCCAGGTTGTCTCTATTCTTGGGTGGGATTCAATCACATTCCAGCAAATTTAGATCGCACAATTAAAGATGATTTGGTGTTGCTGTGGGAATATATATATATATATATATATATATATATATATATATATATGTATATATGTAAAGGGACCCCTGACCATTAGGTCCAGTCGTGTCCAACTCTGGGGTTGCGGCGCTCATCTCACTTTATTGGTCGAGAGCCGGCGTACAGCTTCCAGGTCATGTGGCCAGCATGACTAAGCCGCTTCTGGCGAACCAGAGCAGCACATGGAAACGCCGTTTACCTTCCCGCCAGAGCGGTTCCTATTTATCTACTTGCACTTTGACGAGCTTTCAAACTGCTAGGTGGGCAGGAGCTGGGACCGAGCAACGGGAGCTCATCCCGTCGCAGGGATTCGAACCGCCGACCTTCTGATCAGCAAGCCCTAGGCTCTGTGGTTTAACCCACAGCGCCACCTGGGTCTCTCTCTCTCTCTCTCTCTCTCTCTCTATATATATATATATATATATATCTCCACACCACAATATTGGACTTTTTGTTATAAGGAAAGAGATCGGAAGTGTGGGATAACACTCCTTTGATGTAATGTTGTATAGCCTCCCTGCAAACAAATTAGGCTGAATACTCCATGAAAGGTCACCTGGAACCAACCTTAGACTCTACTTGAAAAGAACAAAGGCTATTTATAGCCTTTATAATAGAAAAGGGGAAAAGATGCCAGTTGAAATTTGTGAGTAATGGTTTTCAGCACAGAGTTGACGTGCAACTACTCTTAAGCAAGTGATTTTAATAGTTTGTCGGACAGGGCAGCTCGGCGATGCAGTAGAAACAGGACTAGCTTGCCCAGTGGGCAGCCAGAGTATTTTCAGTAAAGCCAGTTTTCGACTTTGCATGTTTCCCAGTACCCAGGCCATCTATGTCTGACACTGTTTGCTTTCTGACCACACTCTAGACATTTTGCTGGGTTCACTATACGACAAAATCATTGTGCTCCTGAAAAAAAACACCCTGAAACATGTGAGGCTCAACTAGGAGTGATTGAGGCATACATCCCTTTGAAAGATGTTATGTGATTCATAAATGAAATTACTTAATAATTAAATATTACACAGTTTTCTATAAATAGTGATACTGCAGTATTTGATGGTCTGGTGCATATTGCCAGGGAGGTCTGAGAAGCAGCAGCAATGCGTGTGGTACTGTGGAGGACAGGATAGCCTGAGGAAAACACAAAAGCTTTTCTGCCCCTGGATAAAAACGAACCATTAAAGTGTTTAATTGGAGTGGAATAACACCAGAAGACAGGTATATGTTTCCAAAAAGACAAACCCCATACAAGTTGTCTTGATTGTGCTGCAGTAACGAAGAATAGAGTCCTTTGACAACAATTTGGTTCGGTTAATTGTCACATTAAAAACAGTTGAAACAATTGGGTAGTATATTCCTGTGCTTTGTGAACTTGAAATTGGTTTCTTGAGCTAATTGCTGGGTTAATTCCTTTACAGTTGTAAAACAAGCATGCCGTTCATTAGTGAATGATTACTGCTCCTCCCTGATGGAATCCTTGACTTGAAGAGATGCCTCAGAAACCCACCTATCTTTGCTGAGACGTAGGAGCAAATGTGTATGGTTTATAGTGGCTGCTATCAGGCCTGGCTCCGAGTTTCTGTAACCCTTGGGCCATGGAATTTCACCGACTCCCTTTTAAACTGTTTTTGTGAACTATGTAATTTAGAGGTATAGCTTGATCTGTCAGCCCATACACATGTTCCTGGGAACACATCCTTTTGAACTCAGTGGACTTGCTTTTGAATAAAAATGCCATTTGTTGGGATTATTTACTTCCACAATGGCAAGGCTAACTTTTCTTAGATTCTAATCCTTTCATCTGGGTTCTCAATGCATGCATGGCCAGTCCTTCCTCTCCCCTTCCCAGAATTCTGATCACAAATGGAATACAACAAATATGCGGGGAAATATGATGAAACTCTCACATTTCCTTTCAGTAGAAGAAGCCTATGCACTTCTCTTTTTTAAAAATATAGTTTTTTTTTAAAGTAGCCTATGCACTTCTTTGGACTGTGATAGAAGGAAAAAAGGAGGAACGCTGTTAAAATAAAATTTACCTTTAGCACACAACAATGGCATCTGTTCAGTGTTGTAAATCATTAAAAAATGGGCAGAGATATTATGCAGGAGATTCTCCCATCTTCCAACTCCTTCTCTGGAGTACCAAGAGTTTCCCTCAAATTATGTTTATTATCCTGGGATATCAGCAGTAAAACAGAACCCATCAGCCTAGCTGTCAACTTTCGGATTTGAAAATAAGGGATTTTTTCGAACTTTCAGATTTGAAAATAAGGGATGCCGCGAGGGCGGTGCAATGGCAGCAAGTAGCCTCGCGGCATCCCTTATTTTCAAATCTGAAAGTTCGGAAAAATCCCTTATTTTCAAATCCGAGCTGCTGAGCAATGCAGCTGAGGAGCCTCCCTGGCTGGCAGGGAGGCAGAGGAGCTGCTTCCTTTGAAATCTGGGAAATTTAAGGGATATCAACAATCCGGGATAGCAGCGGGAAACGGCATTGGAATAAGGGAGTTTCCCGCAAAAAAAGGGAGGGTTGACAGCTATGCTCATCAGTGGGGCAAAAGGGCACACCTCCACCTACCCCAATTTCTCTTTGTAGAGAGGAAGGAAAGCTTTAATCACACCATAGCCAAACCAAAGCGCTTCCTGTGTGAGTACCAGTTGGAGGCAAGATTCCACTGGGTAAATTGGGGTTTCCCTGATCAGGGATCATCAGGAAGGAATAACTTGGATAGGGAGACCCTTTGAAGAAGTCTGTTGAATATAATTGTTTAATTGCACACTGAAACGGAGAGTGCCTGTATGTATATTGCTGATGGGTTTAACATTGGTAAATCCCATTGGGATACACTAAGCTAGAAGAAAGCTCTCTGAGCTTCTAGCTGAGTTGAAAATTAACTGTTGATGTTTTTGGCATTATTTCAGAAAGTGCAAATGGGTTAGGTTTGTCTTTAAATGAGAATTGAATCAAATTTTGCCCGTATCCCTAGCTGAGCTGAGTGGCTCACATTCAAAAGGTCAGTAACTGCACCGCCTACTTGACGTGGGACAGCTCAGTCGGTAGAGCATGAAACTCTTAATCTCAGGGTTATGAGTTCAAGCCACATGTTGGGCAAAAGATTCCTGCATTGCAGCATGTTGGACTAAATGACCCTTGTGGTCCCTTCCAACTCTACAATTCTATGATTCTATGTCTGACCATGCAGGGGCTTGGCAAGGGTGTCATGTCATGAAATTCTGGAGCAGAACTCCAACGTATCCTATGGATGCACTTGATCAAGCGGTAGAGCCACTGTTTTGCACACAGAACATCCCAGGTTCAATCCGCAGCATCTTCAGGTAGCGTTGGGAATGGCCCCTGTCTGAAATCTTGATGGTTGACTGCCAGTCACTGCAGACAATGCCAAGCTAGATGGACCGAATAGTCAGAAGGCAGTTTGTACTAGTGAAGGCATTTTGTACTAGAAACCAGCCTTTCATTGTTGCAGCTTCAGCCCTCTTGAATTTGATACCAATTGGAATTAGACAAGCACCTTGTCATGAAATTCAACTCAATATTGATCCAGAGCAGAACTCTGACATATAGTTAGCAGAGTAAAAACTTAAACATGTTGCAGGATTCCCAAAAATAGACCAGAGGCAATTATATTTCATCCAGCAGAGCTTTACTGCTACTGAAGGCAAATGAGCATAATGGTCACAAATCCAATACATTCAGGATTGGCACTGTCCATGAGAAAGCCAGTTGCAGCAGACTTAACTTAAACTTACAATAACTTATAATAAGTCTAAAGCCTTAACACTAAGCATACTATGTACAGAACACCACGCCGGAAAGGAAAAGCGAAAGTGAAACCCAGGCTCCTTCTGGCCTTACTTTTATAGTCAGCATGACCTTGACAGAAAGAGATAAGAGAACCAGTTTAAACTAGCTGTACTCAGCTTCTCTGAAGGAATAACCCAAAACATCATGAACCTTCTGCTTGTTTCTTTCACACACAGAAGCTTCCAGAACCCTCTTGAATTAAGTAGAATAGGAAAGATCTCTAGACATCAGATCGATACTTTCTGCACTAAGAAATGCAAACTGACATGTCAGGGGTGTGAGTGGCAGTGCATGGTGGCAGGCTGGGGCTTAGCTTGGTGTGGGACCCTTCTGAGAAACTGGGTCCTCAACTTGTGCCTGATGTGGCTGACCACTCATATTGGACCTGGCTGTTTTTACTCTTCTACGTTACATGTTTGTGTGCCGTGTCCAGCAATTTGTATCGTTAGATACATAATCTACTGTTTACATTCAGCTGAACTTGAGAACGTGATGAGGTCTTTCCAAGCATACATCTGCAAAGCCTCCACCGTTTAGCTAAGGGCACAGTAAAGGCAATGCACAGGTCTGCAAACATAAGGAAATGTACTCTGTTTCCCCAAGTCCAAGTCCCTCTTGCCTTTGGAAGATGAAGGCCATTGGATAGATATCATTAGCTTAATTGGGGTTGACAGGTTTGACTTGGCACAGGATTCCACCTTATGCTTTTCTTTCCCAAGGAGGATATGCCACTCTTCCTAGCATCAGTCACAAAGCACCCTGCATTTACAGGAAGGATAACTGAATAGCAGATGTTACAACTTACAGACAAATTAAAAATACTCCTATATGCTCATATGCTTCCAAGTATAGTGATGTTTGCTCATTTATTTGCTAACTTTGGACCATACCTTTGCACCAAACGGTGCTCAAGGTCACTAGCAACAGTAATTCAAATACAAAATAATATAATAAAGCACCCTTAAAACAACAGGAAAATAAATGTGTAAAAAATAAAATAAAATGAGGCATCACTAAATACAATAGAAAACTGGTTTAAATCAGTTTCAGTATGTTTACAAATCAGTTTATTGGCAAAAGGACTTTCTAAATAAAAATGTATTGGCCTGCCAGCAGAAGTTAATCAGCGGTAGAATTCTGGATCCTTGGAACAACCACCTAAATGTGTTTCAGATATTGGTGAGACAGACAGAAGACCCTCCCTCAAAAATCTTAAAACCCATATAACATTTATATGGTTGAATGCAGTCTTTCACATGTCATGCAGAGTTCTGTAGATTATAACCGGCACTTTGAACTGTGTCCATAAAATATAGATAACAATGTTTACAATATAGGTTCATAGAATCATGTTTCATACTCCAGATGTCTTGGACAGTGTTTTGGATTCAGAGGTCAATAGGACACAGGCCCCATCTGCACTATACTTTCAAAGTGGTATCGTACTGCTTTGAACAGCCATAGCTTGTCCCAGAGCATCCTGGGAACTGTAGTTTGTTAAGGGTGGTGAGGGTGGTAAGGAGGCCTGTATTCCCCTCACTGAGCTGCATTTCTCTGGGAAAAGAGACAGACTGTTAAACCCTCTATTGAGTCAAGACTGAAGTCTGTATCTTTAAGTCTTGAAAGAAGATTCTCGGTGGCTACATCCCTAGCCAGAACTTCAGAGCAGAAATGAAAAGGCATGAGGATTATTTCTGTTGTTCTGTCTGCAACTGGTGTGATTTCTAAACCACTGAAAAGCAACACGCAGGAAGTAAACTTTCCTATCTATCTTTCTGCCCCAATGCAAAAACCCTTTGGGCTTCAGACGTATTGCTTTACTCGAAAGTTTCTTGAATTGTTCTGAAGACAGGAACTAAATAAAAAACCAGCAAGAAATACAGTTCGAGAAATTTATCTCTGCTGTATCTGATCAATATCCAGCATATACCATGAAAGGAGAAGAATGTCAACAGTAGCAGCAGCAGCAATGCTGTTAAGAGCTACATAAGATAGGATCCACTTGGTCTTGTGCTGATTGACATTGTGGATTATTTGACTTTCCAGGAGTCCACTGCCACAGGCATGTTGAAGTGTATTCTGGCCTTGAATGATTCCATTCTAATCATTCTCTCTCTTGCTTTCCTCTGGATTCGGGATGTGAGAAGGCATTAATTTTATCTAATGACCCATGTTTGTCGCATGCAGCACTGTCTCCATTCTGCTGCATTTCAGCTCCTAACAAAAACTACATTACTCATCTCACTGTCCTCTATGGTGGAATTTTATGCAATTAATTATGTTATTATTACATTGTGTCACACCATTCATTTCAAAGCAAAGGAAGCACAATGAAAATAGAAAAGATTGATTTCAGTTCTGCACATGGGAAAAATAAGTGAACATTGGGAATTTCTAATCCCATTTCTATTGGAATTCTGACGTCCCTACTCTGGTTAAAGAAATGCCCTGCCATCCAAACTCCTCTTTGTTTTTGTTTTTTCTTTGTTACACCAATGCAGGTTTGAACAAATTTTCTTTTTTCTTTTGTGTGCGGACATTCATTGTGGCAGAGCTTGACAAGCCCCGAGCTAATGTGACAGGCTGCTGTTATTTTTGGCAGCAAGAGTAACAGCTGCCATATGGCGTGCGGATGCGTTGAGCGAGATTCACTATTTCTGACAGCAAAGTTCTGCGTATAGAAAATAGCAGTATGATTTTTCTGCTTCCAGGAAGCAAAACAGATGCACTGGCCTGACTAAGGTTACAGTCACACCATATGTTTAAAGCACGGTGGCATCACTTTAAGCAGTCAGGGTTTCCTCCAAAGAATTCTGGAACCTGTGGTTTGTCAAGGGTGCTGGCACTGGTTGGGAGACCCCAATTCCCCTGCAAGAGCAACGGTCCCAGAGGGAACTCTGAGAATTGTAGCTCTGTGATCTCCTTGGGGTCTCCTAACAACTCTTTGTGATGGCCTGGGATTCAGACTCAGACGCTGAACCTGAGGGATCCCAGCCTGCACAGGATTCCCTGCCTCCAGAACCAGCAGAGCCAGGGCTGGGGCCTGAGTCTGAAGGGGCCTCACCTGTGCTGGATCCTCAGATGCAGCCATCGGCTGAGTCTGCTCTGGCTCCTGATGGGATGGAGGACCCATTGCCTGCAGGTGCTCCACTCCCAGCCCTGTCAGGGGAAGCTGAGGTTGCCTCTGGGTCCGGTAACCCTCCAGCCTCTCCTGAGCTGCAGAGGCTCAGGGCAGAGAGGCGAAGGGAACTGAGTTCCCGCAGGAGGAGTGCTCACCTCCAAGCCAGGAGAGGCGAGTTACCTGAGGATCGGAGCCGCCCTATGCCTCGGGGCAGATAAAAGCCGGCCAGCCCCAGCCCCAGCCCCAAGTTGCAAGAGCAACATCGTTGCTGACCAGTTCCTGCCGGTGTTCCTGCTTGATCCTTGTCCTGCTTTCCTGCCTGAGTTCCTGACCCGCCTTGGTTCCCTGCTTGCCTACCCGTTCCTGACTTCGCCTGACTCCCTGCCCTGTACCCTGCTTCAGTTATTTCAGACTGCCTTTACATGTACCTCTGACCTTGGACCGGACTTGGACCTCGCCTTTGGGATACCCCACGGGACCAGCACACTCTTAACATAATATAGTTCCTAGAACTCTTTGGAGGAAGCCCTGATTGCTTAAAGTGGTATCATAGTGCTTTAAATTCATAGTGTGGATATGGCCCACGGATAAAGAGACAAGAGGAAGCTTCTGTTTAGAGTACAGCATGTATATCTACCGACCTGGACTGAAGCACGTTTGGGAATGGGATCTGAGTGAGCATAAATCCCTCTGGGCATAGACATCTTGCTAGTTGGTAGATGACAGCGAATATTACTTGGGGTTGTGATTTACATGTAAATACTGTATTGGGGTGAAATTAACCTCCTCTGCCTTTGTTTCTTCTGTTCTGGAGTTCTCAGAAGAATGAAAATAGAGGTCATGCTCTCAAATAACCAGCTTGAAATAAATGAAAGGGATACAGGCACAGGCCATTCTCCAGCTCCCCAGAAAGTTCGTGAATCTGTCTTAAATATTGGTAATCCATGTAGAAAATCAATTATTCTCTCAGGTGAAGCATAATTGATCTTCCCTAACCACATTAAGGTTGAATAATGAATTTTTAACATGGAAATCATTATTCTGTTCGAATACTGAGGTCGCAGAAGCCTTGAACTGTTACTGGAATGTCCTCCTTGATATAAACTGTGTGCCTCTGCGCTTCAAGTGCGACTGGCTGACCCTAAGTGGTACAGGTGTGTTTCTCTAATAACCATCCTATTTCTGACAGATGGGACAGAAGAGCCCATCTTGCCCTTGCTTGTCAGAACTGCCCTCTGTCCTGTCACAATTTATATTGTTGTTGTTGTTGTTGTTTAGTCGTTTAGTCGTGTCCGACTCTTCGTGACCCCATGGACCAGAGCACGCCAGGCACTCCTGTCTTCCACTGCCTCCTGCAGTTTGGTCAGACTCATGTTGGTAGCTTCAAGAACACTGTCCAACCATCTTGTCCTCTGTCGTCCCCTTCTCCTTGTGCCCTCCATCTTTCCCAACATCAGGGTCTTTTCCAGGGAGTCTTCTCTTCTCATGAGGTGTCCAAAGTATTGGAGCCTCAGCTTCAGGATCTGTCCTTCCAGTGAGCACTCCGGGCTGATTTCCTTAAGAATTGATAGGTTTGATCTTCTTGCAGTCCATGGGACTCTCAAGAGTCTCCACCAGCACCATAATTCAAAAGCATCAATTTTTCGGCGATCAGCCTTCTTTATGGTCCAGCTCTCAGACTTCTTACAGGAACTCTTTTACTTTACATCTTCTAGGGTACCATTGTAAGGGACCAAGTGGCAGTATGAATCATATCTACTTCTATATCTGCCTTGCTCTGTCCTCATTGAGGACATTTGAAGCCAGGCACGCCGGGTTCCTGTCAGGGATCTGACCTCACGCAAGGCTTTTGAGACGGGGAAGGAGGGATGGAGGGAAGTGCAGCCTCTCTTGGGAAGTAGCTCGGAGTCCAGCGGGGATAGCAAGGAAAGCCCCAGTGGTGAGGAGCAGGAACTGCCAGGCAGTGCAGTGGAGCTGAGGGTCAGAGATGCGGACAGAGCCTCAGCACCACCTGAGTGGTCTGAGAAGCAAAGCGGGCAGCTACTTCCGTAGCCCCAAATGCATAGGGGGGGAAAGCGTAAGGAACGGAGGCGACGCTTTGGAATTCCAAAGCTTCTATGTTGGGGGAGGAACCGGCGAAAGCCACTCCCGGATTCTGGAACCGACTCAAGCGGACATGAATCTTAAATGCTCCGATGTACATAGTTTGTAAATAAAGTATTAGCTTTAGAAGAACGGATGTTTCTGGCTCTTTACTCTCGAGGAGACAACCCCGAGCCCTTACAGGTTCCACTCATCATTGTGGGAGTGTAGCAGATACTCTACTATTGAGCTACAGATCTTCCTTTCCTAAATCTGACACCCCCCCCACCACTTTTTAAGGTGGCTGTAGTAATTATAGGAAGCACTGACATAAGATATGAGTTGCACATCCTCTCTGGGCCTTTCAAATTGATGTCCAAAGTAACAAATTTCACACGTGTCTTCTGTGTGCGTTCAAGATGTGGCTCCGTTATCTCACACCGAATGGAAGAAGCATGAGACACTGCTTGGAATGTTATGCAGGGAGCATAAAAACTGACTCACTTGCAACTCCTGAAGTCTGGGGAGCGCATCTCACAATAACACTCCCGAACCACTCTGAGCCTAGACTTAATTTCACTTTGTAAATCACGATGAGGAACGAGTGTTTGTTCTTGCACTGAGCACTACAAAACAAATTCTAACAGTTAAGATAACAGTGGAGATCAAATATTTAAAGAGGGAAAGACTAAAATAACAATTTTGGCTTCAAGCATTTGTGGCTTATATGTCTTCTCTCCCCTCAATTCCACTGTTCGTAAGATGGTACATAATTTCCTTGGAGGTTTCCGACCAGTCAGGATAATAAGTTTAGATATTACGTATTACATACATAATAAATCTCAGGGGGGAAATAATGCTATTATGCTCCAGGCTATATTGCTTCTTTCAGGTTTCTTTCCAAACAGTGCCTCCACAACATTACGATTTTGATTACTTTGTGCCTCTGAGATACCTTTAGAACTATTAAATTGATCAATTATTCCTCCTCCTTCTTCCTAGGATTATGCATATGAGCTTTTTAAAGGGGTGAAAAAAGCCCTTTTCTTCTATTTTCCTAAAGTCTATTTAATTGTGTTGATTTTGAATGCGCACGCAAGTGAATTATATCTGGCGAACCGAGATGAAAGCAGCATGTGCTCCCAATTATTTGTACGCTGGGGCTGATCAGACCAAATAATTGTATAACTTAATTTAACTTTTTTTCTTCTTCCTGTGCTGCTTATCCTAGGGAATTTAATCTAATGCAGCACATAACTATTTTCTGCTTCCATTTAAACTCACAGGATAAGAAACCCTGGTGTTGTAATGAAGTACCTCATCTGTTATGTAAGTACATAGAAAAGAAAGCTGCTTCATCTGCCTTTCTTGCCCCCGCCCTGCCTTGCTCTGCCCTGTCCACCCTGATTACAACTTATATATGCCTGAAAAGTGTCGGGTTTAAGCTAGTGTGTGTTCACATTTCACATTTGCTTAGCAGATGAATACTGTGAATGGAAATTGAGATTGGAGCCCTGTAAATTTTGTTCCAGTCTTTTTGTAGAATCGTACAGCAGTGGCGCATGAAGAGAACAGGTGGCGCTCATAGCTGTCAACTTTCGGATTTGAAAATAAGGGATCAGCAGCCTCACCTGTCCCGGGGACAGTCTACGGTTCTCGGGGACAGTCCCCCCAGGCTACAAATTAATTTACACCAGGCTACACACCATCATCTTTCCCCACCTCAGGGTCTCTTTTCCAGGGAGTCTTCTCTTCTCATGAGATGCTTCAGGATCTGTCCTTCCGGTGAGCAGCCAGGGCCGATGTCCTTCAGAATGGATCGGTTTGATCTTCTTGCAGTCCACAGGACTCCAGCACCACAATTCAAAAGCGTCAATTCTTCATGGGGGGATTGATCAGGTTCACTCTTTTGGCTCTCTGGCATCCATTAATGACTTATTATACAAACATATTGCAGACTTTGCATCCTTTAACACTCTTTTGGAAGGAGTGTATTTGTGGGCTGGGCCAGAGTGGTTGATTTTACATGCAAGCAAAGCACAAACAGTGCTGTTGTCTAATGACATCCTATTCTCTGTAACTATTGGTGAGCAACGCAGCCGCGCAACGCAGCTGAGGAGCCTCCCTGGCCAGCAGGGAGGGAGAGGAGCTGCTTCCTTTGAAATCCGGGAAATTTACGGGATATCTAACAATCCGGCATAGCAGCGGGAAACGGCGTTGGAATAAGGGAATTTCCCACCAAAAAAGGGAAACAGCAAAAAACGGCACTGGAATAAGGGAATTTCCCACCAAAAAAGGGAAACAGCGAAAAACGGCGCTGGAATAAGGGAATTTCCCCCCCAAAAAGGGAAGGTTGACAGCTATGGTGGCGCTGCAGCAGCAGCACTCACCTGGAAGCTATGGCACTACCACTCTCTGCGCCAGGGACAGGGTGAGGTGACAGCAAGGTTGGGGGAGCGCCGAGTTGGTGGCAGCGGCCCCGCAGACGCGCGCAGACACACAGGCCCACCACTGCCAACCAGGAGCTCCCCTGACCTTGCTACCACCTTGTCCTGCCCCATCTCAGCACCACTGCTGCCAGGAGGATGGTTCTGCTACTCTTGTCACCCTCATGCACCACTGCTGGAATCATATAGAGGCTTAGCTCCAGAAGGGACTCCAAGGCGGGGCCAGATTTGTCCTCTGAAAATAGTGTCTGGGGAAATCTGTGCGTATGGCAGCCTCCCTCCCTCTCTGCAACTGCCAATTTTCTTCCTTTGGTGTTGAAGCAGAATGAAGAAGCAGAGACTGCTAGACTTTAGGAACATGGAACATATAGATTCATAACTATCCTGACTATAGGGAGTCACTTTGAAAGATCTGGGAGAACCAAGATGCAGCATGCGTCAGACGCTTGCAGTGCAAAGCGAGGCTAAGCAAGCAAGCTATCAAATTTACAGAAAGAGATGACATTTATTTATATTCCCAGTGAGAATCTTATTTTTCAGACACACTGTGATAGACATATGTTGCTCAAATATACTACACTCTGCAGAGGCATTGTTAATTTAAATTAGAAGACTTAACAGCTCCTCTAGATGTTCCCGCCTAAGCTGCTATCTAAAGTTATGACATTGGGCTGGCATCCATCTGTCTCGGCAGACAATGGAAGAATGTGCCTTTGCGGGGGAAGTCAGACTTTTGGAGAGTCACAGCGCCTGCTGTGGCAGTAGAGACCTCTCTCTATGTTTCTTCTCTCTACGCTCCTCTGGTTAAGGAAGCATCCTGTCTCCAGCAGGTGGGACAAAGCCTTATGGCCTATAAAGCCTTATTGTCAGTGCAGAGTTGCGCTCATCCTAAAAAGAGCTGGTTATGTTGACAGTCCTAAGCACTAAGTGCTGGAGTCTGGCAGGGTTCCTAAATACTCAATCCCTTACTCCCGTTCCTGCTGGGTGCCTCAACTTTTCAGAATAGTGGTTTTCACAATTTACTGTGAATCAGCAAGGGTGAAAGCTATTTCCTCAGCTGAGGCGATAGGATCAGTTTCAAACAGCAGAGCAAAGGGACATAAGCATTCAAATTTAATTCCACTGATGTCCTTGTATTCATTTTGTTATTTAAAAATGATCCCATTATAATGATTTGCATGTATCTGTGTTTATAAAAATGTAATGGGAATTCAGGCCCAAGATCAATCAAGTAGTCATCTTTTCTAAAAGAAGTACAGAACAATATTCTTGAATTTCTTTTCTAAATGGTATGAATGACTTTCCTTAGCATATTTAATTCTCTTGCAAGGTGGCTGTTAACTTATTATTTCATGCTTTGATCTGTCCAAACACCACAGTATCTTCCAAGATAAAAAGAGATGTATGGAGCTGAGAAATATAGGACTGACACTTCCTTCCTTTGAAGCTTCCTAATTCACCTTTAACAGACCTTTCTCTTGTCAGACTTGATGGCAAGCTTGACATAAGTAGCCAGCTTAATATTTTATTCAGAAGAAATACTTTATCTTCTGGTAGCGCTATCAATGTCATATGTGCTAAGCTAAATATTTTCAAATGTGAGTATTCAGTTGACCGTACAGTTTGGACTTCATTCTTTGGAATTTTCTTCATTGCCCCTTCATAAAACAGAAGAATTGCTATTATAATTCTATTGCATTTGTCCAAATGGTAGGACAGCTTGCTTCATAAGGACAATTTAATTTATGTTTTTGCAATAAAGGGCAAAAGTGTAACTCAAAAGATCTTGGTCTCAGGCAATTCTACACATCATTTGATCGTTTCTCCTTCCTTGGGATTGTTTCGGAGTGTTGATTCTTAAGTCTGTGAAGTTATCCCATTCCTCTGTGCTGAGCGGGAGCACATTGGTTTCTCACAAATTCGATGAGTTGTTTTTGCTGCAATAAACATCAGCTAGAAGTATCTGGTTTCTGTTTCGTGTGACTGGCTGTTAATGTGCTCGTCTTGAATGATGCTACATATCTACACAACCCCTGAATTGGTTTTCATTCATTGCATCTACAAGAGCAAATACTTGGCACTGTCTAGGGCAGTGATGGCTAACCTTGACACCCCAGATGTTTTGGAACTACAACTCCCATCATCCCTAGCTAACAGGATCAGTGGCCAGGGATGATGGGAGTTGTAGTCCCAAAACATCTGGAGTGTCAAGGTTAGCCATCACTGGTCTAGGGCAGTTTCTAGTGCACCCAGTTTCATGTTGATTATTGAGTAGAATCCCCATCTAACACATAAACATTTGTCAAAAGTTAGAAAATGCAATCCCTTCCCATGCTGTTTGAGTTTTGCAGAGCATTATGAGACAACATATATGTTCCACATCCTGAGTATGTTCTTATAGGCATTGATGGTAGCGCCTTCAAAACAAGCCAACATCTGCAGCCACTGAAACTAACACTAGCATATTTTGCTCTTTGTTTCAGTTTTCCTTTTAAGCGCACCAGCAAAAGAGAATGGAAGTTGAATGTGATATGGTGGCTGACAAAATTAAAGCATCTGACATTTGTTTAGGGCTGGATCTAGACACATCAAAGAAGCGTTGTAAATTTAAACAGGGAAAACAGGTAGAGATAAATGGGACTCCACATCACCACCTGTTGGCACAATGTTATATCGCATAGACAATGCATATAAATTTATTTTTCTTTACCAGTCTAGCTGAGTAGATTGGGTAGGCAAACTAAGGCCCGGGGGCTGGATCCGGCCCATGGATGGTCCAGGAATCCGCGTGTTTTTACATGAGTAGAATGTGTCCTTTTATTTAAAGTGCATCTCTGGGTTATTTGTGGGGCATAGGAATTCGTTCATCCCCCCCCCTCAAAATATAGTCCAGCCAACCCACAAGGTCTGAGGGACAGTGGACCAGCCCCCTGCTGAAAAAGTTTGCTGACCCCGATCCAGATCATTGTGTATATTTGTGAGATGGTCTCATAAGCACATTGGGGGAGGGAATGTTTTCTACCTCTTGTTTTATTAATTTTACCTCAGTCTGACTGTTCTCCATGCTGACTCTTTGCCAGCCTACACGTATTTTAATGTCAAACCTGCATAGTTCTCCCACATTGGGACATAATATAGGTCGAAGAGTACTCTACAAAGGGAAAAAAAGGTCTTCTTAGGATGTGTTAGCATCCTGAGCAGCTGCTACTTAAAATATAGATCAAAGCTTCTTCATATAGCTGATTTTCTCTACTGAATATCTGGCTTTCCCCCATTTCCATCAGCCTAGAGGCCAATTGCCCTTTGAGAATCTACCAGAGGGGTCTTTGGAGCTGGCTAATTTCCATGTCACATTAAAACAGGTGGATTCTTCTTACAAGGATTCTTTTGGCACTAGCTATAAGCTCTATAAACCAAAGTGCAGAAGTTTAATGATCTAAAAACATAATATGAATAATCTCATTCCTGGCCACATGACATATTTAACATATGCTAACACTTTGCACTTAACAGTAGATTTAAAATTAGCTACAGACTCACAAAGGAAAAGTATGGCTTATTCAGCAAGGTTTCATTTGCCAATAATATTCAAGAAAATATTAAAGTACAATCGCATCAGAGATTGATAGGGTACAATAGCACCAGAGATTAATATTTCGAAGTCTGTTAACTTTAGAGTCATAAACTCAGTGTTGACTTGAAATAAAGATTATATTTTGACCTGTCTTCTACAATCACCATCATCTTCTTAACTTGGACGGACAATTAGGAGCTGGTTTGCTTCTTTTGACATGTCAGAGATTGTGAAGAAATGTTTCTTATATGAGCAGACATATTTTCAATAGACAATCTAGTGAACCGGGTTCGCTTCCCCGCTCCTCCACATGCAGCTGCTGGGTGACCTTGGGCAAGTCACACTTCTCTGAAGTCTCTCAGCCCCACTCACCTCACAGAGTGTTTGTTGTGGGGGGAGGAAGGGAAAGGAGATGGTTAGCCGCTTTGAGACTCCTTAGGGTAGTGATAAAGTGGGATATCAAATCCAAACTCTTCTTCTCCTCCCACACCTAGTTCTCTCTCAAGATTTTTAAAATATTAATAGAAACTGATCATTCTGCTCTTGTTATTCTCAGGTGCATTTTTTCACATCCATAAGTAGTGGCACTCCATCTGCTCAAGTTTTTTCTGATTTTCTTTTTCTTTTTCCTAATAGTACACAATAGTTGAAATAGGCGGAGACCAGATGGCTTTCAGTACATAAGGTCATGAATTGTTATTGGCTTGACACAGAGCAGGAAGTACTGCTTTTTCTTGATCTAATTATATTCCATTTTGATAATGTTCAGAGTTCATTTTTCCCTCAAGAGGAATCTCATTTGGGCCTCCACGGTGATCTGTTTTTTATCCTCGTCTGTTGGCTGAGATTATTTCTTTGAGACTTGACTCGGCTTGTAAAGTTTACTCCTTTGACTAGTGTCTGATAATAATGAGGTCACAGGTTTTTTGTTTTTGAAAACCCAGCCTGAGACATTACCCTGAATTAATTCTGAATTTTATTTGGGAGTTTGTGTGGGATAAAACTGGAAGACATGTTTACATAGTCAGTTATTTCGGTGAAGCAGACATTGAAACGCCTTGAGTCATAACCAATGGTCTCAAACTAGCAGGGGGCAATGGGCACTGCTTAATGGGAAATTGGTGAAGCAGAGAGCATACTTGAATGGTCTTATCACACCTACAGTGTGATAAGGGAGGAAGAGCCTGAATGCAAAACTATTTGGGATTTAGCTAGGCCTAGGAGAGAGCTTGCTTTGCATGTTGGGATTTCTAGACATGCTAATTTGGGTCTTACACTGCCTGCCTGTGTTTTGTTATCCCATAATGCCAGTAGCAGACGTTGGGGTGGGGCTGCACTACTCACCCGAACGCTCTCTGCTGATCAATGAGATGGGTGAGGTGGCAGTGAGGTTGGCGCGGTGCAAACATGCTGGTGGAGCCAATATGGTGCTTCCACTGACTTGTTTTTACCACGGCAATCTTGACCCCTTGACCCTCTCCATCCCAGTGTGCAGCAGCGACCCAGCCAGAGGAGTGTCAGATGAGTGACACAGCCTCGCCACATCATTCACCACTGCATAATACTTGCTCAACCCGTGTACATTCCTGAAAGACAATACTTTAAAAAAATAAATAAATACTGCAGTGTTGACAAGCTGAAGAACTAACAATATTGCCCTGAAATTTGTCTGCCTCATTCCTTTACTAAATAACAACCACACATTTACCTCCCTGCTTTCTGCACCTCAATGTCTAGTAGCACTTATCCATGACCTGAGGTTGTGATTTTCCCTGTTTCCCTACCCCTTCCTCTGCAAGCTGCAGCATTTAATGTGATGTGTGTATGTGTGAATGTATATGAGAGAGAAATTGAGAGCGAGAGATGCAGAATATCAGGACATGCATAAGTTACGCTAGGTGTTAAGGAGGGGCAGGAAACGCTAAAGATTAAGAATGATATCCGCTGAAAATAATGAATATGAATAAATTACCTCCATTAATTTCAATAAATTGAAATTTATTGAATTTAATTAATTGAATACCACTATAAGCTGCCATTTTTTGGCAGTCATGCATTTACCATGACATCTAGATTTGCCCTTTAAATGGAAGCATATAGCTCCCTAGAGGTAGAATCAGCAGTGATTTCTTGATTCAGTAACCCAAACCTAAGAAGGAAGGGAAGGGGAATAGTCATGGATCATATATACCAGTGATGGCTAACCTTGACACCCCAGATGTTTTGGAACTACAACTCCCATCATCCCTAGCTAACAGGATCAGTGGTCAGGGATGATGGGAGTTGTAGTCCCAAAACATCTGGAGTGTCAAGGTTAGCCATCACTGATATATACCAAGCTCCATGGAGATTTAAAAAGAAGAGAACAAAGTCTCCACAGAGATATAAAAGTATAGCCAAGCAGGGATCAAAAGGTTCCCTTGCACCATCAGAGTGATTGTAAAGAAACACCAGCGAGCAAAGAAATTAAAGCAATTACCATCACGTTCATAAAGCTGCTTCGCTCAGGGTCATACTATGAGCACAGCTAGAGAAATTAATGCTGTGGTATTCAGTTGAATGTGAATTCATCTATGTGAAAATCAGTACACAGTCAAAGAATGTTACAGAGTGGTTTGAACAAACTGGAAAGCACAGGCAAGGCAAGTGTTTTTCAATAGGTGCTCTAGAGACCACCAGCATTTGGGGCTGTTGCTAGCCTTGCTTCCAACACATGGAGGATTTAAACTAAAGGACACACTTATCACTGTGCAAATGAGGAAAGATACAATCAAGGCCTTCCCCCCTCCCTTTTTTTTCCAACCAGAGCTCACAGGAGCTCAGTTCCTGCACCTCTCAGGTGGGCACCATTGCCATTCTAAGAGAACAAGAGAGAAGTTCATTGTGAGCGCCATTACCTCTTTTTCTAGAAAAATAGCACTGGTTACAATGATGATGAGTACAATGGGTAGACTTAATGGACATGAATAGCTTAGGTTCGTTAATTTCAATTTCATTGAATAGTTGAATAAAGCCCGCAAGATGCTATGAAACTAAAAAGAGATGGAGATATTTAGGATTGGGTAGGAAATAGAACAGGCACCCCCAACCTGTGGCCCTCCAGATGTTTTGGCCTACAACTCCCATGATCCCTAGCTAACAGGACCAGTGGTCAGGGATGATGGGAATTGTAGTCCAAAACATCTGGAGGGCCGAAGGTTGGGGATGCCTGAAATAGAAGGGACAGATGCAAAAATGATATCGCTATAGAAACAAGAGGATACAAAATGTAAAAGAATGGTGTTGACACCAAAATCGTGTTGCTTAAGAAAGGCAATGCATAGCTGAACTGAATGACGAGGAGTGGTGTCCACATGCATAAACATATGAGGCTTTTACCATGGATGCGGGTGGCGCTGTAGGTTAAACCACAGAGCCTAGGGCTTGCTGATCAGAAGGTCGGCAGTTCGAATCCCCACGACAGGGTGAGCTCCCGTTACTCGGTCCCAGCTCCTGCCCACCTAGCAGTTTGAAAGCACGTCAAATCAGCAATGGGGCCCGAAATGTAACCCTGATGGTCCGATAATAGACAGCAGAGACTTATGAATTTAAATTTTAAACCTTAAGAGGCTGAAATATGGTTTTAAATGTAAGCATCAATTCTGTGAATTGGCCCATATTTTTATCTCTATTTGTAAGATAATACAACTTATGGTATACTATTACATTTTATATAAATTGCTTTCTGGTCTTGGACCGCAATAAAGATATTTGATTTGATTTGAAAGCACGTCAAAGTGCAAGTAGACAAATAGGTACCGCTCCGGCGGGAAGGTAAACGGCGTTTCTGTGCGCTGCTCTGGTTCACCAGAAGCGGCTTAGTCATGCTGGCCACATGACCCGGAAGCTGTACGCCGGCTCCCTCGGCCACTAATGCGAGATGAGCACCGCAACCCCAGAGTCGGCCACGACTGGACCTAATGGTCAGGGGTCCCTTTACCTTTACCTATCCTGCCAAAACCAGCTGCATTTCCCCACTCCTTTCTCTGACTGCATTAAGTACAATCATTGGCCACTATGTTGACCTGAAAGGCGAGCTGGCTTGCAATCCCTGCTTGCAGCATATTGACAGTCAATAAGCCTAATTGGTAGCAGCTGTAGCACTGAGCTCATATGTGTTCCACACACTCTGATGTATTGACAGGCCCCAGGCCTAGCTAGACAGGGAGATAATGGTTAATACCAGCCACCTGTGTTCCCAAGGGATCCCAGGCATTGAGTAATACCAGCCTCCTGTGTTCCCATGAGACAAAGCCTGCCTGGGCAAATAAAGATTGTGTGTATCTTTACTTGGGTACAAACAAGCCATCTCTTCCCTGTGGAGTCTGGCCCACGGAATGCTATGAGCAGGAACAAGGAGGGAGCCACCAGACCTTTGCTGTAAGTTTGTACCCTTCTTTAATGAACCGTTAGACCTGATCAATCTGGTGGTCTCTTCAGGGTGCTTCAGCCACATAGATTTCTGGAGACCAAATTGGTTTGTTGTGATTTTCCAAATCCAGTTGCTGGTTGCAGGACCCAACTTTGGTTGAGTGTGTGCTTTTTGGACAATGTAGGCTATACCCCACTCTTCAGACAATAGGCTCTTGGAATGGCTGTCTGAATTTAAATTACAGCAAAACAGTAACTGCATTGCAGTAAAAAAACAAAAAAAAGTAGAAAAATAAGGGCAACAGAAAAGGAAAAACCTGCTTTAAAATGGTACATAAAAGTTTAAAGGAGCAAAACAAAAATACATGGACAAATAAAAATATTGTCACCTGGCACCAAAATCACTTCAGACTTGGTGCCAGGCAGTTCTCTGAGGAAAGCATTTCAGGATCGGGACTCCACAAATGAAAAATCCATATACCATGTTATTTGCGATACTGCCTCTTTGAATTCTGTAGCAGAATGTAATACATTAGAATACAATATAAGAAATAAAAGAAGCAATAAAAGAGACCTTCAGCAGTTTTCAATTGGCTTGTGGTGGTGGTGGTGATAGTAAGGAGATTTGGGGCCCATTTGCCTAAGGCAGGGTTTTTCAAACTGGGGTTGCCTGCTGTTTTTGGACTACAACTCCCACCATCCCTAGCTAGCAGAACCACCTGTCAGGGATGAAGGGAACTGTAGCTCAAAAGCAGCTGGAGCCCTAAGTTTGGGAAACTCTGGCCTAAGGTGAAGATCACCATTTAATGGAAGATATCATAGATATGATAAATATCTATGTATCTATATCTAACAGACAGGAAAAGATCAATCTTTCTAATTGATTAGAATGAGATCAGAAGCTCAAAGGGTTTCCACATGGGAGATAAACAGAAACCACAGCGCTATAATACATGTTTCTAGAATAAGCATTCCTTGCTTGCCGCACTTGCTGAGGACTCTTATCTCAAATTTTATCATGGTTGTTTTGGAGGCCTCTGGTTAATGTCCAATGCACAACTTTGTGGCTTTGTGCAATTTCTTAAGTAGGTCATGAAGA
Source organism: Darevskia mixta (assembly GCA_034641385.1). NCBI lineage: Eukaryota > Metazoa > Chordata > Lepidosauria > Squamata > Lacertidae > Darevskia > Darevskia mixta. Next base: position 11,417,203 of record JAWWNH010000105.1, read on the forward strand.
ATCCAGAGTGATTGCATTCATGCAACTGACCATTCCTATGCATGTGTGCTTCAAAATGTGTTTCAACGTCAGTAATCATTGAGAAACTCTGGTTGTACTCGTCGTTCTTTCATATAGGAACCCAAAAGCTACCGTATATTTTATTGCAGAACCCTTGGAAAGTTTTGCCTGGACAGAGGGGAAGAAATCTCTTTCGAGCACCTTCATTCTTTATGTAAATTGAACGAGACAGGAAGGTCAGCTGGTAGTGCAATAACATTATTTAAAAATAAATCCCCATCATGCATTGGAAGCATCCATTAGGGAGACATTAGTGTGAAAGGAATTAATGTTTCCCAGCTTGCAGCTTCAGACTGCCTATTTTAATTTTGTTCATATGTTACCAGTTATCTGCAGAGCACTTAATATTCTGTAATGCCACACTTTATGTGATCTCTTAGGGCCTTTATGTCTTCCTTTTCATTTACTACTGTGTGCTATTATTTAGATGCATGGAGGCGGTTGGTCATTATTCTGTTGTTCAGGTGCCACTGACGGGATTAGTTTTGATCAATACAACTTGCAAAAAAATTGATCATAAAGTATAGTTATTTAAGTGGACTTATTTTTTTGTTGCTTGTTGTTTAAACTTCCCTTTTCAAGGACTGGAAAGGGAACTGTAAAAAGAACTATACAGCCCTACTCACCCCCCCATGCCCCCTTCCATTTTTTTTCCAACCCCTCCCTTACCATTTGGTATATTTTTCCCCCGTAGGCAATGATATAAACTGCATAGGAATGGTTAGTTCATCCTTGAAGAAACACACTGAGTTTGAAGTTATTTAATGCTACTGTATAAATTTCTATTTGGAGGTATTTCCAATCCCAACATGAAGTGTATAAGATAATGGGGCAGAGCTAACAGGATGATTTACTGCCTTCCTCCAACGGAAGCTTGCTTCCAGCAATAAAAACAATACAAGAACATTGCAGCACCTTTACCCATCCTAAGACAGTTGGGGCTGGGCCGGTTGTTGTTGCTGCTGCTGCTGATAGAATCATAGAATCATAGAGTTGGAAGAGACCACAAGGGCCATCCAGTCCAACCCCCTGCCAAGCAGGAAACACCATCAGAGCATTCCTGACAGGTGACCGTCAAGCCTCTGCTTAAAGACCTCCAAAGAACGAGACTCCACCATACTTCTTGGCAGCAAATTCCACTTGATAGCAAAGTTCCTACTACTATTATCCTCCCATTATGTTCCTTTAATGACATTTTTTATGCAAAGTAGTGTCAGGGAGCCAGCAAGGAGAACAGGTCGTTAGCAGAACAGAGAAAGACAGTGAAACTCTTGGCTAACTTCGTTTCTTTATTAAGGAAAGCAGAATGAAGAAAAAAAAAAACACTGAGAAACTTCTAAAGGTTGCTCCTGTCTAGATGAAACAGTTGTCCGGATAATAATAATAATAATAATAATAATAATAATAATAATAATAATAATTTATTATTTGTACCCCGCCCATCTGGCCGGGTCTCCCCAGCCACTCTGGGCGGCTTCCAACAAATGTAAAAATACATTAAAATGTCACAGATTAAAAACCTCCCTGAACAGGGCTGCCTTCAGGTGTTTTCTAAAGGTCATGTGGTTGTTTATCGCTTTGACCTCTGATGGGAGGGCGTTCCACAGGGCGGGCGCCACCACCACGGATGGGCTTGTAGCTCCCCCTTCACTTCCTAGCCCTGTGTCAAGCCCCTGCCTCTGTCTACATCAAGCTCCAAGGAACCCTCTCTGTGTCTGCCTGGCTCTCTGCTCGGCAACATGCACCTCATTTTGGGAGGGTGCGGGGTTCGCAAGCTGTCAGCAGAAAAGCTCTAGTTACAGGTAGGTAGCCGTGTTGGTCTGCCGTAGTCGAAACAAAATTTAAAAAATCCTTCCAATAGCACCTTAGAGACCAACTAAGTTTGTTATTGGTATTAGCTTCTGTGTGCATGCACACTTCTTCAGATACACTGAAGCAGAGAAGCTGTCAGAGTGGCTCTGTGGTAGAACTGCCAAGTCTGATTCCTGCCTGGCCTGTGCTGGGGCAACTGCCTGTTTCCTCCTCTTCACGATCTCTCAAGCTCTCTCCAGTACCTTGGAAGTCGAACGGAATCTGTTCCGGAAGTCTGTTCAACTTCCAAAATGTTCGGAAACCAAAGTGCGGCTTCTGATTGGCTGCAGAAAGCTCCTGTAGAAAGCTCCTGCAGCCAATCGGAAGCCACGGAAGCCCCATCAGATGTTCGGCTTCCAAAAGTAGTTCGCAAACCAGAAGTCACTTCTGGGTTTGTGGCGTTCGGGAGCCAAAACGTTCGAGAACTAAGCTGTTCGAAAACCAAGGTATGCCTGTACTTCCCAGCTTGTCCCGTCCTCTGGGGTGTGGCCACTTTCCCACCACCAGGAGCTAATATCCAAATGCTCTCCCTCTGTGCTTTCCCTGGGGGACTCTTGGTCAAGCAGCTTCTACCACTCCTCTTCATCTAGCCAGTCCCTGACAAGTAGTTAGTTCAGCCAACAAAACCCATTCACACCCTGGAACAGCATAGTAATGGTTAAGATTCTCACCCCCTAGTGTGTTGGCAGTCTGCTCATTTTAGTTTTCATTATTGGAGAGTACAAATTATAAGGACTCTATATAACGTGGGGCTGCTTCCCATGATGATCACAGCATTCCAAATTCCAGCTCCGCTCAGGCTGACTCCTCCATGTCTTAATATTTCAGGCTTGGCTTAATTATTTTGAATAATCTTCAAGTGAATTTATCTTCAAGTGGAATAAGCTCAAGCGTTTATCTGAATTTGAAAAAGCAATGGAAGAGAAGTTTGAGTGCATGTGCCCCCTCGCCCCACCTTTAGCAGGATTGCTGTGCCAGGCTAGAGCATTATGTGCAGTGAGACCAGATCAGAATCCAATGGATCCCAAGCTGACTCAGTCCAGTCCCCTTCCTGCCCCGGTAACACCCTGTTTCAGGGCTTTCCACTGGCTCCCATCAACGGGGATCCCACCAGCATCCCTTCTGAAGTTAGTCCTTTACAGTTGTGTTTAGACAGAAATAATACTTAGATAATGGATATCTACAGCCTTAACCTAGGTAAATGTAAAGTTACCCCTGACAGGTCCAGTCGTGGACGACTCTGGGGTTGCGGTGATCATCTCGCTCTATAGGCCGAGGGAGCCGGCATTTGTCCGCAGACAGCTTCCGGGTCATGTGCCCAGCATGACTAAGCCGCTTCTGGCGAACCAGAGCAGCGCACGGAAACGCCGTTTACCTTCCCGCCGGAGCGGTACACTGCTAGGTTGGCAGGAGCTGGGACCCCGTTGCGGGGATTCGAACCGCCGACCTTCTGATCAGCAAGCCCTAGGCTCTGTGGTTTAGACCACAGCGCCACCCACATCCCTTACATACCTTATGTATATTCTGGATTCTCTGGAAACAGTGATGGTAATCTGAAAATGGTCAGTTGTATTTCTTCCTATGTTTATGGTGACATTTTTAGCCAATGTCCAAGTGGCTTGATGGATTTATTGTGGCTTTTCAGTAGTAAAAGTTGAGTCTGAAATGATAAATACTGAGAAGTATGTTTTGAGGTAATATTAGTAGTAATGGTATTTAAACTCTCTCTCTCTCTCTCTCTCTCTCTCTCTCTCTCTCACACACACACACACACACACACACACACACACACACACACCCCTATAAATGCTGTGAAACTGCATTAGATATCTGCCTTTACCCAAAGCCACAATTGAAAGCAGAAGCATGCACTGTATGCTTTCGGGCCCCCGCCCCCTTCTGCCCATCCTATTTTTCCATGTTCATCACCATAAGGTTATCAAAGATGTGGCTTTTGTCAAATTTATCCAGCACCACTAGATAAGAAGTAAATTGGAAAGTATTTTCACAAAAAAAGACCTTTCTGATGATGTCTATAAAATGCAGACTAGACATTCATTTTCTAGATTTATTATTGTCTGACAAAATTGATTTGGGCAAAAACACTGTAATCACCTAATGTGTAGTTAGCAATTTTCCATCTCATTACCCAAACCTTGTATCTTATTACAGTGGAATCCATTTAAAAGAATACCTGTTAACGGAATGGTCCTGCTCAAAGCCTGCACTTTTTCCATCCGCTATGCCAAAACATTTATGGAGCTACAGTAAAGCCTTTGTAAATTCATTCCTGACAATGCACCTTGTTAAAAGATTTAAAGTATCAGTAGGAACACAATAGAAATTTCATCAACAAATGTAACTGATCTGGATGCAGGACCTAAACATTTTCCCAGGAACCTAGCCATGTTATGTCTTTGATCCTGTAAGATACACTATATTCTAGTAAAGCAATATTGTATTTTATAATGCAAAGGGTCTCTTTTTACAACAAAAGTACATTTGTTACTCTGCATCTCTAGTCGCTCACAACAGAAATCCTCCTCTTTCTACTATTCTATCATTTTTCTAGATATACTACAAATACACTGAATTTGGGTGCAGTTTTTATTCCTATATTGTGCATTTTGTTTTAAATGCATTGCAACCTTGCACCTTTAGCAAAATCTGATATACAGTCCCATATGAACGAATTCCTCTAGTTTGTTCTGCTAAACATATTAAAGGTAAAGGGACCCCTGACCATTAGGTCCAGTCGTGACCGACTCTGGAGTTGCGGCGCTCATCTCGCATTATTGGCCGAGGGAGCCGGTGTACAGCTTCCAGGTCATGTGGCCAGCATAACTAAGCTGCTTCTGGCGAACCAGAGCAGCACACGGAAACGCCGTTTACCTTCCCGCTGCAGCGGCACCTATTTATCTACTTGCACTTTGACGTGCTTTCGAACTGCTAGGTTGGCAGGAGCAGGGACCAAGCAACGGGAGCTCACCCCGTCGTGGGGATTCGAACCGCCGACCTTCTGATTGGCAAACCCTAGGCTCTGTGGTTTAACCCACAGCGCCACCCGTGTCCCTTGCTAAACATATTGGGGATGGCAAATAAGATAGATGAAATATTTAAAGGACACTATGCAGTAGTGGAGATATCTGCACCGGCTGGGTTTTTGCCTGCCAAGTAGCTCAGGAAAACATTGTCCACCATGAAAAATGGGAACCGACACAATACAGCTCTTTTAAGTATTTCTGCAAGTTAAATGACTGAACGTTGAGGTGGAACATTTTAGTAGGTTTTTTTTTTTTTTTTTTTTACCAGCCGCAACTTACCATGTTTGTGAGCCATGTTTGAGAGCTACGTGATGCAGTGTTGAGAGTGTTGGGCTAGGACCCGTAAGACCAAGGTTGAAATCCCCATTCAGCCATGAAATATGCTTGATGACTTAGGTCCCATCTTAGTTTCTCAGCTTTAACCTACCTTACAGGGTTGTTGTGATGACAAAATGGAGAGGGAGGAGAACCAGGTATACCACCTTGAACACTTTGTAGGAAAGGTGAGCTATGTATAAATGTAATAATAAAATAAAACATGATACGATACAATTTTTCTGAAACAACAAGAGGACAAGTGGTCAGGGGTTGATTCAGTTCACTTGGAGTCTCGTGGCAGCACTTTAAAAGCTCATCGTATGGAAAGACAGTTGTGTGTAGCCTCAAATCATGTAGTCAAATCTAGTCTTAGCATTATTCCATTGAGCTTCATACAGTGAGAGGTAGTAGTAACTCCAAAATAATCTCAGTTTAGATCAAAAGGCGAATTTTGGTTTAATGATTTAACTTTGGCTAGGACACTTGATAAAATATGGAAAGATGCTATTTCGTTCCTTAGGTGTATGTGAGACGTGCACATTTCCTAAGACCTGCTGGAGATTATGTTTATTGACTGGGAAATATGCAGAATTTCCTCTTCAGGGAAGGAGCATGAGCACATTCTCCATAAGGCCCGGTGAATGTGTAAAATGGGCAGTTTTTAGGCACATGTGCTGCTCAGTTTACATCCCCCTTAACTTAAACAAAAATCAGCACTGATATTTGGAAGATGTTACTCACCAATTTTGTTTCTGAGTTCTATTATGTGAAAGGAATCGTTTTAAAAGCAAGGGAGAAAAAACATGTGGGGAAAGCAAACAACTAACCCCCCCCCCCAACTCTTAGGTGTTCAGAACATTTTATTCTGCCGTGTTTCCTGGAAATTTTCAGGAAAAAAGAATTTTTAATGGAAATGATGGGGACTTTTAGTTGTATAGCACTATTTCAAAGCACTGCTCTATATGTGAATGAACAAACATACATTAAAATAAATGTAGCCAAGCAGAATAAAATACGTTTTCTAAGAGTAATAGCTGAGCTAAGCTGTTTAATGTAAAAGTCACTTTGATTAAGGGATCAGAGCATCTGTTGCCTGAAGAAAAATGCTCAGACTATATATATATATTTCTTTGGTGTCTGTGAGTTACTCTGAAGCATTGTAAGGTGGAAATACCATTGATTCTCTAATAAAAAAGACACATTCACACACACACACACACACACACACACACACACTCATTAATGTATGCATCTGTATCCTCTTCAGTCTGCGTCTTAAATCTTGCTGAACAGAAACATTCGGCATATTCCAGAAGACTCCTGCTTAAGGAATTGTTGACGGCCATATATAACACAGGTGGGCCCCAGCATACCAACATTACATGTGGACAGTCTTAGAGACAAACGCCCAGTAGTAGCCCAGTAGTAGCCCACCTCCAATAGCAGCCAGCACTTCAGGTACATGACGGAGAGGTCTTGCAGTTACCCTGATAGCTCTGTGGTGAATGTGGGTCTGGGGTAAGAACATGCCACGCTGAGGAGGAGGGAAATTATCTCTAGAAAGAACCCATTTGCGTGTCAAGGCTCCAAGCCCTCCCCATTTATAGAATAATAGACACATGGACACAGTATTTTAGGTTAATGGGCAAATTAAGGCCACAACTTAATTGGTTACAGAATGTGAGTGGTATTGGCTTAGGCATTGGAATTGAACCGACTATATCTGACTCCTGCTCGCCTTTCAGGTAGTCTTGAAAGGGTCAACCATCAGTAGGGGGAGCCCTATTGATGTGCATCAACTAAGAGCTCCCCCAAGGTCCATAATGGGGTCGTGGCATGGCCCTAGCCCTTACCCGGGCTTCGGACAAGATCCACACACCCGGATCCCTTTAATGGAATACCCTTAAAGGGGGAGGGGCAGGTGATGGCCACAACCTCCCCTCTCAAGAACCTGGTTTTACCAATGCCTAACCGCCAAACCTTACAAAAGTTGTTACGATTGCTATGAGGTAGGCAAAAACCAAATGGCCGGTGCCAATTTGCCAAGTGGAAAAATTGCTACCAGGCCTCCACAACAGGTGACCAACCAAGGTCCAATATGTCGAACGCATAAAAAGAGTGTGGGAGTTCCGCAGAAGCCAAAGCAAGAAGGAAGCTCTGCCGGCCACGGGGCTCCTTAAAAGCACTAAGCCACACCCCCGACCAACCGGATTGGTTGGCCAGGGGCCGTGATGCTGCCGGGACTCCCAAATGCTGCAGGAGCTAGGCCACACCCCTGCAGCATATGGGGAGACCACGTGGCCTGCCCGCAACCCTGCCCCACGAGGAAGTGAAGTGGCTTAATCAGATGTTGATCACATGTGCCTCTGGGGGTACAGAGTGTGATGGTATTCTGGTAGTGGGTGATCGGGTATTTCGGGAGCCTTCCTCTCCCCCCAGTGAATGCAAGATAGCATCTGCTAATTGGGTCACATACAGAGGTGCATGCATACTGGTCTCTTAGACATGAGTGGTACCCCTGGGCAATCTGTGAACATGTACCATGGATGCAATCTGGGGAGGAAAGCACAGAAACAAAGATGATGCTACCAGTTTTCAAAAAGGGTTTATTGATTTCATCTACTCAACAGCTCTCGGTCACGGAACACATTCACACATGTTCTGCAGGGATATAATTACCAAAATACAGTAGTTGCGCTGGGTGAAATTCAGTGTAGCGCTAAGTGGGGTATGCACACAAGGAACAAGGTGCATTCATGTAATGTGACTCCTCTCTTCTCTCCCCATATGCCTCCTAAATCTGTTCTGGGGGGGGGTCCCCTAACTCTCCAGAGCATATTTAGGGAGCTGGGGGGGAGTGTGCTGCTGCAAACCACAGAAGGGGAGAGTGGTCCTGTGCTTGAATTCAGTTTGCAGGTTTCTCATGGTCATCTGTTTGACCACTGAGAGAACAGGATGCTGGACTAGATAGGCTCTTGGTCTGATGCAGCGGATGCCTCTTATTTATGTTCTTACAAGATGGTTACTCTAACAAATTACTCTGTATGGTTTCTCTTAGCCTAGGTTCTGAAGTGGTACTGGCAGTGCTTTTTTCAGGGGGGATGTAGGGGTACGCATACCCCTAAACATTTTGTGACTCTAACGGGAGAAGAAACTAAATTATAAAAAAATTAGTTTCTTCTCTAGCACCGTGAATTGTCAGTTCTGTTGCTACCCCCGATGGCGGCCTCATTTCCTGTTATGGTGTTTCCTGAGTCTCAGATGGAAGTGAGCGTTTAATGTGTGAAGTAGGAGTTGGAATCTAGCTCGGTGATTGGTCAGTTTCATTGTTACCACCTCCGATGGCGGCTTCCTTTCCTTTCCTGTTGTTTCCTGAGTCTCAGATGGAAGTGAGCGTTTAATGTGTGAAGCAGTGTGGAATGTGCATGTGTGGCATTCTTCCCGTTTTGAACTATAAAATGGAGTACCCCTAAACATTTTTTTTAAGAAAAAAAGCACTGGGTACTGGTAAGGGGGGCAGCAGGGGGGCTTGCAGTGAAATGGTATTTCCAAATGTGTGTGTGTGTGTGTGTGTGTTTGTGGTAAGTGAGAGTGTTCCTCCTCTGTATTTATTTTATGTCTTGCAAATACCCAAGTTACGTTTTCATATGTCGGCTTGTCACGCAAAGCCCAGCCAATACCTATCCACAAATTATTTATATGTGCTCAGGTATATAGCACCTCTATGCAGCGCCTTTGCAATCATTTTATGCGTTCAGCATTCTCCCCCCACTCTTGTGGATAAAATACTTTTGCACAGTACAAAAGAAAAGACATTGATCTATTGGATGATGACTCCCTTGGTGATATGCTCTCATGATCCCTGTCACCCAGAGGGAAAGAAGAATGCTGCTCTTGTGTTTATATAGAAAAAAAAGTTATTGTTTGCTCTTCAAGCGTTTATTTATTTTTGTCCTCAAGCTCCAAGCTGGAACCTTGTTTGGTTGCTATTTCTGCATGTTTCTCGCTTGCATCAGCACCTTGGTCCAGAGTGCTCTGTCAGAATCGCGTTATTAGAGGTCACCAAAGAGACTATTCATGACAGTGTGTATTACAGTGGAGAATTATCAGTGGAGCAGCCGTGATTTTTATTAACATTACTCACAATCTAAAAATGTCAATTGCATCCAGGGCTATTCCCCCCTCTTGAATTTCTGCCAGCTCACTAGCAGAACGAGGCTGCAATCTACTGAACTCACCAGGACTTAATTTTGAGTACACATGGGCAGGATGGCACCCAAGGAGCTCTGTCTATAAGGAGATGCACACGTGTACCAATGTATACATGATCCTTCCTTCTTAATGAGCTTCTATCTAGACCATTCAAAGAGCACAATTCAAAGTGTTGGTGCTGGCCTTTAAAGCCCTAAACGGCCTCGGCCCAGTATACCTCAAGGAGTGTCTCCACCCCCATCATTCAGCCCAGACTTTGAGGTCCAGCACTGAGGGCCTTTTGGCGGTTCCCTCACTGCGAGAAGTAAAGCTATAGGGAACCAGGCAGAGGGCATTCTCAGTAGTGGTGCCCGCCCTGTGAAATGCCCTCCCATCAGATGTCAAGGAAATAAACAACTATCTGACTTTTAGAAGACATCTGAAGGCAGCCCTGTTTAGGGAAGTTTTTAAATGTTTGATATTTTATCGTGTTTTTAATATTCTGTTGGGAGCCGCCCAGAGTGGCTGGGGAAATTAATAATAATAATAATAATAATAATAATACCATTTGAGAGCAAAAGTAAGACATCAAGGCTGGATCTAGACACATCAAAGTAGCAATCCATTGAATAGACAATAGGAAAAATAGGATTGGTCAGGGCTGATAACCTTTGATGCTAAGTCACTTAATTGTATTTTTCTGTGTATAAGACAAGGGTTTTTTCCCCACCAAAAAATTAGGTTTAAAATTGGGGCTTGTCTTATACACGGGTAGTGCTGAGGGGTGTTTTCTTAATTTGGAGTCCCCAAAATCTTATACATGGGGGTGTCTTATACACAGAAAATACGGTAATTTAAATTCCAAGAGACCAACAACTCCAAAGAAGACATTAGAGGTGTTTATTGTTACTCTTTCTATCTTTCTAGTGACATTAGCAGGGCCCCTACAGACTAGGCCTTTCAAGAGGGAGGGACCTATTGGTGGAATTCCTTCCCAAGGGAGATACAGCTACCCTCATCCTTTATTTAAAACGAGTCTTGAAAATTGATTTGAGTAGTACTGCTCTGCTATAACCATTAGGAGCATATAGACTTTTATTGCAGTTGTACATGGCCTACCCTGTGGAGGATGCAACACTTTTTAATGACCTGATTTCAGCTTCCATCAGGTACATTAAGCTCTTGATTATGGGTCTTAGAAATTATGAATAGCTGCATAACAGCAGTTTTGATAGTGAAAGATGACATTAATCGAAATCTGGTCCTTTCAAAATGCTGCAGCTTCACAGTCTCGACCGTATCACTTCGTTTATGGGGTATATAAAAGCAACGATAAACATTCAGCTTTTCAGCCATTATTACTTAAGTGCTTGAATCACCAAATTTATTTATTTATTTCTGTCGATGCTACACGGTTATAACCCACCCAGACCAATATGTTTTATAAGCTAGAGCCATCCATTAAAATTGTGAATTGATTCTGTCAATTAAATGTAACTGTCACACACAACAAAACTGATGAGTAAGGATTTATTCTCCTTAGCATTTATGTCTATGATTAATAGAAGCAGCTATCTTTCATTTAAGCCTTCAAGCTTAAAATTGACCATTTTAATGGAAGCCAGATTTTACCTGCAGCCAGTAAGACTGAAAAACCAATTCCTTTTATTTTTCATTTTTCAGAAAACACTTTATACCTGTGCAAGGTACTGCTTAGTTACAAATACTGGGTGGGGCTGCATCTGTGGATTAAATACCCAGATAGAGAGACATTGTGGTTTCCATGACCAGGTGGCTATTTCTACTAACTTTGCTCTGCTGCTCAGTCCTAAAACCAGGAGCCCTTATAAGGGAGATGATACGACAAAAAAAATGTGAGGACTTTTAGCTCTAGATACACAACCTGAATGTGGGACCCAGGTGGTGCTGTGGGTTAAACCACAGAGCCTAGGGCTTGCTGATCAGTAGGTCGGCAGTTCGAATCCCTGCGACAGGGTGAGCTCCCGTTGCTCGGTCCCTGCTCCTGCCCACCTAGCAGTTTGAAAGCACGTCAAAGTGCAAGTAGATAAATAGGAACCGCTCTGGTGGGAAGGTAAACGGCGTTTTCGTGCGCTGCTCTGGTTCGCCAGAAGCGGCTTTGTCATGCTGGCCACATGACCCGGAAGCTGTACGCCGGCTCTCGGCCAATAAAGCGAGATGAGCGCCGCAACCCCAGAGTCGGACACGACTGGACCTAATGGTCAGGGGTCCCTTTACCTTTACCTTACACAACCTGAATGGGTAGAGTTTGGTAGGAAGTGGGACTAATGCCATCAGCTTTGGGACTACTTTGAGATGGGAAGATATTGCATATTCTTACAGGACAGTCCTAAGTGGGATCAAGGAGGAGCAGAGGTGCGTCTCACCAGTGCATTTCTCTTTTTGTAGTTATATTTTATTAAATTTCACATATACATTCCAATATGTAATGTTTTGTTTTGTCGACTTCCCATCCCAGTTTCCATGGTGGTTTTTTAAAAATTTATTTCTCTCTCTTGCTACACCCTATCTTCTCTCCCTTATACCATAACAAAAATGCAATAATCTCTCATTCATTCATTCTGCTGCTCATAGTTCAAATCCTGCTTGCGAATTCTTCATACTATAATATTTCTTTAAATAGTCCGAAAAAGGCTTCCATCCGTCTACAAAACAATCATTAGGTTTTCTTGTTTTAGCTGTTAATTTTGCTGATTCCACATCGTCCATCTCTTTATTTCTTCTTTGGTGGGAACTACTTCTTTCCATTTTTGTTCATAAAGGATCCTAGCTGCTGTTGTCGACATCTGCATTTCAAGCTTGGACACTAGCCAATGGTCAGGACAGTGGACAGGTTACATTATTGCTATGCCATCTCCATGCTGGAGGCCTTTGGGGGGATCCACAAGTCTGGGATTTGGTGGCGCCAAAGCTGCTGGTGCCTGGTGCCCCACTCCTAAAATTCCCCATTTCAACCCTTCCTTGCTGAATTGTTAGCATTAGGAGGGACCCGGATAGCTCAGTTGGTAGAGCATGAGGCTCATCTTAATCTCAGGGTCATGGGTTCAAGCCCCATGTTGGACAAAATATTCTTGCACTGCAGGTTGTTGAACTAGATGAACCTTGTGGTTGCGTCCAACTCTACAATTCTGCGACAGTATGTTGTAGTGATTATTTTTATTTCATGTTATGGTTGTTTTACTATTGTATTTAGGCAGGGTTCCCTTTGAATAAACCGCTTTGAGCACAAATGTCTTTGCGCAGACAGGCGGAGCCCCCAACCCCAACCCCAGGTCGGCTCCCGCATGGAATAAAGACACACGACACTGTGTTATGGGATTAAAATGGGCCACAACTTTATTTAAGATTCAGATGTAGGGAGACCTTGGCTTAAACCTTGGACGTTTATCCCTCCCAGTCCCTAGCTGGGGATCTGGGGAACATCAGGGTTATCCAGATTGAGTGGGGATTGGACTGGCTCTGGAGAACGTCTGTTCAAGCAGAGAGCCCGCCCCCCAATTCGCCGCAACACGGGGGAGACCAATGGCAGCCTCTTGGCATATGGCCAATGACTCCCCTCAGAACAACCCCTTTAACGGGGAACCCTGGGATCGTCACCACTTTAGGGAAGAAAGACTAAAGGATTCCACCCAAGGCCTGAAACCGCCAAAGTTGTGACGTTTTGCTACGGGGAAGGCAAAACCTGCCAATGCAGGAAAAATCCTTTCCGGCCCTTTAATAGCGGCCAATCCGTGGCAGCGTCAGCATACCTGTGCCTGCAAAAGAAAGTTTAACTGAGGGAGGGCGGGGTGGGAGCTCTGGAGCCAACTGTGATCTCCCAGGTAAGTCCACCCTCTATTGTGTGGGTAGGGAAGTCCCACCCCCTACCTGGCCAACTCCCCTGGCAACACCTCCCCCACCGGGATTGGTTGACTGTCCAAGGTTGGGTGGGAACCTGCAGGTATCCAGCCGGGGGGGGGGGGCGATGCCAGGCAATACTAGTAGGAGCCTTGTAGGATCAGGGGTGCTGTGTGCAACCACGCAAAGTACGCCCCCCCATTTGATGTGGGGAGCAGTCATTTTTGTACTAAACATTGTACTAAAAAAATGTACTAAAAAACAAGAACAAAAACGGAATGCCAAAATAAATGCCAGGACCATTTCATGCAGTGATGAGGAATCTTTTTTCGTAAGAGGTGATGACAAATTGTTCTTCCAGCCCCCTAAAGGATCACTGGACATAACAGGAAACTTGTTCCGCTGCTACCAAAAGTAGCTTAGCAATAAGTACTAATTACCTGCAGCAGAGCTGTGTGAATTTGCTGAAATGCAAGTTCAAAAGCATAATGGTAAAACTCTGCAAACAAGTAAGTAAATTAAACCATGCTGCAGTCTTAGAAATCTAGGCTCCAAAACTTTCCTAAAAATTAAGTCCTCCTTCACAGAACCCTTTGGTATGGTTTTGGTGTGCTTTTCGTCCTGACTGATATCCAGATACAAGCTTAATTCAGCATGACTACTTTTGAGAGAGAATTAAAAACAAAACTAAAAGGAGGCAAGGAGTAATTAAAGCAATCTCTAATAGATGATGATACCTATCCAGGGCTGAAAAATGACTGTCCTATTATTACACACAAGCTATTCTAGCTCTCTAATCTAGAATTAATTTGTGCGCTATTTCTATTATTTATAATTTTCTGTGTCATCAACTGCTTAGCCCATTAACAGCACCTATTTTCTTTAGGAAGTAATTATTACAGGCAAGCTTCTGCATCCATCATCTCCTTTAATGAGGTTATTAATAATTACATCTCATTACATCTGTTGAATTGTAATTTTAGTTTTAATTACTAGATGCATTTATGAGCTTTGTATTTCCATATATATATGTACACACACTGATGATCATGGTGGTTTCCGGCTCTCCTGACTTGGGAGGCCAGAATTAATGCTAATTGCCATGCAATGCAGTAATTGTACAATTGTTTCGGGTAGAGTTGCCACATCAGTAGAATGTAAAATAAGATAATAGCTGGAGTTTGGAAAGCACATTTCCCCCCAAAGTTTTCAGAATTAATAGACTGAATTTTCCAAAGATTAAACAATAGCATTGTTTTAGGGTTCAGTTGCAAGAAGAGGAAAGAGGGACTGATAGGTGGGTTTTTTCTTCATTCATTCATTCTTATTTATCCTTAACTTTTTTTCAGTTTCTACAAATAAATATAATAGTCCCCATATACCCACACCCACAAAGAAACATTGCATGCATGTGCAATGTAAATATTACAGTCAAACATTGAGTCTCTAAACAATTCAGAATTGATTACATCAGTTGGGTATCTTCTACTCTCCATTAACAGACTGTCCCAAAGTGAGCCATGGGTAGCTGGTGGTGACAGGGAAACAAGAGGAATTGAGTGTTAAACCACCCTGAGAATTGTAGCTCTGTGAGGGGAACAGATTTGCATGTTTAGACCTTTAACCACCCCCTTAAATAAATTCAGACAAGACTCAAATTTTTGGTTTGGTTTTTGGCAGGAATTAGGTCACAACTTTATTGATTACAGCAAGTGAGTGGTTGCATAGCCTCTGGTTCGACTAGCCCTGTGGCAGGTAGCGCTGACCCAGAGCTCTATCGTAGGACAGCCAAGGATGAACACCAGGGACAGCTGATGACAGGAGTGTCAGTCAGACACCCTGATGTCCCCCGAACTCGGGCACGGGCACAACCCCTCTCAGGGTTGACCAAACCATCGAGTCCCTGGATTCCTTTAACGGAATACCCTTCACATAGGGATGGTGAGAGCGTTCCCCCATCCCTATCACCTGAACCAGAGCCTCTCCTTAACCTTACAAGTTGTGACGATTTGCTACGTGGCAGACGAAACCCAAATGGCAACAGCCAATCATCCAAGTGGGGAAAATTCCTGCCGTGCCCCTGTCCCAACGGCATAGCAAGGTCAAGCGCAAGCCCTAAATATAGGGAGAGGTGGGCGGGTGTTCCGATGCAGTAGCCCCAAGAGGAAGCTCAGGGACACATGCATGGGCTTATGTCGGTCCCTCGATCCATTTGACTAGCGTCCCATTGGTCTGATTACACCCAGCATCGAGGGACCTACCAATAGGGTGTTGTGGCTATCCAGTCGTGCCCACCCACAACACAGGGTTTGGTTGCCAGGTCGCACCGCAACACGTGCCCTCTTTGAGGGAGGACCCGATTTCTCCTAACAATTCTCAGCACCCTTAGCAAACTTCCAGTTCCAATGATTATGTTGGGGAAGCCATGGCTGTTTAAAGTGGTATGGTACTGCTTTAAACGCATAGTGCAGATTGGGCTTGTTTGAAGTTGGGGAGGTGTTTCCATCCATTTTGGAATCCTGGGAAACTGGAGTCAAAAATTACACAGGGAGCCTCTATGACTAGAAAATTCTGACTGCTTCTTGCAATAGCTTTCCAACTTGTGGATGGGAACTGAAATGGCAAAATAGGAAACGGAATTAGCACATTCTTCCCCACTGCCCACCTCTCATGATTATTTTTACCAGATTGTAGTGACTGCATAGGGCTTAAGCCCCAAGATGCAGTTTCCTTTCTTCATGCTAATGAAGGTAGATTTGAATTTAGCATTCTAAAAGTTGGATTTAAATTAAGCATTTGAAACTGGCCCAGGACAAAAGAATACAATTTCTACTTTATATTTCTCCGGGGATAGTCTGGCCGGGTCCATTGATTTCAGTGGACCTAAGCTAAGGGACGTGGGTGGCGCTATGGGTTAAACCACAGAGCCTTGGGCTTGCCGATCAGAAGGTTAGCGGTTCGAATCCCTGTGGCAGGTTGAGCTCCCGTTGCTCGGTCCCTGCTCCTGCCAACCTAGCAGTTGGAAAGCACGTCAAAGTGTAAGTAGATAAATAGATAAATTTCTGTGTGCTGCTCTGGTTCTCCAGAAGCGGCTTTGTCATGCTGGCCACATGACCTGGAAGTTGTACGCCGGCTCCCTCGGCCAATAATCCGAGATGAGCGACGCAACCCCAGAGTCGGTCACAACTGGACCTAATGGTCAGGGGTCCCTTTACCTTTAAGCTATGTTAACTTTGTGTTGGATTTAGGGCCCCAAAATAATTACACAACCCAGAAGCAGCTGTCTGAGCTAGCTTCCTAGTGGTAGAGCCGGCCCTTGTAAGTAAAGGAAAGTTAGAAATTTTATGCCAACCAAGAATGCTAGAACGTCCAGTGTCATTGTAACGATTTCTGCATTATGGAAATGTCCTGGTGAAGCAAATATTTTAGGGAACCAACTAACAAACACTAATATGATTTTTAGTCACACAGCAAGAACAGTTCAGCCACCCAACATCCTAACTAGCACTGATCAAACCCTTATATCAGGCATAGGCAAACTCGGCTCCCCAGATGTTTTGGAACTACAACTCCCATCGTCCCTGACCACTGGTCCTGTTAGCGAGGGATGGTGGGAGTTGTAGTCCCAAAACATCTGGAGGGCCGAGTTTGCCCATGCCTGCTTTTTATCTAGCTTGATCATTGAGATCATCCTTGGGAGCAACGTTGGTCATTCTCAGAGTTGGCAAAGCTCACTTGATAACAACAAGATACACAATTTTTAGTATTATCAGCCCAGTATTGTGCAATACTCTGCGAACAGAGATTCAGGAGGTGCCTTCCATTTCAACTTTTAAATGCCTGCTGAAAATTTCTCTATTCTGCCAGGAGTGTGCAGGCAATAAAGAATACATCTTTTCACAATGCTTATTTGATGTGTGTTTCTCACTTCTTTATATGGTTTTTACTGTATGGTTTCATGTATTTTTGTTGGAAGCCTCTTGGTTATATTTTTAATGAAATAAAAGTCTAAGTTTTTTAAATAAATAATAAATAAACAATCTTTCTTTTATGGTCAATACTAACCAGTTGGCTTTGTAGCTAGGTGCGATTTTCACTTAAGTTGCCCCTAGCTTGGGACAAAGCAATTTTTTTTCTTTGTCAGTTGTCTCTGTCAACTAGCAGATTCCACATTGCTCAAGGGAATATAAACTGCTTCCACTTTGACAGAAACACACAGTTGTAACCAGTCATTTTTAGTATCCTGTGGGAAACAGCGGACATACTGCATTACTTAGAGAGATCCATTTCAGTACCATTATGTCTAGCTCTTACAAGCAGAAATGTCAAACATCATCCAGCAGATTTCAGTTTCTAGTAAGAAAAGGCCCTGGCCATAGGCTATCACGGGCCTTTCAGATTTGTGACCTATTTTTATAAGGATGCTTTGGGACAAATGTGTTTGTTAGATGGCATTAAGAACGGATCATTTTACACAGTGGGATTCCATAATGGAATAAGACAATAAATAGTAGCCTAATGAGATCAGTGCTAAAATTCCTAAGGGAAGTAGCAAGATAGACCAATCCCCTCACTTTTTGTGCCAAATGAAGGGGTTAGGATGCTCTCCACAAGAAACACTGCTGCTCGCCTTGAGATATGTTTGCAGTATTTTATTGTATATACATATGTACAGTTCATAGCTATTCCTTACACGTCCAACTCATCGCTGGCAGATACCGGGAGTGCCGCCTTCTGGTTCTTCCTCCAGCAAAGCAACCTGGGGAAAAAACCCCTCCTCCTCTGTTCTCTCCGTTTCCATCCCCTCCTTTCCATCACAGACGGAACTGGCATTCCTTCTCAGTCCATGTCGGAACTAATCAGGTGGTGCTGAGGCTCAGAGCTAGCATTTGAGATCCCTTGCATCTCAGACCTCTCTTTAATTCTTTGTCTCCTGCCTCTTCCCCTTCATGCCTGTAGTTCTCTAAAGGCTCAGCCTCTCCTTGCTCAACCCCTTCCCTTGGCCCTAGTCCCCCTCCTGGCAGCCCCGTGACACAACACCATCACTTTCACTGCTGTTGGCAGAAAGTTGTGGGGCCATGATTTTGCTAAAACTGGTCAGTGGTGTAATGCAGGGGCGTAGCAAGGGAGGGGCGGGGGGGGGGCGGGCCGCCCCGGGCACCACCCAGCAGGGGGTGACAAAATCTGCAAAAAAAAAAAAAAATTATTATTTTTTTTTATTTTTTTTTTAAGGCTATTTTCGGCACTGCCGGGGTGGTGCCGCAGGGGCGGCTAGCGAGGAGCGGTGTCACCCCCCCTTCACTGGCCGCCCCTGCGGCTCCGCCCCGCAGTGCAGCGCCGAAAATAGCCTCCTCCCCAGTCCCCGCCGCTGGCTGGCTTGCGGCGCCGCGGCATGCAGGAGAGGGGCGGGCCAGCAGCCAGGGGGGTGTCACCCTCGTGGCTCTGGTCCGCCCCTCTCCTGCATGCCGGGGCTCCGAGCCTGCGCCCAGGGAGCCCAGCTAGCGGCGAAAAAAAACCGCTGAAAGGGGGTGAAAAAGGAAAACAAAGCAGGCGCTTTCAAGCGCCTGCTTTGTCTTCCTTTCCCCCGTTCAGCGGCTTTTCCCGCCGCTGGCTGGGCTCCCTGGGCGGAGCTCCGGCATGCAGGAGAGGGGCGGACCAGAGCCACGAGGGTGACACCCCCCTGGCTGCTGGCCCGCCCCTCTCCTGCATGCCGCTGCCCGCCCGGCACCCCCTTCAGGAGTCCCGAAGCCGCTGCCGGCCCGGGCCGGCACCCCCTTGGAGCGGCAGCACGAGCAGCTGCCGCACCAACAGGTGCCGAGCAGCGGCTTCGGGAGAGTCCCAAAGCCGCCGCCCGGCATCCCCGGGGGCGGGGCATTGCGCTGTGCGCGTGCGTCATGACGTCATGACACACGCACACGCCACGACGCCCCGCCCCCGGGGGGTGCCTCTTGGCTTCCCGCCCCGGGTAGCCGAGAGGCACGGAACGCCCCTGGTGTAATGTGAACCTTTCTCCTTCACAGCATAATAACCAGTAGAATAACTCTTGCTTCCACAAATTCACCTGTTTTGTATGGAAGATATTAAGGAAGTAGGAAGAAGGCAAGCTCCTCAGTAAGAAGTAGTATTGGTGGTGTCAGGAAGGAACAAGAAAGGCTGCATTGCAGGGAGTGACCTTTGCCTGGCCTAGCTTGAGAAGTGATTGATGAAGCTACCCAAACGAATGAGTAAATTAGTGGAAACCCTATGCACTGCTTCAAATAATGTTGATTGCAACCTTTCTTCCTAAACTGATGTTGCCTTGTTTCCTGCGGCAATCTGTAATCTTGCCCTTCCCACCTATGTTTGCCTTACTCTAGTTTAGAGCTGGTTCGGTTATAAAATTTGTAATTAGCTGCTCTTTAAAAAAGTAAGGTCAACCAACTTGATGTATTATTGTATCAGCTGCATCTGCAGAGGGAGATAGCACAGGAGTAGTTTGACTCATTAAACCATGCCGCCCAAAGAGGCATTTTATAAACCTGAAGGTTTAATATTGGATTTCCAGCTTATTTTTCTAGAAAAAGAGGTTGCCGGAACTAACTATGAACCTTGTTCTCTTATAATGGCAATGGTGCCCACCTGAGAGGTGACAGAACTCTGTTCCAGTGAGTTCTGGCTGAAAAAAATCCCTAGTCACAGTATACATAAGCATGATTTCTCAAAGGATATATAATAAAGTGGCACTGGTACTGGAGATTGTTTATCATTTGTTCAAACGTAAGGAGAGTAAGTGCAAGTTCACAAAGATCGTATGTGAGTGAAAGCCATGTACCAGTAATTTTATGGTTCTTTAGAACTTACGTATGTATGCTATTGAACCTTTTGCAACAGAGACTCTTGTGTTACTCCAGTTTTTGAGCATCCTCCACAGAAAGAATTTCTTATTTCTGTCCAAGAGGCTTGTGCTCCTTCCTTCTCACTTTCAATCATTCTTTCCTTATCTCCGAACACTAGAATACCGCTCAAACTTCCTCCCACACTCCCTCCATCCCATTTCTAGTGTCCCTTTTATCTTCTTCCTTATCTTGCAAGATTGAGAGCCAAAGGCTGGATTGTCAATAATTTCACAGCTGTAACAACAGGCACATAATTTGCCTATTCTGTCAGTTCTGCTGAGAGACAAGCTCCATTTGACTCCTCTTTTCCCTCAGTTGTCAAATGTTATCGGCCATTCCTCTTGGTTGCTGCGGAAGGTGTGGAGGTGCAAAGCAAGGCTTTCTCCAATGCTTCTCCAATGCTGCTTTCTCCTGACTAGCTTCCATTCCAGCTGATAATTATCAGAATTTAGAACCTTTAAGAACTGGTGCATTTCCCCCCTTATGTGTCTGTCTGTCTGTCTTTTAGATTATAAGCTTGTGAACAGAGACTTCCTTGTTTGTTATTGCTCTCAGTTGCAGTGTGTGAGAAGGGGCGGTTTCATTGCACCATTAGGACATTTTGCATTCTTCAACTTTCAAAAACGAGGGGAGCTCAAAAGTCGTAACATGACTTGGGAATTCAAAGTATATTTTGGTTAAGTTAATATAATTTAATTAAAACAATTCTTTAAAAAGATAGTTTAAAAGACTCTTCTGAAAAACCTAAAAACTCCCTTAAAAGAATCAAGTCTTCAAAAAAGTTATATGATCTAAGAAAGTCTTTAAAATAATCTTTCCAAAAGAATTTAAAAATTATACTGTAGCACTTTAGAGACCAACTGAGTAGTTTTAGGTATAAGCTTTCGTGTGCATGCACACTTCTTCAGGCATCTTATACCTAAAACTACTCAGTTGGTCTCTAAAGTGCCACATTATAATTTTGAAATTCTTTTGGAAGGATTCTTTTAAAGACTTTCTTAGATCATATAACTTTTTTGAAGACTTGATTCTGTTAAGGGAGTTTTTAGGTTTTTAAGAAGAGTCTTTTAAACTATCTTTTTTAAGAATTGTTTTAATTTATTTTGACTGCGGCAGACCAACACTGCTACCTACTTGAATCTAATATAATTTAGTTTTGCTTGGTAAGTAGAATGTGTGTAAAATTGCATAGAAATAATTAAAAATAATTGCCAACTACTTGCAGTTAGATATTGTTGTTGTTGTCAGGTAATGCTTAATAATAACAGCAACATTTTCAAAAGTAAACTTAAAATTCTTTGGCTTTGCGTGGTCAGGCGGAGTCCCCCAAACCCCAGGCAGCCCCCGAGCGGAATAATGACACGGGACAACGTGTTATGGGGATTAAAATTGGCCACAACTTGATTAGGATTCAGATGTAGGGAGACCTTGGCTCAGGCATTGGGCGTTATGTGGCTTCCCAGGTATGTTGCACCTTCTATTGTGTGTGCTATGTGGTCCCTCCCCCTGCCTGGCCAATCCCCTTGACAACACCTCCCCAGGCGGGATTGGCGGCTGACTGAGTAGGCGGAGACCACAGGTATCTAGCCCGGGAAGGTGGTGCCAATCCGAACTGCCAGGTGCTGCTCTGGGATCCTAGGGGGCTGCGCGTGACCACGCAAAATGCGCACCCCATTTGATGTGGGGAATGGTCATTCTGGAAGCCGCTGACCTGTTTCTTCATCAAACGTAGACTTACCAAGCTAAATGTTGTCCAATCAGAAAAATAATAGTAATTATAATTCCTCACACCCAAAAACATATTTTTAAGACCAACCCCCTTACTGAAAAAAATAAGTTGAACCCCCTAAAATGACACGCCCCACTACACCACTCTCCTGGTTGCAGTCCTCTATGTCTTGCTTATAAGTAAGTATCCTATGGCCATGTTTTTGTAGGATGCTGAACTGGATTGAAATTGGTTGTGAGTCGAGGCCCCGTCCCCCGCTTTATGATGAAATAAGACACATGGACACAAGTATTTTAGGTTAATGGGCTAAAAAAGGCCACAACTTTATTGGTTACAGAATGTGAGTGGTATTGGCTTAGGCACTGGATCCAAACCGACTATACCTGACTCCTGTCCACTCTTAAGGAAGTCACACAAGGGTTAACAACCTGTAGGGGGAGCCTGTTGATGCAAATCAACTGGAAGCTCTCCCCTAGAGTCACAGGAGGGTCATGCCATGGCCCTAGCCACCACATAGCTGTCAACTTTCGGATTTGAAAATAAGGGATGCCGCGAGGGCGGTGCAATGGCACCAAGTAGCCTCGTCACCCTGCGCTCCAGAGGCTGCACACGAATGGGTGCACGTAGACGGCAGGCAGGCTGTCTGTCTGGTTGGGCGTGAGGGTCTGGCTGCACAAGGCATGCAAGCTCCGCCCCCAGTCGGTCTCAGACTCCTTATTGGCAGCCGAGCAACGCAGCTGAGGAGCCTCCCTGGCCAGCAGGGAGGGAGAGGAGCTGCTTCCTTTGAAATCCGGGGAATTTAAGGGATATCAACAATCCGGGATAGCAGCGGGAAACGGCATTGGAATAAGGGAGTTTCCGTGAGCAAAAAAAGGGAGGGTTGACAGCTATGAGCCACCACCTGGGCTTCGGACAGGAACCACGACCACCGGATTCCTTTAACAGAATACCCTTCAAAGAGAGGGGTAGGTGATCTCTGCATGCAGGAAACAAACAGGCTGAGCCACAGTCCCGTGCTCGTTTAAGAATGGCAAACCATGCCCCCCAGCCCGCTGTATTGGCTGGCTGCGGGTATGACGCCAGCCAGGGACTCTGTGACGCAGTGGGCCATCCACACCCACTGCAAAGCACGGGAAGCGAGACCCACTCACAACCCCCCCCCCCCCGGGGGAAGAGGAGAGGCTCTGGATGCAGCAAGGAATAATTCTGACCTGGTATAAATTCCATTCATTCTGAATCTATCACTTTCCATTTAACCCCAGGTTTTTCACAATAAGAAATCTTCAAGACATGCCTTTCTTACTTTTATATTCAGATCAAGTGGGATGTGAGGCAAAACACCATGAAGCAATTCCTATTACAAAGGCAATATGTAAATATCCTGTTCCGAGAGCAGCAAAAGCTGGAAAGGCACCGCTCTAAATTTATTAAGTAATGGTTGTTGTTAACTCCAGGAAATGATTGCTTACATAGTTATTCACAGTCCAAACCTTGAAGTTAATATTTAATTATAGTCACTAATACAGCTATAAAAACGAATTCCTTTACCCCCAAAGCTCATGAACAGAGAAAAGCTTGAGAACTTTTAGTAAATCTATAAACTATTTTCATTTTATAAGATGTAGGTGAAAGTAAATCACCGAGGCTTACAAAAGTTCCATAATTAAGACCTACTAAATCTGTCTCTTAAAGCTATTACAGATTTCTAACCCAATGCCAACTATTTGTTTTTGAGTGGAAGGGAACAATCTCTACCCCATTACACTATTTTTATATTGAGGCAAGCTATATTTGCAAGGCTTGCCCTTTTCTTTATTACATTCCATGTGGAACAATGTGAAATTGGCTTCAGATGCTTCTAGGCAGTGTGCTTTAAGAGTCCGGACTTACTGCTAGGTAAGGATCTTCCAGGCTTTCCTGCCCCGAGGCAAAGGTCTGATTACACATGTAATCAATATCAGCACTATCTTGCACATTTCATTATTTAGCAGATGAAACCAAATACTTATCTGGCACATGGGCCACTTGGCCACAGCCTTCCCCAGTAAGGGCAGATGTCCTATGGTTCATCATAAATTACAGTAAGCACTTCTAAATTAGCACCTGTGTCCTCCTAGAATCATAGAGTTGGAAGAGACCACAAGGGCCATCCAGTCCAACCCCCTGCCAAGCAGGAACACCATCAAAGCATTCTTGACAGATGGCTGTCAAGCCTCTGCTTAAAGACCTCCAAAGAAGGAGACTCCACCACACTCCTTGGCAGCAAATTCCATTGTCGAACAGCTCTTACTGTCAGGAAGTTCTTCCTAATGTTTAGGTGGAATCTTCTTTCTTGTAGTTTGAATCCATTGCCCCGTGTTCGCTTCTCTGGAGCAGCAGAAAACAACCTTTCTCCCTCCTCTATATGACATCCTTTTATATATTTGAACATGGCCATCATATCACCCCTTAACCTTCTTTTCTCCAGGCTAAACATACCCAGCTCCCTAAGCCGTTCCTCATAAGGCATCGTTTCCAAGCCTTTGACCATTTTGGTTGCCCTCTTCTGGATAAGTTCCAGCTTGTCAATATCCTTCTTGAACTGTGGTGCCCAGAATTGGACACAGTATTCCAGGTGGAATACTCCTTTCTGGTGATATGTTATGAGCAAGCGGCCAACCTACCTTCATGCTATTGTCATTCCTTAATACATGTTGCACAACTTTCAAACGGTGGAGGGTAAAAATATCACAATTCCTTAGGCTATGACTGTAGATTTGGAAAGGTGTAACAGAAGAGAAAACAATCACTCACCTGAGGAGGGAGAAAAATACGGCCATGGATTTGTAATAGATGGAGGAAGACAAAATTTGCAGAATGGCCAACTGCTATATTGGGCTGCAGTGCTCTCCTCAAAACACATAGCTGCAATAGATAAAGTGGGACTATAAAGAAATGAATAGTGAGATGATGTAGGCAGGCTAAACAGTGGAGTGGTTTCTGATTATCTAACTTGGGTCAGTCTTTCATAGGAGGATTTATACAATGCAAGATGTGCATTGATTTATGGAATGCTTCTTCCATTGAAGAGAAAGTGTCGGCAAACAAAAATCGAACTATTGGCAAAAGTGCCAGGAATAACACTGATAGCGTGAATATATTGCGTTCAGTATGATGGACAGTCACAGTCCTTATCAGTTAATCTGGGGATAATAAATATGTTGCTGTGCTATGGTGCTAAGGTTCAGGCAGACTGAGGCAAGACACTGGGGGTATAGGAGGGCTCAGGCTGTGCTCTACAACCACAAAGCTCATATGTTGTTTCAGCAGGGAACAAATGGAGCCTCAGTCCTTTACAGCCTCCTAACTGTGAACCCCACTGGGAGATGTTGACTTGCTTAAATGAGCCTCTGCTGGGAAGCTAAAGTAACGGCTCCATCCTAACCGGCAAGCTGCTTCCGAATAGAACGTTCACACACCATTTGACTTGATTTACTATATTTCTAGGGTGCGGTTCATTTGAATGAAAAGCACCATAGAAATATAGTGAATCAAATCCAAGGTAGATTTCTATCCCTTGCACCTCCACCTGAAAAAGAACAGGTAACAGGTAATGGGAACAACCTCTCTGGGAAACTCTGGAGAGCTACTGCCGACCAGTGTCAAGAGTGTTTGACTTGTTGGACCAACTTCCTATATTCAAAGAATTCTGAGAAAAACGCGGGTGTACACAAGGGTTTACATCCAACAGAGCTAGGATTTAACTCCAAGTTAGGATTTCAACAAGCTTGATTCTGTTGCATTTAGGCGTATCTCTATGTTAGTGTTTTCACCCCTCCCATTCTGAGAATCGGATGATTAAGTGGAGAGAGAAAAGGGGGAGGAACTGTTCTTTTGTGTGTGTGTTCCTAACTCTGAACTCTGGAGAGTGTGTGTCGTTATCTCTGCTAGTGATTAGATGGTGTGTGTGAAGCTCTAACCCACTCAGTCTGTACATGCTGTAAATATATTTAGCTTGTAGAAATAAAAGAAGAATTACTTCTAAAAACTCTGGAGCTGAACTGCATCTGTTTATTGGTTGCTGAAGTTGGTGCTCATAGCTAACAGTTGTGAGTCCAGGTTTCCAGGAGTATGCTGTGAAGGTGGTCCAGTCATCCTGCCTGAGAAGAGTGGCGTGGGGACAGAAGACGTGGACAGATACCTGGCGTACCCCAATACCCTATGTGGTCCCCTTAGAAATGCTAAGACTCTTTTAACTACTCTCAATAGCTAAAAACATTTTTCTTCTGAGCAGAGATGTACCATGAAAAAGAATTTCCTGTCCACGTTATTTTTTGAGCCATGCTAATTAACTGAGACGTATATTTCTGCTGTAATGCGCAGGGTTGTGGCTATGTGATTTACAACTGGTTTGCTACCACTTTTAAATACAACATTTTTGTTACGTTTATTCAGCAACTGGATCCGCTTAATTGCCCCCATATGTCTCTCCCAGCATTTGTACTTTTTGTTACAGGCACCATGCACATGCTTAAAATATCACATTACATACAATTACATGCTGGTAAGCATTTCGTCAGATCTCATTACATTTTCATAACAGACTGCCATGAGCCACCCTTCCCAGGGGATCATTGATAATTTAAGAGGCAATTGCCTCTTTAACCTCATCTTGCAAAATCTTATCTAGTAGAGCTATGGACTCCGTAACCAGAGCTCTAGGGAGCTGGATATCATCCAAACAAAGCTTAATTTGGGCAACATCAATATTTGCTCCATTAAAAGCTTACTACACAACTTGATAGTGTAACCAGGGAATGCCATCTGGGTTTTTTAAGCTACAGTGTTGTATGTCTTATACCTTGCTTCTTACCAATTCCTTAAAGTAATTGTGCCATTTGCAGAGGAACTGATAAGGTTTATTTTAAACTTGATTAGGAGATTAGAATCTGCTAAACTAGTGCATCCCCCTTAAAAGTTGCTGAACTTCTCTGGTCTTCTTGGCAATTTTCAGATTGGAAAACCATTTAAATTCAAATAAAAATCCACTTGAAGCTAAAGTTAGTGCTCCTAAAGTTAGTGCTCCGTGTATAATTATAATTTCAAGCAGCAACTTACTTTTGAGAGCATATAGAATCTTAGTGCTTTACAAAAGTAAAAATAAAGAGGGGAGCCTCTACCAAAAGCTGATGTTTTAAAATTTCCCCGTCATTACCACACACAGTTTGAGATTTTATTGACTTCTGGAACACTGTGAAAACTTATATTTAATGAAGAATCCTACAGTTTATGAGTCAAGAAAAGAAGTTTGCATTATAAACTGGATTAGATTTTTAGGACTGTATCCAATGTTGATTCTACTCAGAGTAGACACATTAAAATAATTAGATGCATTAATTTCTGACTAATATAGATCCCTTTAAAAAAAAAATTAAATTTCTATACTGCACTTGATCTGAGGAACACAGGTTGGTTTGCAATATAAAAACACAAAAATACACCACATAGTAACAAACAAAAACATGACCTGCACAGTTTAAAAGGCCATAGATTTTAATTAGTCAAGGGCCTGGGAAAAGAGGAAAGTTTTTACCTGGTGCTTAAAAATATCTAAATAAAGGTGCCAGGTGGGCCTCTTTGGCGAGAGGATTCCACAAGTGGTGAGTCACTGCAGAAAAGGCCCACTCTCATGTTGCCACTCTCCAGACCTCTCATAGAGGAGGCACACAAAGAAGGGTCTTGGATGATGACCGCAGGGTCTGGGTTGATTCATAAGG
Organism: Darevskia mixta; assembly: GCA_034641385.1. NCBI lineage: Eukaryota > Metazoa > Chordata > Lepidosauria > Squamata > Lacertidae > Darevskia > Darevskia mixta. The sequence goes on from JAWWNH010000105.1 coordinate 11,444,903, forward strand.
GGAGAGATGGTCCTTGAGAGGTATTGTGGTCCTGAGCCATTTAAGGCTTTATGGGTCAAAACAAACACTTTGAATTGGGCCCGGAAACCAATTGTCACCCAGTGCAGTTGGGTCAGAATTGGTGTTACATGCTCAAAACCCTCTTGCCCCATTGAGCAAGCTGGTCACTGAATTTTGCATCTCTACCTTTCTTCTTGCCCAGGTTGGCCCTGCCTTCTGCCTGCCCCTCAGAGCTGGTACGGGGCTGAGCCTTGGCCTCTCCTCCTCCTCACCTGCTCTTCAACAACCACTATGAGCTGTCCAAGGGAGGAGGCCAACAGCGGCCACGGCGAGGCCACGGGATTCTTCCTCACTGCCACCACCACCACTTGGGACAAGCATCGGCTCATCCTCCTTCTCGACCTCGGCAGTGGCAGGGGAATAGGGACATTCCAGGATCAAATCAGAAGCTGGGATGGCTTTTGTAATTCCGGGACTGTCTCTGGAAAATCAGGACACTTGAAAGGTATGTCACTAGGGTTCTGTTAACCTTCTTTTTGGTGGGGGAGCTTTTGTGCCTTGGACTGCAAAAATAGGTGAAAGAAGAGGAGGGGTTTGTAAGGCACATGGAAGATTGCTTAATTTGGCTGTTGAAGAGGGACTGTGTTGGACTTAGTCAGTGACAAGTTAAGCGGGCCTGGTGTAAGCTAACATTTCACCCAAAATGACAATATTTGGGATTTGCTTCTGCAATTTGTTTATACATCATGTTTAGTGAAACTTTCAGTTTGCCTCACAATGCCGCTAAAAATAGTGCAGATTAACTAGTAAACATATCAGACAATAAACACGGTCACAAAACTGTTCTGTTGCTAACAGGGGAGCTTGCTGTTATGGATTTGGCAGGAGAAACAGAAGTGGCAGAAGTTATTTTTTTTATTTAAAATTTCAAGAAGGGATGCATCAGTAATTGGAACTGGCAGCCTGTTACTATAGAGGTTTGCAAAATGCATTTGATGTGAGGAATGGTGGCAGCTGAAGTGTGGCCCAGTCAGTAGACTGGGATCACTATTAGAATTAAAAAGGAAGCTAAAAAGAGAGCCAATGTGGTGTAGTGGTTAAGAGCGGTAGACTCGTAATCTGGGGAACCGGGTTCGCGTCTCCGCTCCTCCACATGCAGCTGCTGGGTGACCTTGGGCTATTCACACTTCTTTGAAGTCTCTCAGCCCCACTCACCTCACAGAGTGTTTGTTGTGGGGGAGGAAGGGAAAGGAGAATGTGAGCCGCTTTGAGACTCCTTCGGGTAGTGATAAAGCGGGATATCAAATCCAAACTCCTCCTCCTCTTTATATGTGAACCACATGATGTGCTAAAGCTAAACTGAAGGCATATGTTATAAGCATATATGAACCATCAGAATGTGAACTCACCTTGGGCCCAAAGGTGCAGAACAGGTGAAAACATTACATTGAGACAATAATATAATTTAAATCTCACATCTTTAATGGGCCTCTAAAAGACTTCCACAAAAGGGGACTGAAACATAAAATGCTTGCTTACACTTGCCGTATGTGATTGCCATGAAATAACACCATCAGCTGGCCAAATCAATCACAGTGGGGCACAAGAAATGACTTGCCTTATAGCCTAAAAGCATCCCCTTTTAGCTGTGCCATGATGGTTATGGGAAGCCAGTGCTGATGCTGGAGACTGATGTGACACGACGCTTGCAATATCCCCCCACCCTACCAGTCCAGAATTACCATTTTAGGCTGTGTTGTCACTGAAGAAAATCTGTGGACCTGTTTTCACACGTGATATATGTTGCTTGTCATTGGTAAAGGTTTTGTGCCACATAGTATAGTAATAGCTGTGAGCCGAGAGGTCCCTGGATAGTTGTAAAAGTATCAGCCAACCTTACAAAACTGTTTCAGGAACTACTGGGAGAAAACCACATAAATGCTGAGTATCATCACAGCTAGCAAGCTATACGACTTGCATCCTAAACTGTTAAGAGGCTACTTTATTCTGCGTTGGACCATTGCTCCATCTTTCCCAGTACTGTCTACACCAAGGGTAGCTGAACTGTGCTCCTCCAGAGATGTTATCGGGTTACAGCCCGATGGACCCTGATTAGTCACCATGTTAGCTGGGAGTTATGGGGGAGGAAGTCCAACAACATCTGAAGGGCTACAGGAAAGCTGGTAGAAGCTTTCCAAGGTTTCAGGCAGGAGTTTTCCCCAGTCCTACCTGGAGATTGAACCTGAGATATTTTGCACAGCTCTTACGCTAAGCTAGCATCCTTCCCATCTGGATTTGTCTTGCTAAACTTATTGCTCGTCCTGAACCTGCTTCTTACATGGTTCACCTTGATCCCCTTTCTTTCTTTACGACAGATATTAATGTAGTTGATCAAATGATAACAGTATTATTTTATTGTATGCCATAAACTGTCAGATCGTGGGCCCATACAAAGGAATTGCTTCAGTGCAGTGCAACCCTTCTTAGATGACCTTAGAGTCCTACAAATTTATTGTTCAATTTGACTGCATAATTTTTAAAGCAAGCAACAGAAACTATATTGGTCTGACTCTATTAGCCACGTTAGTGATCTCACAGTGAAATGTCACTGATCAGGCCAATAGTCATGTACTCAGTTACATTGCTAACACTTCATTATCCCATTTTCACACTCCTGGTTTTGATGTCAATTCATGCATTACATTTGGAGCCAATTCGAGAGTTCTTAAAAGAAATGTATTGCAAAGTATTTGTGACTCTTCTGAGTGTTTGGAAAGGCTACTGTTTTGTGCCTATGTCTTGATGGGCATTTTAAGTGCATGCAGGTCCCATTTACTGAACACAATGCATTCCCTGGAAATTGTTCGTTAAGCAAGCATTCACCTAAGAAGTCCAGGATTTCCTTTGGAAATATTTCTAATATATAGAAATATATCTGTCTATCTTTCTCATATATGTGAGAGAGAATTCCTGGATGCCAAGATCTAAGTACCCTTTGGTGAGAGAACCTCCAGCAGAGGTAAATATGCAGCAAAGTAAAGCAAGGAAATATAGGCTGTTAGAGCTTAAAATACACCCCTCCAAGTGAGTTCCAAAATAGCCATTTAAAAGGTTTCTTTCCAAACTTTCCATCTTCCCCCAGCATAGGAAAAGGCTGTGTTTGGCAAGTTAAACAATGGTTTACTTATAAACCCTCCAACGGCCAGTTTCTTGTCCTTCAGAAAATTGCACAGGCAGTAAAACTTGGCTTACTTATAAAGTGGTGGAAGTTCCTACATTATTGCTATAGGAAGTCAAGAATGGCTGATGAGAGCCATGCAGTTGAGCTGGAGCAAGCAGATCAAATCTCCTCGTACTGTACTCTGAACTTTTCAGGTAGCTTAAGAGGAGGAACAGGGGTTTTATTACCTATTTCCTCCCAAGGTAAGGGAAGTTGACATAGCTAGGCCTGGCAAGACACCTTACTCTATGGTATTAACCCCTTTGTGCATTAATTAGACTTAAGCATGTTGGTTATATGAGGCTCATTATCCCATGGTTTCTCCTTGAAATGGTGGCAGCCAATCAGCAAAAGAGAGATGGAGGGGGGGGATTGATTTGTCTGATTTCTCCTGTTCTGATTTGCCTGCTCTCCCCTGCTCTCTGATATATCCAAACTTGCTCCCTTGCTCTCTGGTTTCTGCCTGAAAATGGCTGCCACCGACCAGCAAAACACAAACAAACAAGGACGTAAGGAAGCCAGCTTCTTGGATATCTGAATCTGTGGAGCAATAGCGAGGTTTTGGACATAATTCTTTACATGTGGATAAGTGACTTTTCAGATAGTAAGCATGTAGATAACATGACCTACAGGTATTGGCTACATTGAGGGCAGACTACCGCCAAAAAGCTCTTCTCTTTGATGGTACTCCATATGGAAGTAGCATCATGTGCATTGCTTCCTACGGTAGAACATTTCTACCTTCCACCTGGGAACTGAAGCTCACGGGGAAGTCTAGAAGGTGGATAGGTCAGGACTGAATGAACTTGGACAAGCCCAAGTCATGCTGTGATTTGGTATTGGTTCAATCTGTCACTTTATGCATATAAAATTCATGTTATCTTCCTACCCATGCTGTTAAGGCAAGTACATCTAAGTCAGGGCTTTGCTAGCTGCTTTGAAAGAAGAGACATCAGAGACAAAATTAGCCATTTCTACCAATTCAGGTAGGTGGCGCTGTGGGTTAAACCACAGAGCCTAGGGCTTGCTGATCAGAAGGTCGGCGGTTCGAATCCCTGCGACGGGGTGAGCTCCCGTTGCTCGGTCCCAGCTCCTGCCCACCTAGCAGTTCGAAAGCACGTCAAAGTGCAAGTAGATAAATAGGTACCGCTCCGGCGGGAAGGTAAACGGCATTTCCGTGCGCTGCTCTGGTTCGCCAGAAGCGGCTTTGTCATGCTGGCCACATGACCTGGAAGCTGTATGCCGGCTCTCGGCCAATAAAACGAGATGAGCGCCACAACCCCAGAGTCGGACACGACTGGACCTAATGGTCAGGGGTCCCTTTACCTTTACCAATTCAGGATATATGGCCAATGCCTTGGTGGACCATTCAATGAGCAGAAATGAACGAGGAAATTACCAGTTGCGGGGCTATTCTAGTCCAGATACTCAGGCAAAGAAGACTTTGGCCCCAGAAGCTAACATTACAGGTTTGCTGGTGTGTGCGTGTGTTTTAAGTTTATCAGTGTTTAATAACTTGATTTGGCAAACTTGTAGTACATCTAACTATTGCCTATATTCAAAGCTGTCCTTGATTAGCAACTTTAAAAGTCTCAACATGGGACAATGTGATTACATTTTCTGGCTCGCTCTTGAGCATTATGGGAGTTTGACTGGAACAACCTTATTGTCCATCTTTAAACAGTTTTCACTGTTAAGAATACTTCTGAAAGCTGAAAGGGTATTTGATTATATCTCTTGTGTCCTTAGAATGCCTTGAGAAACTACTGAGAATAGGGAGGTTAACAATTCCAATTTTTGTTTTAATGAGATAGTGCCGTCTTGAGAAACTGTTTGAGATAAGGAGTGAAATAACTACAAAATAAATGAGAAAAAGCACGGCTATAATAGAGGAAAATCGGGTGGTACAAGCTAGGTTTCAAATGAAGGGCTTGCGAATATGCCGTGGAAAACACTGAGAAACGGTCAAAGAGAAAGATCCCATCTTTTGTCTCCCATCCACAAAACAGTGACAAGCATAAAAGAGCATTTGGTTATGGGATCAGATCCTGGTTACATAAAGGACACACTGCAGTGCAGCACAACTGGGTATTTTTGGAAAAAAAGAAAAACCAAAAAACAACCCAACTGCACTTAAAGTTGATAGTGTGTGTAAGGACCTAAGCCTACACTGGGTAGGGAGTCAAGTGAGCACCACTTGCCCACATCCCTCCCATGTGGTGTGATGTCATATCCTGTCATATCCTGCAATAACCCTGCTCCAGTTCACCAACCGCTCTTTGGGGTGGGTGCTGAAATACTGAACACGATGACATAAAATTACATTATTCAATTACATTATTGCTAGAAAGGTTTATGGAGAGACAATGTGGGTTGCAGTCAGCAGCCACTCAATGAAATGTTTTGTCTCTATTTCTAATATGATATCTGTCAAACTAAATCTTTGGATCCGAAGGCGCACACTTGCAGATCTCATGCGAAAGAGAGGATCTTACTGCAATTTTGACTTACTGTTAATCTTGGCATGCGGTTTGGAACCTAGTATGTTTAGGTCCTGTAGAAATCATATATACTAACAACCGTCTGAAATCTCTGAGTGCCATTGCTTATAGCACCACCCACATACGTAACAGGTATAGCAGCATGTTCGGAGCGCAATGAACATATATATGGCAGAAGGGAATGGTCAGGAGGAGCGGGAATCCTGAACAGAACCACTTTATGCTGCAACATTTTGTTGCATTTCCCACATTTATTTTTTTCAGTTCATGCCCTTCTTCCTTATCTGATGAATATTGAAAACAGCTAAGACTATCAGACTGGGACGCGGGTGGCGCTGTGGGTTAAACCACAGAGCCTAGGGCTTGCTGATCAAGGTCGGCAGTTCGAATCCCTGCAGCGGGGTGAGCTCCCGTTGCTCAGTCCCTGCTCCTGCCAACCTAGCAGTTCGAAAGCACGTCAAAGTGCAAGTAGAGAAATAGGTACCGCTCCGGCGGGAAGGTAAACGGCGTTTCCGTGCGCTGCTCTGGTTCGCCAGAAGCGGCTTAGTCATGCTGGCCACATGACCCGGAAGCTGTACGCCAGCTCCCTTGGCCAATAAAGCGAGATGAGCGCCGCAACCCCAGACTCGTCCACGACTGGACCTAATGGTCAGGGGTCCCTTTACCCTTTACCTTTAATACCATCAGACCAGTGCTATTTTTCTAGAAAAAGAGGTGCTGGGGCTCACTATGAACTTCTCCCTTCTTCTCTTAGAATGGCAATGGCACCCACCTGAGAGGTGCCGGAATTGAGTTCTGGTGAGTTCCAGCTGGGGAAAAAAGCCCTGCTCAGAACAATCAAATTATGAGTGAATATCATCATTATCAAACCATTAAATATAACACCAGTTAATCCAGCTCAAAGAAATTTAGTGAAGATCAAATATAGCCAACTGTCAGCTTGGATAAAAAACTGTCTTCTGAAAGAATACATGGCGAATCCCTGGGCAGACTTTCCAGAGGAACAAATTTCACAACAAACATGCCACAGCAGATGATGGTGGTGGTGATGATAGACAGATAATCTATCTTCAGTCAAGAACAGTGACCCTAGGCCAGCACAATTTGTGACACATTTTGGACTCGGACATCACGACCGCAGCAGCAACCGCATCAATTTTCATAGCTCACCTATGGATTGGCATAGCAATACAATACAAATGTTGGCTTTTCTCCTTGAAGCAGGAAATCTGCATGAAAAATCCGGGACTACTTCATTGTATTAGGCTAAATAAACAAATAATCTATTCAGTGACCTAATGCTACAGGTTAAAGTGCGTTCCCTTTCCTTTGGTTATGATTTACATCAAGTACGGAACCAAAGGAACATGTATAAATTTTCCTGTCTGAATTAAAGTGAGGAAAAACACTCCAGTAATATAAACTCATCTCACTATAGCACAATATTTTTGAACATTATTTCCACCTTCTTTTTGTTCATTCCAGTTTATCTCTGCTTTGGCTGATATTTAGGATTCTCTTCCCCACCACCACCCCTTTTCATTGTTTTCTGTTGCCATGCATCTGCCTGGATTGTATAGAGGCAACATGGTTTTTTTTTAGAACTTGTCATATGTCTTTTTGAAAAATGATTTCATGATTATTAAGGATGTCTTTTTAGCTCCAACACACAGGCAACAACAAATCATCTGAAATACTTTATGACAGTGTTCCTGGCAGCAATGCAAATTGATACTCAATCCCAGCTATTTTATCTTTACAGTTACTAAATTCAATATAAGGAGGATAAATTAACATTTTACAATAACAAAGGCAGTAAAGGAAAAAATACAGTTTGATATTCCCAGCTTCCCAATTCTACATCAGAGCCTCTACTTGGTTATTAAACCTTTACTCTCAAAAGCAGTTAGGTTTTTCTGATTCACCCAGAGTGCATGATGGCGTAAATTTGTATCTGCGGACCTCCTGTATTCTTTAAAATCCAAAGTGATCTCTGCATTATACTGTACTATATTTATGTGAAGGATCTGATTGCAAGAACCATGGTCTCTGCATTGAGATCAGGTTATTTGATTTAGTAGTAGTAGCAATAATAATAATAATAAATAATAATAATAATAATAATAATAATAATTTATACCCTGCCCATCTGGCTGGGTTTCCCCAGCCACACTGGGCGGCAACCAACAGAATATTAATAATAAAAAAGCGATAAAATATCAAACATTAAAAACTTTCTTAAACAGGGTTGCCTTCAGATGTCTTCTAAAAGTCAGATAGTTGTTTATTTCCTTGACATCTGATCAGGGGGCGTTCCACAGGGTGGGCGCCACTACCGAAAAGGCCCTCTGCCTGGTTCCCTGTAACCTTACTTCTCGCAGTGAGGGAACCGCCAGAAGGCCCTCGGAGCTGGATCTCAGTGTCTGGGCTGAAAGATGGGGGTGGACATGCTCCTTCAGGTATACTGGGCCGAGGCTGTTTAGGGCTTTAAAGGTCAGCACCAACACTTTGAATTGTTCTCGGAAATGTACTGGGAGCCAATGTAGGTCTTTCAGGACCGGTGTTATGTGGTCTCGGCGGTCACTCCCAGTCACCAGTCTAGCTCTGCATTCTGGATTAGTTGTAGTTTCTGGGTCACCTTCAAAGGTAGCCCATGTAGAGTGCACTGCAGTAGTCCAAGCGGGAGATAACCTGAGCATGCACCATTCTTGCGAGACAGTCCATGGGCAGATAGGGTCTTGGCCTGCATATCAGATGGAGCTGGTAGACAGCTGCCCTGGACACAGAATTGACCTGTGCCTCCATGGACAGCTGTGAGTCCAAAATGACTCCCAACCTGCACACCTGGTCCTTCAGGTGCACAGTTACCCCATTTAGGACCAGAGAGTCCTCCACACCTGCCTGCCCCCTGTCCCCCCCAAAATAGTACTTCTGTCTGGTCAGGATTCAACCTCAGTCTGTTTAGGACCATGTTACCCATCATGAGTCCCAAGGAGGTGACATGGAGGGGATGGTTACATCCTGAGGAGGGGTGGTAGGAGCTCAGGGAGTTGGACAACCTTGTGCGATGGAGGAGGTAGAATCAGGACCCCAGTCACAGACCTCCTACTATAGGGCTGCCTCCTGTACCTTCTCCTGTAAGTGAGCACCCTCCCCCTTCAGGGAAGGAGGCTCAAAGTAAATTGGAGTCAGAGCCAGTGATGCCCTATCATGAGTGTCTGCCCTTCCCCAAAGAGGCTTCTCTGGTACCTATGAATCGATGGTGATCTTTTTATTCTCCCTGACCCTTACATAGGCATATTTCTTACGTTGTTACAATTTTGCACCAAGTTCTTTTCTCTTACTGGTTTTATGGTGGTTTAAAACCGATTTTATGTTGCTGTGTTTACAAATGGCTTTTAGATGGCTTCTCTTCTGCTCTTGTCTTCTGTTTTATTTAAACTGATTTAGGTTGTATTTTCTACTCTTTTTAAAAAGCCGCAAAGTGCCTAGGGGATCCAGGGGTCCGTGGCACCATTCACCATACCGTAGCAAGAGAATCAATTTTTCAAAAGTAGGGGGTCCATGGCTCGGCTTTTGAAAAACAGGGAATCTGCAGTACTAAACTATTTGGGAATCACTGGCTTACGGGACTTAGTTACATGTGTGGTATGTAAATAATATCAATCTTAGCAAGCAGTGAAAAACCTGGACTGCACATATGGACAAGAGCTGTTAGGATCAATTTGCAGCATCAGCATCAGGTATGACTTGTAAGGCCCAGTTCACACATTCAGATGTACCCAGTTGCACTTTTTTTGTTTTTTTGTTGTTGATGATGTTCTCAAGCTTCTAGTAAGAACAGACACTGCTACTTACTTTTGGAATGTAGCTGTTACTTTTGATGTAAAATACAATTGAGAGGGGCCTAGAGGTGCTAAAAACTACCAGCCATCTTATTCGTAAGACCAACCACAACCAGGGTTATTTTTCCACGCTTCTTTCTCCAGTTATTAACTCTTCGATCTCCCAATACTGTTGCATGCTGTCAGGGATCTGCCCACCCCTGCCAGTCCAGCTCTAAGTGCATACAGGGACCCGCAGCCTGTGTTAACGACAGATTCATCTTTGAGTGAATCTGGCAGCCCCTCTTCGGGGGAGGAGCAGTTAGTGGCTGGGAGCCAGGGAGTGTCAGGTGTCCAGGGAGTTGCTGAGAGACCTGGCACCACCCAGCAGACTCGCTCGGAGGGGGAAGCGTCAGTTCCGGCGCATATCTCACGTAGGAGGAGAAGGCAGCAATTCAGAATGCCAAGGCTTTGGTGTTGGCGCCAAAACAGAAGGGAGGCACTTCCGGATTCTGCTAGTGACTGAGCAGACATGATAAACTGAACTCTGCACTGTAAATAGCTTTGCACAAAATAAAGAGACTTAAAGACAAGATGGCTTGGTCTTACTATTGAACAACCGATAAGAGAATCTGACACATGCCCTTTACCATATTTTTCTGTTGCATCTTTTAGTTTCCCTGTCCATTGCCAGGGACTGTCCTATATCACTGATAGTCACTTTAGAAGCCTTTTGTTGTTGAAGAGTAAGGTAAAAGTTATTTAAATAATGGAAGCTGCCCTTTGAGCTTCTACAGATGACCACACAGAGCTGCTAAACACCATAGCTGGTCATATGTTGTGCATTTTCCAAGTGCAAAATAGCGAGATTTAGATGATGCTTTTTTATAAAAAAGATTCCGTATGTTTTTCTATAGCTTGAGTCTGAATTTCAGTTGCTCATATTCAGTCTATGCAGCTGCTCCATCTGTTACTTTAGCCAATGTTCCTTGGCTATAAATTAGACAATGATCAACAATGCAGCTGATAGCAAAACTGAAAGGATAGCAATACCCAAGCAAGTGGACAGAAACAAGCTGTAAAATCACATTATTTGGACAGATTAGATCAGTGATGGATGCAAACAAGAAAAATAGCAGTGCCTAGGAAGGGAGTGGGGTTGGGGCAATCAATTTCTGTTGCACAGTTGCTCCTGTGGTTTTCCATGTTTGCTCAAATTTAAAGATGAAACCAATTTGTAAGCTGAAAAATTGTTGCTGATTTTGATTATACATGGGTGTATGTCTGCTATGTTTGGGATAACTTTTATTTAAGTATGCATTTGAACTCAGATTTTACTCTGGAAGAACCCCACTGTGCACTTGCACCTCAGTCCTCTAACTACTGTGCTTTGGGTACAATGACTTAAAAAATGTCTGGGCTCCAACAAAACAGCAGGCAGTGCATACCTTTCAACATTTCTCCAATGAAAATAGGGACATTGTGTGTGTGTGTGTGTGTGCGCGCACACACACACACACACACACACACACACACACACACACACGTATTTTTCCGTCTATAAGATGTCCCCATGTATAAGACGCCCCATATTTTTGGTGACTCATATTTAAGAAAATGGGAGATGGCCCAGAGTATAAGATGCTCCCTAATTTTTGACATATTTAAGGGAAAAACCCTAGTCTTATACACGGAAAAATAGGGTAATTATTTATTATTTATACACCCCCCATCAGACTGGGTTGCCCCAGCCCCTGTGGGCGGCTTCCAACATACATTGGTACCTTGGAAGTTGAATGGAATCTGTTCCGGAAGTCCGTTCGACTTCCAAAACGTTCTGAAACCAAGGAGCGGATTCCGATTGGCTGCAGGAAACTCCTGCAGCCAATCGGAAGCCGCATCAGACGTTTGGGTTCCAAAGAACGTTCGCAAACCAGAACTGTCACTTCCGGGTTTGCGGCGTTCAGGAGCCAAAATGTTCAACACTCAAGGTGTTCAGGATCCAAGGTACGACTGTTTATAAAAATAAAATAAACATTTTTAAAACTTCCCTGTATAGGGCCGCCTTCAGATGTCTTCTGAAGATTGTATAGTTATCTTATGTACACTTGTGTACCCTTTGTGTACCTCAAACCTTTGAATGTGAAGAGTTGTGAGCTTGTAAACAAGGGATAGCCCCTTTTGGCTTTCAAATTGTCATTTAATACCTAGTATTCCAGAGTTCTAATCTTGTGAGAGAAGAGGAACTAGGCATCTGCTGAGCTATGGTGTACCTGGTTATTGTGATGAAATTTCGTGTGCAGTTAACGATTGCTGTCAGGCGCAGTCCTGTGACTCAGTACCATCAGCTCAATCTGCCATATAACCAAAATGAGCTCGCAAACTGACAACTAAGTTGGCCAGAGGAAAGAAGCACAAGACAGACACCCTCCAGCTCACCCTTCCACACAGAAACCAGGATGATGCATACACACTAGCAAGGATAGGCTGGCTGTTGCAGCTGCCACCAGGGGACCCAACTGACAGGGGCTGCTGTGGGGTTGTCAATGCAAGTAGGGCCCACTGAGGGTAGCCTGCCGTGAGCCCACAAAAACTGGAGCTGGGTCTGTTAGCCAGCTCCCTCATTCATTCCATTTACTACAAAACGGGAATAAGTCTTATCTTGGAAGTTGAACGGAATCCGTTCTGGAAGTCCATTCGACTTCCAAGACATTTAGAAACCAAAGTGCAGCCTCTGATTGGCTGCAGGAAGATCCTGCAGCCAATCTGAAGCTGTGTCGGAAATTTGGCTTCCAAAAGAACGTTTGCAAACAGTCACTTTCGGGTTTGGGGTGTTCAGGAGCCAACATGTTCGAGAACTAAGCTGTTCGAAAACCAAGGTACGACTGTAGGTGGATGGTGTGAATGGGGCCTAGTTATTTATTTTTTACTTATTTCATACAATTTGATATACCGCTTGATTGTAAGAAAAAACCTGAAAGCAGGTTTTTGTTTTAAAAAAACTATTTTACAAGTGGATACATACTTGCACCTGCGTAGGCTTCCGTTCATGCTGGCAATGGTCACTTTCTCATTTGATAAAAACCACTGGGCTCGGCTTGTGTGGGTGGACTCATAGATTTGGTGTATCAAGATTCAAAATCCACTTATCCTGGAAGCAGCGCCAAGCCTAGTGGCTGTAGGACATTATTATTATTATTATGGATACATTATGTGTGCACAAAAGATGAATGTTCAGGTGCTTCCTTTGCCACATTTTTCTAAGCTGTTCTTGACATTTTCAAATGCACATTCCATAAATGTATTTATATAATCTTTCCTGTACTTAGTCTGCTAAGGAAACATCGATGTATATTGGAAACAAAATTTGAGGGTAGTGGATAATTTTCTCTACAATCGTCGAGCTGTGAACATGCATACATTTCTTATTATTAAATGAAAACAAAAGAAAAGTGGGAGAGTCAGAGGGTGCCCCCCTCAGGCAGACTTAGGCCTTTTGCTGTTAGCTGAGCTCAGATCACTATCCATTTTGATGTTTAGCATTCCGTTGCATTGCCAAGAAGTTCTAATTCTCTTAAGTCAGTTCATGCCACATTTAGAATCGTGTCTGCATAGAAATGAGGTAATATGTTATTGTCATGTTTTTGACAGTATGTGTGACAAAGTGAAATGCTAGGATTCATTTTCCCTTCATTATTAAACTTTGAAGTTCACATTTTCAAGCCTTTATGGAAATTTGTTCCTATTTGCATTTTTTCTTCACATCAGAAATCCTTTTTTTTGGAATTGTGTGAGAGCAGTTCAGATGAAATCACTAAAATAGCTATCACAGTTGAAAAACACAAACTTAAGGGTTTCAATGAGATCTTTCTCTGACCGTATTAAAAATGTGCTTTTGGGGTGTTAATTTCTTCCCAGTTCTTAATATTCAGTCGCCATGATCTGATCTCCAAACTGCATTCAGTCTCCACCTGTCTGCCTTCATCATTCATTTCTCTCTTTGCATGGAAGGGGATGCATACAAACATTGTTCCTGTTCCCAACTGGAGTAACATTACTGGGCAAGAGCTTGATGAACAGAGCAGAGTGTTCCATGATATACTCAAGGAGCTCTGGACTGGGTTCATTGACTTGGCAAGAATAATAATGCGAAACTGAGTTTCCAAAACAAATTTTACAATGCCAGTTTTTCCACTGCGAAGTGCCTTTTTGCATTAATTTTTATGGTCTATCTTTTATTTGGGGAGAGGGCAGCAGCTGCTATGTAACATTGGAACTGAGGTCTCAATTTAGCATTGATGAGAGGCTGATTTAATACATGGCACCTGGCTTGAGAGCAGTACAAGTGAAAAGGATCTAGGAGTCTTGGTAGACCACAAACTTGACATGAGTCAACAGTGTGATGCAGCAGCTAAAAAAGCCAATGCAATTCTGGGCTGCATCAATAGCAGTATAGCATCTAGATCAAGGGAAGTAATAGTACCACTGTATTCCGCTCTGGTCAGACCTCACCTGGAATACTGTGTCCAGTTCTGGGCACCACAGTTCAAGAAGGATACTGACAAGCTGGAACATGTCCAGAGGAGGGCAACCAAAATGGTCAAAGGCCTGGAAACGATGCCTTATGAGGAACGGCTTAGGGAGCTGGGTATGTTTAGCCTGGAGAAGAGAAGGTTAAGGGGTGATATGATAGCCATGTTCAAATATATAAAAGGATGTCATATAGAGGAGGGAGAAAGGTTGTTTTCTGCTGCTCCAGAGAAGCGGACACGGAGCAATGGATTCAAACTACAAGAAAGAAGATTCCACCTAAACATTAGGAAGAATTTCCTGACAGTAAGAGCTGTTTGACAGTGGAATTTGCTGCCAAGGAGTGTGGTGGAGTCTCCTTCTTTGGAGGTCTTTAAGCAGAGGCTTGACAGCCACCTGTTGGGAATGCTTTGATGGTGTTTCCTGCTTGGCAGGGGGTTGGACTGGATGGCCCTTGTGGTCTCTTCCAACTCTATGATTCTATGATTCTGTGGTTCAACAATAGGTAAAAGTAAGAGATATTGAACTCATTGGAAGGATTGTCATTGAGTTCAATGGGATGTGGATGGCACACAACATACCTAATACTACTACTGTTTAACATTTCTATAGCAAGTTTCTATTCTGCATGCTATTGATGGTTGATTCACACTAAGCCCTGATTTTATGTATAAATTGCTACATCAGTGAGTTGGGAGCTGCTATTAGGCAGGTAGAGAAATGGGTAGAATTGGGGCCTGGTTGCTAGGTGGCAGGCAGAGAAATGTTCACACAGCCCTCTTAAGACTTACTCCATGCAAACTCCTCAAATAGGAATATTGGCTTACAAAATGGCAGCAGTCTCCCATGTCAAGGGAACCCAGGACCTTCCTGAATACCTTACTCCTGGGGAATTCTGTCATCTTAACGATGCAAAGTCTCAGCCCTGGAATATGGAAATAGAATGCATGATTAGAATTCCACAAGTATGTAATGACAGGTAGAGGAGAGGAAGAAAGGCTTGAGTCTTGCATTGCTTAATTCAAAAATTAAGCACCAATGCAATGCAGTTTTGTTGTTTTGCTCAAGCTCTTTTGTGGGCGAGGGGGGCCAAAGATGTTTGCTGCACCCTCCTTGTTAGCTGCTGAGATATTATTATGGACAGTCAGTGTTTTGTTTCCGTCTGCAGAAATCTAAATTGCTTTAGATAACATACTCTAGGCGTTCCTGAAATGTTTGTTATAGCAAAGTGTCAAGACACAATTTCCATAATAATACTTCTATTTTAGGTGCTGTGTGTGTGAAGAGCCAGTTTGATGTCACCCTGTGAGACAGACAGGTTCATTTTCTGCAGTGTTTGCTCCATCTCCATTATCTGCAGAACTGCAGGCAAACAGTTCACACTGTGGATAGTATCCCAAAACCAAGCAAAAGGGCTGTCATGTTGGGCGATGTTTGACGGCTCTCAGAAATTGCTCAGGGAAAAGAGCCTTATAGTAAATAGGCTAGTTTGTTCTTATATTATCAGAAGCACCACCTTCTAACAATTTTTTCCTCAGTTCTGCTACACCATGCTCATAGACTGGGGAGTAAATTAAGTACAGTAGTACCAAACTATTAGAAGTGGTACCAACCACAGAGTTCTTACTAGTGCTGTGCCAAAAAAAATCATTGTTTTCTTCTACCAAGCAACAAGAAAAATGGCATTTGAAGGGGGGGGATAGTGAATTTTGCATGGGTGCATTTTTTTTTGTTCCACTTGAAGTCTGCATTTCCTGAAAACACCATAATACCATTGACTAAGCTTTCCCATAAGTGTGGAAAGTTGAGGAGGTTGGCTACCATACACCTGACAGCTATTTGTTGTTGCTTTTAAGTGATTCACACAGCGGTGGAGGAAGCCACTTGGGCACCAGGGGCAGGGCAATACCCCCCTACTTTTAAAGAAATCACTGTGGAGGTGTTTTGTTGTTGTTTTTTAAAAAAAGTAAAAGGAAGTGCGGGTAGTTGGGGAGGCAGCAGAGCATTAAAAAATGGTTTTTTGGGGGGGAGGACACACATCCCCCTTCTTGCAACAATAAGGAAAGCTTAACCCCCGTTCCCAATGGAATATAATAATAATAATAATAATAATAATAATAATAATAATGATTTTTTATTTGTATACCGCCTTTCTATCTTATGATACTCAATAGCGGTTTACAAGCAGAAGAAACAAAAAACCTCACAACAATCCAATGCAATACAAAAATACGATAATACAAAGCTTCAAAATAAACAAACTACATCAAAAAAGCAATATCAACATATAAAAGTTAAACAGAAATCCACTCAACATTTACAACAAACAATTTCTAAACTAATCAATAAAACAACGGCTTAAAATACATAAAATAATACAATACAAATTGAGAAGCAAAGACTATAGAGGGTGGAGCAAGGCAGGTGGAAGGAGGCCTTGCCTGATGGAGGCTCTCCCCTCACAGTTCTTCCTCCAGGAACAGCTCCCTTATGAAGAGTCCCAGGGCCAGGGGGTGGGGCAAGGCAGGTGGAAGGAGGCCTTGCCTGATGGAGTCTCTCCCCTCACAGTTCTTCCTTGAAGAACAGCTCCCTTATGAAGAGTCCCAGGGCCAGGGGGTGGGGCAAGGCAGGTGGAAGGAGGCCTTGCCTGATGGAGTCTCTCCCCTCACAGTTCTTCCTTGAGGAACAGCTCCCTTATGAAGAGTCCCAGGGCCAGGGAGTGGGGCAAGGCAGGTGGAAGGAGGCCTTGCCTGATGGAGTCTCTCCCCTCACAGTTCTTCCTTGAAGAACAGCTCCCTTATGAAGAGTCCCAGGGCCAGGGGATGGGGCAAGGCAGGTGGAAGTAGGCCTTGCCTGATGGAGTCTCTCCCCTCACAGTTCTTCCTTGAAGAACAGCTCCCTTATGAAGAGTCCCAGGGCCAGGGGATGGGGCAAGGCAGGTGGAAGTAGGCCTTGCCTGATGGAGTCTCTCCCCTCACAGTTCTTCCTTGAAGAACAGCTCCCTTATGAAGAGTCCCAGGGCCAGGGAGTGGGGCAAGGCAGGTGGAAGGAGGCCTTACCTGATGGAGTCTCTCCCCTCACAGTTCTTCCTCCAGGAACAGTTCCCTTATGAAGAGTCCCAGGGCCAGGGAGTGGGGCAAGGCAGGTGGAAGGAGGCCTTGCCTGATGGAGTCTCTCCCCTCACAGTTCTTCCTCCAGGAACAGCTCCCTTATGAAGAGTCCCAGGGCCAGGGGGTGGGGCAAGGCAGGTGGAAGGAGGCCTTGCCTGATGGAGTCTCTCCCCCTGGCACCCTGTGAATGAGGCAGACAAATGAAGGAAGGACAAAACTTTCAAGAAATTAGAGGACAGGTTTCAACACAACACTAATTTTTAAGTCAGTGACAAAGATAACTCAAACTGTTGCCATCCTAAAATGGCATCCTTTTACAAAGACAGATTTTGGCTCTTGGGTTTGAAATGGAACTCCTCTTGCAAAATGATGACATGTTGGCATCATGCTTTTTGTTACACAGACAAAATATTTCCATGGATCAGTATGCTAGACCATTATAAGAAGAATCCCACTGCATTAGAGTAAAGGTTATTGCTCCCCAGGAGTCAGTGCAAGCTTACAGTGCTGCCTGCTTGCCATTATCTCTTCATTCTCTAACTTGGGGGAAGGCTAGTGGGTACCTGTCAGTCCCATTGCAAAAGCCAGCTTGCACCACAGTAGAAGATCTCCATTCTAATATGTCCTCTGTCTTCAACCCTACCCATGTCTACAACTCTTGACTATTTAACTTTAGTAGAGGACCAGGAGGCAATGGGATGATTAAAGCAAAACAAAGCAAGCATCACTTACACAGTATGAGAGGTTGATTTCCGCTGGGCCATTTCAAACATCCAGAGACCTTCAATCCTGAGATAAAAACCGAACTGCCTCTGGTCCGCCTCTATTTAATTATCAGTGGCTTAACAATAGCTTTTCATTTTCACTTTGTCAATCTTCTCAGCTCCCCGGGTTCCAAATGACCAATTAGTGACAAGGCACTGAAGGCACTTCACTTCTCTTGGTTGAGAACGTAGCTCAGCTTTCAGTTATGAGTGTTAACAGCCTTATAATTAGATTTTCTTCTTCTAAATTTAAGCTGGATTCAGTGAACAATCCCAGAGGTTTAAGTCTTGCGGTAGTTATTTCACTATGACTGCACCTCTTCCCTAAACCTTGCCTTTGAATTGCTTTGTGCTGTATTGGGAGATGTGCTTCATCTGAATTCTTGGGTTTCTGAAGAGTATCTGTAAGGGCTCGGGGTTGTCTCCTTGAGAGTAAAGAGCCAGAAACATCCGTTCTTCTAAAGCTAATACTTTATTTACTGACTATGTACATCGGAGCGTTTAAGATTCATGTCCGCTTCAATCGGTTCCAGAATCCGGGAGTGGCTTTCGCCGGTTCCTCCCCCAACATAAAAGCTTTGGAATTCCAAAGCGTCGCCTCCTTTCCTTACACTTTTCCCCCCTACACAGCTGGAGCGACGGAAGTAGCTGACCGCTTTGCTCTGCAACCCACTCAGGTGGAGCTAGGGCAGTGATGGCTAACCTTGACACTCCAGATGTTTTGGAACTACAACTCCCACCATCCCTAGCTAACAGGACCAGTGGTCAGGGATGATGGGAGTTGTAGTCCCAAAACATCTGGAGTGTCAAGGTTAGCCATCACTGAGCTAGGGCTCTGTCAGCATCTCTGGCCCTCATCTCCACCACACTGCCTGGCAGTTCCTGCTCCTCACCACTGGGGCTTTCCTTACTATCCCCACTGGACTCAGAACTGCTTCCCAGGAGAGGCTGCACTTCCTTCCATCCCTCCTTCCCCGTCTCAAGAGCCTTGCGTGAGGTCAGATCCCTGACAGTACCCTTTATTGTTAAAATAAACAAGGTCTTGGTGAACATAGTGATAGCCACCTAGATATAAATCTCCCATTCCCACCCTAATCTGAGGAGCTCAAAGTGGTATATATGGTTCTCTTCCTACTCATTTTATCCTCACAACAGCTCTGAAACATAGCTAATGTGTGACAGGCCCAAAATCACCCAATGAACTTCATGGCTGATTTGAACCCAAGTTTTCCCATTCTCATTCCTAACACTCTAACGACAACATCATGCTGGGACCCACAAATAATATAGGATGGTGGAAAAATATATTATATAAAATTATATAATCCTCATCCATCGGGTCTACCTAGTATTGTGCTGGCAGAGTGAAGCCTCCGGTAGAAGCATGTATGTTAGGATGGCATGTTTGCAAATATCCCATAGGTTCAAGAAACAAAGCTGCTGGAATGCGTGCAGCCCACTTTCAACAAAGGAAAGAAAATTCAGTTTCACTGGGATTAAACCTCACATGGGTCCTAAGAACAGACAGCTTTGGGTGGCAAGCTTGTGTCTAGGAAGAGGTCCCAGACTTTGGTTTTTGACTATGCAAAATAATTAGACTTGGGTAGGGGGGTGGGGAATCCCTTTGGTTGATTAGGTATATTCCTTTGTAGCGCCAGCAAACCTTGTACCTTAAACCCTATACCTGCAGGTATAGGGTGGCATACAAATTAAATTAAATTAAAATAAAATAAAATAAAATAAAATAAAATAAAATAAAATAAAATAAAATAAAATAAAATAAAATAAAATAAAATAAAATAAAATAGCTTTATAAAAGAGGCTGAAATTCTGATAGAAGAAAGGCTCAGAATGCAAATCAAACTCAGGTTTTCAGGTGTAAAGCCAGAATACATTTCAACGCAAAACCCTTTGTGTCACCAAGAAAGGAATCGAGATATTTTAGCAAAGTAAATAAAGGAGATGGGGTAATCAACATTTTCTGGAAAACCCTTCTCCTAAGAACAGTCTAGCAACCAATTTACAATTCCATCTATTTTCTGTTACTCTCAGATCAATGTGAATCGCTATGTAAGTAGAAATGTAAAAGTGTTGTTGTTGTTGCTGTTAGAATAATAGATTTGTAGAGTTGGAAGGGACCCAGAATGCCATCTGGTCCAAGCCCCTGCAATGCAGGAACCACAGCTAAGGAATCCCTTATAGATGACCATCCAACCTCTCTTTAAAAACCTCCAATGAAAGGTCCACCACCTTCTGAGGTAGTCCAATGTCGTTTCTATTTCCTTATACCCTACTGTCCTAAAAGAGAGCCAATGTGATATAATGATTAAGAGTGTCAGGCTAGGAACTGGGAAACTAGAGTGCAAATCTCTATTTAGCCATTAAGCCAGGCTTCCTCAACCTCGGCCCTCCAGATGTTTTGAGACTACAATTCCCAGCATCCCTGACCACTGGTCCTGCTAGCTAGGGATCATGGGAGTTGTAGTCCCAAAACATCTGGAGGGCCGAGGTTGAGGAAGCCTGCATTAAGCTTACTAGGTGACCTTGGGCAGGCTACTGCATCTTAGCCCTAACCTACCTCATAGGGTTATTGTGGGGATTAAGTAAGAAGGAGGATAACCTTGAGTTCCTTGGAGAAAAAAGCTAGTGGTGGAGTCTCCTTCTTTGGAGGTCTTTAAGCAGAGGCTTGACAGCCATATGTCAAGAATGCTTTGATGGTGTTCCTGCTTGGCAGGGGGTTGGACTGGATGGCCCTTGTGGTCTCTTCCAACTCTATGATTCTAGGATATAAATGGAATAAATAAATGAATGAATAAGCAAAAATATTCAGGACTGCTTACAATAAAAGACAAAAACAATAGACAATAATAAAACAGTGGCAATTGCAATCATACAGATGAAACAACCAATAATAATAATAATAATAATAATAATAATAATAATAATAATAATAATAATAATAAATAGTAGCAAGGCATTACCAATACAGAAAAGAAGGTCCTTTGCCATAAAGACTGAAAATCAAAAGAGAAACATTTTAAATATGTAAATGTTTTAGATATATTCATTTACCTCCTTCAGAACAACGAAAATAAACATATGTTCATTAAATGCAAATTAACTCCTTCTCTGGCAAGAATGAAAACGGGCTCTTGGGCTGTCATGATTCTTAGAAGTTCTCTCTTGATTGAATCTAATAGCATCCCGGGCAATGATCTAAAGATTCCTGCCAGTTTTGGGAAATTAAATGACATGAGGCCTAACAGTGCTTTGCAGATATATAGACAGTTACAAACAATGAATTGTCACCCTGTCTATCCAAGATCAGTTTCTAGTCTGTGGGTGAGCAATGTTCTCTGTGATTGCAGATGTAGACCGCAGTACTTTGGAACTAGGCAAACACTGTTCAGATCTGCTAGGAAAGGGGCAAGAAGAGAATATTAGGAAGTCCCTGCAATGTTTTGATGTCGTATGAGCCTAGTTCAGGTGTACACCTCCCAGGCAATTGGAATTGCATGAGTGTAAGAGCAAGGACAGGTTTGTTGGCTCCTCCGCCTCTATTACATTCCTGTCACTCAGCTTCGTCGCCCTCTGTATGTTGGAGGGGCAGCATCTGCAGCAGGGAGCTTTCCCTATCTATGTAAGACCCCCCGTGAAATTTGGAAGCACACATGACACAGAGAGCCTGCATTAAGCAGAGCAGGCTAGAGCAGAAGTTGTGGGAAGCAGTGCAGGGACGTGATGGAAAAGGTGGAAACCTATGAAGAAGAAGAAGAAGAAGAAGAAGAAGAAGAAGAAGAAGAAGAAGAATTCGTTAGTTGCTTTGTTACCGAAAGGTCTCCAACACATTAAAAAAATGAGATAAATAAGAATATACCTGTCCTTGCTCTTACACTGATCGCCGAAGAATTGATGCCTTTGAATTATGGTGCTTGAGGAGACTCTTGAGAGTCCCATGGACTGCAAGAAGATCAAACCTATCCATTCTGAAGGAAATCAGCCCTGAGTGCTCACTGGAAGGACAGATCCTGAAGCTGAGGCTCCAATACTTTGGCCACCTCATGAGAAGAGAAGACTCCCTGGAAAAGCCCCTGATGTTGGGAAAGATGGAGGGCACAAGGAGAAGGGGACAACAGAGGATGAGATGGTTGGACAGTGTTCTCGAAGCTACCAACATGAATCTGACCAAACTGCGGGAGGCAGTGGAAGACAGGAGTGCCTGGCGTGCTCTGGTCCATGGGGTCACGAAGAGTCGGACACGACTAAGCGACTAAACAACAACAACAAGAAGAAGAATATACCGCAGCAACAAAGCAAAAAACCAACAACCCTCACAACAGCCATAGGAAGCATTGGCAGCACACTTACAACAAAAATATCATCTCAGTCCAAGTCTTTACCTGGTGTCAAAAAAATGTCAGTGATGGTGCCTCACTGAGGAGAACATTCCACAGACAGGGTGCCCAAACTGAAAAAGCCCTCTCTTGTCACCACCCTCCAAACCTCTGTCAGAGGGGGCACCTAGTGAAGAGCCCCATCTCTAGGGGTCCAAATAGGGTCATATTGGGAGAGGTGTTCTAAAAGATAGTGGGGACCTGAGCCATAAAGAGCTTTATAATTCAAACCCCTCACTTGTGCTCAGAGGCATACTGTAGTCGTAACAGGATTAGTGTGCCTTCATTTTTTTCCTCCCGCAATTTCAACCCTGGTGTGCGCGCGTGTGTGAATACCTGAACAGGCCTATTCTCTGCCTATTCTAGCACTAGAATAATTCTGTGTTTGTTCAGATTTACTGACCTTTTTGCAAACAGCAGCCACAATCACTAAACCTGTATTTATGTACAGTGGAACCTCGGTTTAAGAACAGCCCTGTTTACGAGCTACTCAGTTTACAAACTCCGCAAAACTGGAAGTAGTGTCCCGGTTTGCGAACTTTACCTCGGTCTAAGAACGGAATCCGAATGGTGGAAGGGCACCGGCGGCGGGAGGCCTCATTAGGGAAAGCACGCCTTGGTTTAAGTACGGTTTTGGTTAAGAATGGACTTCCGGAACGGATTAAGTTCGTAAACCGAGGTACCGGTACTACTGTATTTGTTTGAGGAGCCTTTTAAAGGTTATTCTTAAGCCCACCTTTAATTGCAAATGCCTCTGAAGTGACTTAACAACAATCAGCGGGTTTGACAATAGTGCTGTCACCTGGTAATGTGGAAGAAAACTGCAGTCATCACCCACCAGAATACAGGATCCCAGGTTGCCTCACCACCAGAAGAGCCAAATCTGAAATTAGTCAAAAGGGCAAACAACAAGGAGGCATGGCTACAATGCAGATTGTATCATTGTTTCAAACAACTGAATTAATAATAATAGTAGTAGCAGATAGGATAACAGCACCAGTATGGCCTCTGGTCAGGGATGGTGTGTGTTGGAGTTCAAAAAACATCTGGAGGGCACCAGGTTGGGGAAGGTGAATCTGTGAATGTACTGTGTTTAAGACCTGCAGCTTCAAGTTTCAGAAACTACTACTACTATTATTATTACCATCCTATCCATATGTTTAGGACAGCTTTTTTTGTACAGTAGTTTTATCATTGTCTCCCTCGGTTGACTAGATTAATGCACAGTTCAAGTGAGCCTGATTGACCGCATTGATGTCGATTGATTGAAACATACCTAAATATGCTGGGCTCTTGCCAGTTTTGTTTATTAAATACTTATTGGGGAAAACATTTGGTCAACTTAAAAAAAAATCATTACTAGTCATACTCCACAACAACAAGAAAAATATTTTTGTCTGCTAAGAATGCAATCAATTGACTTTCAGCTTTATTGATCAGAGCACGGTCCATTAAAATGTTAGCCATCTAGAAGAAACTAGCAGCCATCTGATTAATGTGGTTATACTTTCTTAGATTGTGACTCCAGAAATCAAAAATTCCAGCTTAATATCAGTTAAGGTGCAATTAGAAGAGATCAAGCTGCATTATTTACTGCCTATCTGCCCCATGTCCTGAAATGATATACCACAAGGAAGGGGGGGGGGGAGACACTTGATTACATTTTCCGTAATCTCATGTTTTCCTACTGAAATCATATCTGAGCCTAACCTGCTATCCCAAAATAGCCAACTGTATAAATACACAGCGAGATTTTAGAATGTGTTTTATATGAGGGTCACGGCTTACGGTTCTTCTTATCTGCAGTGTAAAATGATACAATGCCTTTCTAGCCGAAGCTCGGATGAGGTTGCCCTAGAACCTGAAAGGGGTGCATGCGACGAAAATGATTGCATATTATCTCTAACGGACTTGGAAGGGGGAATGCCCTTTTCTTATCTAAAAGCATTTGTTTTGGGCCAGAAATGTAAATGCAATCAAGAGAGTGTGTATCAAATGCACCCTGGTTCTATTTCTGCTGAGCCAAATGGGCTTCTGCAACAAAATGTTCAATGGCCTCATTAATTGCAGTATCTGCAAGGTTTATCACTGGGGCATATTCATATAATGGCAGTAATCAAGAGTCATTCTGAGCCACTCCCGAAAAGTTACTCAAAACACAACCAATGTTTCCCTAGTGCAGTCCTCATCCCATTTTCTCTTAACTTCTTATCTAAATGATGCATATTTCAGTAGGGTCACAACATCTATTCATTATGAGTAAACAGCCAGTGGGACCTGTAACACAATGTTGCAGCGTGGAGCGCTGCTGTTCGGTATTTCAGCCACTATCTTCCGTTTTTCTTCCCTCCTCCCGATTGTGGGATGTAAACACACAGAGCAGTCAAATATAACACTGCTAGAGTGAACATGAAGGTGTCTCAGTCCTCCAGCTGTAACTTCCTGTTTACCTGGACTGAGACAACTTCCACTAAGTAACTGAAAGTGGGAGTGGCTTCACCTGGGCAGGTTAGGACAAAACCACAGGTCACTGGCCATTTTCCCTCTCTTGGATTGGGACTTCAAGCAAGCAACATCTTAGAGCAGAGGTGGGCTCTTGACTTCCAGCCAAGAGGGCCCAAATGGAGCCTTCTCCCACATGGAGAGTCTCCACATGTACATATATTTTCTAAGCTTAAGTCTGCCTTCATCTGGGATCTTATTGTAACCATTTGATGTCTGTGAGTAAACGTTTTTACATGCTTTTATAGAAGACTTGTGTAGTGTCTTATTTTGAAGAGGGATAAAGGGGTAATACCAGGAAACTATTTTACAGAGGTTTAAACAAACCTGAGCAACCTTCTGCTGTGTGATTTAAAAGGGGAATGTAACTGCTGATTTAGTTGGAACTTGTAAACACAAGTTAGGATAAGGATATCTTAAGCAATATATCCTCATCCACATTCCAAACATTTTCACACCGATGAGTCCTTCAGCACTGTGTGATCACTGAGCGTGGTCGCTCCTCATTGGGTTGTTGGGGGGGGGATTCTTTCCCTCCAGTTGCTCTTCTCCTCCCCCCCAAAAAAAGATTTGTTTTTAACTTCTGCGTATGTTGGGTTCCTCCAAGCTTCCTGATTCCTCCTGTTTCTCCACGAATAGTGCCATGCTGGAGACGTAAATAATGGCATGCACAGTCTGAGCCTAGGAAATAGAGGGAATGGTGATTGACAGCTGAACGCTAGGCTAAACTAGGGATATGTGAATTATTGTGAATGCTCAAAATTTTCACTCCTCTTAACTTTCTTTCACTGTTTTGCTTCTCTATGCTTTGTGCTGTAATTTTTTTTATTAGCCATTAATCAAACCATGGCAGACAGCCAGGAAAGCACTCAGGAGCACTTCCTAGTCACCTACCCATTCCAAAATACAACAATTCATCATGCACTGAATCTTGACTCTCTTAGGGTTCTGTGTCAGTCAGCAAAACCAAACTGGGATACTACTATCACAGAGGATAGTGTATGTACAGAAACAGAAGGTGGGGGAAAAGATTTTGGTCATTTATGTCTTTTAGGAAATGTTATGTCTACGTTGAATATCGATTTGGAGATTTTTTTTTTAATTGGATCCAAAATCCAGGGTTGAGCCAAATTCAATAACTGTACATTTTGGTACTGGGGAGGTTATCCCATTGAAATGCTTTGTTCAGTTTGGGACATGAGAGTTTATAAACTTCATTGGCAGGTTTGGAAAGGATTTGGAGGAGAGCTTATGAGAGGGGGGCACTCCTTTGTGAGAGAGCATTGAATGAACATGGGTTATATTTAGCCCAGGAGATGGAAGAGGAAGAAGGCAGAAAGATGCTCAGAGAGTAACTCTGTGTGCAGGTGTCTTTGAACAATTTTCAAGCAGGAAAAATATGGTGTTAGGGGGAAAGGATTTTTCAGTAGTTCCTTGTGTGGATAATATTTTTTAAGTGATTGGCGACTGCCGTGAAGAAGAAAATATAATTTTGTGGGAATGTCCAGGGTGGCAGGAGAGGATATATTGTTTATTAATCTCCTTCCTAACTTGCGCTAGCAAGTTCCTTTACTTAGCAGAGTGCATTCCCCTTTACACAGCAGAAAACTAGTTGCAAATTCATGTGAGTTTCTTAAGACAATGCACAATTCAACCTGCCTTGTCCAGATTGAAATGTGTTCTAATATTTTCCTGGTAAGACCCCTTGAATCCCTCCAAAAAGAATTCATAAGCAATAAAAAGCAATAAAAAGAAAGTTTACTCACGATCAGGCAGAGCACAGTGTGATCCCTTAAGGCAGGCTTAAGGCTTAAAGTTACAAACTTATACTAACAGGTTTATCCCATAAGGAAGATGACCTGGGGGGACTGCTTGGCTGGCAAAAATAAGATGGAAAACAGAGAGAGTGGCAGCATGCCTTTCTTTTTACCAGGTCTGGAAAGATCACGGCCACCCACTAGTCACATGCAAGGAAGGATGCTCCAGGCCAGGTGGAAAAGGAAGCTTCGACTGGCTGGACCAAACATTCCCTTGCATGTCCACTCTAGGAAAACAAGGAATGTTGTACTTGACTGCTCTCAATGCCACAAATTTTTAGTTGTTCCCCAGCAAGCTGTTAAGGATACCAAAGTGAAACCTAAAATATGGGACTACGGTGGAAACTGTTGACAGTAGAAGGATGTCAGGAAAGAAGAGGAGCAATTGCTGTACGAATAGTGGGTGCTACTATTACCCCAATCAGTATGATCAAAATTCAGCTGGAATGGTAGTCCAACCTCTGGAAGATCACAAGACGGTTCATCACACCTGTCCTGAGTCTTCTGTGACCCAGTTGCGGCCCCAGCCACAGTGCAACCCCCCCCCCCAATGTGCAGTGACTATAGCAAGTGGGTGATGAATAAAGTCAGCTGGACAACGATCTGTGATAGAATAGGCCACAGCTTTATTGATTACAGATGTAGGTGGATTTTGGCTCAGGTGTATATTCAATTCTGTCTCCTGCGGGAGGGCAGAGACATTTCAAGGGATTGTGGCCTGCACAAGATGCCCATCTACTGTGAAGGCCACCCTCAGGCTGCCGCTGGAAGCTCTACGGTCCCCATGCATGGCTTCTGGACACCGAGACCCCTTTAATAGGGTACCTTAAATATGCCGGGTGGCGCTGTGGGTTAAACCACAGAGCCTAGGGCTTGCTGATCAGAAGGTCAGCGGTTCGAATCCCTACAATGGGGTGAGCTCCCATTGCTCAGCCCCAGCTCCTGCCCACCTAGCAGTTGTAAAGCACGTCAAAGTGCAAGTAGATAAATTTATTATTTATACCCCACCTATCTGGCTGGGTTTCCCCAGTATTGCATTGTCAGTTTCAAACAAGAAGTAGATATCATTTGTTTTTTTTAAAAGTATTTTGCAAAAGTCTTTATGTTGTAATGGTGTTAAGAACATTGCACATGCTGGTGAATGATGCTATCTGCAATCATTAAAACTGTGCTGAATGATAGATATACCTATGATTATCTATTGCAGGAACAAATAGAACAGCATGCATATATATATGTGTGTGTGTGTGTGTGTGTGTGTGTGTGTGCGCGCGCACCTACTGTAGCCAAAGTGCACTGGGAGACTTACAATAAAATGTTAAAATAAAATATAAACAAATTCATAAAATACAGGAAACAGAAATTAATCGGACAACAAAATGTAAAGCTTTCTACAATGCCAGCTTTCCTCGTATCATTAGACATTTTGCTAAAGAGATTTATGTAGCGATCCTTTTTGGTTTAACTGTTTACTTTTTGAGATAATTACTTCATTTTTCTCCTGGCTTTTTCCTTGCTCCTATTAATGTTTTATATACAGAATGATAAAACCCCTTTAAAAATTGCATCACCATCATGCTCGTAAGAAGGCATTCTATTAACATTCTGTTTGGTTATAATGAGAAGCAATCTCCAGGAAATGTTTACTAGTGTTCCGAGCAAGGAACTGGGATCGAATGTATGTGATTTGATTTTTATCTCCTGGATGTGCCGCAAAAACAGCTTTGGTAGGTCAGACTAACTACTCAGGCTCATTTTACATCTTTCAAATTCAGATGATATATATCCCCCCCCTCCTTAATTATCTATTTAGTCCACAGGAGTTTAGTTATCACTAGACAATGGGGATGAAATTCTGCTTCATCTTCTATAGAAGAAGAAGAAGAAGAGAAGAAGAGTTTGGATTTGATATCCCGCTTTATCACTACCCTAAGGAGTCTCAAAGCGGCTAACATTCTCCTTTCCCTTCCTCCCCCACAACAAACACTCTGTGAGGTGAGTGGGGCTGAGAGACTTCAAAGAAGTATGACTAGCTCAAGGTCACCCAGCAGCTGCATGTGGAGGAGCGGAGACGCGAACCCGGTTCACCAGATTACGAGTCTACAGCTCTTAACCACTACACCACACTGGCTCTCCAGACTAGAAAAGAAATCGCATAGGGTGGTCTGCTTAGGGACTGGTATTCCATATACAGTGGTACCTCTGGTTATGAACTTAATTCATTCCAGAGGTCCGTTCTTAACCTGAGGTACCTACTTTAGCTAATGGGGCCTCCCGCTGCCACCGCACGATTTCTGTTCTTATCCTGGGGCAAAGTTCTTAACCCGAGGTACTACTTCCGGGTTAGCGGAGTCTGTAACCCAAAGTGTTTGTAACCCAAAGTGTTTGTAACCTGAGGTACCACTGTATGGGGATGCCCTCGAAGAGTGTTCACAAACTCTAGTTGGTACTACATGCAGCAGCCATAAATAGATATATAAAATCTCATTGGTGTATGAATATTAGGTGTTGTGTTTTCTGTTGAACCCAGTTTCCTCTTTTAGGCTTCCAGACGGGTGTTATTTTATTAAACAGGTACGCAACAGGGTTTCTCCCAGCCCAGTGGAGGCGAGGATGACCCAGAAATTATTGGGCTTCCAACATCCGTTTAAGACACACTTGTTCACCCTAACTTTTGCATGAATTTCACTAGATGGCTCAAGGTCTTAGTGTTATCATGAGCTACTGTTGTATCTATAGTGTGCAATAACTTCTTTTAAGTGGTTGCTTTCTTATTGGTTTTTATAATTATATTATAGTGTCGTGAGGTTTTAATTTCTGTTTTACAGCATATTGCAAACCACCCTGGGATTGCTATTTGGTGACGCCTGGTTTGAAAGTTGGATTAAATACATACCCCACAGCTCTAAGCTATAAATTCATCCCAGGTTTACTTCTGAAAGGAAGGCTATGGAAGGACCAGGTTTTCATATCTCATTGACTTTTCTGTTTCACATGAATAAATTATGGCTATATGTTGCACCGTTAGTCCATATAATTTATGATATATCAGGCCAGATATATCTATAACTATAGAATTATAGGAAGTTTTATACATACTAACAGACAAGAAGAGAATTAAATTTTATGTATATTGGCATATTCTCATGTTGGCTGCAATCCTGTACTTACTTACCTGGGCACATGTCGCATTGAACAGAATAGGGCTTATTTCTGAGTAGATATGCATAGGATTGTACTGCAATAGCTTTTTAAAAAGCAAAGCAAGATATCCTGGAAATGCAAATTGAACATGTAATTCCTATTAATGCTATGCTCTCTACCTTGATCATTTACCTCACCGTTGATGCTCTCTCAATGCAATTTAATTTTCAGGATATATCATTTCCCTTTTCAAATAATGATATCTATTGTCCTGAATACAAACAGGCAGCCTTAGATAGAAGTTATCATGAATTTAAATAGACCCCTGAGCATGTTTCCCAAACAATTATAGGGAAAGAGCACCATTTGCAGCTTTTGTATTACATATTATTAAGTTGTCTCTATTTCATTACAGTGCTCAGTTGTAGCAAAACACAATAATCTATAACTGCAATTGCTTAAGGGGATATATATATATATATATATATATATATATATATATATATATGGTGTGTGTGTGTGTGTGTGTGATTTGCCATCAACCTCAGTGCTAATTTAAATTGTTCTGCTCTCTGGGTTTTGGGTGTGATGCATTTTAATTTTCTATAGGGACTAGTAAAAGGGAAATGGGAAATAATCTCACGTCTCAACTACACTTGGTGTGGATCAGTTTTCATTACTTTTTAATGTGGAAAGGTTTTTTTGTAAATATGCTAGGAATGTGTCACAAATGATGTCATTTGAATGTGCCCCCATGTGGCAAGAGTTGGCATTTACCACAGAGAGGGGAACTCTTAGAAAGTAGGCCTCACATGGGTATAATAACAGCTCTTGCCATCTGAGAGCATATTAGTACATTTCTCAATCACATGAAAGTAAATCCACTTCATTCTAACTTCACCAAATTAAAAGCATCTTTAGAATTAGGCTTGGGTTTCTCTTTCCAAAGTATACATTTTTATTTCAGTTACAAGAACTGGTATGTAAGAGACTCCATCTTGACTCAGAGAGTAGCTTGTATGCTCCTCTTTCTTACAAATCTGAAAAGCCAGAAAACGTCATTTCTCTTCTGCAAAATTAGGCACGTTTCCAGCACTAGGTTAACTTGACATTAGAGCAAATAAATGCCACACATGTTTACAAGAAAGCAAATTCTTTTATTTATGTAACCTCCAACAAACAGTGATCCTTTGATTGACAGGAGGTGAACTAAGCCTATAGTAACCGTGCATGTTCCTTAATTATTTCATAAACTGAACAAGAGAAGCACATGTGGTTCAAATCTTCAGAGGAAATGTTAATGTCTCTGTGTTCCAAGGAACTAAGCTATTTAAAAGAGAGTGGTCACTTTAGGACAGTGGCAAAAAACATGGTTTATTGCTTCCTGTAGATAATGTATCTGTGGGCTGGTATTCCTTTTCTGACCAGAAGTGATTCAGAAGAGGGAGGAGATAAGAAAAGATGGAAGGACCAGATCTTTCAAGGGCTTACTAAATTGATGGGGAGGGGGGAATTGCAGCAGGGGGAGGGGAACACAATGATAGATAAGACTCGCCTCTAATAGAAGTGCAGTACAAGAGAATCAGTTGACTAAAAAAACAAAAGATCAACATTTGAGGCACATATTTCTTCTGAGAAAACTTTATACTAATCTTTCCACTTGCAGTAACAGAAATGGTCAGTTCTGTTTGGAGCAGAGCAATAGAAGAAATGGTCCCAGGACTCACATAAAGATGGGGTCATAGCAAAACTCACAATCAGGGCACTCGGTGGGGGAGATAACCATAGCTGTCAACCCTCTCTTTTTTTGCGGAAAACTCCCTTATTCCAATGCCGTTTCCCGCTGCTATCCCGGATTGTTGATATCCCTTAAATTCCCCAGATTTCAAAGGAAGCAGCTCCTCTCCCTCCCTGCCGGCCAGGGAGGCTCCTCAGCTGCGTTGCTCGGCTGCCAATAAGGAGTCTGAGACCGACTGGGGGTGGAGCTTGCATGCCTTGTGCAGCCAGATCCTCATGCCCAACCAGACAGCCAGCCTGCCTGCCATCTACGCGCTCGCTCACCCGTTCATGCACAGCCTCTGGAGCGCAGGGTGGCGAGGCTGCTTGGTGCCATTGCACCGCCCTCGCGGCATCCCTTATTTTCAAATCCGAAAGTTGACAGCTATGGAGATAACACTGAAACAAGGTACAGTGAAAGGAAGGGTGTATAGATGTAGATCAAATGAACATTCGGCCCTAGTCTTAGAGCCTGGAAAAGCCCACACCAAAACCTATGGAGGTTGTGTGTTTCCAAACAGTTGTTCAGGATCACAAGCCTTCAGTGTGCACAGAGTTTTCAGAGCTGGCTATGGGAAATGGCTGTTTCTGAAGACTTCGGACTCTTCTTCACTCCTGCCGTTGCCAACTAAATACACCATTATGCACTTCAGAAACACAGAATAGCAAAACACTTTCCCCTTTAAATATCGGAGACATAAATGAGTTTGCATAATATTTTAATCATTTTTAAAATTTGTATTTCTGTACCACTTGCATTTCTGTACCACTTAATTATTCAAAATTTCAAAGCCGTGTGCATAGATAATGGGGCAATAAAACCATTAAAATATCATAATACTTCACATACTCTGGACAGCGGGTATTCTCAAACTATGGGGCAGGTCCACTGGTGGAGGGGAGAGTGCTACAAGGTAAACTGCATACATGCTTACAGCGTTCCAGAGAGCGAAAGGATCCTGTAGCAGAAAGACATTCTCTGCTCCTCAAAGCACATTCAGAATTGCTAGCCATGGAATCTGTGGAGATGCTTAGAACATATCTTGGCTACAGAAGTCCTCCCTATTTCTCCCTTGATTTGGTGCTTTTACAGGAGGGGAAAGAGCGCTGTGGTCTAAACCACTGAGCCTCTTGGGCTTGCAGATTGAAAGGTTGGCGGTTTGAATCTGCATGGCAGGGTGAGCTGCCGTTGCTCTGTCCCAGCTCCTGCCAATCTAGAAGTTCAAAAGCACACCAGTGCAAGTAGATAAATAGGTACCGCTGCGGCACGAAGGTAAACGGCGTTTCCATGTGCTCTGGTTTCCGCCACGGTGTTCCATTGTGCCAGAAGCAGTTTAGTCCTGCTGGCCACATGACCCGGAAAGCTGTCTGTGGACAAATGCCAGCTCCCTCGGCCTGAAAGCAAGATGAGCACCACACCCCATAGTCGCCTTTGACTGGACTTAACCATCCAGGGGTCCTTCACCTTTACCTTTACCGGGGAAGCTGAGATGCCCTCTTGTAACTCTACTAAACTTTCATTTATGTATTGCTCAACTGTAACAAAACCTCTGATCAGATTACAATAAATATAAATAAGAAAGTTTTACAATAATATTGGTGCAGATTACAATAAATATAAATAAGAAAGTTTTACAATAATATTGTTGCAATATTGCAATATTGTTGCTATAATATTGTTTGCAATATCGTTACAAACTTAATATAAATAAAAAAATATACATAAGAAAGTTTTACAAAAAATATTGTTGCATATAGTACATCTGCGATGGCATCAGGATTAGATTGTAAAACTGCAATAGTATGTGACCTTGCATTTCACTAAATTTCATTGCTTTAAGTATTTTAAGTATCTTTGAACAACCACCACAAACCCATTTGCTTCTTTATTTGCAGCAGTCTAATGACTATGATTTAAAATACTTGAAAGCATTGCCACAAAATACCTATTTTATATACTTACTCCCTACCCAGCACAACACTCTGAAATGGTTTTAGCATTCTGAAAGGAAACTGAAATCACAATGGCTTTTAACCTGCCAAAAGTGTTGGACTCATTTCTAATATATTTAAAAAATTG
The DNA here is from genome assembly GCA_034641385.1 of Darevskia mixta. Lineage (NCBI taxonomy): Eukaryota > Metazoa > Chordata > Lepidosauria > Squamata > Lacertidae > Darevskia > Darevskia mixta. The sequence continues at coordinate 11,478,565 of JAWWNH010000105.1, forward strand.
TTTATCTGGAGAACAAATCGATAAAGTGGAACACTCTTAAAAGTAGGTCTTTGTTGAACAAATACTGAATTTTCAACAGGTTCCCCCCCTTCCCTTAGACTCTTGCCTAGTGTTGTTTTGTTGTAAGTGGACCCCCCCCCCAACTCTCCCTGTAAGACAGAATATATTTAAACCAGGGGCAGGGAACTTTTCAAATGTTGTTGTATTTGCACCCTAACCCCCAACAGCCTCAGCCGTTTTAACAAATAGTCAGCAATAATGGAAGTTAGAATCCTGTCCTACTTTAAACTACCTGATCTAATTATTATTATTGTTGTTATATTTATGTCCAGCTCATCTGGCTGGGTTTTCCCAGCTTACAGCATATCTAAAAACATAATAAAAACATCAAGCATTAAAAACCTCCCGATACTGGGCTGCCTTCAGATAATAATAATAATAATGATAATAATAATAATTTATTATTTGTACCCCGCACATCTGTTTCCTGGCATCCTGTTTCCTGGCATCCCCTCCAACATAACACTGAATATTCCTTGTTTATTTGATTTAACCTGACTGGTGTTAAATACCATCTCCAAACTAATATATAATAATTTTCCTTTCTTCTTATAGACAACATTTCTGATAATTTCTAAGGGAAATGCTTCTGGATTCTCACCAATTAAGCCCTGCTTTTTTATCCACATCCACACTAAGGTAAAGGTAAAGGGACCCCTGACCATTAGGTCCAGTTGTGACCGACTCTGGGGTTGCGGCGCTCATCTCGCATTATTGGCCGAGGGAGCCGGCGTACAACTTCCAGGTCATGTGGCCAGCATGACTAAGCCGCTTCTGGCGAACCAGAGCAGCGCACGGGAACACCGTTTACCTTCCCGCTGCAGCGGTACCTATTTATCTACTTGCACTTTGATGTGCTTTCGAACTGCTAGGTTGGCAGGAGCAGGGATCAAGCAACGGGAGCTCACCCCATGGTGGGGATTCGAACTGCCGACCTTCTGATCGGCAAACCCTAGGCTCTGTGGTTTAACCCACAACGCCACCTGCTAAATTATGGACAACCAGTGCTTTTTTCTGGGGGTATGCAGGGGTATGCATACCCCTAGACATTTTGTGAATCTAAGTTTGGCCTCATTGAGGGGCAGTATTTCAATATGAGTAGGAAAATGAGAGTACCCCTAAACATATATTTTTTTAAAAGAAAAAAAGCACTGTGGACAATGATACTACTATTAAATCAGAAAGAAGTCCCTCCATCTAATCCAGGTGTGCAGAACATTTGGCAGTCCAGATGCTGAAGAACTACAGCTCCCAACAGCCCAGCAAGCATGACCAGTGACCAGGAATGATGGGAGCTGTAGTTCAGCAACATCTGGAGGGCCAAAGATTTCCCACACCTGTGCTAATCGATCCCAGGGCTCTGTGTGAGCAAAGTAAGGAAAGCACTAACAACAACAACAGATCTAGGCAGATGCTCCTGCTTTTTGCTGCTCAGACCAACAAACCTATTGAACCATTTAGGCATTTGCTTGAAAAACAGATTTGGTTACCCTGGGCATGTTTCTTCATCTCAATGGGCTGGAGAGAAAAACTCTCCAGAATGAAAGCCCCTTTCGACAACTGGGTTGAAATCTCACTTTCTGAGGTTCCTGGTTTGTTCATTTGCTGGAGTGCATGCAAAATAAGTCTTTGATAACATCCCTTATGTAAAATTTGTTTCCCTGGTCTCAAGAAATATATGGCTGATCTATGTGGTGATTTAACGCATCAATATTTAAGCTTGCGCTTACATATTCTGGGTAACATTTCTTCTGGACAGGCAGGAATTTGAATTAGCCTTGTTTCAAGAACTCCGTCGTGAATCCTAATGCTCATTTCTTCCCTTGCCTCAAAGGCATTTTTATCTGTTTTCTCATTTATTCCTTTTAAAAATGGAGGTTTCCTACTTCTGTTCTCGAGAAAGTGTTCTTCTTTGTTTTCTGTTCTCTTGCCAGCTTTTCATCTTTGCTTCTTACTGCTTTCCTGTTGTCTTTTCTATTATATTTTATATTCCCTCCTTTCTGTGGCTCCTCTAGGCTTCTCTGTGTAAATCTATTTGAGGGTTCAGCAGGCCTGAAACTATCTTAAAATTCAATACTCCTCCCCATATCTGTCAAAGAACAATCTGAGGTCAGACCGTCAAACTTAGATCTTAAGCACTGAACCTCTTTGCTGAAACTTGAATTGTGGCTTCCAGATAGGTAATTGATTCTTGATATTGATATTCATCCGTTAGAAATAGTACTAGACTCTCTGAAAACTAGGACTCACATGTCTGCAGTAAAACTGCTAATCAGTGTTTTTCATAATATTGGTAGAGAATTGCCATTGGTTATATCTGCTATATGTTAAAGACTTAGACAGTCTGCACAGTCACTATTAATGATTTACTATGATTGTGAGGATGTGTGATGGATTGTTTCTGTTATCAGTTGATTCCCTTCCCTTTCAAATCAGTAGTGAGATAGTTCTGTGCACTCAAAGGGATTTGTGTGCTGAATTCTCCTCACTTGCGAAGTGAGTAAAGCAGATCACTTGGAGTGTCCATGCAGCATTGGATCAGAACAAGGTGTTAAGATGCACCAAACAGACCCTCTGAGTGTCTCTATTTTTCAGGGACAGTCCCGGATTTACAGAAGCTATTCAAGTTTCTGATTTTATCCCGGAATGTCCCACTTTTCCTTAGGACGTCCCTATCTTCATTGCAATTAAGCCGGAATTAAGATTGCCGGAAGAAATATCAACAATCTCAGATATGCTGATGATACAACCTTGATGGCAGAAAGTGAGGAGGAATTAAAGAACCATTTAATGAGGGTGAAAGAGGAGAGCGCAAAATATGGTCTGAAGCTCAACATAAAAAAAAACCTAAGATCATGGCCACTGGTCCCATCACCTCCTGGCAAATAGAAGGGGAAGAAATGGAGGCAGTGAGAGATTTTACTTTCTTGGGTTCCATGATCACTGCAGATGGTGACAGCAGTCACGAAATTAGAAGAAACCTGCATCTTGGGAGAAAAGCAATGACAAACCTAGACAGCATCTTAAAAAGCAGAGACATCACCTTGCCGACAAAGGTCCGTATAGTTAAATCTATGGTTTCCCCAGTAGTAATGTAGTGAGAGCTGGACCATAAAGAAGGCTGATTGCCGAAGAATTGATGCTTTTGAATTATGGTGCTGGAGGAGACTCTTGAGAGTCCCATGGACTGCAAGAAGATCAAACCTATCCATTCTGAAGGAAATCAGCCCTGAGTGCTCACTGGAAGGACAGATCCTGAAGCTGAGGCTCCAATACTTTGGCCACCTCATGAGAAGAGAAGACTCCCTGGAAAAGACCCTGATGTTGGGAAAGATGGAGGGCACAAGGAGAAGGGGACGGCAGAGGACAAGATGGTTGGACAGTGTTCTCGAAGCTACCAACATGAGTCTGACCAAACTGCGGGAGGCAGTGGAAGACAGGAGTGCCTGGTGTGCTCTGGTTCATGGGGTCACGAAGAGTCGGACACGACTAAACGACTAAACAACAAATCTTCATTAGAGAAACATTGGAGAGTATGGAGTTACGTCACCCCCAAGCCAATGAGATAAGTAACTCTACAACCTTTAGAAGACATCTGAAGGCAGCCCTGTATAGGGAAGTTTTTTTTTTTAATGTTTCGTTATATTTTTACATCTGTTGGAAGCTGCCCAGAGTGGCTCAGGCAACCCAGCCAGATGGGCGAGGCATAAATAAGAATATCATTATGAAATGGGACGTGCCTATTTTCATTGGAGAAATGTTGGAAGGTATGAGCAAAGAGCTAGCGATAACATTAAAGACTCAGCATTTAAAATTTAAAACGATAGCTTCACAGCATCAAATAGTTCTTTTACTTGTCTGGACTAGCTTTGCTATTGTACAGGAGATTAAGAAGAATTCTGCTGCATCAGACCAAAGGCCCATCTGAGTTCAGTCTTCTCTTTCTTTAGTGGCCACTCAGCTACCTATGGGAAGCCCACAAGCAAACATGAATGCAGCGCCCCTCTGCTGCTTGTGTTTACCAGCAACAGGTGTTCAGAGGTGCACAGCCTCCTCTTCTGCAGTTAATATATAGCTACCAAGATTGCTCAGTATGTGGAAGGATCCAAACTTTCTCGTGGAACTAGTTCAGCAATTCTCCAATGATCTAAGAAACCCTGAATGATGGTCATCTCTTTTCCAAATGCAACTCATTTCTTTTCATCTTTTTTTGGGGGGGGATGGGGGGGTTGCTAAATGCGTAAGACCAAATCAATAAGAGGCTGGAGACAACTAGCAAAGAATAGACAATTGTGAGAAATGTCAGGTCTCATATGAATCAACCTGGGGGAAAATGTCAGACTAAAAACTAGTCCTACCTTCTCATCTTTCTTGTCACACAAGGCCTGGCTTTATTCTTTCTGAATAACTGGGCTGCGTATGTTTAAATCTCAGTTTCTCACAGCGCCACGGCATCTCTATTCCTTCATTAATCTCAGATTTAAAAATATGGGTTTCGAGTGGAGTTTTAATTGGAGCTGTCCCTTGTACAAAATATGTTTACTGAAAAAAAACGTGTTTGCTGATAAGAAGATTGCTATCAGCACCAATCTAGATATACATCTCTAGACTCAAACAATCCATTTAAGATAATTGATCAACCAATAAAGAGATGGAATAGATTGGCGAGGCAGCTTAGATGACAAAAGCATTCTCTTCAGACATACCACAATATTTAAACTAATGCAGGAACAGCGGGCATGGAAGGACACAAGCCGGATCTGGCTTCTTCGCACCAGAACCACCCAATCTTGCCATTGCTCTGCTTTTCTGCATTACTGTCCCAGTATGTGGCAGTAACACCACTGCCCTGGTGACGGGCCATAGTGCCAGCTTGCTTCTCTGCCCGCTATGACTCCAGTCCAGAATAATGCATTTTTAAAATAGAAATAAACAACCCATTTTTAAAAAAGAAGTGAAGTTGAACCTGGGTTGCCACACGTCCGAGAAAACCTGGACATGTCCTCTTTTGGGGGACCAACATGCCCATCCAGGCAGTTTTTGACATTTTAAAGGAAATGTCTGGGTGTGGGTAGAGGGCTTGGGCTTGGGCTGCTCTGCACGCCTCAGATGCTGCCAGCCTGAGCCAAGGAAAGAGGCACGCGAATGCGGGCGCTCTGCACACTGCAGCCCAACCTGGGGAAAAGGCAGGCATGGTGGTGGCGACCCCATGTGTCTCTTTCCCCTGCTCAGATCCAGCTTCTCATAATGTCAAAATCAACATCGTGACATAACATATTAAAATGTAGCTTATTCAGTTAACCACCAAGTCCAGTATGTACAAAATGTGATTCCTATTTTGACAATCCCATAGTACATTCATTTCTAATTTCTTCATCTTCTCTTGTATTTTTCTATCGGACGTGTTCCTTAGAAGAGTACCATGAAATCATAGAATAGAATCATAGAGTAGGAAGAGACCACAAGGGCCATCCAGTCCAATCCCCTGCCAAGCAGGAAACACCATCAAAGCATTCCTGACAGGTGGCTGTCAAGCCTCTGCTTAAAGACCTCCAAAGAAGGAGACTCCACCACCCTCCTTGGCAGCAAATTCCACTGTCGAACAGCTCTTACTGTCAGGAAGTTCTTCCTAATGTTTAGGTGGAATCTTCTTTCTTGTAGTTTGAATCCATTGCTCCGTGTCCGCTTCTCTGGAGCAGCAGAAAACAACCTTTCTCCCTCCTCTATATGACTTCCTTTTATATATTTGAACATGGCTATCATATCACCCCTTAACCTTCTCTTCTCCAGGCTAAACATACCCAGCTCCCTAAGCCATTCCTCATAAGGCATCATTTCCAGGCCTTTGACCATCTTGGTTGCCCTCCTCTGGACACGTTCCAGCTTGTCAGTATCCTTCTTGAACTGTGGTGCCCAGAAATAGTCTTGTAAGTGTCTAACGAAGATGATAAGGTTGATGGACATAAGAAGCTGGCACTGGTAGTTGCTGGCACAGGTAGGCAAGACAAGGATTCCTGGATATTCCCCTGTTTCGCCCCAAGAGGCTTCATCAGCTGTGCATAGTTCGTTACTGTATATAACAGCTACATGGATCTTATTCGTGATAGACAGGGTGGTTAACTGAATAAACTACATTTTAATATGTTATGTCACAATGTTGATTTTGACATTATGAGAAGCTGTATCTAATTCTGAGAAGTAGTTTCTAGTAAATAACTTTACAGTTGTTATTATACAGCCTATTATGTTTACATGTTTTTGCAAGCAGTCAGGCCCACCTACCTCTCAGAAATGGTTCACAGAGAGTGTGCCAGTTCTGAATCTTGCTTGTGGGACAGATCCATCCCATCACAACCAATGTTCACTCATGGCAGTTTCTCAGTGGAGGACCTAGCCTAGACATTTTCCTGTCTTATCGGTTCCTTGGATCCATTCATTAAAATGAACATGGCAACCTGTACATGGAGTCTATAGATTCACACATGTCTCAGAATTCCTAATGTAGAAATCAAGCACAATTTCTGATGTAGTTTTAATTTCTGGTGTGAACTTCCTACCCTTCTTCCTCACTTAACGAGCCAATAGTTTAATCAGCTCTGACATCAGTACTCACCTGAGAGTCATTTTTAAATGTTTGTTTTTATTTTCAGATAATTTTAATGGGCAGCAGTCTTTCATATAGGGAAGCTTATTTGTTTTTTGATAAGAAAAAAAGAGCACTATGATGAATAAAACATGGGTTTATCATTGCCTTTAAAGCTAAAAGGATAGTTAAAAATTATTGTTAGCAATTTCCAGTCTAATACCATGAAGTAGAATTATTCCAAATTACAAGTGCTTTGATAAAAAAAGTAAATAGAATATTGACTTCCTGTCACTGCTTGTGTGACATGGGCCTTGCATAATTCAAATACTGAAGTACACCCATAAGGGAAAGATAAAGAGTCTGTGCTTGGGAACTAGCAAAATCTATTAGGGCAAGAGGATGACAGTTGCTTAGACATATTATCTCAGAACCTTGTACTGTATTTCAAATTGTCTGGGATCCCTAGAGCAATCTCAAACTGAAAGAACATGGACTAATATAATTAGGTTAGAGATCACTCCGTCATTGACAGGTGAGCTGCAGAATTAGAAATGAGATATTGCAGTCCAAAGGGCTTGGCTTCATCACTGATTGCACCAGGTTGATTCATCTGTTCTTCCCAAATCACACACACAGGGCAGGGCTAAGGATCTAGGAAGCTTGCATACATTTCAAGTTTGTAGGCCACAGTTTACCCAGCAATGTATAATCAGCAGCGCAAAATTCTGTCACTCAGTGGACCTGCACTGAGGTCCCTCGTTAACCAACTGTCCTCGTCTGTGGGAATGGAACTTGCATTGATAAGCCAGCAGACAGAAAGTAAAGTAATTTCATTAGGTACAAGTGATTTCATTTTGTTCAAGTGTGTGGAAACGCAGGCACTTGGCTGATTAGGCGTTGAAAGTTTCATCTGGGCAAGTAAGACAGAAACTTGAGCATTAATTTTTGTTTAAAAATACCTTTCAAACATTCTCGGCTGTCAATGTGCGACAAGTCTTTAAATGTGACTGCAAAGTATTTGGACCCTATCTTATAGTGATCATCAGACTCAAAAAATATTAGGACCCTGCAATATATTTCATATTTATGTTCAGTCCAGTGATCACTTGCAGGTGGAAGATTCTGATGCACTCCCAGAGCTCCTGCGTGCAAAGGGATGCATTAATGAATTTATTACACACGAACCCCTCTTGTATTCAATAGAACTAACCAGACATGGACATGCCAGCAATGTTCTCTGCAGTGCATGATGTGCTTTCAGACTACTGTCACATATGCACAGAGCTCATGGACACAGATCGGGGAATCTAGAGCATAAAACTGAAAGCAGAAGGGGCGGAATTGTGTGCTGAAAGTGGCCCCTTTGCTTTCACCTTTGCTGTGTGTTTAGCATTATGGGAGAGTTCAGCTCCAACTACCTCTCTGATATGTTTGCTTGGGTGGTGTGTTGCATCTCAAACTGTATGTGTTCTAAGATTAAACAAAAACTTGCAGCCACCAAAATTATATTCGCAAAGTCTAAAGTGCCCTATGAATGAGGCGGAAAAATCAAAGCCTCTTTTGAAGGGGAAGAAAACTTAGGTTTTGGCACAGCACTGGTTCCAGCATTATTCCTTGACCATAGCGGTTCAGTAGTTGAGACCAGGCAGAATTTCATATAGATGTTATGAAATTTCTACATTTCTGACAGCCTGGCTAGCTCAGTTGGTTAGAGCAGTGTTTCCCAACCTTGGGCCTCCAGCTGTTTTTGGACTACAACTCCCATCATCCCTCGCTAGCAAGACCAGTGGTCAGGGATGATGGGAATTGTAGTCCGAAAACAGCTGGAGGCCCAAGGTTGGGGAACACTGGGTTAGAGCATGGTGCCGATAATGCCAAGGTTGCAGGTTCAATTCCTGCATTGGGGGGGGGGGTTGGACTTAGATGATTGTTAGGGTCCCTTTCAACTCTACAATTTTATGATTTTATTATCTTTTGGATAAATTGACATTCTACAAAGCTGATGGATTTGGAATTGCTTGCATTTGTTATATAATACCTCTGGTAAGCTCAACAAATTGACTCTCAGAGTTCTGAATTTTTCCAGTATCATGATATCATAACTAAATAGACAGCGATTCACCAAGGATGGAACAGTGTAGCCAACATGATACCCTCCAGACTCATTGAACTTCAGCTCCCAACACCCTCAGCTGGTATAGCCAGTGGTAGGTTGTGATGGAAGTTGGAGTCCAACATCTCAAGGGTACCATTTTGGCTACCCCAAGTGCAGAAGATTGTCTAAAACAGAAATTGCAATTTGTCTCTGCCCCTCTGAGGGAGAATTTTAATCTCACATTTCAGAGTAAGTAACACCTTATTAGCTGCATATCAGTACTTGTATTTCTCAGCCAAGATGGATGATAGGATACAGTACTATTCCTGAAGAAGAAATAAGAGTGCTGTCAAATGCCTGTTGGTTATATGACAATAATATTTTGCTTACTAGCAGCATTGAATATTTTTTTAAAAAGATGGCTCAACTGTCCAGCCATGATCAAATAACAACAACAACAACAACAACAACAACAACAGCAACAACAATAATAAATGTATATGCCGCCCATCTGACTGGGATCCCCCAGCAACTCTGGGTGGCTTCCAACAAGTTAAAACACAATACGACATCAAACTTTAAAAACTTCCCTGAACAAGAGGGGACTGAATAACCAAAGGAAAGCTGAAAATGTGGGGCATGGAAAACCACTCAGTCTCAATTATTCTTCATATTAAGTCAGATGGTAATTTGCTGTGACTTTTTACATCTTCTCATCCCTCAAGTGGTGCTCTGTCAATATTCTATTTACATGGCTTGAATTACTGAGCTTGGTGGTGGGCAGAAAGCCTCACTCAACCCCTCAGAATAGATTGACCTTTTTTCACTGTTCTAAACCAATTGTGTCCCCGTTGATGCTTAATTTACATACCCATGTAATTGAAATGTATAGGGTCAAATTGACTTCAGCGAGAGCTTTTCCTGACTAAGGATTACAGAAGTTTACTCTGAACTTTTGACTTTGGCTTGTACATTGCTTCAGAACAGCATGTCTTGACTTTTAATATTCCCCACAAACATTTATGGTAGAAAAAATGGTTCAGGTATAGGCCATGGATTCTTTCGATGAGAGTGCGTTTTCCTTCCGCCTTCATGCATGAAGAGAGAAGGTCTATATTTCCAGTGTTAAAGATGGTTAAGCAAAGTCCATCAAACGTATGGGTCTGTCTTCCCGATGGGTTGCCAGCTTTGAATCTTCCCATTTCACCAGCATTAGCTTTATTTGAATGATGAGTGTTTGAGTTTCTTAGAATAGCTTAGCTATGTGGAATATCCTAGTTCTGTGTTGATGATAAAGTCCAGTCCTTGACAAAACTGCTGGTGAAACGGGAAGATTCAAAGCTGGCCACCCATCGGGAAGACAGACCCATACGTCTGATGGACTTTGTATAACCATCTCCAACACTAAATATTGCACTTTGAATTAGCACTTTAATGTTTGAAAGTATATACAGGCTTTTGCCTCTGAGGAAATACCTATGTATGCTTTTTGTATGACATTGTCTGTTTAGTTCATGATTCAATACATTTCCATCTATAGCTGTTCACGGTTTTGTATATTATCCTTTGTATAGTTACCGTGACTGTCTGTTGTTGTTTCTACTGAGGCAAAGGACAGGATGCATGTACCGAAGCTGACTGGACCGGCAGTTGTATCTTTCTTTAACACATCCTTAATTCAGCATCCTCCACTGTACCTGAAGGCTATCTTAGTGAGTGCATGGCAGGCTGAACGGGCACATAATTTTGTCTTCCAACCTCTCACTGCTGCTCCTCACTTTCCAATATCTGCATCCTGAGAAAGCTGTCGCACTCTGCATAATGGTACGGCTGGCTGGCTCTGGGCCCCATGTTCAATCCCTCGGGACCTCCAATGGGGAGGGGAAATTGGTGGAAATAAAAAGGCTGCTTGCATGCAATACTTTCCTCTTGTGCAAAAGCTTTTATTAAGCCATAGCTAAGCCATAGAAAATACCTGCCAGATATTTCCAGCTACACTTATTTGAGGAAAGATGACAGAAAAGGTCCACGGTCTTCTTTTAATTTTTTGATTAAGAAAACCAAACAAGGTGTACAATGAGATACTCTTGCTTTTAAGTGTATCCAATCTTCTGTGGAGAAAAATAATTTGCCGAGTGACAACCCATTTAGTGATTCTCCTAATCTGTTAATGATAATGGAGTCTGATCCTGATTTTTCACGGCAAACACTCGGCTTTATTCCGCTGGCACGCTTCCACCGAGCTTTATGACAGAGTTCAGCATAGCGTAACCTCTTTGAAAGGTTTCAGCAAAGTGTAGTCTGCTTTTGTTATGGATGGGACAGCTACAGTTCAATGTTATGTTTAATTCAGAAGCATTAGCACAGCCCGGGAAGCAGATCATTTCTTTATTCATTCATTCTCAGAATCTTCATTTGAGCAGGTGTTCTGTAGGTGACAAGCTGAATGAGAACTCACCGACAGGAGATGGGAGTATGGTTTACTCTGCACTTAGGGATCCTGCTATGGAAAGAGAACGCTGGTCTTTCATCGGCAAAAGCTTCTTGTGACATACAGGTTCTTTACCTGTGCAGAGAATGTGCAGTGAAGCACAGCACTCTGGTGTCACAAAGCAGCAGCGATTATGCTCTGTGAAGGATCCCACCACTTTCTATTTAATTCTCTGGGCTTGGGGACTACAGGTAATCATAGCTGTCAACTTTCGGATTTGAAAATAAGGGATTTTTTCAAACTTTCGGATTTGAAAATAAGGGATGCCGCGAGGGCAGTGCAATGGCACCAAGTAGCCTTGCCACCCTGCACTCCAGAGGCTGTGCACGAACGGGTGAGCGAAAGAGCAAGCGCATAGACGGCAGACAGGCTGGATTAGATTAGGTCATTTATTTCGGCATCATACAATACAAACAAACAAACAAACAAACAAGAATCAAATAAAACAACGGCACCGTACAAGTCACAAATAAGATGAGACAGGCTGGCTGTCTGGTTGGGCATGAGGGTCTGGCTGCACAAGGCATGCAAGCTCCGCCCCCAGTCGGTCTCAGACTCCTTATTGGCAGCCGAGCAACGCAGCTGAGGAGCCTCCCTGGCTGGCAGGGAGGGAGAGGAGCTGCTTCCTTTGAAATCCGGGAAATTTAAGGGATATCAACAATCCGGGATAGCAGCGGGAAATGGCATTGGAATAAGGGAGTTTCCCGCCAAAAAAAAGGGAGGGTTGAGGCCCATAATGGATGCCCATATATTCATCTGGCAGCTAGCATTGGAAAAAGCTCAGTATTGCCTTCAGTGCAGGACTATGGGGCAGAAGCTTGTGGTCCTATTCAGCAGAATGAGCAGGAAGCTCTCCAAGTACAGCAGGATTGGCTTGCCACATTCTGAAGTGAAGTTATTCACATTGCCATCTAAAGAACCCCCAACCCCATAAGACTATTAATTACGTAACTGGCCTTTTAAGCCTCAATGCCAGGCAGGGCGGGGCAGCAGCCATTGGCCCAATCAAAGTTGCGTTCTTTGGTGGGAAGGCAGCCCCTTAATACCGCCAGCTGAGGAGAATTCCCCAACAGTGGTTGGCGGGCAAGTGTGCTGTGACTGCTGGGGAAGAAGGCGAAGCACAAGGGGCTGCAATTGTCTGCCCCCCTCCCTGGAAGCGGTGAGCCACCATTACCATCTAAAGAACCCCACCCCATAAGACCAACTTTTACGTAACTAAAATTACCTAACTGGACCACAGTATGTACTAGAACTGTCCTGGGCTTGTACGTGGTTGTTGTTTTTGTTTTTAATAGAACAGGAATGGGATTCCCCCCCCCCCCCAGTCTGAGAAGTATTTTTTCCATCTGGGCAATCAACATGCCAGTGGGGTGGGGCAGGGGCAGAGGCTAAAATGAGCAAAGCCATGAACATTAATTATCCTTTTGTACAGTAGGCTCTGGTCCATGGGGTCACAAAGAGTTGGACACGACTAAACAACAACAACAACAACAACAACAACAACAACAACAGTAGGCTCGTTTCCTCTCTCTCTCTCTCTCTCTCTCTCTCTCTTTCTCTCTCTCTCTCTCATCTTTCTCTAGCCTCCATTCTGATAAGCAAGAAACATTATAGAAGAAAACTTGAAATCAGCCCTGATTCACATGAAGGCAGAATGCATCTGAGTCTCAGTGCAATTCTCAGTACTATAAGAAAAGGTTGAAACTTGCTCCATCCTTATTTTCAGGCAATATTAAAGAAGCCATCATTTATTATGGGAAATGAAAAGCCGACAGCTGCACAAGTATAGTACAGGACTGCTTCCCCACCCCACCCCAACATTGATGATGACCTAAATATTGGACATTTTTTTTACCCATCACTCTATATATTTTTAATACCCACAATTATATTCCAAACCAAGATGCTGAAATGAATCCCACGCCCTCTTTTGCAATTATTACCATGACAAACAGGATGTTCCTTAGACGAACCTATGCCAGAAATAAATATGTCTCTGGTTTTTGGTATTAACTTTTTCTTCTCTTAGTGAAGAGCAAAATCTGTCACATTTTGTGCCTGCAAAGTAGACCACGAGGATGTAAGAACTGCCAAGTAATTTCAATTTCACACCCGTGAATCATTTTTCCATTCAGGACACTAAAATAGCAAACCTGCTCAAAGTGGACAATCTGGAACCAATGGGGCTACCCACTTACAAAGGCAAATATAGAATAATCCTAATCATTGTATGATCTATTCCTAACAAATATAAGGGAATGCACAGGCATAGATCTGGTATCAGATATAAAATAATCCAACAATGGAACTTGGGTTTGCTTAAATGTGCAAAATAGAGAGACTTGGAAAGCCACTGACAGTTCAAACCCTCATTTTTTTTTTACATAATGACCCCTTTTATTGAAAATTCAAAAGAAAGGCATACTTCAAAAGGGAGAAAATACCTCTCGAATTCCACTCTTTAGTATATATTGCAATTATATAGCAAAGCAGTCCTTGGGTTATAACTATCTCTTTCCAATGGAATGCATCACACAATCAGGGCAGATCCACACCACACACATTTAAAGCACATGGCTTGCCCCAAAGAATTTTGGGAACTAGTTTGTTAAGGGTACTGGGAATTGAAGGTTTGCGGGGGGGGGGAGTAATGTGTTTTCATTGTATAGTGGGTGCACTTTAAATGTATGGGATGGATCTGTCCCACTGTTGACTACATCTAATGCTGTATTCTGTTTTAATATTCAATTGGGAGACGCCCAGAGTGGCTGGGGAAACCCAGCCAGATTTATCATCATCATCATATTGTTTTACTAAACATGAGCTTGAAAAATGCAGTGGTACGTATGAATAGTGGAAATAAGTTCAATGCTAAATAAGTTCAATGTACAGTATGGAGAAATATTTTGGTAGGGTGAAAACCTTTTATTACTGTTGTAAAGGAGGAGCTAATGAAATGGCAATGTGCCTTGTTGTGGATTCATTCTTCATTGAGATGGTGTCCAGGATCTGCTGTGCTGCTGTGTTCATGTTTCCTTTTGGAAATGAGGCAGAGTAGAGACTGGTATCTTTATGATATATGTGGTGGTTTTTTACACATATGTACAACCCAAGTCTACAACGGAGAGGTTCACAGCATTAGCACCCCAAGAGGATCTTTCTTCTCCCATAACTGCAGCCTTGGATCGCAGCAGAAATCAGGCATGGCTCTATCTCTCAGCTGCCCAGCCTGTAGCCTCCTGCTTCTAGCTCTAACTCACACACCTAAACTCTAGCTTTTGTATTTCTGACTGACAGTTGAGAGAGGGGGACCCACCCACTTGATCTCTGGCACAGAGGCACTTCCTTTGTTACTTTGAATGACCCACACTTAGGGGGCCATTACCAAGAAACTTGTCTGACCATTCCAGTGATTGGATAATTGTTAGATCTAGGAATTGGAAGGTGCTCAGGCATATAGCCCACCCACGCTCCAAACTCACAACAATATCATTTTCTGGACCCTTGAGCACAGTCCCACATAACCTTTTATTTGTTGGCACTGCTGTATGAGACGGATCACATTTCAAAGGGATCTTCTAAATATTATTTCTGTCATGTCAGTGAAGACACAAAAAAGATTCAGTTCAGAATGTCTTGGGATATTTCATTGATGACATTGCCTTCCCTTTTTTCATCTGCCTTTGCAAGCTCTTTGGACTCTCTACCTCATATCATGGTCTTCCACACACTACATCCAGGGTAGAATTTCTTCATCTCTGGCCTTCTAAACGACGACTCACGAAAGACCTGCTCCTCTAGCCTTTCTGCATTCGTAGAGATTACAAGAAAGGGCAGAGTCATGTCAGCACAATAATCATGCAGCAACTGGCATTTTCATACCCTAGAGTTGTCACTGAGCTTGTCTCCTTTGTAGAACTCTCCTGGAATATTGGTGAAATGGTCAGTTCTCTATTTTTTTGGTCTATTGCCATCCACTATGAATTGTCAAGGCTTCAGGGACTCCTAACCTTCTCACGGTGGGATGCCAAGAAGCAAAACAAAAACCCCAAGAAGAGTTCTTACCAAGTAGTTTATTCAATATTCACACAGAGAGACAAAATAATGTTGTCTCCTTTAGATCACTCCAAGTAAAGTCCCACCCCCTCAGTCCCTCCTATTCTACATCACCCCTGCACCGGCTGATCTGTGCTTTCTGCCTTTGAGTTTTCTGTTCTACTACTCTCAAGGCATGCCTGGGAGAGGGGGGTCAGGAGCCAACGTGGTGTAGTGGTTAAGAGTGGTGGACTCATAATCTGGTGAACCGGGTTCGCTTCCTCGCTCCTCCACATGCAGCTGCTGGGTGACCTTGGGCTAGTCACACTTCTCTGAAGTCTCTCAGCCTCACTCACCTCACAGAGTGTTTGTTGTGGGGAAGGAAGGGGAAGGAGATTGTTAGCCGCTTTGAGACTCCTTAAGGGGAGTGAAAAGCAAGACATCAAGTCCAAACTCCTCCTCCTGCTGCTGCTTTTCTTCTTCTCTCCCCCCCCCCCGGTGCTTCTTCCTCCTGCTCCTCTCCCAATATTTTCCAGCTTCTCACCTCTGCAGCCTCTGAACTATGACCTTCTGCAAACCACTGTTCTAAATCTATACTGTCCTCCTTTTCTTGGGAAGGTGCAGAAAGGGTGTGTGTGTGGTTTCCACCATTCCTCCTCAGTCCCCTGACGTGAATCTACAGTAAGGGAAACAGAGGGTACTCCCACAAGTCATCTCCCATATCTAAAATCATGAGGCGAGTTAATGCATAGTGGTACTTTTGAATTAAGTAGTACCGTACATTTTTTTAGCTCCCGCTCCCTCAGTCGGGATCCCTCAGTTATATATTCTCAGTCCTCTGCTATTCTCACTCTACACTCTAGCCCTCATCAAATCTTACGGCTTTTAGTGCCGCCCGTAACCTGATTGCACAGAACACTCCCCTTTCATCCAATTCCACATTGCACACCACCTGTCTGAGGTTTCCACCTGGATTTCAACGTTGGCAATAATATTTTGGCAGGGAAAATCCTTCATCGCCATTGGAATAAAGGAAACGAGTGAGATGGCAGTGGCGCACATACTATATCCGTTCCTGCTCACAGCATGTAGCACCTCAGCCTTCATCTGAGAAAACACAAGAATAACATAGGTAATTGGATGTTTCATCACTGTCTCAAATTCAGTATGTCGAAAACGAAACTTCTCATCCTTCCTCCGAAACCTTCTCCTCCTCATAGACTCTCTGTGTCAATTACATGGAGGCACTAACAACTTGTGGAGCGGGCACAAAGCCTATTCTTTATTCTTTCCCTCTGCTTTGCACCCCATATCCAGTCTCTTGACAGGTCACCTCATTTCCTGTGCAAAAACTGCCAAAATCCAGTCCTAATTCTCTGTCCCCTCAGTGAAAACCCTGATTCTCTGGTCATGTTTAACCTTCTCCTCTTGGGACTTGTCTCATTCCAGCTTTTAGACTCACCTCCATCCAGAACTCTGTTGCTGGAGATTCTATTTATAGATTATGTACCCTGCCTTTCCTAGAAGTCTTGCAATATACCGGAGGTGCAACTAAACTCTGAATATGTTTCCCTTCTCTTTTATTCCCCTCTCTCCCTTTTTTCACAACTTGTTGATTAGGTGGGCCAAACCACCTCTGGTGCACTTGAAGGGACATTTAAAACATTGTTATTAGCAGGCATCAGTTTGTGTGCGTGAGTGTGTGGGGGGAGATTTCCCTTGGGACGTCACTGCATGGAGAACGGAGGCTTAACCGTTCCCTCCCCTGCTGTGATCCTGATTTTCATTGTCTCTAGTATGTCTAAGTTTAAGAGAAAAAAGCTCCCATTGCCACCAATGAAAATTCCATTGGTCTTAGAAAAAAATTCCCATTGGCAACAGCAAAAATCCTCTTTGCTGTTATGGGGTGGTGGATGAGATCCATTGGTGCTAATTCGACTATCTTTTATTTCTGAAATACTAGTAGTAGAGCAGCGGAAATATTCAGCAAGATGGTGGCTGGGGTGGGGGTGGGGAAGTGTTAAGCCTCCCCTCTCTGCACGCTGATGAAAATTCGACACCTGTACCTATTATTATTGTTGTTGTTGTTAATAATAATAATAATAATAATAATAATAAACCCTAACCACCAAGTGATGTGTTTAGCATTGTACAAAGCTTGGCCCCGGTAACTCTTAGTTCCACACAGCAGGAACATGCATTTTTGTTTGTCTCTCTATAAAATGCAACACATATTGGCAATGTGTGAATATTCATGTGCAACCTAAGGTACCTCAAATGCATAGTTTGGAAGGGAGGATGTTAAGTTTTTAAGCAAATAAATTTCAGGCATGGGAACACAATTGCATTGCGGGGGGACCGGGGAAATGCATGTAATATATCAAGAAGCTTCATTTAAATAAAAAAGAAAGCTGCTTTCATATCCATATTGCGTCTGCATATTCTAGATGAGTTCTTAGGCGATTTTTAATGTTAATGGGAAACTTGTCATGCCAGAAGATTTCTTTCAGTTTTGCCTGTCAGGGAAGACTGGCAGTCCTTGACGGACTGCTTTTAGCAGTGATCCTTCTTTGACATCTGCAGCAACCAATTTATCTTTCACCCTCAATCCCTTCCTTAAAGCGTTTGGAAGGTTCAGTGGCATTTACCTTTGTGAAATGCTGTCTTTACTTACTTTATGTCAGCCATACGGTATTGCTTTTAAACTTCTTTTCCTTTTTTTGCCACTGATTTACTATGGGTGGGGAAAATAAAGTGACCATTAGCCTTCTCACAGTAGCTTTTAAACACTCCTGGACTAGCTTGTTCTCCATACATCTTTGAAGACCTGTCAATGGCTTCTTGTATACAGCTCTGTCAGTTGCTATAAATGTGATACCAGCAAAAAGGGCAATTTTTTAAAAACTTCTTTGTGATCTTTGCTAAAATACAAGTTAAACTTCGTATTTAAGCAGTGTAGGAATGTAGGAAAGGTAGGGCTACCATATGTCCGGATTTTCCCTGACATTACTGGGATTTTAAAGGTGGAAGTAATGTCTGGGGGGAATTTCTGGCGGTTTCTCCTGGATCTTAGGCAAGTCAATTGAATTTTTATTTTTTATTTTTTTTTGACATCTTTGTAGTTCAACAACTTTTGGGGTGTCCTGGTTTTTACTTTTTTAAATATGGCAACCCTAGGAAAGGGGTAGCAGACCCTCCTGGATTTACAGTCCCATTTTTACAGAAGCCATCTCGGTTTCTGATTTGATCTTGGAATGTCCTGCGTTTCCTTCGGATGTCCCTATTTTCAATGGAGAAATATTGGAGGGTATGGAGATATGCAACCTCTGAGCCAGGGAGATAAGTAACTACCCAGCCTTTAGAAGACTTCTGAAGGCAGCCCATTAATGTTTAATGTTTTATTATGGAGCGATCCGTTCGGATGGGTGAGGTATAATAAAATTATTATGGAATAGGACATCCCTAATTTCATCGGACAAATGTTGGAGGGTATGGGGTAAGAGTGGGGGGTATGGAGATAACCTCAAATCTATCATCTAAAGACAAAACCTAAGTAATTAAACTGAAAGTAAGTCACTAAACTTTGGCCTCCTTGTCATAGGCTTTCGGGCCCTATCTGCACTATACTAAGGGTGCTGAGAGAGGTTAGGAAACTGCTAGCCCCCTCACAGAGCTACGATTCCCTAAATTTGCTTGGAAGAGGGATTGGTTCTTAATCCACTCTTGAAATTGCAGCTCTGTGAGTGGAATGGGGGGGGGTCCTCCTAACAACTCACTTAACAAACTACAAGATTCTGTGTGGAAAGTAATAACTGTTCAAAGTGGTATTGTAGCGCATTAAATGTATAGTGTACATGAGACCTTATTTCAAAATTCTCATAGTGCCTTCAATGAGGACTGGATTCACTTGATTATTTTTTGAGGGGTTTTAGCCATTGCTGTCAATCCCAATTGTTTCTGCTTACACAAAGCAATCCACATTCCCCAAATCTGCTCCACAGGGCTGGGGGACCTCCCAGAGCATACTTTGGGAGCGCATAGGGAGAAGAGAGGAGGGGGACGTCCTGTTGTGTGAACAGAACTGCACATATGCCGCACCGGATGAAACCCTTTTTTCATATGACATGTCTTCTTACGGTACTGATGATGTGGCTCTCAGCACGACTTTATCTCCAGAGCACACTCAGAAGCCTCCAAAATCTTGAAGTTCTTGGCACTTGATCAGTGACAGAATGGCATATGCCGAACTAATTAAAGGCGCTTGTTCTTGGATGGAACTTCAAACCCAACATGAAGCGAATGTGGAGATTCATCTGATGGTGCCTAAAATGGCCATGTAGTTCTGCTTAAAGAGAAACGAAAACAGCTGCAACAGGGGTAGTAGGAGCATCTGGTTCAGTTCTCTCTTTGATATATACTTGTAAAACACTTAGAAGCCATCTTGGCAATTGATCGATGAATCAACCAAATGTGAAACCCCATCTTGTGTATATTTCCTTGGAAGTAAGTCTCACTGAAGATTCTATTTTACAGTGTGTGTGTGTGTGTGTGTGTGTGTGTAGGTGGGTGGGTGGGTGGGTGGTGCTGTGGTTAAACCACTGAGCCTCTTGGGCTTGCTGGTCAGAACATCGGCGGTTCGAATCCCCGCGAGGGGGTGAGCTCCCGTTGCTCTGTCCCAGCTCCTTCCAACCTAGCAGTTCCAAAGCACACCAATGCAAATAGATAAATAGGTACCACTGCACCGGGAAGGTAAACGGCATTTCCGTGCGCTCTGGTTTCCGTCACGGTGTTCCGTTGTGCCAGAAGTGGTTTAGTCATGCTGGCCACATGACCTGGAAAGCTGTCTGTGGACAAACACTGGCTCCAACATATATGTTGGCATTTAGAAATACTCTTACAAATACCCGGTAAATAAATTATTACAATTACTGTAGCAGAGTTCTGTTTGTTTTCCACACAGGGGGGCTTGTTTTTCCCATGTAAAACTTTTCAAAAGTCCTATTTCACTTGGTACCTTATGAAACATTTTTGTGCGCTATCCCCAGACCTATTAAGCACTTGGTCTTAGGCTCTTGCAACAGTCAGTCATAGAACACATATCAGTATAGAAAGGAGGGCTTTCTGCTTTGTTATCAGAAACCTGCTGTTTTGAAGGGCTTGCTGCAGATGGAAATATCAGTCATAAAGCTGGTTTAAGGAACAGGTAAGATTGTTGCCTTAAGAGGATGACTTAGGAAAGAGACTGCATTTAACCAGCAGCTTCCAAAGATTAACGGAATACTTCCAACATTGAAAAATTGCAAATCTGCCATTGTGTGCAATGCAATTTCTTAGTAATTAGTGGGCTTTAAAGAAAGTCTAGTGTATTCAGAGTTAAGGATAACGGAGAAATTTTCCAAATTTGCATCTGCCTAGGAACTAACCCCCACCCCCATTTTATTTGCTCAGTGATTTTGGTGGCAAATTACTGAGTGGCTTCAGACACTGCAAAAAAATAAATAAAAATGGATTTCTTATTCTTAATATGATAATGTAGTGTGTTATGCTGATGTTTGTACTTCTGGACAGCATCTCTGACCATTAGCTACTATGGCAACAAATCACTGATTCTAAACCAGTCTTTTGTTATACAAAGGTCATTCTCTTGATAAAGGGGAATCTGCAAGACTATCTACTTAAGGAAAGAAAAACAGGTTTGCACATTTTTTGCAATCTTCATGTTCTGCAGACTTAAAACCTTCAGGTCTGAATGGAGTCGATGCATTTAAAAAAAAAAAAAATTAAAGGAGGGAATTTATGAGTCTCAGCCTCATAGGGGCACCATAATAACACTCCATGTTTTGCTGGTTTTTTGTTTGTTTGTTTTTTAAAGAAGGTCCACAAGTTCAAAAGTATCAGTCTCCGTGTATGTTTATGCTGATATGACCGCTTCCAAATGACATCTCTAGCCAGTAGCTACTATGGCAACAAGTCTCTTATACTTTACCAATTCTTGAGTTATGCAAAGACCCAGTCTCTCAACAAAAGGGAGTGTGCCATGCTATCTACTTACCAAAACATTGCAAAAACACTTTATAATTCACACAATGAAAAATCCTGCTTTTGAATGTGGGCTTGGACACGTAAAGGTAAAGGTACCCCTGACCATTAAGTCCAGTCGTGGAAGACTCTGGGGTTGCAGTGCTCATCTCGCTCTATAGGCCAAGGGAGCCGGTGTTTGTCTGCAGACAGCTTCCGGGTCATGTGGCCAGCATGACTAAGCCGCTTCTGGCGAACCAGAGCAGCGCACAGAAATGCCATTTACCTTCCCGCCGGAGCGGTACCTATTTATCTACTTGCACTTTTGGGCGTGTTTTTGAACTGCTAGGTTGGCAGCAGCTGAGACCAAACAACGGGAGCTCACCTCATCGCGGGGATTCGAACCGCCGACCTTCTGATCGGCAAGCCCAAGAGGCTCAGTGGTTTAGACCACAGTGTCACCCGTGTCCTGGGCTTGGACAAGAGGAGTGCAAATTTCAGCTACATGCGAGATAGCGAAGTAGGATTTCTACATCCCTGTTTTAACATCCCTATTTTAAGCGCCTCTCCCAATTCACTTTCATGGAAATGCATTGCCTATGAATATATAATTCTAGAGGTGCAAGAGACCCAGACTTAACGCCTAGTTTAATCAATGATTTTCCTAGCCTAGACTTTAATCCGTCCAGCAGAGATCTCCTTATGTTCCTAACAAGTCTCCAAAATAACTCTCCCAGTGCTTTGTGGTGTGTGTAGTTTTCTGTGGCGAGAGAAGGGCCTGAGGTTTCAGAGAATGTGGATAGACAACTATACAGGTGTCTGAAAAGTTACTTTGTGGAAAATAAAATAAGTTATTCAAATTGATTCTAATTCATCAAAGAAAGGTTGTTAGAATGCATTGGTCTCATGAGAAAAGTGAGGAAGTAAGCATAAGTGCAAGTATTTATTCACATTGTAATTTAGAAAAATAAGTGTTATAATGCATATGCTTGGGGATTAGCAAACAAATAGAGTAAAGCCTGGGAGAGTTTATTTTTAATTCATTAATTGAGAGAATATATCATTTGAACAGATGGCCATTGATTCTGAAAATTAATAAAACATATACTAAAGTATTATCTTTTGGTTTGAAAAGAAAATCGTTGTCTCGTCCATTGTTTCTATCTTCATACCCTTTTCATTTTACATGCATATTAGCAGAATTATTTCATTCAAATGTTTTATTGCTTTTAAAAACAGCTTTATTACAACCTCTTTCAATACTATAGAGCAGGCATGTCCAACAGGTAGATCGTGATCTACCGGTAGATCACTGGACGTCTGTGGTAGATCACTGGTAGATCATTGGCTCCCCCTGAAGAAGCTGAACAACTGTGGCTCCCCTAAAAAAAGCTCAACATTTTACCTCCTCCCTGAAAAAGCTCAGCAACTTTGACCTGAACCCCCAAAAAGGGGGTAGATCACTGTCAGTTTTTAACTCTGTGAGTAGATCGCAGTCTCTCGGGAGTTGGCCACCCCTGCTATAGAGCATGAAAACTTTATTCTAATGATACAGATTGCAGTTCTCGCACTACTTTATCTAAAGTTGCCCGATTAGTCATTGCAGAAATGTACCTACTTTGTAAGAATGGCGGCCCTACTTAGAAATTGTTAAAATGGAATAGCATCTTTAGAACTATAGGGTTCTCCAGTTTATGGACAGATCCTTGCAATTTATATATTAATCAATCATACTTTTGTCTTTCTTCCCTGGCACATCCCAATCTTGAATGATAGGCAGTGCATCAAGATATTCATTTGGAGATTTTCCAATGCTGGGAAAGTGGCATTTGGTTGCTGATATTTGTGCATCTCACTAGACTTTCTGCTACCATAATAACATAGTTTCTGGAATTACACCGTTGAGTAAACAAATAAGGCAGTTCAGTGACTACTGGTAAGCTCATGTCATCCCATTTCCCAAACAACTCAAAATAAGTCCCTGTTTATGTGTGTTTCAAGAATCAGCTACTAGCTGATCTGTCCCTAGAATGATCCTTGCAGCAGTTGGTTTGTCCTCTGAGTCTTCTTCTGCATTCCTTTCTGTCTTTGAACTTTTATCATTTGCCTTTTTCTTTGGCCATTCTACTGAGACAGGCCCACTGGAGTTATTAATGATTTGCTTGTGGCTACATCCAGAAGGCTCCCTTCCTTTCTTATTCCACTTGACTTATCTGCTGCTTTTGACACAATGGATCATTCTCTTCTCCTTTCCTCGGCACGTATAGATTTTCTGACTCTGTTTTCCAAGGTTCGTTCATCTTCTTACTACAATTCATTACACTTTTCCATTTCTGGGCATTCGTCTGCTTCCTTTTTGTGTGTGGAAGTGGCTTCACTTTTCAGTGTTAATCTCATCTGAAACCTTTTCTTTTTATTATTTTAACTGCCGTTAACTTGCCTGGTTCTTCCCATGGAGGCCAGCAAGTACCAGGTAATTGGTTCACTTGTTACTTGCTGTTAGGGGTAATTTATATTCCATTGTGCCGTTCAGATAAACTTGCACAGAATTTTGAAACAAAGTTACTGGACAGATGAGCATTGAATTGTAATTCATAGGTCAGGTTTGAATTTAAAAACATCCTTCAAGAATATACAAACATACATTTGGAGTGCTAGCACCAATTTGTGTGAGACTATGCAACCGAATATATAGAATGCATGTATATGTAAATGCAGTATGTGGAGAGAGAGAGAGAGAGAGAGAGAGAGAGAGAGAGAGAGAATACAATACAATACAATGCAATACAATGCAGTTTTCAAGTTTTTTATAGGTACCGGTAGGCAGCCGTGTTGGTCTGTCATAGTCAAAACAAAATAAAAAATAAAAAAAAATCCTTCCAGTAACACCTTAGAGACCAACTAAGTTTGTTCTTGGTATGAGCTTTCGTGTTCATGCACACTTCTTCAGATACACTGAAACAGAAGTCACCAGACCCTTATATATAGTGAGAGGGTGGGAGGGGTATTACTCAGAAGGGTGGTGGGAATGGGTGATAGGCTGATAGCTGTGGTAAACCTGTTGACGACTGTTTTGTTTGTCGGTCAGTAGGTTTACGGTATAAGGTGGTGTCTATGCGCCCATCCTGTATTTTTATAGTGGTGTCCAAAAAATGTATTTCTTGCATAGATTGGTTCATAGTTTTTTATCTATGCCAAAATGTTGAGGGTTTTTTTGGTCAGCTTCCTTTTGTGGTGGTGGGGAAAGGTTAAATGCTTACCTCATAAAATCCATTTTCGTTGTATCCTTCTCCAGCAGTTGTGTTATAACAGTCTCTAGGGGTATACTGAGTTTTTAAAAAATGGTTTTTAACATCTGACATTTTTTAGCTGTCAACCACTTTCTGCACTCGTCCTTTGATTTGCACCTACGAACCACTAAAATTGGCATTATATTTTGTGAACAGGCAGGATGCCATCTTGACAGATGGGTGTAAATGCAGTCATGCTCATAGACATGTTGCATGCATCCGTTTTGATTAGCATGGGCAGCAATCCTATAACTGAAGCCAGTTCCTGGACCTGTTATTAGAGGAATAGAGTATTCAAGACTCCTAGGCTTAGAACAGAGAGTATCACGCTCCTTGTTAGCATGCGGACATTTTCCTCTTTTTCCCATCTAAGGATTAAATTTGAAATGGAAAGATAGCTCTCCTAACGTTTAGCTATTTTATAGTATTCTTCAGGAAAAGGCATTAATACAGTTCTTAACAAGAGAGTCACCCTACATTTGTTAACAAACGCCGAGATATCTGAGCATATTGGAACACTCGTACTTTGAGGGATTTGTGCTGACAAATTATTTCACATGTGTTCTCTAGCTGTTTTAGAAGGATGAATGAGGTGTAGAATGTAAAATGTGACAAATTGGCACATCAAATCTAAATATTTCCATGAGTGACTAGCATATCTGCTTGACACTTTATTATAACAATATTGTTGCAGCACTATGATTTTTGCCATGGATATAGCAGAAACTGCCCTCCGCCCACGGAGATGGCACAGCAAGTCGTCAGCTATCACTGCAAAATTTTCTCCCAGTTTTTTTCTCTTTTCAGAAAAATGTAACCATTTTGTTTTACCTTCAGCTGGGAGCTGTTACGATCGTGTCTGTGAGGTTTTGATATGTGGCTGTTGTTGTTTAGATAGGACCTAAGAGGATCCCAGGTGATCAGATCATAGGCTTCTTATCCTGGCCAGCCAGATGCCCATGGGGAGTGTTTCTGCAAGCATAATCTGATTATTATCAGCACTGTCTCTTCTCTGGCAGCAGAAAGTCTTGGCTCTGCACTAGTGATGCAGTCCACACAGGTTGGAGTTGAAGAGAAAACAAAACCATATATTGCCTCATCTTCTTTGGCGATCACTCGTAGCTGAGTAAGATTGTCTTCCATGAACACGGTCTTAACAGTGAGTCCGTAAGTGACTGTGGAGGCCAATTCTGGATCCACATGTCCTTCCACAGTGGAGATATAGGTTTCCTCAGTGCTTTTTTTCTGGGGGGACGTGGGGGTACGTATACCCCTAAACATTTTGTGAATCTAAGTTTGGCTTCATTGAGAGACAGTATTTCAATATGAGTAGGAAAATAAGAGCACCCCTAAACATTATTTTTTTTAGGAAAAAAGCACTGTGTTTCTGGGTGGGAGTTGATCATGGTGAGGGTTTGCCAAGCATACCTTCCTCTTAGCACATTTCTCCATTTTGTCCTGAATTCGAGGATCTTCAAAGCCCATGACACCTTTGGTAAAGGCTGTTCTCCAATTGGAGCGCTTGCAGGCCAGGGTTTCCCAGTTGTCGGTGTTTATACTACATTTTTTAAGATTTGCCTTGAGAGAATCTTTAAGCCTCTTTTGTTGACCACCAGCATTATGCATTCCATTTATAAGTTCAGAATAGAGTAGTGGCTTTGGGAGACGATAATCGGGCATCCACACAACATGACCATTCCAACGAAGTTGATGTTGAAGAATCATTGCTTTGACACTGGTGAATTTTGCTTCTTCCAGTACACTGACATTACCGGTAGTTCTCCTGTCTTCCCAAGTGATGTGTAAAAATTTTCGGAGACACCATGGATGGAATCTTTCGAGGAGTTGGAGATGGTGTTTAAAAGTGGTTTCACAAGCATGCAGTAAGGTCGGTAGTACAATAGCTTTGTAAACAAGCATTTTGGTTTTCCTTCTAGTTAACAAGCACAAGTGCTAACCTCCCCATTTCTTAGAGCCACCCACAAGCATGCTGGAAGTCCATGCCAGGACAGGACCTGGCATAAATAATTTCGCTCTGTTTAACTCCATTGAAAGAGAACAAGGTAGGAAGATGGTTGTTCCATCTTCCTCACTTTTCCCTTCGTCCCTTCTTCTTGAGCTGGGAGTCAGTATTAGATAGTTAGCTTATTGAAAGTTTGAGAAAGAGTGGTTATCAGGAAGACTTCTTTTGGAGCAGAATTGCATATAAAAGTATAAACACCATGCGGGTATATAACGTCTCACGAAAGCTATCAGAACTCAGTCTCACAGCAGGTCTTGCATATGAGGAGTCAGGCCGGGGCCCAAACAGCACAAACCTCTTCACAAAGATGAAAAGGAAGCTTAACAGACTAGCGAATAAGTCTCAGAAGCAACTGTCTAGAATTGGTCATATGGCATTGTCTATCCCTATAAGGGACCCAGGTGGCGCTGTGGGTTAAACCACAGAGCCTAGGGCTTGCTGATCAGAAGGTCGGCGGTTCAAATCCCTGCAACGGGGTGAGCTCCCGTTGCTCGGTCCCAGCTCTTGCCCACCTAGCATTTCGAAAGCACGTCAAAAGTGCAAGTAGATAAATAGGAACCGCTCTGGCGGGAAGGTAAATGGCGTTTCCGTGCGCTGCTCTGGTTCGCCAGAAGCGACTTTGTCATGCTGGCCACATGACCCAGAAGCTGTACGCCGGCTCTTGGTCAATAAAGCGAGATGAGCACCGCAACCCCAGAGTCGGACACGACTGGACCTAATGGTCAGGGGTCCCTTTACCTTTATCCCTATAAAAGCTTCCTGGTCAGGCTTGCCCAGTGGTCTGAACCACAAGGGAGTCTGTTGTGGTGCCTCTCTCCCCCCAGGAACTGGGTCAAACTGTTGTACGCTTAACTTTTGTACTGCTTTCAACTAGGAAAGCAAAGCCTGGATTGTCAAATAAATGTGGTTTTCAAATATGAGGTTTTATTAAGGCACTCAACATACTGGCAGTGACCTTTCTGCTTCTTTTTATCCCTTTATTGCTGTAGTGATAGTTTTTTGCTTCAATAAACAGCTGAGTTCTGTCAATTTTTATAACCGAGGCAACAAATAAAATATATGCTAGAGAAGCATATTTGGAGATAGTATGGCAGAATTAGCCCAGGGCAATATTCAGTTTCTTCAAAACAAAAGTGAAGGAACTCAATGGTTTTAAATTACAGCAATACTGGATACTAGCTCAAAAAAACCCACACACTTCAGTTTGCAATAGTTTTCTAAATGAGATGAATAATGAGATCCTTCACTGTCATTATGAACAAGGTACTGCAAAATACAGTAAAGTCATTTGTATGGCTTTGTTCCTATTGAGAGCTTGTATCTAAAATAATATAAATTAGAGAATGAAGCAGGATAATATATTAGAAGCCAATTTACATGCCCCAAATGTCAATATATATCAAATTGGCACATGTGCCACAGCCGATAATGGTCCCATTTCAAACATACTTTTTATTGTTTATTCCTGCACCGGCAGTATTGCACTCTTGTTATTGACTTCATATTTGACACGTACAATTGGGTCCTGAAGTCAAGTATTTAACAGCAGAAAATTGATTCAACATATTTCAATGTTGCTTCTTGGGGATTTAGGTGAACAAGTACAAACTCTGATTAATTTGCATAATTAAACAAACTGCAAGTGCATTTATATACAATATTCGATCGGAAATTGCAATCTACTGGAACCCACACTGAATTCAAGATACGATGATAATTAATGCTCATTGAGTAGGAAAAGGACAGTAATATTATTCATGTAATATTAAAATGTAAGTGATCAACACAAAGCGAATAAAAATTGACTGGGCTTAAAGCAGCATGATTCTTCCAGAAACCATGCAGTCCATTTCCAGTAACTTTACTAAAGGATGAGTGTGTTCAGCCTGTTGTAAAAGAGTGGCCTGTCATTATTCCAGACCCTGACAGAAAATAACAGAGAAGATGGCAAAGCGTGTTCTCCTTCATGGAGAGCATGTGTTGCGGTGGGGGCCAGCAAATCACCCCTCTGGTGCTGGGCGGGATCGGATAGATGGCCTCAGCTCCGATTGGGTCCTGGGTTGTTGTTGGGGAGATTTAATTGTTGCAATTTGTGATGGACAGCCCAGCAGGTATATAACCCTTGGCCCGCCCTGTGATGTTCCTCTTTGCTGCGTGAAACGGATCTCCCGCCCTTCCTCTCCCTTTTATTAGGCCTCTGTGTTGACCATGCTATGCCTGTCATGGGGTCGTCTGCTGTTGGGGCAGGGGCCTGGTAGGAATTTTTCCAGTTGGCTGATTGGCTGGTGCCTTCTGGTTTTCGCCTACTGATGTAGGCAGTTAGTCACAACTTTGTAAGGTTGGCGGTTAGGCATTGGTTATTGTGTTCGTTGGTGGAGGGGTAAAGATTGGCTGTGTCTGCCCCTCCAATGCTGCTGCTGCACAGGGAAGTCTGTTAAAGGAATCCAGGGGCTCGCCATGCTTTTGTCCATATCCCCCGGTCAGGGCCACGCAAGAGCCTCTGGGAGCATTTGGGGAGAGACGTTGGGTCTGACCCCCGACCTCTCTTTCTCTCTCTCCCCTAAGTGTTTTCCCTTTACTGACGGTTGTCAGTTCTGTCCTCAGTGGGACAGATAGTCTAAACCAATGCCTATGCAACTACTCACATATGTATTTCAATAAAGTTGTGGCCAAAATTATGCCAAAAACCAAAACCTAAATTACTGTCTGAGATGTGAGTTATTTGAGGGGTGGTTTGGGGACCTCGACACGCAATAAGCTGCATCTGGACCACTAGTGGGAAGAAAAGGATTTGAAGGCCTCTCACCTGCCCAAAAGAACTGCTGTGAACAAGAGAGGACTCCCAGCTGATTAAGTGCCTTAGCCCAAAGGGAGAAAGTGTCAAGGTAGCAATCGAGGTAGGCAACTGTGTGACTTTGGTAGCAAGGTGTGGACACCTGGGAAGATTATGCCCCCTCCCACCTTTTTACCTAACAAATCACAAGCACTAAAGTAAGGAAGCTCCATAAACAACAATAACAGATATGCATGTAGAAAGCCAGCAGGGGTGTGTGCTTTATTCAATGTACTGTACAGAAAGCCACATGTACCTCTCTCTTCCTCCCGGGCAGTTGACGTGGTTGGGTGCTTGGTACAATGAGCTCCCGACTCTCAGGGAATATATTCATTCCCTTGAGGCTAAGGCAGCTGACCAAGAAGATGAGAGAGTCAAAGGTTGGTGGGCAAGGCCTTCAGGGATGTGACAGTGGTGTCTCATTCCCAGTCGTATCACATCTCTCTCACTGCCATAGAGCAGTGTTTCCCAACCGGGGGATATTCCAAGGGGCCCCCAGGTGAAAACTGTGTAAATGGGGAACCACAGCACGAGGCTATGGGGCCACAAAGGGAAATGAGAAGCAAAGAAAATATATATCATTTTTTTAAATAAAAAGAATCCTGATTGGCTGGTTATCTGCTTGACCAATCACAAGTGGGTAAGCAGGCGACCCACCAAGGGGCAGCCTAGCACTCCTTTTTGCCAAATGCATTTTCTTGGAGCAGTCCTGGTTTGTTTCTGGTGGGAGAGGGCGGTTGCTAAGGCCTTCCTGTTTTCATTTAGGTGAACCAATGTCCTTCCTTTTAGCTTCTCAGCTGGGAAACCTGAGCATGAAGCTCTTTTCACAGCATAAAGTTAATTGGATTGGACACTCTCCTTGAAACCAGCTGCAAAAAGCTACAGTGATATATGAAAGCAAAAGTTTTGTTTTCTGTCCACCACACACCAACCTATTATTAGAATGTGCTCTCCGACTCACCCTGCTTGATAGAGTACATCGCTACTAACATTTAAGGTTTGATTAGTGGAACTAATAGCGGTGGTGCTGTTAGTGTACATCTGACGGCTCAATCATAGGGCAAAGTCTCTTGAAGGCTAGGTTATTAGATTAAGTGAAAGAATAAATTCTTGTAATGTGAATATCCACTTCCCAAGTAAACAAGAATGGCTTTCATCAAGAAGATAGATAATTTAATTTACCTTTCCCCCAAGCAAACCAAGTTTTAGATCAAGGATAGCCTGCGCTTTTAGCTTTTGCTGTTGCTTTGTCTCTGCCTTGGCTGTCAAATGTGTTTAATAAATAATTATTCTAGCATTCTGATCTGCCCTGGTGTTTTGTATGGATTTATTATTATGGCAGCATCTAGAGAAAAATTCTTTGTTCTTTTCCTTGGTGAATTTAAGGCTTCTTGAAAGCATTCCATAGGATCAAGGTGAAAACAATTTGATTTACATATCAGGCTATTCATAGCTATACTTAGAGAAGGACTCTGTGCACCAGTTTAAATAGCAGAAGTCAATGGGGAAAATATATTTCCCAAGTCTACTTGTAGCCATCTTGGGGTCTAGGATAGGCAGAAGATGCCCTATTGGTGTTGTGACATATGCCTTGTAATTAGTAGGATAGTCCAGGCCTGGTATATACACTTTTGCCTTCCAATAGTTAACATACCCAGCATTTTGCATGCTTTTTTCCACTTTCAGTTTCCACCTCAAACCAACCAGGTCTAGATTTGGGTACAACTGCATGCAACCCCAGTTGAATCCTGATCTAATTTCTAGTAGACTTTTAGACTGTTATCCCTTCTCGTGAAAGTCAAGCACACTATTTCCATTCAGATCTGGATTCTCATATCCCAGATCCATCAAAACAGCTTGATTAAATCCTGCATCGGTTCCAGAATAGCTCTACCATGTAAGGACATAGAATGATGATGTCATTTATATGCCCAGTATGCTGAAGTCTATCAGTGACAGGATCGCGCAATTGCCAGAAGGGGAAACAGATACTGGAATTCCTGGTGTCATTTTGCTTGCAATTCCATTGAGGTGGAACCCAAAATTTGCCAGCAGAATTTGGGTTGAACTGAATCCTAGTAAAATTGCTAGATATATAATTATTGTCATGTTCATGCACTCCTATGCAAGTACTGCAAGCCAAATATTTGTTCCCTTTGTAGAAACAGAGTTGCCCCTTAGACATCAGTGTGAGAGAAAGTTTGGGGCCTGGATAGCTCAGCTGGGTAGAGCATGGTACTGATAACGCCAAGGTTGCAGGTTTGATCCCTTTATGGGAAAGCTGCATGTTCCTGCATAACAGGGGGTTGGACTAGATGATCCTTAGGGTTCCTTCCAACTCTACAATTTTACAAATACAGATAGCCAAGCCCTAGTCCCAATGTATTCCATTTAAATATCAGAGATCTGCAGGAAATTTTGAGAGATTAGTTTCATATCTTTCAATGCGCCATGAGTACATCAGTGTTGTGCTCCTAGTACAATAGTGCCATAATTTTGCTTCATGTCTGTCATGACATCTCACACTGTATAAATTTAGATTATTCAGAATTACTGTGGCCACCAGCCATTATTTCCAATTATCCTGATGCTCAATGACTAGATTTCTTGACAGATAGGAAATTAACTGCTATCTGAACTCCAGTGTGCAGTCTGCCTCCTTTCTCTCGTGACTATTGTTTTACGAGGCATAGGGCAGAGTCAGTGCACCATGATTCTGAAACCAGATTTTTAAGCGCTTCCTCAGAGGAGGTGGGTTAGCAAAGCATGGGTTTACATTATGTAAAACCTGCTTGTAAAATGAGTACAAAAATTCAATTACGCACACCGAATATCCAATGCAGGTGTGACGCTATTTCCCTTAGTTTCAGCTGGCTTGACTGACAATGTCGAGCTGTTTTGACAAAACACGCTGCAGGTATTTGTGGAATTGCACAAACAAGAAAGATGGAGTGATTTGGTCATGGCAGCACTAGCCCAGTAATCCAATGAAGCTGGACAAATAGAAGTAGTGACTTGTCCTGCCACAAAACAATACTAGCGTCTTCTTTTAAAAGATATTTTTATAGCAAGTTTAACCAAGAAAGGGCAAAAAAGGCACACATTAGAAATACAATACCGTGTTTCCCCTATTTTAAGACACCGTCTTATATATTTTTTTCCCTCAAGAAAACGCACTATGGCTTATTTTGAGGGGATGTCTTATTTTTATTATGTAAGCCCAGCCCCGCGTTTTCCTTGGCGCCCTCCAGAACTGCGCCTATCACTATGGCTTATTTTCAGGGTACGGCTTATATTTCGCAAATGCAAAAAAATCCTGCTATGGCTTATTTTATGACTACGTCTTAAAATAGGGGAAACAGGGTACCTATCAATACATCCAGCTCATTTTAAACATGTAAGTTGATATATGCTATTCAAATGTCATGATAGATATCCAAATGAAATTGACGTTAATAAGAAATACGTACAAATGTCGCAAGGTCAGTGTCAGGCTTCAGGGAATCGGCTTCCTCCCCGCCTTGGCAGAGCAAAGGAAAAGGAGTCTTCTTACCAGTTAGAAACTTTAATGATCACAGTGAGCGAACAAAGAATCCATTTCCTTGGAATGGAGGTGCTCCCAATTAAGGGTTTCACCCACTTCCATCCTAGTCACTCACTTCACTACTGCGTCTTGTACCCTGAGCTCATAATCTCTGTGCTTTCTGTTCCGCCACCTTATCAGCTCTTCTTGACCTTGGGCTGGGTGGAGAAATGCTTTCCAGAGACAGTGAATCTGTTAACTCTCTCTCTCCCAGTGCTTCTTCTCCTAGCTGTTCCCCACCCAGTATTTCCCAGCTTCTGCCTTCTGAACTATGCCCCTCTGCAAACCACCCTTCAAAATTTATACTGTCCTCCTGCTTCTGGGACGATTTAGGATCCTGATCAGGATCAGGGGAGGGGGAGGCTCCCACCATTCCTCCTCAGTGAAACCCTCCTCAGCATGGTCCCTGACAGTCAGTCAGGAGTTTGGACCATTAGATAAGGGATGGTGGGTGCTTGTCCTTTTAGGCTGAAGGTATAAGTCTCCAGGTGACCAAAAAGGCTCACAAAATCCACTTTCGTTGTCCTGCCATTAGTCCCCATATCACACGGGTATAATTTAAAAGTACACAGACCTCTGCAGATATCAATTATTTGTTTCCAATACAAAATTAATGCTGACAATAACTTCAGACCAAAAAAAAGAAAACATCACTGTACATGCCCACGTCATATGACCCAAAGAGGCATAATAATAATAATAATAATAATAATAATAATAATAATAATAATAATATATTTATACCCCGCCCATCTGGCTGGGTTTCCCCAGCCACTCTGGGCGGCTTCCAACAGAACATTAAAATGCAGTAATCTATTAAACATTAAAAGCCTCCCTAAACAGGGCTGCCTTCAGATGTCTTCTAAAAGTCTGGTAGTTGTTTTTCTCTTTGACATCTGGTGGGAGGGCGTTCCACAGGGCGGGTGCCACTACCGAGAAGGCCCTCTGCCTGGTTCCCTGTAACCTCACTTCTCGCAGCGAGGGAACTGCCAGAAGGCCCTCGGCACTGGACCTCAGTGTCCGGGCAGAACGATGGGAGTGGAGACGCTCCTTCAGGTATACTGGACCGAGGCCATTTAGGGAAGCATTATGTCTCCACCAACTATCTGTTTGAGATGATGCCTTCCTATGAAGACGTCATGGTGCCCAGTAACATCATCTTGGGATTGAAGAAGTTGGCAGAGTTACTTGTCTCAAGCAAACTCTTTTTTGGGGGGAGCCTCTTGTTCCTAATCTAAGCTTGTTATTCCATTATAGCTCTGATGGGTCTTTGTAGAGTACTTTTATACCCCACGTGAGTGCTGTGACATCAACCAGTGATTGCGATAGTGAGTCTGAGATGGAGCTCTTTGTTCCTTGTATGGAATGGAGGGTGTGAAATCAAAGAGGTGGAAGCAGTTGCTTTAAACAGCGTTGAATTTTGAGCAATGGAATGGTAGAACAATGATACTTTTATATTCTCTCTCTCACACACAAACACATAAAATAATGGCAGCAGATAAAAAATAATTCAGCATGATGTTTAGAAAGGTGGATAAAAATGTCATAGATATTTTCCCAAGCCATTAAAGTTCAAAAATTGCAGGGCTTTAGTTCATTCTGAGTTGCAAATATTAATAGATTTGTTTACAAGCATCCTACACTGCTGCTTTATTTAGGCCATACACTAAAATTGGATGAAAGTGTGCACCATATGTGTATTTAGAATTATCGTAATGTGTGCTTGTCAGGGATATGCACTAGCTTCAAGATTTGGTAGGGATCTGTTTCTGTTTCTGGGATACAGCCCTATCTGTTCTGGATTGATCTGTGGTTTGTCCAATTTGCATCATGATTCTGGTCTAACTCAGCTTAATTAAAAACAAACTGGTGTTTCCCATTATTCACTATTATAGTGAATCAATAAATGGCTATAACTCCCCCCCCCTTTAATGAAAGTGGATGAAATTGCAGGCACAGTGACCCCTTCTGAGAGGATTAAATTTGCCAAATTAACAGGCAGATACATCTTGGGTTTTTCATTTTTTGTTTTGTACTGAGCACCTTTAAATTTTGATTTAGAAAAAAATCGTATATTTGGGGTAGATTTTTTTGAAAAATGCAGCCACAGTCGTACCTTCAAAGGGGATGAAGCCTGCCAAATTTCAGAATGACAGCTGCGGTGGTTATTCCACAAAGGAAACCTTTACCATTTGGAATGAGTAAATTAGGAATCATTTTATCTCCTTTAGTTTTGTGGGCAATCAGTCTGAAAACTGCTTACATGAGAGAGGTGCCCCTGGGTAAGAAACCAGCCAAATCATAGAGAAAGTTGTGCGAGGAACCCTTTAAAACAGGGGTAGGCAACCTAAGCCCCGGGGGCCGGATGCAGCCCAATCATCTTCTCAATCCAACCCGCGGACGGTCCAGTAATCAGCGTGTTTTTACAGGAGAAGAATGTGTCCTTTTATTTAAAATGCATCTCTGGGTTATTTGTGGGGCATAGGAATTGGTTCATCCCCCCCCCCCAAAAAAAATAGTCCAGCCCACCACATGGTCTGAGGGACGGTGGACTGGTCCACGGCTGAAAAAGGTTGCTGACCCCTGCTTTAAAACAATAGGAAAATAAAATAATGAAGGATTGTTGAGAGATAGCACTATACTCTAATGCAGGGGTCAGCAAACGTTTTCAGCAGGGGGCCGGTCCACTGTCCCTCAGACCTTGTGGGGGGCTGGACTATATTTTTTGGGGAGGAAATGAACGAATTCCTATGCCAACTTGAAGTCTGGCCAACTTCTCTGATACTTAGTTAACAATGTATATATGAAGCACCCACCTCAGTGTGGTCTACTGTGGCTCACTGAGGTATCACAGAAAGTGATATGCTGGAGATTGAAGCTGGGACCTTCTGGACGAAGAACATATATTCCACGAGTGAGGTGTAGGTTACCTCAAGGGAATTGGATAAAGCCACAGTAACAAACGTACATAAATTTTGGGTGGACGGATGAACTTGGAGTCAGAGTGTCAATTGGTAGTTAAGTTTCAATATAGTTCTATAGCAAGATATCAGCACTTGGCATTTTAGGGTAACGTGCAGAGCCCCAGAACCCCAGCAGAACCTACAACTAACACCTGCCCAAGTCCCCCCTTTCTACCACCACCAGGTAAGCTTGCTATAGCTCAATGTAGTCTGGGAACTGACATAAGAGGAATCCCACATAGATTATTCTGCTATTTGTGTTAGAAAGGCTTAAACTGTCAATCATCTAAGTCGATTCCAGGGTAGTGTGCAATAATTAAAATGCAATACACTAAAAAAAAAACCCAAAAAACACATCCCACATTCTTCATATAAACATAAACACTGAGAGGCAACCAACCAGCAGAACTATTAAGCAGACAGAGGCCATAAAACCAATTTCAAAATGCCTGGGAAAGAAAAATGTGACTCTGAAAAAGACTGCCATGTCAGCATCAGTCAGACCTTGCTGGAGAGGGTATTCCAAAATTGGACATCACCACATTATGCTGAGCGATTCCTCTGACCTGAAGACAGCCCAGTTCTATAATTCTGAGTGTAAGTTCAATTGATGAGTTAACATGTAAATTAAGTATTATGCAGCTGATGGTTAAGGCATTTTAAGTCCCAATGATTGATGAAAAGGTCAGTCTTAAGTGTTCCCAAGCATGGATTGTGCCCTATTTAATTTACTGCATTCCACCCTGGGTGCTTTATGAGGCAGCCATTTCTTAAAGCAATCCCCCCTCTCTACTAAATACACTGCTTAATGATTCCCCACTTCCCCCTTGGGGCGCACCTAGGGGTTGGCTAAGTTGGCTCCCTCCAATAGAAAAGGCCCAGGGGGTGTGCGCAAAAATAATGATGCTGCTTGCCACTCCTGGGCCAGCTCTTGGGTGAAAAGGGTTTTTCCAGGGTGGTGGAGGGCACTCCAACATTTCTCAAGTGAAGAGAGGGACATCCTATTCCATCCCTTCCAACTTTTCTCATGTGAAGAGAGGGACATCCTATTCTATCCCTCTCAGAGGGACATCCTATTCCATTCCTCTCAGCATTTCTCTAATGAAAACAGGGACATCCAAAGGTAAAGTGTGACAGTCCGGGATCAAATCAGAAACCGGGATGGCTTCTGTAACTCCGGAACTGTCCCTGGGAAACTTGGAGGGCATGTACACATATGCAAGTAAATGGTGAGGCTCTTCTTTGGTCCAGGTACATGGTAGCCCCAGAAGACAGGCTCTACCCAGGGCATGTGAATCCACCCACTTTTTCTCCTTTCATGCTTGCCTACTAATTAACATTCATTTTTAGTGGCCAAGGCACTCACAATAAATGGACAGCATAAACATGATGGCAATTTACCTCAGTTTAATCTCTTCTGTGATACTAGACTGTGAAAATATAAAGGTACGAATGAAATACAGAGAGCAGGTTTTAGTAGGGTTCTCCACCCCACAATATGATACTATAGACCTCTTTGGTCTTTTATCTGAATAGACAGATAATATTCAATGTAAGCACTGCAGTGTTTGCGCTGTGGCACAGAGGCAGCAGAACTAAGAAAGGGTGTGTCTCTGCATTTTGTAGCAAACAAATGTCAAAGATCTTCAGCAACGCAATGTTTCCCTTAGCTAAATTCCAGAAGAAAAGTCTTTGCAGTTTCACAAAGAGTCCTGTAGCATAGTAAAGATGGATAAATCTGCTGTGATGTTACATTTCATAGGCCGCAGGCTATTTCTGGATACAGTGTTCAGGCAATCTGTCAGGGATCTGACCTCACGCAAGGCTCTTGAGACGGGGAAGGAGGGATGGAGGGAAGTGCAGCCTCTCTTGGGAAGCAGCTCGGAGTCCAGCGGGGATAGCAAGGAAAGCCCCAGTGGTGAGGAGCAGAAACTGCCAGGCAGTGCAGTGGAGCTGAGGGTCAGAGATGCGGACAGAGCCTC
This sequence comes from Darevskia mixta, assembly GCA_034641385.1. NCBI lineage: Eukaryota > Metazoa > Chordata > Lepidosauria > Squamata > Lacertidae > Darevskia > Darevskia mixta. Next base: position 11,516,524 of record JAWWNH010000105.1, read on the forward strand.
AGCACCACCTGAGTGGTCTGAGAAGCAAAGCGGGCAGCTACTTCCGTCGCCCCAAATGCGTAGGGGGGAAAGCGTAAGGAACGGAGGCAACGCTTTGGAATTCCAAAGCTTCTATGTTGGGGGAGGAACCGGCGAAAGCCACTCCCGGATTCTGGAACCGACTCAAGCAGACATGAATCTTAAACGCTCCGGTGTACATAGTTTGTAAATAAAGTATTAGCTTTAGAAGAACGGATGTTTCTGGCTCTTTACTCTCGAGGAGACAACCCCGAGCCCTTACACAATCCCAATCGTGTGAGGAGGTAGAGGAAGGATGCACTCCTTGGCACCATCCTCCAGGCTGAACGTCTGCAGTGGGGATCCATGAAGGCACCTTGTGTGATTTTGAACCCTGATCTTCCAGCATAGAAGGCTGCAGGGCAGGTGACAGAGAAACAACACAGAGAGAAAAGGACCAGGGAGCACACCTGCACTTCTCTCCTCTCCTATGAATTACATGTGGGGAGAAGTGTCTGAATAGGGCTATATCAGGGTCAGCAAACTTTTTCAGCAGGGGGCCGGTCCAGTGTCCCTCAGACCTTGTGGGGGGCCGGACTATATTTTGAAGGAAAAAAATGAACGAATTCCTATGTCCCACAAATAACCCAGAGATGCATTTTAAATAAAATGACACATTCTACTCATGTAAAAACACGCTGATTCCCGGACCGTCCACGGACTGGATTTAGAAGGTGATTGGGCCGGATCCGGCCCCCGGGCCTTTGTTTGCCTACCCATGGTCTATATGGTCTTGCCAGAAAGCTCATCACATTTATCTCTAAGGTGCTTCAGAACTCTGGTTCTCCATAAAGGTAAAGGGACCCCTGACCATTAGGTTCAGTCGTGTCCGACTCTGGAGTTGCGGCGCTCATCTCGCTTTATTGGCCGAGGGAGCCGGCGTACAGCTTCCAGGTCATGTGGCCAGCATGACTAAGCCGCTTCTGGTGAACCAGAGCAGCGCACGGAAATGCCGTTTACCTTCCCGCCGGAGCGGTACCTATTTATCTACTTGCACTTTGACATGCTTTCGAACTGCTAGGTTGGCAGGAGCTGGGACGGAGCAACGGGAGCTCACCCCGTCGCAGGGATTCGAACCGCCGACCTTCTGATCAGCAAATCCTAGGCTCTGTGGTTTAACCCACAGCGCCACCTGGGTCCCATTCTGGTTCTCCTTAGGTAGCATTAAATAAAACTGCACAGAATTCTTTGAACACGCAAGGAAAAAGAGCACAACTGTAATCAGAGTTCTCACTGCGCAAGAAAGATGCCTAGAGCCAGCTGGATAGGCAATTTCTATCACGAGTAATATAATCCTTCCATTAGCTGAATGGCAGCCAGTAAAAATTCATTGCCTTTGTGTGGCAAAGTGGCTCACATTGATGCATGATTCCTGATTAATGCTCTGTGAACGGCTCTTTGGCCCGTGTGTGTTTTCAGCGCTATGTGGCTGTGGGGACACAACCCTTTGATGGGCTTGCATATGGATCTCATTAGGCGCTGGCTTGATTTTTCAAAGCACACAATTGTGCAAAATCGGCTCGTAAACACATTCCAAAGATATATGTGGGGAAAGAAGCAGCCATTAGTAGGCGGGCACCATGTTGCCTCCAGTAGTTGTTTACTTTGCTTCCTTTCAAGTCAGGCAAAACAAAGGTTGGGCATTAGATGCTGCAGGTAGCTAGACACAGATCATTGCTCAACAGAGAGGTAGGGAAAAGAACCCATTCCAGGCTTTGACATATGGATCAGATAACTGCCAAGTACACCACTTGACTGGCACCAATGCAAGAGCATATGAGAAAAGGGACCAGAGAGTTTTCTGAAGAGCAGTGGTGAGAGGAGAGGAAGTAAACAGTTGGTATCAAAACTGCATTCCAGTTACCACTGTGCATGGTAATTGCTTTGCCCTTTAGGAAAGAGAAAATTGCACAAATAGTATTATATTCCTATGCTGCTTAAAAGAAAAAAAGCGGAAGACCAGTGTGGCAAAGTTAAATGGGACTAAGTCCAATGGCAAGATACTGACCTTGGGTTTGGAGAGCTGAGCTAAATTACAAGCCCTCCTGATCTTGTACAACCTTGGGCAAATAACCAAAGAGGATTTTGAGACGAGGCCGAAGCAATAGGAATCACTGGCTTTCTATTACAATCCGATGATGCCTGTTTCTTCAGAGTGCAGTTTTGATTATGTAGCAGTATCACTGAAGTCTGTGCCTGAGGATATCTGCGCCTGCACACAGACCTCTAGCAGATATCATGCAGCACACTCGGTACGCTCTTATGGTAAAGGAGCTCAGAGAAAGACACAGCAAACATCTGCAAAGCACCACGCGGCTTAGATCGCTGGAAGTGGGTGGCATGCCTAAAAGCCCCCCTGGCATAAATACCATTAGGGAATAACAGTAAGTTAACCTTGAGAAAATATTAAAAGGTTTGTGGACATTTCCAGGAGAGGAGAGCAAAGAGGTGTACTGGTAATGGCAAAATGGTGGCAACGCTGTATAATATAGCAAGTGACCATTTGTCAGGGAAAAGGGAGACTTATAAGGAAACAAATGTTGAGCTGGGGGTGGGGATCGGAAGTTTCAATAGTGGTGGAGATATAAACAAGCTGCTACTCTGAATCAGTTGTCCATCACACCTGCTTTGGGGTTGAACGTTGACATAACATTTGCTTACGCGTGGTGGATCCGCTTTTCACTGCCCTTCAATAATAGTAATAATGCTTCAAGAATACAGAAAATGTGCTTTCAAATCATTTTCACCGCACTCGGTGTTATGTCTGTCTTCAATATTAGGTTTCCCAGTCTGATGAGACTTGTGGGCAAGTGGAGGGCTGGGAGTGGAGAAGGTTCCCATAGAGGTTTTGTGCTGGATAGCGTCCTAGATTTCTATGCCAGCCTCTGCTGTGTAACCCTCTGAAGCTTCCCAACGGGACTTGGCAGTCAGGTCTTAAGTACCCAAGTTGAAATTATTCTGCAGATTTTATCTGTGTGTGAAGCTGATAAAGGAAGATAACTGCTGGTGATGATTGTGAATGAAACATTCTTGATATAGGATACTTGCTTAATAACTAAAAGCCACTTATTTCCTTGGTGTTAACAGGTTTAGAGACCACTTTTCAGGTCAGCTGATTTATTTCTCATTTCTGTGTTTTCTCCTTGGAGCTGATCTATTTGCATTTCTTGCATCTGGGTCTTCTTTTCTGGAGTGGAGATTGTGCCAGTGAGGGTTCCCACTTTGGAAGCCAGATCGTTGAACTTTGTCTCTAGAGGAGTCGGCATTTTATTCATGATTTCTGTTAGTCTCAGTTCTGTTTCCCTCAGCTCCTGTTTTGTCATTGGATCGTTGTCATCATGGTGTGTGGTCTCTTTGTCTTTTGCCTTCCTCTCAGTTGGTGCCATTTTGATCTTCTTGGTGACCTTGGTCTATGTTGTACGTGGTGTTCTTCAGAGGTTGGAGGTGTTATGGTGTGTTAACAGTTTATTGACACCCCCCCCCCAAATATGGACACAGGTTTCCATTGCCCATCTCACCAACCTCCATCCGTAGAAACGAATATCCCATTGTAGATGCTTTATGAAAAAGTTTCCAGTCATGCACAGAATTTCACCAAACATCAGTATCCCCAAGACTACTAATCCCCACATCTCGCTTTCCACCCAATTTGATTCCTTTTCCATAACAGCACAAACGTACGTTGCAAGGGGGGCTTCACTCACACCTTTGGCATGTTAAGCATTGGTGAAGGGGAGGTTGTAGCCTCTGCCAACCCCTCTAGTCTCCAGGGGTATCCTGATAAAGGGGTCCTGAAGGAGTTGCTTCCGCCCAGATCCCCAGATGGGGAGCTAGATCCATAGCACATCCCAAGGCAGTAACCCAGCAAGAGGTTCTTACTTGATGTGCGTCATAGGACCTCTTCAGCTCAGGTTGACTCCTAACAGTTAGACATCAACAGGTGGGTTGGTGGTTCAATGGTTATACCCAATGCCTATGCCAAACTTCTACGTCTGTAATCAATAAAGTTGTCACCTGGTTTGACCCCAAATAATGTTGTTTTGTACATTTCCCAGGAGTCAGACATGGATGAGGGAAAGCACCTGGCCTGTGCAAAAGAGTGAGTGAATGATTGGGGCTGCAGATTCTAAGGAAGCCTTCATGCATGCAAGGCTCTTTTGCTACAGATGTTTGTGCATTATGTGAGGACATCCAGGGAGGAGCATGTAGTGTCAGGAACAGGCTACTCAGTATAGCCCCACTCCTTGCTCTCCTGTGTTTTTCAACATAGGAGCAAAGAATGCCCAAATAGGGTCAGTGTTATCAGTAGAGGCTGATCCATTAGGGCAAATGGGATGTTGTCACACCATCCTCAGTCTGCCCCTAGCCAGCCCGCACCTGCCTGCCTGCCTCCCTACTTAACAACCAGTCTACTTAACAACAAGGATGGCACTGGCTGTTAGTTTCCTTCTTTTTAGTGTTACACTTGCAGAAGTCTCAGGACTATTTAATTGCTCATCGTCTAACATTGTGTATGCCATCAAATGCCAACAGTGCCCTTCAGCTCTCTATATTGGACAAACAGGCCAAACCCTACGCCAAAGGATAAATGGACATAAATCTGACATCAGGAATCACAAGACAGAGAAACCAGTAGGAGAGCACTTCAATCTCCCAGGACACTCTATACAAGATCTCAAAGTAGCTGTCTTATTGCAAAGGAATTTCAGAAATAGACTGGAAAGAGAAGTTGCTGAATTGCAACTCATTACCAAGCTCAAAACCATGGAGAGACCTGGTCTGAACAAAGACATTGGATTCTTATCTCATTATACATGACAAAGCTACTTTTAACCTTCTCACCCCTTGCTTTTTCCTGTAAGACTAATTGCAGTCGTTAACAGTCGTCAACAGGTTTACCACAGCTATCAGCCTATCACCCATTCCCACCACCCTTCTGAGTAATACCCCTCCCACCCTCTCACTATATATAAGGGTCTGGTGACTTCTGTTTCAGTGTATCTGAAGAAGTGTGCATGCACACGAAAGCTCATACCAAGAACAAACTTAGTTGGTCTCTAAGGTGCTACTGGAAGGAATTTTTTTATTTTTTATTTTGTTTTGACTGTGACAGACCAACACGGCTACCTACCTGTAACTTGCAGAAGTCTTCAGGAAAGAAAATGGGGACAGAACTAAAATGAATGGGCTCTGCCTCTCAATGGCTCTGTCTCCATCTGCTCTTTGGACTTCCTGCCCTGCCAGTCACCATCAGCACCAACCACCACAGTATGAGACATCTTAGCTACTGTTCCCTGAACAGTGTGTGTTTGTGGGGTGGGGGCAGGCATGCAGTCCACATATCCTTCTAGCAATCCACATCTTGAACAAAGAACAGGCGAAGTTTTGAAGGGGCAATTTAAAAGCTCACCAACAAACAGGAGTAAATTCTTTCCGGAATGAAAACAGAGATTAAAAAAGACTGTTTCTGTTCAGCTTTCCTTTTTATGCTGAATGTGAAATGTTTGGGGATCAGATCATATATTACACTTAGGGCTGTCATTTACAGCTCAGTGAGTTTGTTCTTGTGAATAATAGTTCTAATTATTTAATCTTTTCAAGAGAAGAGGCTTTGCAATACTACTGAAGTCCCCCTTGGAATATAAGTGATGATCTACACCCTTCATAGTGTCTGGAACAAAGCTCTACTATTAGCCTTAGCATTTGAAACATAAAAGATTTAATGCTCAATGCAGGAATGTAAGCTGCCTCTTTCTTATGGTAATTATTTAATTCCAGCAACTCAAAGAACATGAGTTTGGGAACTGGCATACGTTTCCCCTCATGCTGCGATAACATCAGGATTCTTCTTCTTTACTTACCTTTTGCTCAAAGCATTGTCACTTAAGTTTCTTACTGGTAAATCCCATGGATTGGTTGAAGTGGAAATAGTGCAGGATGGGAATTAGGTCTTAGCAAAACTGGGCTCCAAAAATTCTCCACCTTATTTGTGTGCTGCAGGAGTGTGTGTTTGTGTGTGTGTGTGTGAGAGAGAGAGAGAGAGCGAGTGAGTGAGAGAGAGAGAGATTGTGTGTTTGTTTGTTTGTGTGTGTGTTTGTGTGTAGTTCTCAGTGCACGTTATTTTAGGGTGGGAGGAATTCTCTAACGATTTGGGAAGGAGATAAATTTCTTGGAAAATCTCTTGAGGACATTCTCTTTCGAGGTTTTATACTTTGGCACAGTTAATGCTGAATGAAACTGGTGGATGAAAGAAGCAGTGGGCTATGAATTGAGAACTAGGAGGAGGAGGAGCCCACTGCCTCCTTCGTCAACATTAAAATAATATTTAACTAGGCGCACTCAAAAATCTTTGTCTTATTTGTGGCTGGCGAAAAAGGGAGTATTTTGCAAAATATTCTGTATGTGGGCTGAAATTCTCAATGCAGAGTATCCCCCCCTCCAAATAAAAAACTCAGGAAATTTATCAGATAACTAGTTGAATTTAGCCCGTTAATAACGGGCGCTAGAACATAGGGGCTGCGCAGGAGGAGAAGAAGCAGCGGCCGGAGGAGCCGAGCGGCGGGATGGGCGAGCGGGGAGCAGCGGGGCAGCGAGCGGCGGCGCCCGCGGGAGGGGGCGACTCGCGGAGGGGCGCCGGAACAGCAGCCCGAGCCGGAGCCCGAGCAGTGGGCCTCGGCAGCCTCGGAGGCGGCGGCAGCGGGTGAGCGCAGGCGGACAGGGGCACCCTGGCAGCGCGCTCTTCTGGGGACCCAGCGGGCGGCGGCGGGCGGCCCGATCCTCCGCATGCGCGCTCGGAAGGAAGCCATCCTCCCCATGTCCGTGCGAGGCAGCGGCACTGAGGCAACTGACAACGCGCCTGCGCACGGCCGCCCTCTCTGACACGCCCCTCTCCGGCCGCTCCAATCCCTGCGTCCCTGTGTGACATGCGCAGTGGAAAATTTCCACTGACACACAGTGGACGCAGGGACACTTGAACATTATTATATGTGATTCTTTTCTAAGAAATCTTGTCCCAGTACTTCTTTTAAGGAAGCAGCTCTTCATCACTTGCCGTAAAATGCCATCTCATTTACTTTTGCCAAAAGAATCCCAGAGAAAGTCATACAAGAAGGATAAAGGGAGCTCTCTCACATCCTTCTCTAGATAAATAAATTAAATTAAAAAATTGTCCAGTAGCACCTTAGATACCAACTAAGTTTGTTCTGGGTATAAGCTTTCGTGTACATGCACACTTTTTTAGGTACCTGAGTCTCTAAGGTGCTACTGGACAATTTCTTAATTTTTTAATTTATTTTGACTACGTCAGACCAACACGGCTGCCTACCTGAATCTAGACATCCTTCTCTGTTTCTTATATCCTGCTCCGAGGAGGAAGATGCAGTTTCATTGAAGGCAGTGATATCATGCAGTGCTTGGAAGAGAAGCAGTGGTACGACAGCACCGAAGGCAGCAGTGGGGCTTCATTTCTAGAGTGAAAAAGGAAAAAGGAAGTTGTTGTATTATGGCAGCTCTAGGACATCGGAGCCAGGTCCTACATGCTACGAAAGCAGGATGGTGATCACTAGGACTGGTCCTTTAGGGAATTAGGACAACAACAGCAAAATTTGCTCTAGAATAGAAATCAGGGAAGAGGTGTTTTGTTTTGTTTTAAATGGAGACCATCATGAACATCTGTCATAAGTAGGGAGTGGGGATAATTATTATTATTATTATTTTTATTATTATTATTATTATTATTTCCGCCCTCCCTTCCCACAGGTAGGCGGGGGTTGCGGCACCGAGCGGGAGTCACCTGGGCAGGTGTCCCACCCCACCTGCATAGGCTGGCCCTTTGACCCGCCCTCGGCCAGGTGGACAAATGGACAGTCGGCCGGGGGTGGGGTCAAGGGGCAAAATAAAAGAGGCTGAGGCCTCCAGCCAGGCCTCTTTGGTTCTTTTCCTTCCAGGTATAAATATAATTTATTTATACCCCGCCCATCTGGCTGGGTTTCCCCAGCCACTTTAGGTGGCTTCCAACATAATGTTAAAATACAGTAATCTATTAAACATTAAAAGCTTCCCTAAACAGGGATGATCATTTAAAAAATACGTAGGAAACAGATCCACCTTTAATCTTTTCTATATAAATCAGGGCTCACCAACTTTTTTGGACCTGCAGGCACATTTAAAATTCTGGGAAAGTGTTTTGGGTCCTCGTCAGAAAACAGCTGCCATGGGGTTGTGACATAACACAACATGGCTCCTATGAGGTATGGCATAACGCAACATTTGAGATGGTGCAGTCATTGCTGCTCCCCCTTGACCACTGGACAGCTTCATACTTCAGCTATGTCCTGCTGGTGGAATCCTGGCTGTGTAGATCACACAATATTGATTCCCCCAATCCCCATAGTCAAGGTGTTAAGGTTCAGTTCTTTCATCAAAGCTCCTATATTTATTTTGGGGGCATAATGAGATAGATAGATAGATAGACATCTGGTGCCCTTTTGAAATGAGTTGTGGAGGTGGGATTATTGGGTTGTTCTTGCTTTTCATTTTTATTATGTGTTTTGTGGTTTTATATTGCGATTTTATGTTGTGAACATCTCTGAGATCTGTACGTATAGAGCAGTATATAAAATTTAATAATAATAATAATAGATGAACCATTTGCTGCATGAGCATGCTATGGGTGAGTAGGGGAGTATGGAGATATATCTGCCACTCTTCCTTTGTAATAGAGTTTTGCTATACTTGCTCTGCGCAAACCTTGTTTTTGATGGCAGTTATGAAGAAGCTACCATTACAGCCTTCCTTCTGTGCACACAAACTCTCACCTTCTTTATTCTCTCACGGTCTGTTTCAATAAAGCTATCATCTATCACCTTCTCATTATCTTCTGCTCTGAATCCCAATGCAGCAGTAACTCACAGAAACAGCCATCCTGTCTGTGTTGGTTGATGCCCATTGGGACTTGCAGGGTGGAAGGCAGAGAACCCAGAAGTAGATGGAGCAAGACCCAATGACAGGCAGAGCTTTGTCCACATCCTTCTCCCTGTTGAGTCCTACAAGGGCAAAACTGAGACCAAGGAGGAGGAAGCTAACAGCCAGGGCGGCCCCCTGGGCTGGTTGTAAACATGGCGTAGGCAAGTGGGGACCAGCTATGGGGAGATTGAGGTTGGTGGCGCAGTGCCCCACTTGTTGTAATGGTCCAACTTCCCCTGCATCCTACGGTATTACCATTGGTCCTGTATGCTCCATGCCTGAAGCTGAAGTTGAAGGAAGGGTTATTATAGTCATACTGCAATTTTAATCTGTGTCGTAACACATCTGGAAAGAGTCACCTCTCCCTCCTTCACTCCTGCCCCTAAATCTTCTCCACCAACCCTAGAAAACAAAGGTGGCAGCATTTTAACTCAAGGCAGAAGACTTTTAGTCAGAAAATAAAATTATATAGAATTAAGAAATGGAAACTTGACTAGTAATTTGTTTCAAAGGAATAAAGAGTTTGTGATTCAGCTTCCTATATTTAGTGCTAAGGACTGAGCACATATTATTTGCTGATTCTTTGGGGCTGGGTGTGAAGGTCTTCTGGAAGTGATTTTCCCAGATATCTCCCAAGCCAATCAGTTTCTGAAGTTCTAAAGAAGAAAAATGAATATTAGTACTTAACAGCAAATGTAGGGGTGTTTTTTTTTTGTAATTAAAACAACACCTACAACTGATTTTTCTTCAACAGGGAATGCAACGTTAGTGATTCATCTAAAAACAATGACATTTCTCTCTCTCTTTTTGGCTGAAATAAAGCTTCAGATTTTGCCGTGGCTATGCTGGTTCATTTAAATTCACATTACCACACTAGCCTCTGGTTCAGATTCAAGAGAATGAATGATCAACTTTAAGAGACAAGGAAGCAGATAATTAGATACTCAGGACTGTGGCACAAAATTAGCAACTTGTGTTAAGTGTTGGAATTCATTAACGATTTAAGAAAAATTATCAACAATCAGGTTAAGTAATCTCAAACCTCATTTAATCAGAGTCTGGGCCTTTTCCACGTGTTTCTTCCAGGTGCCAGCAAATGGATCTTGGAACTTCCCCAGATAGTTTATACTGCTGAGTTGTAGAGGGCTTCTAATTTTACATAAAATTCAAAATATGATCTAAGAGGTCTTGGTTCTGATTTCTGGTTTGATTGCACAGACTTAACCAATACTATGGAAAATTGGTGTCACTTGGCTTCTTTAAGTGATAGCGATTTCCTCCAAGGGTATTGAGACAGAGTTTTCCATTAATGGGAATGAGTCTTAAGGAATAAGAGATAAATGTGGCAGAAAGGCACTCACATATTTAGTTCCTGGATGCCTTCCAAGGTTTCTTCCTCAAGGTGGAACATTATGGGGTTGAGACTAGGCAGAAAAAATAATAATGGCTAGTCACTTATGCCTGGGATGGAATGGCAACTTCCTTGCATATGAATTGGATAGAGTCTATTAAGAGATATCCTTTATTTATACATGGATTCTCTCAATAAAGTAATGAACTATAAGAAAAATGTTGACAGTTCTCTCCATTTGCATCTAGATTTCCAAAAGCAACAAGAAAATTATCAGTCTATCTGCATGAGCTGTGCTCTGTGGCAAATAGGTTGTCTAAAACCTGACAGAAGTGCTCTGTTGCTGGAAGAATAATATATTACATGCGACTTACAAAATTAAAACGAAAGGAACATTGCAAAGAAATGCAGGATTCGCGTGTGAGTGTAATTATCAGAGAGCAGCAGAGTGCAGAAAGTGGCAGGTGAAATACTGCAGAATATTTATTTTGAACAATTAAATGCAGTTCCCAGTTTAAAATTGCTTTGCATTAGTGATTACACCTTTGATTATATTCAAGCATATTTACAGTATGTTCACACTGTGCTGGGTTTTGTTCACTTGTACTGGACAGCAAGGAGGTTTAGTTTTTGTTTTTCCCTGTGTGGGGGCCTTCCCCCCCCTGCCTTGGTGGAAAGTGCACTTTATCCTGCATAGCACTCATCCATAATGCACTAAAATCACCCGTCCATTACCGGAAGCCTAAGTGTCGTCCACAGGACTCTTGCAATCCATTGGTAAAACTTGTTCAGTGGCTCACGAGTCAGCCTTGTAGAATCATGTTAAGAAGTCATACAGTATGCTTTTTCAGGTCAAAGTCTAAAAGACAGAGAAGGTCAGCCACATTAAAAATGCAAAGTTTATGCAGCGTCCAAGTCCAAATAGACATTCTTGGACGAACAGATACTAAGCAATAGGTGGGAGCAGAGATTACTATAGCCAGACCTTGGGGCGGAAGCAATTTACTGAAGGGGTTAAACCTTGATGCACTAATGGACCCTGAGTGATGCTCAGACAATTCTGATCACATTTACAGCTGGGGGGGGGGGTTGATACAAGCCACTCTTGTACCCATGAAACAAAAAGCAGACTAGGTTTTCCAAATTGATCTATCATACTCCATGCACTCCAACCAGCTCTCTGTTTCCCGAAGAGCCCAGCGACAAGTTTGGTGCAAGCCAGCCTCCATTGGAGTGGATAACTGGCAGTATGCATGTTGCCCCTTTAAGAGTTTCTCCAACAGCATTAGCCATAGGACAATGAGTCCTAGCCTGGGCTCTACCTATTTAAGGACTCAGAAAAGTGTTGACCTTTGCAAGTGCAGAATTGCAGTTTTCTTAGCTCCCTGTTCCAGGTGGATAGTCTCTATTCTTTCAACCTTTTGATGACTTGATCAATCTCCCGCATACAACCCTACAGCTTCAGCCAATTTGAATGAACCTATTTCACTCTTAGGGACGTGGGTGGCACTGTGGTCTAAACCACAGAGCCTAGGGCTTGCCGATCAGAAGGTCGGTGGTTCGAATCCCCGCAACGGGGTGAGCTCCCGTTGCTCGGTCCCTACTCCAGCCAACCTAGCAGTTTGAAAGCACGTCAAGTGCAAGTAGATAATACCAGGAAAGATTCTAGAGCAGATCATTAAGCAAACGGTCTGTGAGCACCTAGAAAGGAATGCTGTGATCACTAAAAGTCAGCATGGGTTTCTGAAAAATAAGTCATGTCAGACTAATCTGATCTCATTTTTTGACAGAATTACAAGCCTGGTAGACAAAGGGAACACTGTGGATGTAGCCCATCTTGATTTCAGCAAGGCCTTTGACAAGGTGCCCCATGATATTCTTGTAAAGAAGCTAGTAAAATGCGGGCTACACAATGCTACCATTCAGTGGATTTGTTACTGGCTGACTGACCGAAACCAAAGGGCTCCTCTTCATCCTGGAGAGAAGTGACTAGTGGGGTGCCACAGGGTTCTGTCTTGGACCCAGTCTTATTCAACATCTTTATCAATGACTTGGATGATGGGCTTGAGGGAATACTGATCAAGTTTGCAGATGACACCAAATTGGGAGGGGTGGCTAATACCCCAGAGGACAGGATCACACTTCAAAATGACCTTAACAGATTAGAGAATTGGGCCAAAGCAAACAAGATGAATTTTAACAGGGACAAATGTAAAGTACTACACTTGGGCAAAAAAAATGAAAGGCACAAATACAGGGTGGGTGACACCTGGCTTGAGAGCAGTACATGTGAAAAGGATCTAGGAGTCTTGGTAGACCACAAACTTGACACGAGTCAACAGTGTGATGCAGCAGCTAAAAAAGCCAATGCAATTCTGGGCTGCATCAATAGGAGTATAGCATCTAGATCAAGGGAAGTAATAGTACCACTGTATTCCGCTCTGGTCAGACCTCACCTGGAATACTGTGTCCAGTTCTGGGCACCACAGTTCAAGAAGGATACTGACAAGCTGGAACGTGTCCAGAGGAGGGCAACCAAAATGGTCAAAGGCCTGGAAACGATGCCTTATGAGGAACGGCTTAGGGAGCTGGGTATGTTTAGCCTGGAGAAGAGAAGGTTAAGGGGTGATATGATAGCCATGTTCAAATATATGAAAGGATGTCATATAGAGGAGGGAGAAAAGTTGTTTTCTGCTGCTCCTGAGAAGAGGACACGGAGCAATGGATTCAAACTACAAGAAAGAAGATTCCACCTAAACATTAGAAAGAACTTCCTGACAGTAAGAGCTGTTCGACAGTGGAATTTGCTGCCAAGGAGTGTGGAGGAGTCTCCTTCTTTGGAGGTCTTTAAGCAGAGGCTTGACAGCCACCAGTCAGGAATGCTTTGATGGTGTTTCCTGCTTGGCAGGGGGTTGGACTGGATGGCCCTTGTGGTCTCTTCCTACTCTATGATTCTATGATTCTATGCAGCGGGAAGGTAAACTGTGTTTCCGTGTGCTCTGGCTTCTGTCATGGTGTTCTGTTGCACCAGAAGCGGTTTAGTCAGACTGGCCACATGACCCAGAAGCTGTCTGCGGACAAACACCGGCTCCCTCGGCCAGTAAAGTGAGATGAGCACCGCAACCCTAGAGTCATCCGCAACTGGACCTAGAAGTCAGAGGTCCCTTTACATTTACCTTTATTAAACTCTTAACCTTCTCATGATTTAAATATACTCCTCTGAGGATAGTGGCTTAAGCCATTTCCTGCCTTATGTCTCCTTCCTACCCATCGTAGAAGATTCAAGAAGGAAAGTGCACCTAAGGTCAGCTGGAAAATACCACTTTACAGAAGGTGCACAGAGGCTTGCAAAGATGTAAGAGCTCATAAAAGGGCAAGAAGGCATTCAAAGACAGAGGCTGACAATAAAAGACAAAGCAGAATCTGGAAACTTGCAGCAAGTTTATCCCACATATATGCCCTTTGGAAGCTATCATACAGGTAACTCGCAACTCACACACATTTAACTTGTGCACATTCAGCTTTATGCACTTGGCAAAAAAATAGAAATAAAGATAAAAAGGGACAGGCGTTTGGGAGAAAAGACTTTGGCAACCCTGAATTCCTGGGATTGTATGCAGTTGAGAATATTGCGGAAAGTTTTCAACCAAATGCTCAGAAGTCAGGGGCAGGGTTGCCTAGTAATTCCATGGAGCAGGATATGAGTTCTCCAGAGGACCCATTTCTTTGTGAAATTCAAAACGGATGGTTTTGAAGTGCATTGTATCTGCCTAGGAATGGAATTAAAAAATAAATAAATCTCAGTATTGAGAAAAGTATTTACATCTGCATAGTTTTTCTTTTTTTTAAAAAAATAATAATTCCCATCTCTCACTCCTTAATCTCAAGAAATGAGTTATTTGTTGTTGTTGTTGTTGTTGTTAAGAAAATAAAAGAAGATTAACTGCATGAGCAGCTTGGACATCAGTTGGTGCTCAATGAAAGAGGTAGTTTGGTGGGAGCAAAGCTCAACCAGGTCAGAACCACCAAACACTGTGTATAAATCAGTTTAAAATGGACATCTTCTCTATTCCTATATCTACCCAGCCACTCCATCTCCACATTTCATGGACTTGAAAGGACAGATCTTACCCTCTTTGAACAATAGAGGGAGCCTGTTACTCTGAGCCACATTGGATCTTATTATAGTTGACACTATGCAGTTGTTTCTTGTAGAGCTGAGAAGAAATGAATAAAACCTGAAGCAAGTGCGGTGGAAGAAAGCTCTGTATTCTGCTTTTCTGCCCATCAAGATATTTTTTCCTTAACTTGAGCATTGGTGGTAAAGGATTCAAGGTTTCTGAAGAATTCAAGTGGACTCTGGTGTTCGTAGGCCAGATTCAAATGAGAGTACTGGGGAGGGGGAGCATACCCTACGGAGGAAGATGAAAGGACTTTGAGAAGATCAAAGACAAAACAGCTAATAGGAAATGGAAACTGTTGTGATAATAACAAATGTTCTCTTTATATACTGTATCAGTTCAGCATTTTCTAGTATACTTTGGAAGTTACACTGTGTGAAAGGTAGTGAGTCCCGCCAGACTGCAAGTATTTTGCAGGAGGGATTCAAGCATACACCGGAATTTAAGTTTGTGCAATTAAAGTGGATTAAAGTGCTTTGTCAGCCTGGTACTACAAATCCACTCCTTATTTAAGAAAGGACTTTTGCAGATTGAAAAGCGTGGAATGAGCAAATGATTAATGGGAAGACATGCACACCCTGCGAGCAAATCAGGACAAACGCTGGTTGTCATATACTGTAACCTCCCAGTAAACCAATCAGAACAAATGTTCAAGGAAGACTAGACTCTGTACTTGTACAAGCAAATGTGGATGAATGCATAATAAACAGATCATCTGGAGGGACCCATTGACTACATCGCACAAGACACCTGATTGACGCTCTGGCCAAAGTGTCACATTGCTTCAGGCAAATGCTTCTGTCGTAAGTCCATCTGCACAGACACAACCCTGCTGAGACCTCTTGTGTTTTTTGGCTATTCTGCCTTCTGAGCTTCAATATGGTAGCATAAATATATTTATTTAGTTACTCAATCTTTAGTGGTTAGTTAGCACATCAGCTGTTAAGGCAGGTAGTCTCATTCTCCAAGCCCGATATTTGAATAATCCCCGAACATTCTACTAATGTATATAAAGGAAATGTTGTCCGCAGTCAATTTTCTAGTGCAAATACTTTAGATTAGGAAGTATGTTTTATATTCATTTATATCAGGGAGGACTCCAAGGGTTGGTAAATATCCCCAAATATCTATTCCTTCTCTAATTGCTTTTACAACTTCCATTCACATTAATTTCACATGGATCCTAATACTGTGTGTTGTCTCTTTTGTGCGATCTGCCGAGGAACATATGTGGGTGCTGTAATCAGGGGCAGACTTTGGTCTTTCAAATTTCAGCGGCGCCCTGTGTGAGCCCAAAATTCGGTGCCCCATCACCCCCTGCCTTCCAATCTGCTCAATTCACAATGTCATAGTTGCACCGCCCGGCAGCGCCCCCTAGGCTCGGCACCCAGTGCAGCATGCTGCCCTAAATCCACCTCTTCTGTAATGGTGTGTGGGCTCTCCTTCATTCCCTTTGTGTGTTATTCTCCAAGACAGGGGTTGTGAGGAGCACAAAGAACTCTCCCCGTAGAGATATTTTCATGCACATTACTTTGCAAATTTCAGTTCTTGCATTATTTCAGAAAGTGCAAATTATGTAGATTCACCTTTAAATGTCAATTGAATCAAATTTCCCTACCATCACTAGTTCTCAACAATTGCAACATATGGATTACTAGTTACAACATGCAGATGATGACGGCCAGAAGAATAACACATAGAGAATTTCTCAAATTTGCCTAGGAACTGCTTGGATTTAACAAGGGAGACTGACACTACTCTCCAGCAATTTATCTGTCCTCCTTCTATTTTGCATATATTTCCCCCTTCCCTGATGTATCTCTCTTGGTTGCTTTGAGGACTAATTTACACTTTGTGAATAGACCATTAAAGTGAATCCAAAAGGAGACAGGATGTATGAAAAAACCATTAAAGACAGTGAAGATCTATGGAGCTCCTACAAATGACTATCATTCAGTGTCATCTGATTTATACAGAGAAACAGGAGAAATTGTTCCCTCGATAATATTATGCTACTGCTTTCTAAGGGAATTTATAAATGAAGAAAGTAACTTGGGGCATATCAACTGTTAATGCGAGACTAGTAAAGAACACTCACCGAGCTATGAATTAGTTATTAAAATAAATAACTGAGGGCCCAGCATCTTTCGTAGCCCTAGAAACCTTATTTACAATTTGGTGTGTTTTTTCCTGAGCGATAGTGAATCTTCTATGCCTAGGGAAAATTATGTTAGGAAAACATTAAGGTTGATAGTAATTTATGGTATTTACATATTGTTGATTAGGCGAAGCATTCATATGGTTCCACAGAAATGTAGATATGGAAAAGTTATCATAACCAAGCATTTTTTTTCATGCCAGGAAACAGAACGTTTTTGTTTGCCCAGGCATTTTAAACAGCGGGAAATTACTTTTGTTGATTTTTATTTAGTGTTTTATTGTTGTACTGTTGCTATGATTATTGATTGGGGGTTGGGCTGAGATGCACTTTTAACCATTAGGTCTGAACTCAGGACTTCCCAGGACTTCTATACTGGATCATCTTTATTAATATACCAATTTATGTTGTGTCTCTTCTCAGTTAGATTATGTAAGATAAAATGTACTGGAAGGTCATCTCACTGCACATATGAGTCTCATTCTTTCTAGAGCAAGGATCGCCAACCTGACCAGTGGCCCTCAAGTTTTTTTTGTTTAAAGGACAGAAAAGCCCATGAAGGAGCTTTTCTGAATGGGGTGTGTGTGTTATCAAATATGCTCTCTATGAGTGTGTGATTGAGAGTGATGCACTTTGGGGATATGGACATGTCCTCTGTGTACCCAAGTGCTCTGTGTGAGAAAGGGAGAGATACACTTGGGCAGAGACAGTGGTAGATATTTATGTGTCTCTGAGACAAAAGGCAAGGTGTGTACCTAGAGAAGTATGTGGTGTGTATTTGAGAAAGGCAGGGAGGGAGGTTGTGTTCTGTGTGAGTGAGGATGAGATGTATGTGGAGCTGTGTATAGCTACATGAAGTATATGAGTGTGTGAGAGAGAAAGAAATAAGAATGTGTGTCTGTGAGTCCTGGAAGACTTGCCCCTTGCCTTGCAGGCCTTTTCCCACTTGGCCTGAGAGGGCAGGGCTGACATGTAGGTGGGTTCCCACGAGGGAAAACACAGTGATAACAGCAAGAAACTAACAGCAACTGGACAACAGGGGCAAAGCAACCGCTTTCTGGAGGCCTGGGCCACTCCCACTCCCAACGTGATTGGCTGTCTAAACTTCCAAGCTGCGAATCATACCTCAGAGTTTAAGGTCCAATGGTAGAGGCCCAAATACTGAAATGTTCTGTGATTTGATGTCATGTATCGAATCAGAACACATGGGCTCAGAATCCTTAGTCCAGACTCAAGCTCAGGCAAACCTCAGACCACTGAGTTTATAACAAGGGCTCTGACTGACTCCAGCTACAAAAGCTGAGGCTGCTGAACAGACTCTTGGGCTAGGGTGTTGTTGGGGGGGGGAGTTGCTTTTGGATTTGTTTTAGATCTTGTGATTTATATGGAAATTGTTCGTCTTGGTTCTGTATTTTTAATGTTTTGCTGGTTATTTGTGGCTGCTTTCATTATGTTGGAGTTAAGTATGTTTTCATGTTGTAAGCCACCTTGAGCATGGTTTGAACTGTGGAAAAGTGGCATACAAATAAAATTATGTATGTATGCATGTGTGCAGTGAGTATGTATGACAGTGAGTATGGTGGCAACCTTATACCCATTTTGTGACTGGCACCCACAGCACCTGCCTATATTTGCCTTATTGTTTCAGAATGGTTGGTGGCCCCTGTTCTAGAGCATGAATAGCAGGAATGGACAAATCTAGTTAGCCGTGGTTCAGATATGATACCAGATTGGGAATGGTTTGAAACTGTCCCAAATTAGCAGTCCAAATTCTGGGAGTACGAGACTGAAACTGGCATGTTGACAGGACTGGTTGTCAATTTGCCAGACTGTTACCATTGCTGCAACAAGGCCCAAAATGACACGATCATGCCAGGTTATGTTGAGTCATGGTGATGCCATAAGCTTCAGCCAGTTCCCAACCTGCATTTGTCCCAATGGTTTTTTTATGTGTTTCCTTTATTAATGATTAATTATAGCCCACCTTCACTAAATGGTCCCAGGCAGGGCTTTTTTCAGCCAGAACTCAGTTATGGCACCTCACAGGTGGGCACCATTGCCATTATAAGAGAACAAGGGAGGCATTAATGGTGGGTCCTGGCTAGAAAAATAGCACTGGTCCCATGACATGAATCACCCTGGAGCGGGAAAGGCAGTTACAGAACTAACAGTGAAACTCATGCATACATATTAAACCAATACATAACAGTTTTAGATCTCTTTCAATATAATTTCAAGCATCCCAAACATTAATAATAATAATAATAATAATAATAATAATAATTATAATTATAATTATAATAATTTATTATTTATACCGCGCCCATCTGGTTTCCCCAGCCACTCTGGGCGGCTTTCAACAAAGCATTAAAATACAATAATCTATAAAACATTAAAAGCCTCCCTAAACAGGGCTGCCTTCAGATGTCTTCTAAAGTACCCATACATGGCTAACTATATGCAAGACTGTGCCTTTAAAAAGTTCCCTCATTTTATTCCACCGCCACAGCTGAATGCCTGAAAAGAAGGACTGCTTTTTCTGAAAATAAAAGTCAGATATAGTTTCAAACACCCTAAAGTAATATTAGAAATTCTCTTAGAAACAACAGTGATTTATCAGAGAGATAGTTTTGTTTCATTTTGGGTTAGCTGTTACCTTTAGCCTATGCTACGCCTGTCATTTCGAATATAGCAGTATTATGATTTTTGTAAAGAAAGCAAGTCACAGATAGAGGAAGACGTGATTGCAGAATTAAGGTCCCGGTTTTAACATTTTGCCTCCTTCATCCCCACCTGACCATGTTTGACAAAAGGGAAAGATTCATTGGGGTTAATAATAATAACGCAGATCTCTGCACCGAAGGAGAAACTGATTGATGTTTACTCAGGCTCACATTTTCTTATTAGAAGCTGGGGCTTATCTTAGAGCCTTTGCTAAAAGAGGCTTACTGTTTAATTATAACTCTGAATGTTGAGTCCTTAACACTAATAATCAGATTCTTGTGAGAAATGCTAGGATATTGTGCTTGAGATCCCCCCCCCCCGCCCTTCTATTCATTGTTTAGTTTAGCAGGGCCTGTCTTCTTTGAAGGCCTCTAATTTTCTTCCTTCAGATTGTAGATCTATTTTTTATTTTTAAGTTCAGCATATCACTGATCACTCTGTGCTTTGTCTCTTACACTTAGAACCAGAAAAAGCAGGTCCAGGCAAAGTTTCCATTGTTTAGCCAAAGCCTATTTTATAAAATCCAATGGATTTCCCATCTTGTTTCCAAATCAATCTGGATCATAGGAAGCTGCCTTCTATTGAGTCAGTCCATTGATCCTTTTAGTTCAGTATAAGGTGTGTAAAAGGAGATGGCATACCCTCCAACATTTCTCCATGTTGGAGGGTATGTCCTATTTCAGTGATGGCTAACCTTGACACTCCAGATGTTTTGGGACTACAACTCCCATCATCCCTGACCACTGATCTTGTTAGCTAGGGATGATGGGAGTTGTAGTTCCAAAACATCTGGGGTGTCAAGGTTAGCCATCACTGTCCTATTTCATCATCATCATCATCATCATCATCATCATCATACCCCACACATCTGACTGGGTTGTCCCAGCCACTCCAGGTGGTTTCCAACATATATAAAAACATGATAAAATTTTAAACATTAAAAAACTTCCCTGTACAGGGCTGCCTTCAGATGTCTTCTAAAAGTTGTATAGTTACTTATCTCCTTGGCTCAGGAGTCACATAACTCCACATCCTCTGACATTTCTCTGATGAAAATAGGGACGTCCCAAGGAAAAGCGGGACATTCTGGGATCAAATCAGAGAATGGGATGGCTTCTGTAAATCCGGGAATGTCCCTTGGAAATAGGAAGGTTTGCAATGGACTGCATGCATTACTGCTCCCATGATTCAGTGGATGGAACATTGTGTTTCCTCTCCCTCAATTCCGGTGTATGCCAGCCTCAGAACCAATTCTGTTTGTTGCCTGCTTAATAAAGTCGACTGTTCAGCTACTTTCCAGGAGTCCATGGTACATGGTTAACTTAACAGGGAGGTGTGCAGTCACATAAATAGGTGCACAAAGAGGTATATAAGCATATCACAGTCTACACTGACTCTAGCGTTTCAGGCACGACATCTCCCAAGCCACTTCTGGAGATGCTAGTGGTTGAGCCTGGGACTTTTTGACTTCAAAGCATGTGGTCTACTACTGAGCACATGTGACCCATTTCTTGTTTGCATTTTTTAAAACATGATTTTTGCAATTTTAAAAAGTGAAATCTGCATGAAAATTCACATTAAACTGTTATTTACTATGTGCTTTCGAATGTATTTTTTCACAAAATATGCATTTCTGAACAGATTCTGTCTTAAATGGTACATTTAAAAATCTATTTCATCCCAAACTATGCATTCTTAAATACATTTTTGGACATTTGTTTGAGCTAGCAACTCCACTGCAAATCTGGAGAAGTTCAAAACCCGAAAGCATGATTACATTCTGGTCTGCACATTATCCCAGGACAGGGAATGGAAGGATGCATGAATGCAACAGCTTATTTTTAGACTTGACGATGAATAATAATTAAAATTACAGACAGTTAATAAAGAACATGGTTATGAACCCTAGTTTTAATTTATGGTTAAGTTTTATTGACATGTAAAATCTTGTTCCATAGTTCTATTTTATAGTGTTTTTGTGTAATTACATTACTCTTTGCAAGAAGAAGAAGAAAGTACAGAGATTTTGCCCAAAAAGGGTGCCAAAATTATGTGTTTGTAGGTAGGGTAGTACCGGTATTTCTGTGCTGGATAAATGAGTTGAATGGTTCATTTGTGCCACCAGTGAGATTCTTATAATGGATCCAACACACACTGGTCTGGGCTTTTACATTCTTTAAGCCCAGCATCACTCAGCTGTTGCTGTATCTTTTATGAGAGAGATCTCCATCAATACTGTGTTGGGAATAGGTTGTTTTTATCACCACATATATGGAAATATCACAGATTAACAAAAATTAAATAGAAAGAAGCATTGAGTTTGCAATTAGTTATGGTATTAATAATGAACATATTAAGATGAGAAAAGAGAAGGGGGAAATTCTGAATAAAACAACAAGCATCGTTTCTGATTTACACTGAAACCCCTGTTTGAACTGGAAACGTAAAGAAGCTTTAAAGTTGTAGCTGTTTTTAAAAGGGCCTCAGTGTAAGGAAGAATTAGGCCACCTGGGTCCTGAGTTCTGCTTCCAAAAAGGCAGAAACAGAGGAGGAAACACTGGATGAGATTTTCTCTCCCTCTCTCTGTCTGTCTCTTTTAACATAGAGCTCCATTGAGGCTCAGTTTCCTCCTGGCTAATTTCCAGCAGTGTATTTGTTCTCTCAAAGGCAGATGAACCTTTAAACTAGAGAAATAACCCTGGCAAGGAAGAGACGGGGAGAGAGACCTGCCGACCAGCAGAAAGAGCAACTATAAAGGCATGCTTTCATGTCCACACAAGAATGCCACATCCATACCAACAAGTAAGTGGGTTTCTAGCTTAGCTGTGTGAATTTGCCACCCAGGGATATTTTTGTGTGTATCTTTGCAGATATATTGTTGTTTATATATGAAAAAAAATGTTTTCTATGGCAAATGGAGCCTCATTTGATGCCTTTCCAAAGGTCCTTCCTCAGAGAGAAGAGTTAACCTGTAGACCTTGGTCTGATATCAAGGAAATGAGGAACCCAACAGCCTTTTGATATAAAAGCGCCAGTGTTTTTAGGCCAGGGCTGACTGTCTTGAGAAAAAAACACACAGGCAGAAAACAAACAGCTTTTAGAACATATAATTGAAAGGCAGACTTTATCCACCCATTTTCCCTGGAGGATATGAAAAGTTGTTTCATGAGTCTGCACACAATGTCTATCAAAGTAACTGGGCTTCAAGAGAGTTGGACTCAATTAGTCCAGCAATCTCGTGTTAGCAACTGCACCTAGTTGAGCATGGTAGTTTGCCGTGTGCAGGAAAAGGGGGAACGTTTAGAGGTGTAACCACCATTCGTCAGCAGTGTTGATCACTGCCTTAACAGAATTAAAAAACTTAAGTATTAGTTATTTAATGGTATGCCACCTCTGGCTATTATCAGGTAGAAAGGTGGGAATCAAATATTTTCAAGCTAACAAAGAATGAATTATGTCAGCACAAACACCCCAAAAAGAAGAGTTGTGAATGGTGTGGTTGGAATTGACGCAAACGCATGGGAAATCACTTCTGAAACAGGATTACATCGCCATTCATTGTGGAAAGTTGGAATATCAGGGCACTAGGTGGATGTGTTTGCCTCTGTTGCATCTAGTACTCTTGCATCTGTTGTCAAGAGCCAGAAAGTATGAGTGACAGCTGCAGCGGCCTCTAGGAGGAAGCCGCACCCTATAATGGACATCTTAAGCGTGCCTTAAATGTATTGTAAGCTACCTTGAGAACTTTGGCTTGTAGGCAAGCAAACATAAAGTTATTAATTTTTTTAACCTCTATTTATAGAAATATTTCTGTACCGCTGTATCATGGAAGTATATCACAGCGGTTTACAACAATTTGTGCGAATTAAGACAGGGATAGATTTTGCTATGTTGATTACAAAATTCCAAGAATTCGTTTGTATAGCTAGCTGAAGGGCCTTGTTTAAATCAACTTGTGAGCAAAGGTTGCGGGAGGGCAGTAGACCTTGCCACTGATCTTCACATGGTGATGGGCTCTGGGTCTGTGTACAAGCTGTGTACAAGCTGTATCTGCATATAAGTTCTTTCTGTGTGATTAGGTAGCCTGTGAAAAATGTGATGCCAGATCACATATGCTCATCTACCCAAGGAGGTTGCATTTGCGTGGTGTCAGAAGTAATGGCTCAACCGTTACTAAGAACACAGTAAGGTTAGAACTTGGCAACTTTCTTTCTTTTCTTTTCTTTTTTAATATTTTTTATTATTTTCATCTTTTAACATATTTCAAACAAATAAAGTCAACTATACATCCTGTAACTCTGCCGAGTCTTGACTTCCTTCCCACCCTTCAGCAGGTATTTTATTTCAATTTCTTCACGCACTTTATTCTTTAGCTAAAGTCCTTGGTGTATGATTTATTTCACTCCTGCTAGAGTCTTTACATTTTTACAATTGTCATTTAAATAAGCCAAATATTTACTCCAATCTCTATGGAATTTCGAATCGTCCTGGTCCCAAATTCTGCAGGTCAGCTTGGCCATCTCCGCGTATTCCAGCATCTTCGCCTGCCACTCCGCAATGGTGGGTAGATCTTGTGATTTCCATTTTTGGGCCAACAGAGTTCTCGCTGCCACTGTGGCATACATGAAAAGTCTTTGATCTGCCTTTACAATTTCGTTACCCATCAGGCCTGAACTTGGCAGCTTTCTGGGTTCATTTTGAGACAGACTAGGAATTTTTTCTCTCCATTGTGTGTGCAGTTATAGAAAAATAGCGAAAAATACTCATATTAGCTTCTGACTTGTTGGGGGCATTTAACAGTACAAAGAAAGAAAAGGCGCCACTTTTGTTACGCAAAGCTTTATCTACTGTAATGCTGAAGAGGCTGCTGGAAAGTTAATAATGACTCACAAATCAATGCCAAATACATAGTACAGGCTTCTCCTTCTTCACAGTTTGTGGATCGGCAGACTGTAATTAAACCTTGCACTTTCTTTTAGCTTCCCACTAGAGCACCTCATCATTTGCTGTGTTTCTTCGACACAATTACCATTTCTGCTGGCCTGCCAATATCACTCTGTCCCTCAGGATATAGTGTGTCTACAAAGGCATAAGCTTCAGAGAATAAACTAGATCTGGAAACATCTCTAAAACTACTGTTCAATATTACTCTGGAGCCCGGCAGAATACTAATACCAACTCAGTAGTGTAATGAATAATAAAAAGCAAATTGGCATTGTTTCAAACATTTTCCCAATATCTCCAAATCATATTCATGACAGATATAACAAGTATTTCACAAATGAAAAGGCTTTCAAGGGCCTAAACCATGAATCCTAGTTGAAAATTACATGCTGGGGGGAGGGGGAGACCTCAGAAATGACTCTCAGCTTTATAGGACAGAATTCATCTGCATATGCTTTTAGAAGGTACAAGTGGTTTACTTCTTCTGAGTGAGATACTTTCATATTTCTGCCTTGTTGCTTGGCAACACTATTTTTAGATATTCAAAAATGTGTACTTTTTGCAAATTAATCTCAGGCACATTGTTGCAGAATGTTTTTCAAATGGCAGCTATTTCGTAATATTAAAATACAAATCAAATCAATTGCTACTTCTTTGGCTTTGATTTATAAGAATGTTAAAAAATCTTGTGGCAAGTCAGATAGGAACATCTCAAGTAGAAGCTGAACTGCAGTGAATGAGCACATGCTGTATATTTCACATCACTGGAACTCTCCATTAGCAGTAAGGAAGGGGAGGCCTCAAATATAAGGAAATCTTTATTATTATTACTTCTTAAATTTGTATACCGCCCTTCATCCAAAGAGCACAGGGTGGTTCACAACATAAAAACACAAAATGATAACACAGAATACATAATAAACCAAAACCAAAACCAAAACAATACCAACACAAACACCCCAGACACATCTTTATGGTATGTATACAGTGGTACCTCGGGTTACAAACACTTCGGGTTACAAACGCTTCAGGTTAGAGACTTCGCTAACCCGGAAGTAGTACCTCGGGTTAAGAACTTTGCTTCAGGATGAGAACAGAAATCGTGTGGCAGCAGCGGGAGGCCCCATTAGCTAAAGTGGTACCTCAGGTTAAGAACAGTTTCAGGTTAAGAACGGACCTCCGGAACGAATTAAGTTCTTAACCAGAGGTACCACTGTATTACTTTCACAATAACCTTTTCTCTTGAAACAACTTGTCAGGTTTGTCAGCTCAAAACTGGGAAAGTGAGCAAGTCTCCAGCTAGTCGTACCATCTGACCAGGAAACATGGGCAATGGGCATAGCCAGGATTTTTGTTAGGGGGGGCAGGCCTTTTGTTGGGGGGGCAGAACCTCAGTTTGCTATGTATTATTATTAATTTTGATTGGTTTAAGCGGGCAGTTGCCCCTCCCTGCCCCCCTTGGCTATGCCCATGCCAGGAAGAGAACAAGAAATATTGTGTAACCGTCTAAAATAACCTGTCCAAAATATGGTTGTCTCATTCAGAGATCACATTCTCCAGCCCTCCAAACCGTAGACCAGTGGTTCCCTGTTTTGTCAAAAGCCAAACCACGGACCCCCTTCTTTTGAAAATATTGATCTCTCTATTTCTTGTTATGTGAATGGTGCCACAGACCCCCAGAGTGGATTCTGTTCTAAGAAACAGAAAGCTCAAGGGAGGTGGGAGAACTATCCCCAAACCCTTCTTTATCAATCCAACCGCTGAGGTGCAAGAATAATAGCACTAACATTTCAGCAAGCTTAGGCTGAAAATGAGCAGCTTTGAGATGGAGGTCAGGTTTTAGTTTCAAATATAGAACATCTGGACAAATTTATGTTTCTGTGACAAAAAGTGGGAAGGAAAGAAGTTGACTTGAAAAGTGGCCCAGTGACACATTGTACCAGAAATCTGTTCCAAACAAAGGGAAAAGAAAAAGGAAGCAAGGGCAATCCTCAGAACTGCTTCTTAAAATAATGATGTTTTCTGCATTTTGACAAGTATGATGTCTGAAAATCAAAATCAAGTTGTTGTTGTTGTTGTTGTTCAGTCGTTCAGTCTTGTCCGACTCCTCGTGACCCCATGGACCAGAGCACGCCAGGCACGCCTGTCCTTCACTGCCTCTCACAGTTTGGCCAAACTCATGTTAGTAGCTTCGAGAACACTGTCCAACCATCTCATCCTCTGCCGTCCCCTTCTCCTTGTGCCCTCAACCTTTCCCAACATCAGGGTCTTTTCTAGGGAGTCTTCTCTTCTCATGAGGTGGCCAAAGTACTGGAGCCTCAACTTCAGGATCTGTCCTTCTAGTGAGCACTCAGGGCTGATTTCCTTAAGAATTGATAGGTTTGATCTTCTTGCAGTCCATGGGACTCCTCCTCCAGCACCATAATTCAAAAGCATCAATTCTTTGGCGATCAGCCTTCTTTATGGTCCAGCTCTCACTTCCGTACATCACTACTGGGAAAACCATAGCTTTAACTATACGGACCTTTGTCGGTAAGGTGATATCTTTGCTTTTTAAGATGCTGTCAAGTACTAGTCTTCAGTTACTGTCAAAATCTTCAAGTACTGTCAAAATCAAGTACTAGTCTTCAATTATTCAAATAACTGGATCCTAAACTAAAAATATATAGGTTGAGATTTGAGATATAGAAATGATTTGCCTCTTGCACTAGCAAAAATGTTCATAATATGAAAAAAGAAAAAACCCTCTGGCAGCACAAGTCCTGCCCTATTTCAATTTGAAGCCTGGGAGTGTAAGTGCTTTCAGGATCAAACCACAATCAATATAAAGTGGGAGCATTCAGCTTTCCTTGAAGGTCAACATGAACTTTGCCCCAGTATTATTGCAACCAGCTTGTTCAATGAATCACACTACACACATATATACAGTATATATATATTCTGCAAGTAGCTGAAATTGTAAGGCAGTGGTTTATGATTAGCAAATAAAAGCCTTTTTGGAATTCTGCCAGCATGCATTGTTTATTAGCAGGTCGCAATGAGCTTACTCCGTCAAGTCTTGCTATTAGTCTGCCACTTATATAGAATACTTTGGATCTCGGGGCTAAAATTATCGGTAGCCAATAAAAAATGGGCTCTCTCCATGGCCTGTGTTAACACAACACTACGTAGAATAATTACTTTTTGATTACTGACCTTACTAAAACTCTGTAACTTCTACATTATTGTCGCCTTGGCCTACTCCGTAAACAGTCATGATAAACCTTCTGTTGCAGTGAATGGTTTAATTTCTAAAACAAACACTGCTGTGCTTTTTAGGTTTTCCAGAAACTTGGATATTCTGACACTGAACATTTTCCCCTACCCCTCCGAATCCGAATCCCAAATATATGAAGATATAGTGCTATTTGTGCTGCATTCATGGATACAAGAGATACAGTGGCTTGGATCCAAGTCGCCATGTGAAAGGGGAGAAAGGGGGTGCCCCTCATCTGAGAAAGGGGGTGCCCCCTCATCGAAGTAGCTGAAGTAGCAAACAAACTGTCACGATATAACAAGCAAACTAAACTTCTAAACCAGGCATCCCCAAACTTCAGCCCTCCAGATGTTTTGGACTACAATTCCCATCATCCCTGACCACTGGTCCTGTTAGCCAGGGATAATGGGAGTTGTAGGCCAAACATCTGGAGGGCCGCAGTTTGGGGATACCTGTGCTAAACTGTTTGGCACTTCACATAACAAAGCAGTTTAGTTTGCTTGTTATATCGTGACAGTTTGTTTGCTACTTCAGCTACTTTGGAACTTTGCAATACAAAGCTTTTCAGATTGTCCTTATTGGATGTTTTTCTGCTATTTGGTTCTATTAATTTCAGCAGTGACTTTCAGAGACCTGGTAGATTTTTGTCTTATGTGTATTACATTAGATATGCTTGGTTTCAAGTCTTGTTATTGATATTGCATTAATTGTGAATACATTCTGTTTGTTTGAATATTGGTCATGTGTTGCCCAGTTTTTGTTTCACTTCAGTGCTTGCAACACAGGGGTTTGGTTTGATATTTACATTCCAGGATCAAATCAGAAGCTGGGATGGCTTTCATAATTCCGGGACTGTCCCTGGAAAATCGGGACACTTGGAGGGTATGCATCAGGCTTTTGGGCCAGAGATTCCCCTGTCCTTGGTCTTCACTGACTGGCAGCAGACAGGAATCTTTCCCTGCTCTACCTAGAGTTGCCAAGAATTGAACCTGCTTGGAAAGTTGGTACTGTACTAATATTAACTACCGGTACGTTATTATGGTAATGTTGAAACCAATGGGGGACTAAGCTGAATTTACTCCACTTTAATAAACCTGTGCAGCGCAATCTTCAGGATGTCTGTTCAGAAGTAACTGAACAATTGTGCAAAATAATGCCTCTGCAAATCTCCAAAGTGTCTCTCTTCTGTGCTTGCTTAACATGTTCCAGAGCTTGACATGGGAATTAGATTTTCAAAGAGCTTAGATTAATGGTGGTTCAGATAAAACTGTGGCCTGGAGATGTATCCATGAAAATGGAGAAATGGACATTGGACGGAAGACACCATGCAGGTGTTGTGCTTAAGTATAGCCATAAGCAGGAAGAGAGGGAAGGAGACAGAGAGACTCATATATCAAAAGTAGGTTTAAGAAATGCTGTACGTTTATAATCTGTAAATCTAGTGATTTATGGGCTTCCCCCTAGCTAGACCATACCCCTGTTGCCGCAACAAATCTAATATGTTGAATAGAGCTCAGGCAACGATCCCAGGATGGGAAGGAGTGGCAGCTAAACTCCAGTGACAAATTGGATCAGCTACTGATATAAATAATACATATATTACAAGTAGAGTTGAATGTTCCTTCTATCAGGACAGATAAGGGCTCATCTAAGCCCTCTGGCTAAATAAAATGATAAAGCTCTTTGCAATAAAGATTTGCTCTTTGTTACGGTCTGGGGGTCAACTTTTTCTTACCCTGGAGCATCTGAACTGTTCTAACTGTTGAAGAGCGGAGTAAGATAGATAGATCTATTTCTCCTTAGGTTTTTGTGTGTGTGCTCAGATCCAGAAACAATAAAGGCAGTTATTTAATTTATAGAGATTTATCTAGAGGTGCCTAAAATGGCAAATAAAATATGTGTAAAAAGTATGGAAAGCCAACAGGAACCACCAGAAGAATCCAAAGCAGAACAAAAAAAACACCCAGCCCAAACCACAAGACAGCATTCAAACTAATGAAATTAAAACTAGAGTCAATATTGGAGTCAAAGCCAGCAAAATGGTTAGAGGCTGTGGACATACTGGTAAGCATAAGGAATGGACATTGCTTGATTCGTACAGCCTAACTCTATTTATGTTTACTTGAAAGTAAGTCCACAAACCACTATAGCTGCTTTGTGTATGGTCAATGGCCAAAATCCATAATATGCACTTACTTGTGAACAAATCCCATTGAATGCAGCAGGACTTACTTCTGAGCAAAGTGCATTTGGGAATGGGATATGAGATTAGAGCAGGGGTGGGGAATCTGTGCCCTTCCAGATGTTGCTCGACTACAGCTCCCATCTTCCTTCACGGTTGGCCATGCTGGTTGGCCTAGGACCCTCGTACCTAAGGGACCGCCTCTCCTGGTATGCCCCATGTAAGACCTTAAGGTCCTCAAATAATAACATTTTGGAGGTCCTGAACCATAAGGATGCTAGGCTGGCCGCAACTAGGGCCAGGGCCTTCTCAGTACTGGCCCCGACTTGGTGGAATGGTCTGTCAGAAGAGACTAGGGCCCTGCGGAATTTGGCATCTTTCCGCAGGGCCTGCAAGACAGAGCTGTTCCGCCTGGCCTTTGGGTTGGTTTTAGTTTAACCCTGATGTTTCATTCCTTTATGGTTTGATTGGTGGGCTACTTAAAAATGAGGCTGCATTTTAAACTTTAAATCGTATTTTAACCTGCATTTTAATTGATTGTTTTGTACGTTTTGTTGTGATTTTATGGGTGTTAGCAGCTCTGAGCCCGGTCTTGGCTGGGAAGGGCGGGGTATAAATAAAAATTTATTATTATATTATTATTATGGGCATGATGGGAGTTGGCATCAAGCAACATCTGGAAGCATGCCCTCCAACATTTCCCCAATGAAAATAGGGATGATGATGATGATAATTATTATTATTATTATTATTATTATTATTATTATTATACCCCATCCATCCAATAGGATTTCCCCAGCCACTCTGGGCAGCTTCCAACATATATAAAAACATAATAAAAAAGTAAACATTAAAAAACTTCCCTATACAGGGCTGCCTTCAGATGTTTTTTTAAGTTGTATTTCCTTGGCTCAGGGTTCGCATAACTCCATGACCTCCAACATTTCTCTGATGAAAATAGGGACGTCCTAAGGAAAAGCAGGACATTCCAGGATCAAATCAGAACCTGGGATGGCTTCTGTAAATCTGGGACTGCCCCTGGAAAAAGGGGACACTTGGAGGGTCTGCTGGAAGGCCAAAGGTTCCCCATCTCTGGGTTAGAATAGCTCACAAAGAACTGTTTTATTTTATCCTTTTAACAACTTCTGCAAAGAAAGGGATTCTGAGCTATGTTTGGAATGCATTATTTAGAAGCACAACTGTCTATGGAGTAAGAGGTAAAATGATGCAGCCGTTATGGGAATATTAATGCCATATACAGGTAACAGTCTGTAAAAAGAAGACGCAGAACTTAACTAGTTCAGTTTTAATTCCTGTCAAGGAATATCCTCATGACAGTTTCCCACCTTGTGATGGCCTTGAGCAACAGAGCACAAAAAGTATAAATTCCAGGTCTGAAACCCGCTCAGTCAGCATGGACACATCACTTTGTAATTAATTACTATAATGAGATTAATTAATAATCTGAGCAAGGAGGTTCTGCTCATTCCTAGTGGTGACTGACTTTGTGAAGGAATATAGAATGATTGTTCCGGTGTAGTGGCCAGTCATTTGAATGCCTTTGCCTAAGGCGATGAATGGGAAGTCTGTAATTTGCCACATCAGGCTCAGTCCTGATTTCCAGGATATAGTGATCTGCATCCTCACGCATCAGGGACAAACTAGACATTATAATGCAATTGTGTACAAAGGTACCCAGATATGTGGGAGGAGGTGGCAGTGGGGAGTGTTTATCATTTTTGTTGTGTTGGACTCAACACAAATCAAATGAAGCAGTAGTGTTTTATTGGACTTCTAAATGTCTTTGTGTATTGTGGAACTGGAAAAGTCAAATAAAGAGACAAAGCAGGGGGAAGTTAGTAAGTAATTGCTTCTCCCTTGGTGTCAGGTGTCAGAGGATCCAACCCCCCATGGTAGGTTGCCAGCAACAGATAAGACAAGGAAAGTTCTTACCAATGCTATTTATTCAATATTCACAGAGAGGCTTTGAAATGCAGCCTCGTAGAGTAATTGTGTTGCTCTTGAGTGAAACCACATCCCCTCCGTCTCTCCCACTTCCTCATGTCATCGCTACGGGTGCTGAAAAGTGCCTTTTGCCTTTGAGCTCTTTACTCTCCTACTTTCAAGGCCCGCCGGGTTCTGGGAGAAGGGGAGTCTGGAATGCTTTCTAAAGACACTGAGACCGTCAGCTGTCTCTCTGCTGGTTCTTCTTCTTCCTCCTCTTCCATTATTTCCCAGCTTTCCCCCTCATCTGCCTCTGAGCTGTGACCTCTCTCAAACTCCCTGTTGTAATTCTGAACTGTCTCCTTCTCTGGAAGGGTCAGGCTGGGGAGGCGGTCTCCACCATTCCTCCTCTGCCCAGTCCCTGACACTTGAATAGTAGAAGGTGAAGACGGGAGGGTTTGATATTTTTTTCTGCCACCTATTTTACCCTGAAATCACCATCAACTTCCTCCTCCGGCTTCAGAATTTTTTTTAAAAATGAATGAAAAATGAAACAAATTATTCGCTCATTTGTTTATTTTTTTCTGATTTGATCAAATAAATATAAATGAAAATTTGTTCATGCATAACTTCACTAATTCTAACTTGCTTGCATTGTTAGACACATCCCGTTAGCACAATGATGTCCACTCGTACAACAGGATGTCCCTCTCTTCTTCCCCCACATACTCCCTAAATCTGTTCTAAGGGTTCCCCCAACTCTCCAGAGCAGATTTAGGGGGAGCACGGGGCTCACATGTGGGGAGAAAGGGAAACTTTCATTGTGCAAGTGGAAATGTTTACACTGATGGGGCTTGTTGGTTGGATGGCACCCATTGCTTTGCACTAAAGAAACAAGCTAGAACACCAATACTCACTTGACGGAAAAGTCACAGGAAAAGAGAAGAAAGAGTAGTGAAATTGACAGAGTGAAGGAATATCTCTGCTTGGTTTGAAATGCACAATTAGAGTGTGTCTGTGTATTTTTACAAACCACCTATAAAATGAGATTATTTGTTTTCTCTGTATGAAATGAAGCAGAATCCCTGATTTGCAGCAGAGAAGTGTGGAAGGGAAAATTATGCATGGAAACATGAGCTTAAGGTAGGGAGGGGCATGTATGGAAAAAACTATATGTTTTCATCTTTAGAATTTAATTAGTTTTTTCTCTATTTATTTGATTTGCATTAGTTCATTTGGTTCTTTCATGGTTTTCAATGGAAGACCCAGTCAGCCTTCCAGTGCCTGTAATGTTGATGTTTTAATGTTTAGGTGGAATCTTCTTTCTTGTAGTTTGAATCCATTGCTCCGTGTCCTCTTCTCAGGAGTCATTACTAATCTTCTCTTTGAGGAACTCCTGCTAAGCTTCCTACAGATTCTGGGAACACAGTGTGAAACCATTGATTTAGAGCGTATACCAAACAAGTTCCATATGCTTCTAATTTGATGGGGGGTTTTTTGTTTTGTTTTTTTAAAAGAATTGTTCCCTACAACTCTTCTTTTTATTGCAAAGAGGATTTTCATTTTCTATTCTGTGGCTTACGTTCACTGTACATTAGTGATTGTTGACCTTGCAAACAAATAATCCAAAGAGATAATTAC
The DNA here is from genome assembly GCA_034641385.1 of Darevskia mixta. NCBI lineage: Eukaryota > Metazoa > Chordata > Lepidosauria > Squamata > Lacertidae > Darevskia > Darevskia mixta. The sequence goes on from JAWWNH010000105.1 coordinate 11,549,926, forward strand.
CAAGTTCCTATATTTACAGAAGAATTGCCTTTGCCAAGTGAACAATGCCATTTAATATTAATGAAGGCAATGGTTTGTGTGAATGCAGCCATTTAAATTATTAATTACTGTTTGAACGTTTTGTTATTCACCTTCGTTTCATGAATGAGAGTGTGTGGGGTCAATTACAATTCCAAAGGCCCACAACCATCTTAAGAAATTCTGCCAGCTTGAACTGCCAAGCCTTGAATTATCAGCAAACTGTGAATTCCCTCCTTCGTGATCAAAGGATTGGAGATCTATGCCTCTGTCTTCACTCTCAAAGGAAAGCAATGCCCAACAGAATCAATGATGCAAGAAGGGAGCTGCAGCAGAAGATAGGAAAAGAGGTGGTAAGGGAACACCTAGCTAGAATTCAGATCTTGAGGGCCTGGTGAGCTGCACCAAGGGTACCATAAAGGAGTTTGCAGATGTAATCTCAGAGCCTCTGTCTATGATCTTTGAGATTTTTTGGAGAACATGCAAGGTCCCTACGGACTACAGACAAGCAAATGTTTCCGTATCTTCAAAAAAAGAAGGGGGGGGGAGAAGACCTAGGTAACTACTGAGAGCCAGTGTGGTGTAGTGGTTAAGAGCGGTAGACTTGTAATCTGGGGAACCGGGTTTGCGTTTCCGCTCCTCCACATGCAGCTGCTGGGTGACCTTGGGCTAGTCATACTTCTCTGAAGTCTCTCAGCCCCACTCACCTCACAGAGTGTTTGTTGTGGGGGAGGAAGGGAAAGGAGAATGTTAGCCGCTTTGAGACTCCTTCGGGTAGTGATAAAGCGGGATATCAAATCCAAACTCTTCTTCTTCTTCTTCTTCTTCTTCTTCTTCTTCTTCTTCTTCTTCTATCGACCAGTCAGCTGTTTCTTGCACTGTCCTTAAACAGAATGAAACACCCGTGAATTTTTATCCTTCCTTGAAGGTTTTTAAGCAGAGATTGGGTGGCCAACTGTGATGTATGATTGAGCTGAGATTCCTGCATTGCAGGAATGATGACCCTCAAGGTCCCTTCCAACTCTACAGTTTTGTGATTCTGCAGATCATTCGTTGAAAATTGTCAGGAAGTCAAAGTTGTTGCACTATCCATGACCTCCTCTGACTTGGGTTGAAGCTATAACCTTGCAAGGGGGACTAAAAGCAGCATCAGTTATTCAGTTTCCCAAGTAGACATGTATGGTTTCCATACACTGGAAGAACCCACAAATGTGCCTTTGGGGAATACGGTAGGTGTGAGCCTCAACTTTGGACATTTGACAGGAAGGCTGCTTGTGATTTCCTCTAACTTTACTTGCCAAACATCCAATCTCTCTCTGAGACACTCTCAAAATATACAGGCATTTGAAGAATGGTCAAGACGCACACACACACAAACTATCAAAATGATTTTTAACATGAAATGAAGATGTTCATTGCCTTATCTCCACTATGGAAACATATCTGAGACTGTGAAATGGTTTCTGAAGGAGCTGATAGATATTCAGATGTGTTGGCAGTGCCTCTGCCCAGCTGTTCTGTCATAGACTGGGCAGCCCTCACCAAACACTCCTGCCTCCACCATAACAGATATAGTTCTATCATTTTGACAATTCTGCCATTTATTCCATCAGAATGTGGGCTGACTGTTGTTGTTTTTTAAGAACCAAGGCCTGCTGGTTATAAACACAGGCCATTTGTGGCTGTAAAACCCTCCAGACTGGCGTTACAGTGGTACCTCGGGTTACATACGCTTCAGGTGACAGACTCTGCTACCCCAGAAATATTACCTGGGGTTAAGAACTTTGCTTCAGGATGAGAACAGAAATTGGCCAGCGGTGGTGCAGCGGCAGCGGGAGGCCCCATTAGCTAAAGTGGTGCTTCAGGTTAAGAACATTTTCAGATTAAGAACGGACCTCCGGAACGAATTAAGTACATAACCAGAGGTACCACTGTACTGAGGGCTCAGAATAACTATGAGCTGGTTGGTGTGTGATAGTGTTATCCTGGGGGTGGAAGACATCCATTATTGGAATGGAGATGGATATAGTTTTCAATGATTCCTTATCTCCTTTGCATTCCCCGTTTCACCTGAATCTGTAAGACCCAAACACCCTGGCACTGGTCCAAAGAACGGTCTGAAATGAATAGGACACACCATTGTTCCTTAAATATAGCCATTAGATCAAGACTCTGAATAACAAAGCTGTTACAACATCACTGTTTATGCAGGAATGCCATCTTATAAGACTGCTGTGATGATGCTATAGTATCTCTGATTAATGAATTGTAAGAATGGGCAGATCTGTTAAGGAATTTGTAAGAGGATTGCAGGTAAGATTAGTAAATGGTTAAGCAATATTTTTGGAGCAAATAAATGCATTTATTTTTGGTTGTGGGAATGAAGATTGACACAAAGTTAATTAAAATCTTGTGCTGAATAGCTATTTTCTTTTGTTGGCTCAACAGCCACACCTGGCCTGTCATTTAACAAGATTACAAATGAGCCAAATGCATTTATCTATATGTTGGCAATTTCAAGACTGGTAGTGTATATTCTCTTCCTCACTTGTTCGTTCTGGGGGCTTACAATCAAATCAAATCAAATCCAAGAGTGATTTTATTTTATCCTAGCTGGGTGCAAAATAACTGAGGAATTTAATACTCCCGTGAACCATTAGGTACTCTCATCCTCCATGACCATCCCACCCCCACCATTTAAATTAATAACAAACAGGGCATGTGAATGTTCACAAAATTGTCTTCATCTATATTTGCAAACAATGAATGAAGCAAACAGAAAATCTTAAAATTGCAAGTCACACTAGCGCTTCACTTCATTTGCCCAAATGTACATTTGCTTCATAGCTTGTCAAATGTCACAAAGGTGGATTTGAGCCAGGATGTGAAGTGAGAGGAAGGGTCCTTAGGCGTATTGATCGACAGATAATTCCCCCCCCCCCAAAAAAAATAACATTTTAGCAGTTAAAACTGGCCTTGATTATGTCAGGGGCAGGGATCTGGCAGTCAAAAAGCATGACTTCAGTTGCCAGGACCAGCCTGCTGCTTAGCATGGGCTGTTTTCACACCCTCCCCACCCCCCTTTTTTGGAAAGCAAACAGACACTTGCTGTTCTGCAATTTGTTTGCATCAAAAGGCCTTTCAAACAGTTTTGAATAGCGAACATATCTCTGCATATTCAGTTAATTTGTGAACAAACAAACTCAAATTCTGAATGGATTATTGTACAGAAAACATTTGGCTTCCTGTTCAGGGACAGAGAAAGGGAGAATGGAGCGTGTTCAGCCAGAACACAATCGCTCCCCTTCCCCACTAAATCTTTTCATTTGTAGCAGATGTACAGTTGATGATGTGTGACTGACATGTTCTGCCACAATGATTTAAAGCCTTACCACAGCATGCTAGCCTTATCATTGTCTGAATAAAGGCAAAATGCTTCCCCATAATAATTCCAGTTAGAACAGATAAAAGAAAATATTGCATGAAGCCCCTTTCCCCCTGTTTGCCCTAAGATGAATAAAGCAAGATCAGTTATTCATTAGCATCATGATTCAGAGGACCTTTGGGCAAGATACTCTCAGCTCCTCCTAGTGTTCTCTCCCTCTTCACTACTGAAGAGTTTGGATTTGATATCCCGCTTTATCACTACCCGAATGAGTCTCAAAGCGGCTAACAATCTCCTTTCCGTTCCTCCCCCACAACAAACACTCTGTGAGGTGAGTGGGGCTGAGAGACTTCAAAGAAGTGTGACTAGCCCAAGGTCACCCAGCAGCTGCATGTGGAGGAGCGGGGAAGCGAACCCGGTTCACCAGATTACGAGTCTACCGCTCTTAACCACTACACCACACTGGCTTCCATTGATCATTTACTTGACTCTCTCTCTCTCTCTGGGCCCAATCCACACCACCAATGAGAGACACAGAAGCCCTTTTCATGTGTTCCTTGTATGCAGGGCTTTTTTTTCAGCCGGTACTCACCCAAACTCAGTTCCGGCACCTCTCAGGTAGGCGCCATTGCCATTCCAAGAGAACAAGGGAGACGTTCATGGTGAGTTCTGGCACCTCTTTTTCTAGAAAAATAGCACTGTGTATACCATTAGGTTGTGCCCACTTAACTGGGAATGAGCCCTGTTGAAGTCCATGATCAATCCATGACCACTTGTTCCTGAGTAGGGGCTGTGTGTGATGAAGGGACCTACACGATCAAGTATCCTGATCTGCCAAGCAAATAGGCGTATGTGCATTCGCAGAAACTTACTCCACACACAACCACAGCAACATGTGGTTGTGGGAAGCAAACAATGAGACATCTAGGGTGAGGATTTTTTTTTTTTAAAAAAATATTTTTTTATTTGATTTTACAAGTGTAAAGTTACAACAATACAAAATGCATATCCATATTTAGAGATTTCTCCGAAATCTCTACACTTCCCACCTTCTCCTCCATGGGTCCTATCACAAACCTTTTCAACTGCATATTATTTCAGCATCCAAATTTTACGTCTCTCCATTTTGTCCATAATATCTTTTACATTACAAGTGTTATTGTAATCCTGCTAATGTTTCCATCTGCTTACAGTGGTCTCTCAAGTAAATTATATTTTCCCCCATTCTTTATTGAAGTTTTGGTCTTCTTGGTTCCTGACCTTTCTGGTCCGTTTTTGCCATTTTGGCATAGTCCATCAGCTTGGTTTGCCATTCCTCTCTGGTAGGGACTCTTTCTTCTTTCCATCTCTGGGCTAGTAGGATCCGTGTGGCTGTCATTGCATACATGAAAAGTCTTTTCTGCTCCTTTGGGATCTCGGTACCTACAATTCCTAATAAAAATGCTTCTGGTTTTTTAACAAAAGTTATTGTAAGAATTTTTTTCGATTCATTATCATTTCCCAGAACGCTTTTGTTACCTTACACGTTCACCATATATGGTAGAAGGTACCTTCTTTTTCTTTACATTTCCAGCAGGTATTTGTACTTGTCTTATACATGTTTGCTAGCTTAAAGGTAAAGGTACCCCTGACCATTAGGTCCAATCGCGGACGACTCTGGGGTTGCAGCGTTCATCTCGCTTTACTGGCCGAGGGAGCCGGCGTACAGCTTCCGGGTCATGCGGCCAGCATGACTTCTGGCGAACCAGAGCAGCGATGGAAACGCTGTTTACCTTCCCACTGCAGCGGTTCCTATTTATCTACTTGCACTTTGACGTGCTTTCGAACTGCTGGGTTGGCAGGAGCAGGGACCGAGCAACAGGAGCTCCCCCCATCGCAGGGATTCGAACCGCCGACCTTCTGATCGGCAAGCCCTAGGCTCTGTGGTTTAGACCACAGCGCCACCCACATCCCCTTGTTTGCTAACTTACTAGGAGTCAAATACCACCGGTGCATCTAGGGTGAGGATGAAAGCATGGTTGTGCTTCTCTCTGTACACACTTATGCCCTACAAGTGAGTAACATGTGAACAGGGCAACTAGAGAGAATATGGCATGAGGTTGTTATTGATCTTTCTCCTTACTCTGCGCAGAGAGGTCAAGTTGAACAGGCAGATACGGCAGTTGTGCAGGTGCCCAGCATAACCATCTCTTGATACTGGCTCTGGGCTGAGTGAGAATGCATTATACTGAGCCTTATAGGATGCAGGATTTGGAAGGTTTCTGGGAAGTGTCAGTTTGTCTCATTTGGTGTTTAACTGTCTGGCAGCAGATGCCTCTGCTGTAGGGAAGAGAGAGAGAGAGAGAGGGAGAGAGAGAGAGAGAGAGAGCGCCATGGAGAAGTTAAGTCTGGCACAATGAAAAGTTTAGATAACCAAGGCAATGGTGTAGACAAGGTTTGCAAATGATGTTATCATAATTCTGTCTACATCATCAGCCTTTATTTCAACACTGAGTACACGAAGCATAGCCCATATGTTTAGCCGGGGAGAATCTATTATCAGCTAAGTTTCTGCTATATATGTATATTTATTTCATGCATCTTCACTCAAGATCTCATTGCATTTCCCCCACTGACAGTGTAAGCAAACACTATATCCCCAAGCCTAAACAAATAAATATGATTTAAGGAGAGAAAAGTCTTCCAGCAAATTAGCAAAAAAACCAATTGACTTATTAAAGCTAATTTTCTTTAGTATACTACTTCCCACATGATGGTACGTAATTGTTTCTTTAATGACCCTGGAGTTTTGCCTCAATAGTTTTGCCTCAGAGGCAGCTTCACAGTTCTATAATTCTCTACGTGAAAAAAGACTTCTTGACATCTGTTCAGAACTTGTTTCTTTCGGTTCCCCCCCTTTTCAAATTCTGCTTTGCCCCCTTTGCCCTCTCATTGCCAGGATTTTGCTGATAATAGGCGTTTGGGTTGATGGTTCCATAATATTTTATGTGCATGACTTTAATTAATCTCTTAGCTATACTGCCTAGTCCGAGCCTTTACAGCTCACCCTGTGATTCATCGTCTACTGAAAACAACCTGAGACAGGAATCTTTCAGTATGTCTGAGGAGAAACCAGTACTTTTGGGTTAGTATAAAACTAAGTAGGACATCCAACAAAATAGTTCAATTACTGCAACTTTCTGGCTGCGCAATGGATCTTCCCCTCCTCTTCCCGCTCTGAGGCTGCGTACACACCTTACTTTTGCAGCACATGCGTAGTTTCTTAAGGGTACTGGGAATTGCAGCTCTGTGAACAGTAAATTACAGTTCCCAAGATTTATGCAAGAAAGTTTTGCTTTAAATATATGGTGCATCCACAGCTTCAGTTTGTTCCCCACCAACACTCCTTGGCAGATTTGGGGAGGGCAAGGGAAGAGGGATGGGAATCCTCATTGCTCAAATGGAAATATTTGCGCTAATGGAACTACTTCGTTGCATACTATTCCATAGCTGTCAACCTTCCCTTTTTTGGTGGGAAATTCCCTTATTCCAACGCCGTTTCCTGCTGCCATCCTGGATTGTTAGATATCCCGTAAATTTCCCAGATTTCAAAGGAAGCAGCTCCTCTCCCTCCCTGCCGGCCAGGGAGGCTCCTCAGTTGCGTTGCTCGGCTGCGTTGCTCACCAATAGTTACTGAGAATAGGATGCCATTAGACAACAGCACTGTTTGTGCTTTGCTTGCATGTAAAATCAACCACTCTGGCCCAGCCCACAAATACACTCCTTCCAAAAGAGTGTTAAAGGATGCAAAGTCTGCAACACGTTTGTATAATAAGTCATTAATGGATGCCAGAGAGCCAAAAGAGTGAACCTGATCAATCCCCCCCATGAATAATTGACACTTTTGAATTGTGGTGCTGGAGTCCTGTGGACTGCAAGAAGATCAAACTGATCCATTCTGAAGGACATCGGCCCTGGCTGCTCACCGGAAGGACAGATCCTGAAGCATCTCATGAGAAGAGAAGACTCCCTGGAAAAGAGATCCTGAGGTGGGGAAAGATGATGGTGTGTAGCCTGGTGTAAATTAATTTGTTGCCTGGGGGGATTACCGTGGCGTGGACTGTCCCCGAGAACCATAGACTGTCCCCGGGACAGGTGAGGCTGCTGATCCCTTATTTTCAAATCCGAAAGTTGACAGCTATGCTATTGAAAGTTGACAGCTATGCTATTCAAAGAGTTTTTTTCATTCCTACCATGGAATGCAAGCAGTCCAAGTCCCTGCAGGGAATTTTGCAATGTATTCCCTGCACACATTGTGGTGTAGGCTTCATGTTCCAATTTCCTGGAAGTTGTGGTGTGGGGTCTGTAATGTTCTCTGTTTCATAATGAGCAAGCCCAGAGGAGTTGAAGAATAAATAGTTTCATTAAAGAACTATGTACAACAGGTCTTTTCTCCTTTAGCTACTTTCTTACTCTGCTTCTAAACTTCCTAAGCTTGATATGGGAGGTGCCCTAAATGGTACCGTCACATGTTTCCTCTAAACACTCATGCTCATTGGCTACATTCAAATGAAGGGAAACTACTGCATATCAACCTAAGCTTCCTTTTTCTGGTTATTTGGCTATAGCTTTTGATAGAATACAGATAATTGAACAAACTTTGTTGCATTACATTCTTCATTAAATTATTTTTCCAATGATATATAATTTTATGGTATTACTCCAAAGAAAATTGGAGTTATGAGCCATCAAACCTCAGAAATACACTTTATCCAAAAGCTTCCACAATTTTGGCCATGTGTGTGTGTGTATAAGTTTCTGAGAATCCTTCTGGTTTCGACTGGACCCCCTCAGGCTCATTTCTGAAGATTCTTAATTTTCTGATGTATGACGAATCCTGAGTTATAAAGATGTCAGCAGACGTTACAAGAAGGCTGGCAACATGAACCCCACCACGTGGGAATCCCTTGCAGTGCCTGGAGACAGTTTGGTTGTGTATCCACCGTAGTGACCAGAGGAGAAATGACTGCTGGAAGGGGTGCAGAGAAAAGAAACATCTGTAACAGTGAAACTGTATGCCTTCATCTGCCCCAGCTGCAATAAAACATGTCTCTCCTGTATTAGTCTCTACAGCCACTGCATGTACTGCAACCTTCCAGTAGTTTGACTTCACCCCAAAGGCGCACTCCTCCATTGTCTCTCCAGGCAGATGTATGCCAATGACATGGTTAGCTCAGTGTTTTCACCTTGATGTTTTTCCTGCTGTGTTCCTCCTAAAGGTAAAGGGACTCCTGACCGTTAGGTCCAGTCGCGGACGACTCTGGGGTTGCGGCGCTCGGGTCATGTGGCCAGCATGACTAAGCCGCTTCTGGCGAACCAGAGCAGCGCACGGAAACGCTGTTTACCTTCTCGCCAGATTTATCTACTTGCACTTGACATGCTTTTGAACTGCTAAGTGGGCAGGAGCTGGGACCAAACAACGGGAGCTCACCCCGTCACAGGGATTCTAACCGCCGACCTTCTGATCGGCAAGCCCTAGGCTCTGTGGTTTAAACCACAGCACCACCCGCGTTCCTCCTACGCTATCACAAATGGGAGGGCCCCTATCTGATATTGGAACCTGATCTCCAATTCACAGACACCTCTGCATGGACTTATTTCCCCAGTGTAAACCTTCAGTCTTACATTTTGCTTTCAGACAGGACAGGTTATTCTTGGGTTTTTTTAAGATTTTGAAAGATTGTATCAGTGGTCACGTTTGTCCAACTTGTATTCCAGCACAGTTTCGTTTGTTTCTAAGGCAATGGTCCATATCTCTGACACCTGCCCTGTTCTTATTACAGCACTGATGTAGAAGTTGTCCTCTGCAATGTCCTGGGATGAAGTTCCAGCTTGTACTCACTATATTTTCTGTTGAGCTTGCTTTAGTTAGTAACATACTTTTGCAAAGCGGTTGCATTCTTTTTTTCCTTTTGCAACCAATGAAGTGGCTAACATTCTCCTTTCCCTTCCTCCCCCACAACAAACACTCTGTGAGGTGAGTGGGGCTGAGAGACTTCAAAGAAGTGTGACTAGCCCAAGGTCACCCAGCAGCTGCATGTGGAGGAGCGGGGAATCGAACCCGGTCCCCCAGATTAGAGTCTACTGCTCTTAACCACTACACCACACTGGCTCTCTATTGCAAGAGTGTTGTGTCTTTTCTTGCCTCCACACTGCACATGCTTCTCTTGGTGAGACATTAATTCAGAAGTGTGTGCATGTTGCATGCCGATAAACCTGTGATTTCCTTGTTTCTCTGACTCCCCCCCCCCCCCGGAGCTGTCCCTTCTGTGAAGACCAACTCCTACAGCATCCAGGATTCCTAGGGTTTCTGTCTCCTCTGTTTTAATGGAAACATTTAGTATTTCTCTCTCTTAAGATTTGCATTCTACCTTCCTTGCAGCAGCAATTTGTGCAGTCTTGACTGCCCTTTCTAGAGTCAGATCGCATGAGTCTTTTTTTTCTTTTTCTTTTTTGCAGTTTGCAGTCTCTAACTCCCAACACTATCTGATCACTAAATAAAGACTCTGTTAGGGACCCCAAGTTGTATGTCTAACTCATCAGTTTAAGGCCAGTCAAGAACCCTTTCTGCTGCACTCTGAGGCAAAACTTATATCTTTCATAAGGCTTATTAAATTTGGGTATGGACTACTGAAAAACTATTATTATTATTATTATTATTATTATTATTATTAATTATTACTTATACCCCCCCCACTCTGGGCAGCTCCCAACCGAATATTAAAAACACAACACAGCATTAAACATTAAAAACTTCCCTAAAGAGGGCTGCCTTCAGATGTCTTTTAAAGTAAGATAGCTGCTTATTGCCTTGACAACTGATGGGAGGGCGTTCCACGGGGTGGGCGCCACCACCGAGAAGACCCTCTGTCTGGTTCCCTGTAGCTTTGCTTCTCGCAGTGAGGGAACTGCCAGAAGGCCCTCAGCGCTGGACCTCAGTGTCTGGGCCGAATGATAGGGGTGGAGACGCTCCTTCAGGTATACTGGGCCAAGGCCGTTTAGGGCTTTAAAGGTCAGCACCAACACTTTGAATTGTGCTTGGAAACATACTGGGAGTTATCATGTGTCTACTACCCCATGCCCTGCTATATACAAAATATGACTACCTTTCTCTTTCAACCACTCCTGTAGCTTGCATGCAGTCTTCCTTAAGCCTTTTCCAGGAATCTGCTGCATTGCCACTCAGTTTCAACTCCCCTGGGCCTTGAAGCCATTCCATCTTTCAATCTCAATTTTCTGCCCTTTTGCTGATCCCTCTCCTGGTACCGTGTAATGTTCTCTGCTTAATGATGAGCAGGTCAGAGGAGTTGAACGAAAAAGAGTTTAGAGAACTATATACAACAGGTCTTCGCTACTTCCTCACTCTGCCTCCTACTTGGGCCTCACCTCTGAAATAGAAGTGGCAGGTGCCCTAAATGGTATCATTACATTTAGACTGGAGATTCACAACATGAAGAGAAGCTCCATAGCTAATATTAGATAACACGACCACTGGGACAAGGATCACTTGCCACGGAGAAGCTGTACATTAGTTTAGCTTTAAAAATTAGATCTCTCCATACTTTTCCCCCGATGCAAAAGTACTTTGTTTGTTGCTTCCTTGTTCCAGCTCGCTTCCATTCAATTTGTACTTGTATTATTATTTTTAATGAATAAAAACTTATATAGCTCCAGTGCTGTCAATAAGCTGTAATTTCAGCTCATAAGGAGGCAGTCTTTAGCAGTTGCATTACAAATGCAATGGGGCAGAACCATCTGCATTCCCCAGCAGTTTTCCAGACTGTAGAAATGAATTGGTAAACTTTAGTATCCTGGTTGTTGGCCAGAAAGTGAAGTATTGCACAGTCATCATCATGTAAGAAGTTGGGATCCTGGCTTGAATTTCCTATGGCAAAACTGCTACATCAACACTTATAAGTGTGACTTTTCCTGGACTTGCCTCCCGTAGAGACAGTGTTATTGACCCAACACCATATACTGTGCAACTGTATTGATTTTCTAATATAGTACTTCATTCCAGGTGCCTGTACTGGTTTTCTGTGTGCATCTGATATGTACCAAATTGCAACACCATGCAGCCTGCCTCCCCTGGAGTGCTCAGGTCTATCCTGGGACAGAACAGCGAACAGTGCAACATAGCTCAATTTCTTTGCAAGCTAATCAGCTCTCTGCAATAAGCCTTAGTGGTTTTTTTAGGTAAAAGAATTAACTTGCTGAGGAACACTGTTGTGTTACTTTGAAAACTTGCAAAAGGGTTTGCAGTGTTCAATCAAGGACACCTTCATAATCAATAACGTCTTTTAATCAAGGACACCTTCAAAATCAATCAAATATTTTACGTATTTTTTTTAAAAAATATTGAGAATGTAAGGTGATGAATGGCAGATTCAATTAAAAAATCTCATCCACAAATAAAGAATAAAATCTCACCCACAACTGTAAACCAGCAACAGGAAGCTGGTAAAATGTGGGTTGAACTAGGTAACTGTTAGATGGATTTGTAGCTGGTTGACTGACCGAACCCAAAGAGTGCTCATTAATGGTTCCTCGTCATCCTGGAGAATGACCGTTCCCCACATCAAATGGGGTGCGCAGTTTGCGTGGTCGCGCGTAGCCTCCTGGGATCACGGTAAAGCCCCTGGTGGTTGGGTCTGGCATCACCTTCCCAGGCTGGATACCTGTGGACTCCACCTACTCGAGCAGCCGCCCAATCCCGGCTGGGGAGGTGTTGCCGGGGGGATTGGCCAGGTAGGAGGGAACATACAGTACACACAATAGAAGTTGAGTCATACCTGGGAAGCGACCGTCGGCTTCAGAGCTTCTACTGAGAGGACGTCGTTGTACTCCGTCAACAGACAAGGTAGGCCTTGGGCCTTTCGGCTCCCACCACCACCACATGGCGTTACTGGGCTATTGGGGGGGAGAACGCTCTGGGATCCTCCTTTTGAAGAGGATCCCTTCCTTATTTAAGCCCCCCTTTTAAACTGGAGGTAGCTGCTGGGCCTTTTGGGGCCTCCCTTGCCCCCGGAGGTGGCGTGGCTCGCGTTTGGGGCCTGCGCTGCCTCGCATGTTTCGGGTCTGGCGACTCCAGGGGAGAGCGGGCGGCAGCGGGGGGGGCCTGCGGCCATTTCCTGTTCCTCCAGTGGTGGCCTGGGCCACTGTGGGGGGGGCACTGTTACGTGCGACTTGGCTCCCTTCCCCGGGCGGGCATGGCGGCCCTGGTGGCGGCGGGTGGCCTTCCGGCCGTTCGCCGCGCCTCTGGAACGTGCCATCGTGAGAGGAGACACCACAGATGCATTTGTTAGATGGATTTGTAGCTGGTTGACTGACTGAACCCAAAGAGTGCTCATTAATGGTTCCTCGTCATCCTGGAGAAAAGTGACAAGTAGGGAGCCGCAGGGTTATGTCCTGGGCCCATTGTTGTTTAACGTCTTTATAAATGACTTGGAAGAAAGAATTGAGGGGATGCTCATCAAATTTGCAGATGACACCAAATTGGGAGGGGTAGCTAATGCCGCAGAAGATAGAATCAGAACTCACAATGACCTTAACAGATTGGAGAACTGGGCACAAGCTAACAAAATGAATTTCAGTACGGACAAAAGTAAGGTTCTGCACTTAGGCAGGAAGAACCAGATGCACAAATATAGGATGGGGGGGGGGACATCTGGCTTACTAGCAGTACATGTGAAAAGGATCTAGGGGTCTTGGTGGACCACAAGCTTAACATGAGTCAACAATGTGATGCAGCAGCAAAAAAGCTAATGTTAATCTAGGCTGTCTGAACAGAAGTAGTGTCTAGATCAAGGGAAGTAGTAATATCACTCTATTCTGCCTTAGTCAGACCACACTTGGAATACTGTGTCCAATTCTGGGCACCACGATTTAAGGATGTTGACAAGCTGGAACGTGTGCAGAGGATTCTAGCTTACCATGATTTCCAAAGAACAATCTAAAACATGCCTTAAAAATACCAGTAAGGGCAAACATTAAAAAGACATTGGCATAACAGTTTATCAAAATATAAATACCTTATTGCACTCACAAATCTACGTTAGAATTCTTATCTCACGAACCTATAACTAAACCAGTTAGCATTTAACTGATTACTAAATCTTCATTGGCTGGTCCCCAAAGAGAATCCAAACAACTTCAGTGACAGTGGAAACTTAATCTATGTCTAAGAAATGGGTATAGCTGATGTCTTGAGTACTATATAGTGATATTGCTTGCCAGCCAACAGGGAGTTGGGAAAGCCATCAATATTTTAGGGAGAGTTATTCACAGTTTTAGAAGGTCAACTCCAAATTTCTTAGATGGAATAATTTTCAGAAACAAATTCTTCCCTATCTAAAAAAAGTTGATCTTCATGTAATATTTTGTTCTTAAGAACCATTAGGTGATTGAACCGCTAGCATTAATCCACCAGGTGACTTTCCAAAATGACCAACATGATTTGTAGCCATTTAAAGACATTTCAGAAAGCTTAATGGCACAGAAAGACTATATAAAGATTTTAGAAATGGAAATCTCATTTCATGCAAAATTCATTCATTACTTGGGCTGAAATGTCTCTTGCTCTTTCTCAACAGTAATGAAGCAATTCCTATGTGCAGGTGTGGATGGGGCCCAATGCATCCATGTAACAATAAATAAATAAAAAATTGTTGCACATAGCTGATTTTCTTTTTCTGATGAGAGGGACCAAAATATGTATGTTATTTTGCGTGTCGAGGTCCCCAAGCCACCCCACTAAATAACTCACACTACACACCGTAATTTAAGTTTAAGGTTTTTGGCATGATTTTGGCCACAACTTTTATTAAAATACAAAATGTGAGTGGTTGCTTAGGCATTGGTTCCAACTAGCTGCCTCCTCCTGGGGGCAGACTGACATCTGCCCGGTTAGCAGAAGTCAGTAAAGGGAAAACACTTTGGGGAGAGAATGCAGGTCAGGGTCCCAGGCCCTCGCCTCTCCCCAAATGTTCCCAGAGGCTCTTGCATGGCCCTGGCCCCCTACCGGGGGATACGAACAAAAGCATGATGAGCCCCTGGATTCCTTTAATGGAATTCCCCGCGCAGCAGCATTGGAGGGGCAGGCACAGCCAACCACATCCCCTGCACCAACCAAATTCATAACCAATGCCTAACTGCAACCTTACAAGTTGTGACTAATTGCTACGCAGTAGGCGAAAACCAAATGGCAACAGCCAATCAGCCAGATGGAAAAATTCCTACCAGGCCCCTGCTCCAAAGGCAGACGACCCCATGACAGGCATAGCAAGGTCAACGCACAAGCCTAAATAAAGGGAGGGAGGGCGGGTGATCCGATGCACGCAGCAAAGAGGGCCACGTGCTGCCTGCACTGGGAATATATAACCTCTGAGCTGTCCATCAAAAATTGCTACATAACATTCTCCCCAGCAACCCGCAGGGCCCAATCATCTGCCATGGTCATCTATCCTAACCCGCCCAGCAACAGTGGGGTGACTTGTTAGCCCCCACCGCAACACGTGTTCTCCATGAAGGAGAACCCGCTTTATGAGCAAATGAGGGACAGATCCGCAGCATTTTCTTTACTGAATGGCTTTGTACCACTAAAGCAGAGGGTCATTGTGTCTTCTATCTGAGTGGCTCCCTAGTGAGTCCTCTATTTGAAAGGCTGTCCGGCCCAAGTCAATTTAAAGATAAAGAACCATAAGAATTGAAAGGAGTGCCCTTGAAGTTGTCCATCAACAGTTTAGCACATGAAGTGCAGACTGAGAAGACACCATCCAGCCACAGTCTTCATCATTATGGTGAGATGTAGCGTACTGTATTTAATCATGTATATCAGCATATGCAACATTTATGCAAATTGGCACCCTGTTTTGTCCTCTTTTGGGGGGGGATGAGGGGGGATGCATATCTGTACACTCTACACTGAGGCTGTATTTCACTCATTTAAATCTATGATTCCTTTAATAATTTAATAATCACTGTCCCCTGTAATGTAACTCTTGGTATATCCATTAATATGCAATGCAACCTACTTACAGTATTTTAGATTAAGCGCAGAGAGTTACAGTGAAATCCTTTTTAAAAAATAATAATAATAATAATTTGATTTTACAAATACAAAGTTATAAAAATCCAAATATATATCCATATACACTGTGACTCCATTCACATGGCAGCTTATTTCATTTTCATGATGCTTCCCTGTTAATTTCCACAGCGTAATTTTAGCTTTCACACAATGTAAAAGCTACTTCCCGGAACTATAGTAGAATATAGTGGGACCATAGTGGAATATAGCACAGGTTTAGCATTTGTTTCCATATTTCTTGAAAACAGATTCCCCACCCCCTGCTAAAGCAAATAGGTAAAGGGACCCCTGACCATTAGGTCCAGTCGTGTCCGACTCTGGGGTTGCGGCGCTCATCTCGCTTTATTGGCCGAGAGCCGGCGTACAGCTTCCGGGTCATGTGACCAGCACGACTAAGCCGTTTACCTTCCCGCCAGAGTGGTTCCTATTTATCTACTTGCACTTTGATGTGCTTTCGAACTGCTAGGTGGGCAGGAGCTGGGACCGAGCAACGAGAGCTCACCCCATCACAGGGATTCGAACCGCCGACCTTCTGATCAGCAAGCCCTAGGCTCAGTGGTTTAACCCACAGCGCCACCTGGGTCCCCGCTAAAGCAAATAGTAAGCACTAAACTTGCACTATACTCCACCCTCGTTGCAGAGGTGACTTTTATGTTATGTGAAAACTGAAATATAATGTGAACTTAACAATTAGAAGGTCATGAAAGTGGAATAAAGTGCCATGTGAGTACAGCCTGTGCATTCCTGCTACAATAAATAGACTCTTCAGGCTGTTATGGTCCTTCCAAAGCAAATCCTGCATTCCACAAAAACGTAGAAGAGCTTCCTGCTGATCTCTTTTGAATTAAGTTGCCAGGATTCATAATCTAATCCTCCTCTCAAAAGCATGGGCTTTCCAGGTCTCGCAGCCATGATTTAGCTTTCCGTAGAGTTTTGCTACTTAAATGGTCCCCCCCCCCCTTTTTGCAGTGCTGTTTACTTATTTGCATTTCAATTGGCTTTATTTGTAGCACTGGTGAACAGTCTTGCCCTCATATCACCCACAATGGCTTGTAGAAATTGAGATTAGTTCATTCTGGGCATGTTGCCAGTGGCTTTCAGGTTTATGTTATTGAAAACAAGTGTTTTCCCAGCTTCCTCTGAGTACCGGTAGTTACCTTTGAATATGGTCTGAAGCTTTCCATTCACGGTTACATGTTAGTCATGTCATCCGCCTTTGAAATTGTGATTTCCCGATTTTAGTAAAATCCCAGAAAGTTCTTAAATTTGGTCAGATTACCAGACGTGAAAGAAAGCTTCTCCATCAGCATCACCAGAAGAAATTGGGAGCCATTTTAGGTGGTTCTTCAGCTGTTGACTGTACAATGTACCTGGATACATAATAGTTGAGAAGGGACTGACGACAGGTCCGGTATTTTAAAAGCATAGGTCAACATTTTTTTTTAGTAGATCTGCATGTGCTGAACTACTCTTCTTAATGTTTCTGTGTGCGTCCAGAGGTTGAACAAGCCTTATCCTTACGCATCCAAACTTTGAAATTATGGTGAATTTTCCTTCTTGTTGTATATGGCATAAATATTATTCCTTTACTTCACAGATGAGGATTGCTTTTGAGTACTTATGCCATTTATTATGTAAACGCAACCACCTTTTTTTTTTCTAAACCAAATGATTAAAAACTGTGTGCTGCAAAGAGATTTAGGAAGTACCACTCTGGAAGGCAGTATTGGAAAGCCAAATCTTATTTTTGGCTAGAGTTTCAATTGAGTTCAGACTCTAAATGCTTCTAAGATGCTTGCTATGGATTTAAGTGGGATCTGTTGCTATTGGAAACTGTTTCTGTAATTGTAAAATCCATAAAATTGAGAAGGCTATTTAAGACGGTTAAAATTTATAGCTTAGTAGATTTAATTAATGTATTCAAATGTGAGAAAGCATTAATGATTTAAAATCTAAATCAACATTTCTCTCTCTCATTATATATATAAACAATTTATTCAGTTCTCTGAGTAGTTCTATTTAGCTGTATTCATTTACTTGGGCAAGTCCAGACTCTAGCTGGCTTAACACAGGTCACAAAGAGAATTAATGTGGACGGTTTCTCCAATTCCCTGTCAGCGGGTGATGATTAAAGCATATTACACATAATTTTTAATTTGAGGGATGCTTGCAATATTTGCAATGGCTGGGTTCCAGAGAGCTACTTTAGGGCTGCTCAAGGGTTGCACAGGCCCAGTGGCATCCTGGACTTCGATTTTTGAGCAATATCACAAATTGCTTCAGAGGCTTCTCCCAGATTCAAAAGTGACTTGCCAATCAGGGCCAATCAGTAGGTATGAAGTAGTGGGAGCAGCATGTGGTGGAGCCAATCCAGTGCTCCTGATGCTTTTTTGCTCACACTTAGCCAAAGTCCTCATTGCCCTTGCTTCTCTCTGTCTCCCTCCTGGTAAGCAGAGTGATGTGATTGACAGGAAGCCGGGTGCACAGTGCCACCCTTCCCCACCAGCGGTGGAGAAGACACAATATTAAACCACAAACCAAAGTAATGGTTGCACAAGCTGTGGGGTGGGGTGCAGCTGCAGAGCTCTCCCCCCTTCTTCCCTCCCCCCAGAGCAGAATTAACAATGGAGTGGCTGGCTTAGTGTTATGTCTAACAAACATTCATCATTTGTTTTTGATTGAATTAAACCATGAACTGAAGCCAAGGTTTTTCCTTAATCTTGGTTTGGTTTGGAGGAACAAACCGTGAGCATTGGAGCGGTTGTGATACTAGAACAGCCGCCCTGCTGGTTGTTTCCCCACTGGAGGAAGTGGGGAGCAAAGAGAGAATGCTCAAGCCATGTGCACTAGTGTTGAGCTCATGCGCTGAATAGTTTGCTTAGAGTTGCGCAAGGCTTTTTTTCAGCTGGAACTCGCCCGGACTCATTTGTAACACCTCTCAGGTGGGCGCCATTGCCAGTATAAGAGAAGAAGGGAGGCATTCATGGTGGGTTTTTCTAGAAATATAGCACTGGTGTTGCATCTGAACGTGGACAATGGCTCCTTTTAATGCCGAAAATCCCCATGCAAGCTCTGAAACATGCAAAGTTTCCATCAAGATTAACATGCGCAAACTTATTGTGTATTAATGTAATTCTGGTACGGAAGTCAAACAACTACATTATTTGTAAAATGAGAACTATCTAAATAATTCATTCTTCCTTTTAGCTACAAGAAATGTGCTTTGTTTAAATAATGATGTGCGAAGTAATAGAGAATGTTCCCTGCGCAAAATTTTCTAGTTATCTAATCTTTGATTGTTCGGATTGAGAGCAAACTTTTGTGCTTTTCTCATAGCCTGGAGTCTTTCTGCCTCTTTGTGGGCTTTATTTTTCATTGGAAACATCTAATAGGCAAATTAATAATGCCATTGATTTCAATGGAACAACTCTCATGCTTAAAATTAATCACATACTTTTGTGTGCTGCTAGCTTAAGGGCCCAAATGCCTGGTGTGGCTAGGCTTCAACTATAATGGAGAAGCCTAAGAAATACATAATGAGAAAGAAGCATGTTTTTCTTGCAAATATTTTCTTCCAATATATACTTGGAGGTGTCAGGACCCAGGCAGGAAGGAGCAGGATACTATGGGATTGATTCGAGGCCAGAAAGAAGATCAATACCAAAACATGACCATGCCTGAGAATGTAAATCAGGTGGTCTAGCAAACAGAAAAACTTGGACCTAGACTGAAATACCAGCTCAGCTATAAGATGGCAGTGAATAGCCCAAGGTCAGCAAGGGAGCATCATAGGTGAGTGGTGATTTTAACTCTGGTCTCCTACACCCTTGTAGGACAGTATATCCCTCCACATTCTGGGGAAAAATGTATGCTATTATTATTATTATTATTATTATTATTATTATTTCTGTACCCCCTTTCATCCGAAGAACATAGGATGGTTTACAATGTAAAAACACAAAATACCTCCATAGTTTAAAAGACCATAGATTGTTTAATTAGCCAAAGGCCTGGGAGAATAGGAATGATTTTCCCTGGTGCCTAAAGATATGTAATGAGGGCAAGCATTCCATAAGGAGCCATCACAGAAAAGGCCCGCTCTTGTGTCGCCACTTTCCGGACTTCTCATGGAGGAGCCACACATAGAAGAGCCTCAGATAACAATTGGGTTGGTTCATACGGGGAGGGGCAGTTCTTGAGTGTCAGGATGCTGTCAGCGGCTCCCGGCTGGTTGCCCAGGAAAGTATAAAGACAAGAAAAAGTTTCTTACCATCCTTTTTTATTTCAATCTTTACAGAGATGGAGAGAGGCTATAGAACCCAGCCTCTTGGGTAATGGCATTGTCTCGAGTGGATCTCCACCTCCCGTCTCTCCCGCTTCCTCATTCGTTATTCTCACCAGCTCCTCTACGGGTGCTGCTACCTGCCCTTTGTCTTTGAGCTCTTTGCTCTCCTACTTTTAAGGCTTGCTAGGTTCTGAGAGATGGAAGGTCTGGAATGCTTTCTAATGACAACCTGTCAGCTGGGTGTTGTTCTGGCTCTCCCGTGATTTCCCATTTTCCTCCCTCACCTGCCTCTGAACTGCTACCTCCCTCAAACCCCTGTTGTAAATCTATACTGTCTTCCTCTTCCTTCTCCCTGGGTCACGGTCTTCACCATTCCTTCTCTGCCCAGTCCCTGACATTGAGGTACTGCGGTCCTGAGCCATTTAAGGCTTTATAGGTCAAAACCAGCACTTTGAATTCGGCCTGGAAACTGGTTGGCAGCCAGTACAGTCAAACCAGGATTGGTGTTGTATGCTCAAACTGTCTTGCCCCGGTGAGCAACCTGGCCACTGAATTCTGCACCAGCTGTGTTAGGAATGTTAGGAATGTAGATGAGGATATATTGCTTAAGATATCCTTATCCTAACTTGTGTTTACAAGTTCCAACTAAATCAGCAGAGTTACATTCCCCTTTTAAATCACACAGCAGAAGGTTGCTCAGGTTTGTTTAAACCTCTGTAAAATAGTTTCCTGGTATTACCCCTTTATCCCTCTTCAAAATAAGACACTACACAAGTCTTCTATAAAAGTATGTAAAAACGTTTACTCACAGACATCAAATGGTCACAATAAGATCCCAGATGAAGGCAGACTTAAGCTTAGAAAATATATGTACATGTGGAGACTCTCCATGTGGGAGACGGCTCCATTTGGGCCCTCTTGGCTGGAAGCCAAGAGTCCATCTCAGCTCTAAGATGTTGCTTGCTTGAAGTCCCGATCCAAGAGAGGGAAAATGGCCACTGACCTGTGGTTTTGTCCTAACCTGCCCAGGTGAAGCCACTCCCACTTTCAGTTACTTAGTGGAAGTTGTCTCAGTCCTGGTAAACAGGAAGTTACGGCTGGAGGACTGAGACACCTTCATGTCCACTCTAGCAATGTTATATCTGACTGCTCTGTGTGTTTACATCCCACAAGCTGAACTTCCAACACTGTCTTCAGAGGCAGCTCCACATATAACTCGTTGCAGTAATATAACCTAGAAGTTACCAGAGCATAGACAACAGTAGTTAGGCTGTCCCCGTCCAGGTAGGGGCTCAGCTGGGCCACCAGCCAAAGCTGATGGAAGACACCCCACACCACTGAGGCATCCTGAGCTTCAAGTGGCAGCAAAGGCTCAGGTTTACCCCCAAGCTGCGTACCTTCTCCTTCAGAGGGAGTGTAACCCCATCAAGAGCACACAACCCCCCATCTATTCAGTCTGGGAAACTGTCCACCAAAAGCATCTCAGTCTTTTCTGGGTTGAGCTTCAGTTTTTTTGACTCTCGTCTAGTCCATTACCAAGTCCAGCCCATCCGCTGCCACTCCTGCAGATATAAAGGAGAAGTAGAGCTTTGTGTCGTCAGCATATTGCTGACAACATACTACAAAACTCCAGATGACCCCATAGAAATAAATAAACTGGGGTGGGAGCTAAACCTTTTTCGGGGTCGTGTGTCTTGTTAACAGCTCCGTGTGGCACCTTTAAGGACACATTCAAGACCTACCTAGACCTCCAGTCCTATCTAGGAGCTCACCCCATGAAATTTAGTGGGGCTTACATCTGAATAATGTACAGTTAATGTCACATTAATCCACACTTGAAATTGTGACAGCAGGGGCTGCTTCTAAATCAAGGCCAGTCACTCTACAGTTTAGTTAGGCACTAAGTAATACACAACTGTGATGTTTTTCTGTCCACACCATTGCAACGGAGCAGGGGAAGAAAACCAGAACAAATTGACCTTGTCCATGTCACCTCCTTGGTCCCAACCATGTGAGTTTACTGGCCGCCCCTGCATGACCTCCTTGGCTACTGGCTGCCTCACCAGGTCCAGGGGTTACCAGCCGTCACTCATCTATCAATGGAATTTAGTACATTTTCTGATCATTATTCATAACTGCCAACAAGCCCTAGGGGAATGTACATATCCTGGCTGGATTCTGTGCATTCTCTTTCTGATATGCATAATCTCCAGCAGGCCTTGAGGAATATGCATTCAACTAAATTCTCCAGCCATTATGTATGTTGATGGGGGATTATGCCTAATGGTCAAAGAATATACAAAATGTAGTCAATGTGGATTTAATAGATCTGTTGCATTGTTGCTGTTGCTTTGTTATAATATTGCTTTGTTTATTTTTATAGTAATCTATTATTGGTGTTTTTATGGAATTTCTTGTTCTGAGCTGCCTTGCACCCAATGCCTATGGAAAGATGGCAAAGGCCCCCCCCCCAATAAAAAGATAACATGGGAGAATACAGAACATATTCAATGCAGAATAAGGTCCTATTTTTTATATAAAAAAAAATCTGGTGTGCTTGTACTGACATTTCTCATCACACTTCTCTCCCTGTGATGAGCATTCTCATTTGAAATCTGATTTTCATTAACTTACATAATACCAGGTGGTTAAGCAAAACAGCTGGGGCAATAGAAACGTATATTACATTTACATCCAGGCTCTCGTCAGAGTGGCAGGAATCCACAGCTCTTCGGGGCTAATGTTTGCAGCAATGCTCACTAAATTCAGCACCGGCTCTATGAAATTTCCATGACAATTCAGAAGGAGTAAAAGCTGCATAATTCATAACAGCAGGGAACATAATATAGGTACTTTTCTGCATTAAAAACAAAACCTTATTTTGTTTTTATAACCTGTAATAAATCAGACACCTTGCACATTCAGTTTTCCTGTGAATGCTTCTGATGTCTTTTATTTTGGATTAAAAAAATTCCACCTATGTGATTTAGGAACCATCAACTTTACACCTCCAATGAATGTTCTAGGTGGAAGGGGAAAAAGAAGTTAGTGGGTTGAACATGGGTCTGTGCAATCGGGGGCTTTAGATATGTGTATATATTCTTAAATGACATCAATATGTACCTGAATATACTGATAAGAAAGCAGTGTTCTCACTGCCACATCCTATAGCTCAGCTGTGGGGGACCTTTTACCCTCTGGGTGCTGCTGAACTGCAATGCCCATCAGCCCCAGGAAGCATGGCCAATGGCCATGGATGATGGGAGTTGTAGTTCAGCAACATCTGGGAGCACCAAAAGTTCCCCACACGTGCTATAGCTCAAAGGCTTCTGGGCAGGCTTAGCTTTGTGGGTTTATAAAGTGGGACTGTATGTTGAGACCTAGCTGAATTTTTTGTTTTTTTCCCCCATGCTGGCTTTAGGCATTGGTATTAAGAGGGCATTTTAAATGTTTTTATATTGCACTCCAGAAATGGATTTTTATCAATATTTGAAAGCTGCTTTGTGGAGATAGCTGTCTCCCTTCCTTGGCCGCCTCTCCTTGGCCAGGGGCTGGCAGATCCCGGCGAGCATGCAGCTCTCCTCTCCATGCCCCCTCTGTGGGGCATGCGCCTCACCCAAGGACGCATGCCAGGAGGGAAGCCCTGGGGAACGATTGGCGCGGACCAGGAAAAGTCTGGGCTCTGGCCAGCAGACGTTCTGCCCAGGGGAAGCACCCCTTCAATGGCTGCAAGGAGAAGGAGGCGAAACTGCAGCCTGAGCACGGCTTGCCTCCCCAGAGCAAGTGAGCTTGTCAAGGGGGCACTGGATTGCACCCCTTCAGAATTCTGTGCCCAGGTCCACAGCCCCCCTTGCCCCCCCATGCACTGCCTGTAAAAGGTTGTAATGTGTGAAGAGGAAATTTGGCTGTTTACACCCATGCATAGCTGTCAACCCTCCCTTTTTTTGCGGGGAACTCCCTTATTCAATGCCGTTTCCCGCTGCTATCCCTTGTTGATTGTTGATATCCCTTAAATTTCCCGGATTTCAAAGGAAGCAGCTCTTCTCCCTCCCTGCTGGCCAGGGAGGCTCCTCAGCTGCGTTGCTCAGCTGCCAATAAGGAGTCTGAGACCGACTGGGGGCGGAGCTTGGATGCCTTGTGCAGCCAGACCCTCACGCCCAACCAGACAGACAGCCTGCCTGCCGTCTACGAGCTCGCTCTTTCGCTCACCTGTTCGCATGCAGCCTCTGGAGCGCAGGGTGGCGAGGCTACTTGGTGCCATTGCACTGCCCTCGCGGCATCCCTTATTTTCAAATCCTAAAGTTTGGAAAAACCCCTTATTTTCAAATCCGAAAGTTGACTGCTATGCACCCATGTGTTCACCTCCATTCATAGCACTCCACCTGCTGGTTGAGAAGCAATGTGCCCAATCCCAACTTCTCCTGCATTTCTCCCATAGTTTCTGATGAAATACTGCATTTTGATGGATTTCCCACCAAACCAGCTTCTATCCGAAATGAGAAAAAGAATGACCTACTTGTGTTTTCACCTGGTAATGTGTGCATGGCCTGTGGGTGAAGCAATCGAGCCTGTAGAATGGTTCAGCTTTAGAAAATAGCAAAAGAAGTTATGGGGTGTATTTTCAGAGCAGCAATGTCATGGCCCTCAACTCATTTTATTTCGGCCCATAGACATAACAAACCAAAAACAGAAACAGCACAGTCTGGTTTACAATTGCTAGCAGTAAAATAGATTAAAAGGGATACTCAATTGAATAAAATATGATAAAAATTAAATTAAAATTTCAAGCTGTATATAACAATCCATTACGTTTCTTAAGTGTCAGAACTGATGTCAGAAATTTTGCCATATGTAGGATTATAATCGAGTCTGAATCTTGCAACAGAAGAGCAAGGTAAGACTCTTCCAAATACCCCGGTAATTTTTGAGTTAATGGAAGTAATAGAGTCTTTCAGGCGGCAGAATACAAGGGGCAGACAAACACTATGTGATGAAGAGATTCAATCGAACTTGGCCCCTAGAAAATCTATGAAAAAGGACGTTTGAGGGGAATACATTAAACTGTGCTTTAATAAAAGCAAAACGATGACTAGCAATAGAAAGAGTTGATAGATAAGCTGGTACTTGAAGTGGGGGGTACAATGCCCAGGGATCTTGGTGAGCATGTCCCCCCGCCCAGCATAACATTGCATTGCAACCAGCAATGTCATGAGTGTGAAGGATGTACAGTCGTACCTCAAAAGTTGAACGGAATTCCAAAACGTTCGGAAACCAAGGCGCGGCTTCCAATTGGCTGCAGGAAGCTCCTGCAGTCAATCAGAAGCCACGGAACCTGTGTCGGACGTTCAGGTTCCAAAGAAGGCTTGCAGACTGGAACACTCACTTCCAGGTTTGTGGCGTTCGGGAGCCAAAACATTCGAGTCACAAGGCGTTTGACTTCCAAGGTATGGCTATATCATTCTGGGGAAGACACCTCACAGAGGGAATGGACTGAGCTTAGCTAGGGAGGTTTATTTGTCCTGCCTTCCCCCAACTAGTTGTGTACTGTTGCAGATCCCTTTCTTTTACCTAGAAGCACTCATGCCTGCAAGTAATTGCCGGATTAAGCAATTCTGTACTACAAAATGTTGTCCTGACAACAATTTTGATATCGTAGAAGAATAGAGAAAGAAATTATTTTCCTCCACGGGAAAAGTGTTTTCTTGTTGCCATTTTTATTAACCTTTTGGAACTTTCATTTTACTTCCAACCATGTGTTTAACACTAGCATCCAGTTTAATGCAGACTTTGCAATTCACCTCTAATAATATTTGATAAGCAGGGTTGACATTTCTGAGCTCCTACTTTGTCACTCTCATAGTGGGTGCTAATAAGAAAATGGAGATTTTTTTAAGGGACTGTTTGAACTACTTCTGCTTAGCAGTTCAGATTTTGAGTGGTGTGTTACCTTTTAAATTACATTTTGCAAATAAAGTAAAGAAAAAAGTAGCATTGATAAATTAGCATACCGCCATTATTGATGATGAGCTAAATGTTTTCAGGAATGGATGCCAGATTCATATAAAAAAACATCCACTTGAGAATACATATAAATTATTGCAGCAGAGACATTGCAGATATACTCAGTAATTTGCTAAAAGGACTCTTGTTTATAAGCATTCTATAAATCAAATATACAGAAACTGGTACCATAGCCCTTGTACTGTTTCCATTGTATATTATGGCAGTAAATATAAAAATGAAATAGCTCAAGACATTTCACAGCTACGATATTGTGTGACAGCCATTTGGAGAAACATTTGTAAGAAAATAAAGTACGTTAAATTAACAAATGGTTCGCTATCATTTTGTCCTATAGAAATTGTTCTGACAATCTGTATCTCTGTAATTGTTTTCTCTTTTTTTGGCAGGGAGATATATATATATATATATATATATATATATATATATATATATATATATATATATATATGCTTTGTGCTTGTTCATTAGTCCTTTGCAGAGTGCAGCAATGCAGACAGACTGTCCTTATTTTCCAGGACAGTCCCAGATTTACAGAAGCCATTCCAGTTTTTAATTTGATCCCATGATGTTCCTCTTTTCCTTAGGACGTCCTTATTTTTTAATGGGAGATCTATTGGAGTTAAGTGACCCCCAAGCCAAGACATCTGAAGGCAGCCCTGTATAGGGAAGTTTTAAAAAATATGTTTAATGCTTAGTTATGTTTTTATATACGTTGGAAGCCACCCAGAGTGGCTGGGGCAACCCAGTCAGATGGGAGGGGTATAAATTAAAAATTACTGTTGTTATTATTATTATGGAATAGTGTGTCCCAACATCAGGGTCTTTTCCAGGGAGTCTTCGCCACCTCGTGAGAAGAGAAGACTCCCTGGAAAAGACCCTGATGTTGGGAAAGATGGAGGGCACAAGGAGAAGGGGACGACAGAGGACGAGATGGTTGGACAGTGTTCTCGAAGCTACCAACATGAGTCCTGGAGTGCCTGGCGTGCTCTGGTCCATGGGGTCACGAAGAGTCGGACACGACTAAGCGACTAAACAACAACAACAATTTTCATCACAGAAATGTTGGAGCGTATGAACAGATGATAAGAATGTAAGAAGGCCTCTGCTGAATCAGACCAAAGGCCCATTTAGTCTAGCATCCTCTTCTCACAGGGGTCTTTGGGAATCCCATCAGCAGGACCCAAGTGCAGCAGCATCCTTCCCATGTGTGGGTCCCAACAACTGGTATTCAGAGGTATACTGCTTCTGACTGTGGAGGTTCAACATAGCCACTGTAGCTAGTTGCTGCTGAAAGCCTTATCCTCCATGAATTGGTCTAATTGGAAAAAACCCCCCACCATTTATAGTTATCTTAATATAGTATCTTAACTTATCCCATTACCTGAAGCAGTTGTGTTTGGCACACACTTTAAAAAAAGCAAAGAACCTCTATTATTAACACATACACCATCGTTCCTAAAATGTTCTCAAATAAAGAGCCTGGGATCTTACCTATTTGCAGTCATCAGTACCACCAATATCACTCAGCAAACCCAATTCACCCTTACCACGGTCAAGAAGACTTAAAGGACATGTTAGCAAGCATACTTATTCATGAGTTGATCCCAAAGTGACATGGTCACCCCTTTTAAATCACCTCATGAGCTTGAGTTAACCTTGCAGCAAGCCAATATTCTTTGCACTGAGAAGCAGGCATGAAGAAGTCGGTCATCTTTCAAAGTCTTTTTTTCCTCCCTTGCTAGTGCAATATTTTCCCACCTGGAGATATTCCAAAAAAAGTGATGTGCTTACAGCGGAATGGGGTACATCCAGGAAGAGGAGACTGGAAAATTGAAGTTTGCCAGATTAACTCACTGGCATTTCCAGTTAGGGCTGGGAAAGCCTCTGTCTGAGACCTTCTAGAGTCTCTGCCAGGCGAGAGAGGCTACAACTCTAGAGAGTCTTTATGCCATTTTTTCTACGCTAATAAAAATAATATGCAACCAGAAATCAGTAATTTGCATCTTCAAATCCTTTTCTAGTTGAAGAGAATATAAAGTGTGAATTCACCAGTAGGGATCAATAGATCAGGGCATGACCTTTACAATTTGTAGTTTCCCCCATCTCATGTTTTTATTTTTAAGACAACCCCCAAAGTTGTTGAGCTTTATTTTACAATATATATATATATATATATATATATATATATATATATATATATATATGATTTTTTTATTGGCTTGCCTAAGATCCAGAACAAAGCGCCATCTTTTGGAAATTCCCTGTGGACATCAATGCTGCCTTTGAAATTCCAGTAATGTCCGGACATACGGCAGCACTACTATATAAGCACCCACACTCACCTTTTACAATCAGAAGTGGAGGGAAAGATACATGAATTGGTTGTTTGCCTTTTGAAGATGTCTGTTTGTGCTGAACAAGTTCCCAACGCAACATACGTTATGTTCACAGTTGTTTCTGGAAACTGCAGCCATAAATACAGGGGCAGCCAACATGGTGTTCCTTCATGGGCTTTGTAGTTGTTTAGTCGTTTAGCCGTGTCCGACTCTTTGTGACCCCATGGACCAGAACACTCCTGTCTACCACTGCCTCCCGCAGTTTGGTCAGACTCATGTTGGTAGCTTCAAGAACACTGTCCAACCATCTCGTCCTCTGTCGTCCCCTTCTCCTTGTGCCCTCCAACTTTCCCAACATCAGGGTCTTTTCCAGGGAGTCTTCTCTTCTCATGAGATGGCCAGAGTATTGGAACCTCAGCTTCAGGATCTTTCCTTCCAGTGAGCACTCCGGGCTGATTTCCTTCAGAATGGATAGGTTTGATCTTCTTGCAGTCCATGGGACTCTCAAGAGTCTCCTCCAGCACCATAATTCAAAAGCATCAATTCTCCGGCGATCAGCCTTCTTTATGGTCCAGCTTCATGGTGTTAGTGGACTACAACTCCCATGATCCCTGCTCATTAGCCATGCTGGCTGGAGCTGATGAGAGTTTGGAGTGCAACAACGTCTTGAGGGTGTCACATTTGCTACCCCTATTCTAACACAAACTTGAGAACGAAGGGTGGCAAAGCACCACTGTCTTCAAAGTGCCCTTGATTCCAAGCCATGTGTTTTTTCAAAATGAAATCGTCATTTAACAACGTTCTAATATTTTGCAGTGTTCTTGATTTCATCCACATGCTTTCTTAGCGATCTATCTTTTTAATTCTAGGAGACCTCTAATACATTATCTGTTGGGTAGATTTCACCAACAGATTTTCTACTGTTAAAAAATAACTAGACTACCTTGGGGGAGATAGTTCACTTTTTAAGTTTCTTCTCTCCAACTTTTATCTCTATCTTTTAATGAGATTTTAAAAAATGTTTTATTAGAAGTTCCACTCTTCCTCACTTAATTGACCATTAGTACTATTATAGGTGCAGAAGTTTTATATTAGACGAAATTGCATATTCAAAAATTAAAAGCACCTCATAAGAACTATGAATAGAGATAACACCTTTCTATGCTAGAGACAAATCTCTAATACTGGTCTTTATACTCACTGGCAATATAAATCCATGCCCTACTTTTCTAGAGTCATCTTATGAAGCAAAGTCTTATATTTCTCAACCTCTTCTTTCTGCAACAGTATTTTCAATACAGCCTTATTGTAAGAGAACAAAGAAAACCGGAAGTGTTTTTGTCTGAAATAATAAGACATAAGGGAAGAATTTTGAAGCCATGAGAAGAAACGTATTTGGTTTTGTTATGTTTTAGTCATCATCAGAAGGCATCTTGTGTACAGTATATGGATTCAAATTTCAATCAATCTATAGCTGTGGGACTAATCGTGCATCACAGGGTCAACATACTAGAAGTGGGTAATGTGATGGCCTGGGATTCAGACTCAGATGCTGAACCTGAGGGATTCCAGCCTGCACAGGATTCCCTGCCTCCAGAACCAGCAGAGCCGGGGCTAGGGCCTGAGTCAGAAGGGGCCTCACCTGTGCTGGATCCTCAGGTGCAGCCATCGGCTGAGTCTGCTCTGGCTCCTGATGGGAGGACCCATTGCCTGCAGGTGCTCCACTCCCAGTCCTGTCAGGGGAAGCTGAGGTTGCCTCTGGGTCCGGTAACCCTCCAGCCTCTCCTGAGCTGCAGAGGCGAAGGGCAGAGAGGCGAAGGGAACTAAGTTCCCGCAGGAGGAGTGCTCGCCTCCAAGCCAGGAGAGGAGAGTCACCTGAGGATCGGAGCCACCCTATGCCTCATGGCAGATAAAAGCCGGCCAGCCCCAGCCCCAGCCCCAAGTTGCAGGAGCAACATTGTTGCTGACCAGTTGCTGCCAGTGTTCCTGCTTGATACCTGTCCTGCTTTCCTGCCTGAGCTCCTGACCCGCCTTGGTTCCCTGCTTACCTACCCGTTCCTGACTTCGCCTGACTCCCTGCCCTGCACCCTGCTTCAGTGATTTCGGACTGCCTTTACGTTGTACCTCTGACCACGGACCGGACTTAGACCTCGCCTTTTGGATACCCCACGGGACCAGCACAGGTAATTAAAGCACTATAGGCCATGAATCATGCCTTTCTGGGATGACAGCAGTCTGAAAGGAGCAACCACTATTGCTCTCTAGCATGTGGGACTAGCTCCTGGGAGTGGCCTCCCTCTGGGAGCAAGCCACCCTAGGAGGCACAGGATCAGATGGTGTTCAAGGGGGAATTGTATGGGGAAAGCATAAACGGGGGGCTGGATGCATGATTTAACAAGTTTTCAAGTTGGTGAAGTGGGTGGCAGGGACGGAGGCAGCACACAACGCTTGGACCATGTCGTAAGTGATTTTAATTATGTGTTTCCAGGCAGGTCTCCAGGATTTTCCATTATCTCTCTGCCTGGAAATGGGTTAGGATGGACTTTAATGAGATATTCCTAGGTACAAAAGTAAAGGTAAAGGACTCCTGGATAGTTAAGTTCAGTCAAAGGAGACTATGATGTGAGGCGCTCATCTCACTTTCAGGCTGAGTGAGCCGGCATTTGTCCACAGGCAGCTTTCCGGGTCATGTGGCCAGCATGACTAAACCGCTTCTGGTGCAACAGGACACCATGACAGAAGCCAGAGTGCACGGAAACACCATTTACCTTTCCACTGCAGCGGTACCTATTGATCTACTTGCACTGGCGTGCTTTAGAACTGCTAGGTTGGCAGGAGCTGGGACAGAGCAACGGGAGCTCACTCCGTTGCAGGGATTTGAACCGCTGACCTTCCTATTGACAAGCCCAAGAGGCTCAGTGGTTTAGACCACAGCACCACCTGCCTGTCTGCCAACATCTCAACGCTCCTACCCACCCCGTAGCATTTCTCACCTCACTCTGCCCAATGGTAGGGCCCTGATGGTCTTCTGTACATTTTCTTACAGTGTGGGTGTGGACGTGTCATCAGCTGGTTGTATGTTCCTGCTTCCTGGTTATAAATTATTGTTATTATTCCTCTTCTTCCTGGAACTGATTATGGGCTTTCAGTGGTTTTCTGCGTGTGTGGGGGTTTTTTTTGGGGGGGGGGTACTCTTTTCTTCTGATTGTAAATTCTTTTAACTGATTTTAATATAGTGTTTTTATACTGTTGCAATCTTCCCCAGAACCTTGTGGTGTGTAAGACAGGCAGTGGATAATCATAATGATAATATCTCAAAATGTAGGAAGCTACTATAATTCTGTACTCTTGGACTCAGGAGCTTTTCTCTGGAGAGATTCTCATTTGCAATGGAGGCAACAGGGATGTATACATTGAGACATGTTTCATTCATCTGTTTTAACAGCCACTATAGATTTAGTCCTGACATGCTTTCTGAATGTTGAGTAAAATATTTTGCAGTGCATTTACATAATTTCAGAATTTATTGTTAAATGACCCTCTGGGTCTTTTCTCTTTGCCCATTTTAGATTACGGTAACGGGATCTTCATTAACTTATACTTATGTAAATGTGGGAAATCAGAAGTAATAAAAGTTTATGCCAATCATTATAGAAATTGAATAGCTGACACCACATTTTAGATAAACCATAAATATTTTATTTAGCTTTAGTCACTCTTCCTGGAACATAATCTAGGAGCATGCCTTTAGATATGCTAACAAAATGCAAAAACATTACTGGAAATGAATAAAGTATATAGTCATCATGGCAAGGACATAATGAATCAAACTATATAAGACCATGATGCCTTCGATAGCTTCAATGGATTTCTGCAAAAATAATAGTAACTCTAATTGGAGATTTCTGATAATATTTGGTTCCTGTTACAGAAATAAGTGGAAGCTAGATAAAATTGATATGCCAGTCATTTATTTTTTGCCACTGTGTGGGACAAATCAAACCAGTCTACTGTCAAACATAAGTGAAAGAAGTTAATATCTTTGAAACATCTTATTAAATTAGTGTAATATAAATTCAAGGCACCTAGAAAGAAACGGCTGAATAAAAGGTACAGATGAAATATTCAGGTTGGAGAAAAGTGAATAATGCTGAAATGGACCACTTTCTAAACTCAGTTACAAAACAACCCCAAAAGACTTGAGTTCTCTGCATTAACTGCTAAATCTTATGCATATCTACTAGGAAATAAGCTCCTTTGTGTTCAGTGGGGATGATTTCTCAGATTATGTATGTTTAGGATTTCACTCTAAGCAATCTTATACACAGTGCTATTTTTCTAGAAAAAAGAGGTGCCAGAGCTCACCATGAACTTCTCCGTTGTTCTCTTAGATTGGCGATGTGCCCACCTGAGAGATGCCAGAGGTGAACTCAGGTAAGATTTGGCTGAAAAAAAGTCCTGCTTATACATGCTTACCTGGGAGTAAGCCCGTCAAATTGACTTAAACTTATTTCTCAGAAGGCATCTGTAGGACTAGAACTTTACAGTGCAATCCCAACTACTGCTGCATTCACGCAGTGGTTTTTTTTGTGTGTGTGTCCCCCAATTTCCCTGTTAGTTTCCTCATTAAATCTGAGCTTTCACAAAACATAGCGCACCCCTCTTTCAGAAATATAGTGGAATGTAACTCAAGCTTACTGCTCATTCCCATGCTGTTTGCGTCCAGAAAAAAAATATGTTTGCAAATAACATGGAAATGAGCGGTGAACTTCTGTTATATGTATATGTTCCACTGTATTTCTGGAAGTGGCATTTTAGAGAGAAATTATCCTGTAATATACACCTTTTCGTATGCAATTTTGCGCAATATACACATTTTTGCATATTTCCCAAACGTTTTGTCAGGGGGCTGCCTCCCCCTTCCAGCCCGGCGTTGAGTGGCTATAGAGAGCAGCCCCCCCATCTTGACGACTGATTCCTCCTCCCCCTCTGGCAAGAGCAGTGGAGAGGGGGAAGCGGTGGTAGGGCTCCAGCCAAGCAGGCAGAGACCTCGCTACGAACAGGGGGAAAGGAAAAAGAGAAGGACAAGGTGCTCTCGTTTTCCCAGATGGGCTTCCTGGCGGGAAAATAGAGGAGGAGTACTTCCGGATTCTGAGAGTGATGGATGAGACATGTTTACGACGTGCTCTGCATTGTAAAGTAATTAGCCTAGATTAAAGCATTTAAGCTTTATGGCTCGGACTCATTCTTCGAATGGCCAGCGAAGGGGGGCAGCCCAGGCCCCCTGACATGTTTGTATAAAATTTTTATTATGTTATTCTTATGCGTCTTTTTGTGCACATTACCTGGCTGGAGAACAGCATCCAAAGAATCAGAGAACGGCAATTGCCATCAAATTGCTGCATTTTGGTGTACAAATTGTTTCAGAAAGTGGAAATTAGGTAGATTCGCCTTTAAATGTGAACAGAGTCAAATTTCTTCCCCATCCCTAGTGACAGAGTATGAACATGACGGAGACATTTCACTAGAACTGTCTGTAGACTTTAGCTACATGGTGTCCCAACAATTATGCACTATTTATTACAACTCCTTGCAACTAGGGAGTTTGGTCATATTGGCCTTACCATGTAGCCTGAAGCTATTGACCTAGCGTTAACAGCAGTGGTGGAGCAAGCCGATTGGGCACCTGGGGCGGTGTGCGTGCCCTGCGCCCAGGGGCCAGCCGCCCACAGAGACAGGGCAAGATGCTCAATGGGGCCTCTGAGGAGTCTGCCTGCCTCCTCCCACTCAGCCACCCTACAGCTGTGGGGGAGGCAGCAGGCAGACCGTTTGGGGCAGCGCGGAGCCTGCAGGCGCCCAAGCCACCGCGTCACTCCCAGGCGCGCTGCAGGCCCTGCGGTGAGTGCCACCCGGCATTTTGTCACCCCCCTCAGTGGTGAAGCTGTGCCTGTGGAATATTTCGCATGTTGTGCTAATCAGAATGCTTAACCTGAACTGATGAAGCTATATAGCGAAACCTGTGAGTAATCCGGAGGACAGGTCTTCTTCGTCCTTCTCATGTGCCATCTGTGTTGATTTTGGCTGGATGGTGATGTTGCAAGACTCATATAAATATGCTTCATCTACTATTACATCCATGAGATTTTTGCTTTGAACCGTTGAAGAATTCTACTATCTACTCACCATCAACCAATTGTGAACGTTTTGTTGGCACCAAGATTTTGTTGCTATACCCAACCTATTGCTGAATGATTCAGTCATGTGAACATTATACATTCTGTTATATCACGCATATATGGCTTGTTAATCATGTGGCTTTATTGAAAGACTATTAGTTTTTCAGAAGAGGATTCCAGTAAATCTTTTATTATAGTTTCAGCCATTGTGTGGTGGTTTTGGTTGTTTATGACACCTAGGGTGGACCACCCCCACTGCATCCCCTTCCTCCTCCCCTGGTTAACAGTCATTGTACAGAAGGACTCCTCTGGCTTACTATTGATTATGATCCCTTTGATCCCTTTGATCTACAGCTGCAGATTGTGATGCAGAGAACAATACATTTACATTCAAGCTCACCCATAGCAAGTAATTTGAACTGGAGGAGAGAAAACAGAAGTAAATTCTAGAGGTGTTTTTTTTTTGTCTTAAGAAAGGCAAACAATAAACAGATTTGCCCCTGATTCCCTTCACAAAACCATTTATTCATGTAAGAACTAAGACTCCAAGAGAAGCATGTGCTGCTGTCAGATAACCGTCAGCACAGAAAGGCTCTGGAAGGAAAAAATAAAATAAATTGATTGTCTTCAAAGACAGAGGAAGCATTATCATTTTACATATCGTATTCCATAATGTGTTTAAAATGGCAGGACAAAGCCGCATTTTAGGAACAGGTCTTGGTTTCTGAAGGAAAAACAAGTGAGATTCTTTTTTTAAAACGGTTGTAGAAAATGTGCGATCAGTTGGTTAGCAATGGTATGCCGAAATTATCTCATGTTGTCTTTCAGCTTGTGCGGTGGAATTAGTTGAGAACATTCGCCCCAATCCTCAGTGCCTGGTCAGTCAGGGTAACCTGCCTCTTAGTTACCATGGGGATGGGAAACCACTGCTTCTCCTGATGTTTTTGGACTCCAGCTCCAGTCACCATTGACCTTTGACCGTGCTGGCAAAGGCTGATGGGAATTGAAATCCAACAACATCTGAAGGGCCACAGGTTCCCCAACCCTGAGGAAAAATGCCTCGTTCTCAGTGAGTTGGTGTGCCTGCATTGGGGACAAATGAGTTTGTCTATTTGTTTTATTTGGATATAGTGGAGGATTCCCTCAGGTGAATTCCATGCTGAAGTCTGAATCGGTATGGCCCAGTGGAAACGAGACTGATGAGGCTATTCCAGAAGTGGAATTGGCTCAAATGAGCCTTTAATACAAGGGAGTGGAGAGTTTGCAACCCATGGGAAATGAGCCAAATCTGGGATTTATTCCATTTGTAGGAAAAGGAGGGTTGTGCTTCAGTTTATGCTGCTTTATATAGTTTTATAATGAATGTTGTTTATGTATCAGGAAAGCTCTGTTTGATCCTTTCTGCGGTATAAATACCCCAAATAGATGTACTTATGACAGTAACGGCACGATTTCCCTCTCTGCTTCTTTATAGTATCAAAGTAATGAGAGGGTCCTCCAGGGTGGGAGTAATACCCCAATCTTTCCCCCTTGAATAGCTGCTGTAAGAAGCCCAGTTTCCTGAACTGACTACTGGAATGAAGACCTATTCCTTGATATGTTATGTTAATAAGCTGAGCTGTTTTAGCATATGTAGGTCACATCTGAATCCAGGCTTTTCATAGAACTTAAAATCTTTTTGTGTGCGCATCTCACTGAGCTCCTAAATCCATTAACTTTCAGTAAGACCCACTTAATATTGCTTCCCATTGCGATGATTCAGAGGACTGAAGAAAGGGAGGAGATAATAAATGCTGAAGAGAATAAGCATTAAGGAAAGCACATTTAATCTGAAAGCCAAGAGGAAAACAGTGCAGATTTATCATGCATGGGAAACAGGAGAGCAAATCACCTACCCAATATGAGATGAGATGGGGGACAAACACTTCTCCCCATTTTTTGTTCTTCCACGGCTTGGTTCTGCCTCCTATTGTCCTTGCCTCCATTTCATATTAAGAATGTCTACTCAAGTCTGGGTTTGGCGCATGGACTCATTGCCTCCATTTGTTTATTCCCCCCCTTCTCTATGTGCATAAGCAATCATGTGTTTTAACAATGTGAGCTTTCTAGGTTGTTGTTTTTTTAGTCTGCACTCATTTGTATAATGATGTATAAATTTGCATCAGTAAAAAAGCATGGGTCTTAATGGGGTGGAGAATCATTTATTTATTCCAAGGCTTTATGAGCCATTTTTCAGGGCCATGCCCTCACACAGCAATTTACATAAAAAGAAGGATACGGATTTATGCTGGATACGTGAGAAATGTATCCATTACTGTATGAAAGCTGCTCTAAACCACTTAAGCCACTTTCATTCTTAGGAAAAGGCCTCCTCAAATCAATATATTTTCAAGGCCCTCTGAAAAGGCCCTCTGCACTGTGGGAGTCAAGTAATCCAATCCAGAGTTTCAGAACTATGGAGCCACCACTGAGAAGGCCATGCCTTTCCAGGTTTCTAAAACAAATGGGGAGCCTCTAGGGATGGACAAAGGTTCCCCACTGCAGAAGTTGTTCTTCCATGAGTTGGAAGGTGTTGAGAATAGAGACCCAGGTGACAGAGTTATTGCACTCATCCCTGCTGCCTTACTTTACTAATTATAACTCTTGAAGAACAACAGTTTTCTATGATCCAGAAGGACTACTTTGTTGCAGTGCTCTTTGGTTACTTCTGAGTTTGTACAGTATATAAACACATATATACACATATCTTGCTGTGAACTTGCTGCCTGATCATGATGCCCAATTAGAGTCTGAGATTTGACAAGAGAATGTCCACAGCATGCAGAACTGTGAATGGACTTTGAAATGAGCAATTCACTTGTAGCACTGGCGTCATCAATGATTTCTTGCATGCAATAAATAGTTGGCTACAACCCCATGTCCCTGCCTGTTTCCCAAATTCAAATCTTGGCAAATCACTCAGTTTTACTCACAACCAACCAACTGAAACTAATAGACCCTGAGCTAGTCAGGTCCATTAAGTTCAGTTGCTCCAACTCTGAGCATGGCTAACATTAGATGCAACCCAGAGAGAACTGCAAGTTGGGTGAGGTCACCTTAGAGATGCAGGTTGTATTTCTGGGCATGTGACATGTAGCGGTTGATGTGCCTGATTCGGCAGGTGAGCCTTAGCTTGCACTTAAGCTCTTCTTGAATATTTGTGTGTAAAGGAAAGGTGACAAAAGTGGCATGATAAGTGTCAGGGACTGTGCTGACAAGGGCTTCACTGAGGAAGAATGGTGGGAGCCTCCCCCTCCCCCTGATCCTGATCCTGAATCTTCCCAGGAGCAGGAGGACAGCATAGATTTGGAACAGTGGTTTGCAGAGGGACATAGTTCAGAAGGCAGAAGCTGGGAAATACTGGATGGGGAACAGCTAGGAGAAGAAACACTAGGAGAGAGAGAGTTAACAGATTCACAGTCTC
This sequence comes from Darevskia mixta, assembly GCA_034641385.1. Taxonomy (NCBI): domain Eukaryota; kingdom Metazoa; phylum Chordata; class Lepidosauria; order Squamata; family Lacertidae; genus Darevskia; species Darevskia mixta. Next base: position 11,587,740 of record JAWWNH010000105.1, read on the forward strand.
TGGATAGCATCCACCCCCTTTTCCAAAGTCACGAAGAGCTCAGAAAGTGTCAGAACAGAAAGCACAGAAGGTACAAGCTCAGATTACAAAACGTAGGAGTGACGTAGATTAATAGGGACGGAGGGTGGAGTGTCCTTTAATTGGGAGCACCACCATTTCTAGGAGATGTGTTCTTTGTTCTTTCACTGTGATTGTTAAAGATTCTAACTGGTAAGGCGTTCCTTTTGTCTGATCTCTTATCTACTGCCACTGGGGGGGGGGGAGCCAATTCCCTGAAGCCTGACAATAAGGCTCTAGCATCCTCTCATCTAGTGCTAGTTACACCTGGTAGTCCTGCCCCTGGAACCTCTCAGTGCTTGGGAAACCAGGGAGCATGTGAGAACACCAGCTTGATAAGGCCCAACCAGTCAAGCATTCTGTTGTCACAGTGGCCAACCAGTGGCTTATGGGTAGTTCAAAAGGCAGAGCCTGAGTACAACAGCACTCTCCCCAGTTGTGATTCCCAGCAGTTGGAATTCTGACCGTAGTGGAAGAACGTGGCCAATATGCACAATGCAGAATGCACAGAAACTATACATTTCCTACAAAAGAGACACAAAACTTTTGATTCCTGAGTATGCTAAAGCTATCCAATATTAGAAGTAACTTTAAAAGAGGATTAGAGGATAAAGCTATCAATATGTCTTCTGTGGATGAATTCCAGAGTTCAACTTCGTGCTGTGTGAATAACTTACTTTCTTTTGTCGTGATATATATGTTGCTGTAGGTACATTAAGGGAAGATATAATGTCTCAGAATGCATAAACAAGTTGCTTTCAGGTGTTTCCTGATTGGCAAATTGGTCAATGCCACCTGCAAGAAAATTAGTGTGTTGAATTTATTTGAAAACATAATTATCAAGAAGGTGACACTTTTTCTTAGAACTGCTTGAATACTTAAAGGCAAAAGCTTCTTTCAATAGACCTGACAGAATATTAAACAGAAAAGAGCATTATTCCCCTCCCACCCCCAGGAAAATATATCATCATCCTCTGAAGAGTATAATCATTTAATCATCCTTGTCGATGCTGTTCTAAACAAAAATCCATCAAATTTGTCAAATCTGCAGTATGGCAGAAAAGTTGGATATGCATTACGTGAATCCCTTCTAAATCCTTTTGGGATGAGATACATCACTGCTGCCATTAACTCTACAGATATGGCTCCACTTGTAATCGTTCTGCACTGAGGCTGCTATTAGGGACACTGAAGACTGTCTTATAATAGGCTGGTTTGGATGTAATGCTGATTTAGTGATGTGAGGGTGACCCTGCCTCTTTCTCTAGTGTGGACACAAAGTAGTGTTTGCAGACTTCCATTTCTGACAAGCTCCAGCTAGCTGCATTGTCCAAACCTGGACTAACTGAGCGATGGTCTTTCGCCAAATCCTAAACCATCTCAACCCCTTTGGGGACTTATGGACACAAACAAGTTCTGGGAACACTGCTCGGACAAGCACACTTCCCTCACAGCAACCTGTATGATCTCTTTCTGGCATTTGAAACTGACAATTGTTTTTTCAAGAAAGTAAGTCAAAGAATGGAAGCTATGGGATTTCTGTAAAATGAGAGTGAGTGTGATGTGAACACCTTGTATATTTTTTCTGGTACAGCACTGAGGAATGTTCCCTGTTGCTGTTAGATTGTGTGTGTGTGTGTGTGTGTGTGTGTGAGAGAGAGAGAGAGAGAGAGAGAGAGAATATCAATCAATCAATCAATCAATCAATAAAATTTATTCGACCGTCAGTCAGAAAGCACATATTATCCATACAAAAGTTAAAACATCTGGAAAAGCGTGACACTTAGAAACAGCGAAAGGTATATTATACATTTAGACCCGTGTCCATACAGCCAATTTTAGCCTTACGACGCTTAAAGGCCAAAAAATAGAAATTTGGCCACTGAGAAGGTTGTTGTTCCAGTGAACTTGTTCAGCAAATACAAAACCAGTCTTTCTCTGTCTACTGGGCTATGTTGGCATAGGAGTGGAGCTATAAGTTTTTGTCTAAGATGTGCATGGAATGGGGGGGGATCAAAAGAATATGTTCAGTTGACTCAACCACTCCCAGAGCACAGGGGCAAAGTCTCTGGGCGTATGGGACTCCCCTGAACCTTCCCCACAAAACCGCCGATTCCAGAACGTTTAACCTAGCGGCTGTAAGGAGCCTACGGTATTCCACATAGTGGATTTCCGCCAGATAAGGGGCTGGTGAAATCTGAGATATCTGTTCCCCCAAATACATCCCAGGTTTCACAAGAGCAATGTCCTCTTGCCTAGCAATATCCCTCAGTCTTTGAGAGATCACAACTTTAGCTTGGGCTAAATGTCAAGAGAATATTGCATGATCTCCACAATCAGGACCAGCAGGACATAGCTGACTTACCATGCTAAGCAGAAAGTTGCCGGAGGTAGCTGACTAATTTTGTTTTGCACCATGCCCCCCATGGCGCCCATTCTCTGTTACGCCACCCCCCTGCCCACTGCAGTTATTTTGTGATTGTGACCCTTAGCGCTTTCAGAATTTGAATTGCCCATTGGTCCAAAAAGGATGGCAACCCCTGAAGCAATCACTTGTGTCTACAGGAATTTTGAGGTACGTGGTTCCTTCCCCATTAATTTCAGTGGAGAACAGGTTGTATACGCATATTCCTTCCGCTTGCACTGAGTTGCTACCCAGTTAAAAGAATGGAGATTTCCAGGTTGGTGGAGGAGTTCCCTGCTCCACCAAAGTTCCCTGGGCTTTGCAGCTGTCCAGATTAGGGCAAAGATTAGTAGATAACACAGCGTGGCAGACATTTACTTTTCTGATGGCTACATTAGATACTTTGACACTGAGAGCAATGAGAATGCATCATGAACATAAAAATCCATTTGCTAAAAGCAATCTAAATTGATTTACCTTGGCCGCTTGAATAAACTTGACTGTAGTCAGAATAAAGGATTTATCATCTGCAATTCAACATTTCTTGGAAACAAATTTCGTGGGTGTACCCCTCCTCCTTGCACCAATTATTGCAATGTTTGCTCTTCCCCATTGTAGTAGCAATGATTAAAGAACTCCTCCAAATAGCCTGTTCATTCAAGATTCCTCCTCACTTGTTTGCACAAAGTTTACATGGTGGTGAGATTATGTCTGGGCTTCATTGAGCATTCATTCTGATTTGTTTACGGGGTGGTCATACCAAGGTGAGCATCCATTCCAGTTTGCTTGCAGGGTGTTTGCACATCTTCCCATTAATCATTCACTTTTCAACCCCTCGCTTTTCAGTGCATTCACCCATAACTTTCCTTAACTCACAAGTACTTTTTTTATATATAAAAAAGGTGGATTTGTTGTTCTAGGGCAAAAGAGCACTTTAACCGCACAATCTTACTGTTGCACACCATCCCAATTTCCGAGTCGTGTGAGATTCCAGGGGTTCCAGGCGTTTACCCTGAATTTGTGTTTCCTTTCGGGAATGAGGCACAGCAGAGACTGCGGTGTTTATATGATATACGGTTTATTTACACATATATACAACCTGAGTCTACAATGGAGGGGTTTGCAGCATTGACACTCCAAGGAAGTCTTGCTTCTCCTAGAGCTGCAGCCTCAGATTCAAACAGAAATCAAACGTTGCTCTGACTCTCTCCCCAGCTTGCTGCTTTTCCATCACTGCAACTTCCATCTCTAAACTCTGGCTTTCTCCTTCTAACTAACCGCGAGCTGGGGGCTCCCACCCATTTGCCATCTCACACAGAGCCCCTTTCCTTTGTTTCCCTTAATGGCTCATCACATGAGGAATCACTTCATCAAAAAACTTTGTTGTTCAGTCGTTCAGTCGTGTCCGACTCTTCGTGACCCCATGGACCAGAGCACACCAGGCACGCCTATCCTTCACTGCCTCTCGCAGTTTGGCCAAACTCATGTTAGTAGCTTCGAGAACACTGTCCAACCATCTCATCCTCTGTCGTCCCCTTCTCCTTGTGCCCTCAATCTTTCCCAACATCAGGGTCTTTTCTAGGGAGTCTTCTCTTCTCATGAGGTGGCCAAAGTACTGGAGCCTCAACTTCAGGATCTGTCCTTCTAGTGAGCACTCAGGGCTGATTTCTTTAAGAATGGATAGGTTTGATCTTCTTGCAGTCCATGGGACTCTCAAGAGTCTCCTCCAGCACCATAATTCAAAAGCATCAATTCTTCGGCGATCAGAAAGCTAGCCTGGCTCATATTTTGACACTTGCTGGATGCAATGATTAGAAGGGTCTAAGCCAGAGCTTTTCAACCTTTTTGAGTCCATGGCTCCCTTGACCAACTACATTCTTTCTGCAGCTCCCCTGTGGGGAGATGCGCTCCAAGCCTCAGAAACTCTGTTATGCCACCCCCATTGCAAGCAGAGCTGGCAGCCCCTCACCCCTTTTCGAACACCCTCCCTTTGGGGAGTGTTCCCTTGGCCTCCTCTCCTCTTCCCTTCTCCTTGGGAGTCCTCTGGGCAGCCACCGTCACTGCTTACCTCGCCCAACCCCAAACTCCTAGCAGTACATTTCCAGTACAGTGGTACCTCTGGTTACGTACTTAATTCGTTCCGGAGGTCCGTTTTTAACCTGAAAACGTTCTTAACCTGAAGCACCACTTTAGCTAATGGGGCCTCCTGCTGCCACTGCGCCAATTTCTGTTCTCATCCTGAAGCAAAGTTCTTAACCCGAGGTAATTTCTGGGTTAGCAGAGTGTGTAACCTGAAGCGTATGTAACCCGAGGTACCACTGTATGTGTTTTGATCCTTCTCACAAAATAGTCACAGCCTAAAGGCACCCAAATACAGCATCTTGCAGCAGTTTCCTAATAGCTCAAAGTTCTTCAAATATAATACAGCATCAGTCTCTACAATTCTGATAATAGTAGATATATTAAATTTACAATGCATTCAGGATAAGGGACATGTTTACAAGTCACAAGATCAAAGGTGGTCTGAAGGAAGCTAGTCTTCTCAGAGCATCTAGGTAAATAAACTCTCCCTATACCAGACTTGGAAAAGGACTGCCAATTTTCCTATAGTTATATCTGTCTCTGTAGTGAACTCTTATGAGATTAGGTGTTTAAAATTTAATTTTAAAAATTGCTGGTTGTTAATGCCACATAAGGAACCCAAAGTGTGTGTGCTGAGGTGATTCTCAATAGGTAGACGATTCGCTTTGTGTAAGTCAAACAGATTCATATTAATTAAGAGGCCGAAATGTACTTCCTAGAAAGGCAATCTGGAGTGGTTGGCCTACATGGAAAGGATTAATAACAGGACTTTTCAAACCACTGAATGTAAAATTTATCATAAAAATAACTTGAGCTCCCTTCCCCTAAAGAGAGACCAGGAAATAATTTCATCCCTTAGGCCTTACTGGAATGCTCAAACAGTTCCACAGTGCAATTTTCAATAACACATTTTACAAAGAATTTCAAACCTTTAGTTTCAGCCATTGTGAAGGGAAGGGGAAATTAAAAATGCTTTGTGCAGGAATGATAAAGTAAAATAATTACGACTCATAAACTAGGAACCACATGAAATTTGACAAGTGCCACAGGAGGTTTGGGCTGGGTGTTCACTAGTATGCAGATGATACCCAGCTCTAGGAATCGGTGGAGGCAGTGAACGTCCTGTGTGGGTGTCTGGAGGTCGTTGGAAGATGGATGGCAGCTAATGGATTGAGGCTCAATCCTGACAAAACAGAAATGTTTCTGGGGGACAGGGGGAGGGCAGGCGTGGAGGACTCCCTGGTCCTGAATGGGGTAACTGTGTGCCTGAAGGACCAGGTGCACAGCCTGGGAGTGACTCTGGACTCACAGCTGTCCATGGAGGCACAGGTCAGTTCTGTGTCCAGGGCAGCTGTCTACCAGCTCCATCTAGTATGCAGGCTGAGACCCTACCTCTCGCCAGGGTGGTACATGCTCTGGTTACCTGCTGCTTGGATTACTGCAATGCGCTCTACGTGGGTCTACCTTTGAAGGTGACCCGGAAACTACAACTAATCCAGAATGCGGCAGCTAGACTGGTGACTGGGAGTGGCCACCGAGACCATATCACACCGGTCCTGAAAGAACTGCATTGGCTCCCAGTATGTTTCCGAGCGCTAATCAAAGTGTTTGTGCTGATCTTTAAAGCCCTAAAGAGCTCCGGCCCTGTATACACTGAGATCCAGCTCTGAGGGCCTTCTGGCGGTTCCCTCATTGCGAGAGGTGAAGTTAACAGGGAACCAAGCAGAGGGCTTTTTGGTAGCCACATCTGCCCTATGCAGTGAGTGGCGTAGCTGGCACCCAGAGTGCAGAGGAACGAGCTCCATCAGCCCCGACCCTGCAAGGCGCTATGGCTACGGAAGGTTGTTTCTTCCTCTGCTTCTTTTCCCACTGTGCCCTGCCTCCAGCACACCACGCCCCCTGGCGCTCTCACCCGCCCACCCCAGACACTATGGGCTCACGCAATGCCGCTGACCCTGTGGAATGCCCTCCCAGCATGTGTCAAAGAGATAAGACAGCTATGCAATTTTTTAAAGACATCTGAAGGCAGCCCTGTTCAGGGAAGTTTTTAGTATGTGATGCTGTATTGTGATTTTACTATTTTTGGGCAGCATATAAATTAATAAATAACAACAACAACAACAACAACTATTATTATTATTATTATTATTATTATTATTAGAGGCCATCACCTGGTTGAAGCTAATCAGGTCTAGGTCTGATCCAGCATCTGGACTGGAGATTTTCTGGGAGCCACATGTATGGGTTCCTGGTGGAAGAAAGGCATGCAGGAGATCTATATCTATCATCTATCTATCTATCTATCTATCTATCTATCTATCTATCTATCTATCTATCATCTATCTATCATCTACTGTATCTATCATCTAGCTATCTAGCTATCAACTATCTATCATCTAGCTATCATTATATTCCTTTGGGTGCAACCAAGTTGAAACCTTAGGCCCATACTTAAAAAGTGTTAGACCTGTGTTAAATGAAAACTCTGCAGTATTAATGAGTCTAGCTTCTAAGCCTACTTACACGGTTTCCCAAACACAGTAATGTGAAACAAAGCCATTCATTTTACCTTAACAGCAGTGTTGCTACTGCTGTTAAGTTTCATTAAATTTTGGTTGAAGCAGAAAATGGTCTGTAGTTCGAAGTGAATAATTTACTATTGAAATATACAGAGCCCACTGCCCATAATCAGATTGCTAGTAGTCTTCCTAGCATTCAGAATATGGCAAAGGAAGATGTGCTAATTTTATGTTTCTCTCTCCGCCCTCCCCAGCCCACTCAAGTTTACCCAACTTCTGGCAGAGTTCCTTCACTTTGTCATTCTGATCGTGGAGAGTTAGGTGGTCTGTAATATTTAGAAGAATTAAACTTTAATAATGCATTGCATTAAATGTGGCAATAATGGAGTACAGAAATTTAACCAACCATGTCTTTAATAGAATTAAAGTTTTAGCTGTAGGTGAAATAAGCACACGCTCTCACTTCTGCCATGGTTTTTGCTGGCCTGTATATTCAATGAGTTAGGAATGAGTAATGAAATGCTAATTTAGTGAAAAACACTCATTATGTTGGGTGACCTGTGGGCAAGTTGTGTCCATATCAAAGACAGATTTTCATCACACAGATGGCACCTTCAACATAGGATTGGGATGAGGGGGAAATCTATTGATCACATCACAGAAGGCACTTCTAAAAATGGCAAGTAATTGACTATTAATGTGCTGCCACAAAAGCTGGCCCTATCAAAGGATTTGTCACGTTGCTCTTTGGAAGAAAATGAAATATGAAACATCCTGTCAGAACTGATTCGGATGTGCATAACAAGCAGAGAAAGCAGAAACACACATGATTTGACCTATTCATCTCACACGTCTCCTGCGTCACCCAAAATGGAAATCTGCAGATCTCACACACATGACTCGCTCAAGACATTTTGCCGCCTGAGGCAAAAGACATGCAGAGAGGTCATGTGCACTGAAAACTGTATCTAGCTTCAACACTGGCAACAGAAAACTGTCCTCCATGACACCTCAGGGGAGCAGGCTAGTTTAGCTGGTGCAAGACGGGTCATGTGACGCACACAGCTCTGCTCCCCCCACAGAGTGGAATGGCTGGTGAGCTCAGGAGGGACATTTTGGGGGCTTCCAATGTTACCCACCATCATCAAGTGGTCACCTCATATGAGATAATGTTAGGCATTCAGTGAAAGCAGAGGATCTTATGGATAACATAATATGAAGAACTACTTCCTTATACTGATTCAAATCAATAACTCATTTAGCAAGGTCTGCCTCTTTTGACTGACACGCCTGTCTCTCGAGTTTTGAGCAAAAGTCTTTCCGAGCTTGGCAAGCCTGTGATCCTTTAAATAGAGACATCGGCGATTACATCTAGGATAACTCATGCAAGACATGTGCTCCTCCTCTAAGCTGTATCCCTTCCCAACATCCATTTCACACTGTGAGATCTATTAGACCTGTGTTGATTAATACATTTGAAGCAACTTTAAAAAGAAACTGGGCTTTGCATGCCTTCCTTGAAATACCCCCAAACCTCTCCTATGCCTTTGCAACTACCTGCAAGGATGTCTAGTTGATAGTCTTCTAGCTCTACAGGACTGGGAAGCAGATGGGACCTGGTGGGTTATGTAGTCCAAGGGGATAGAATCCCACAGAGCGAAGAGGGAGGGAACTTCAGAGATATGCCTCAAACTTTAAACCAACAGTAACACTGCAGAGACAGTTGGGCTTCTTGCTGTAAAGTCTCCCTGGGTCCCAAACTGCAGCTAGTTTGAAGGCAACAAGGAGTATAGAAGCAACAGAAAAAATAGGTCCGGAAAAGTATAGGGTAGGGCATCTGGACCCTAAGAAGTGGAAGATCAAGATAGGAATGGAGCAGTGGGAGAGAGAGAGAAGAGCTGTAGACTCATAATCTGGTGAACCGGGTTTGCGTCTCCGTTCCTCCACATGCAGCTGCTGGGTCACACTTCTTTGAAGTCTCTCAGCCCCACTCACCTCACAGAGTGTTTGTTATGGGGGAGGAAGGGAAAGGAGAACGTGAGCCGCTTTGAGACTCCTTCCGGTAGTGATAAAGCGGGATATCAAATCCAAGCTCCTCCTCTTCTTCTTCTTCTTCTTCTTCTTCTTCTTCTTCTTCTTCTTCTTCTTTTTGTGGCTTCCTCCTTCTAGTAGCCAGCGTGGTGTAGTGGTTAAGAGCGGTAGACTCGTAATCTGGGGAACCGGGTTCGCGTCTCCGCTCCTCCACATGCAGCTGCTGGGTGACCTTGGGCTAGTCACACTTCTTTGACGTCTCTCAGCCCCACTCACCTCACAGAGTGTTTGTTGTGGGGGAGGAAGGGAAAGGAGAATGTTAGCCGCTCCTTCGGGTAGTGATAAAGCGGGATATCAAATCTGTGATTCTGTAACTCTTCTTCTTCTTCTTCTAGTAGTCAATACCACCTTTTGTGGCAAAATGTTGGCAGATCTTTAAAACAAAGCCCTGTACACAATACTACAGCTGTGTTAATGACACAGTCACTGCCCACAGCCGCAAAAATGCTCTACCATTGTATTGTTATAGCACTGCAGGGTTGGTGTTTTCAACCAAGCCTGTTTTTTTTATATCTGTAAGACTGTAGTCAACAGTAGAAGTAACTGTTGAACTGGTCAACTATAGGCTTGAGAGCTAGTCTCGGAGTAGTCTGGTCTGAAGTAGGGTGCTGGAAAAGGGACACAGAGGCTTGACTTGTGTCTGTGCTGAATCCAAAGCTACGGCTTTGGGGGACAGCCTCCCTAAGAACCTAATGATAGAGTTGGAAGAGACCACAAGGGCCATCCAGTCCAACCCCCTGCCAAGCAGGAAACACCATCAAAGCATTCCAGACAGGTGGCTGTCAAGCCTCTGTTTAAAGACCTCCAAAGAAGGAGACTCCACCACACTCCTTGGCAGCAAATTCCACTGTCGAACAGCTCTTACTGTCAGGAAGTTCTTTCTAATGTTTTGGTGGAATCTTCTTTCTTGTCGTTTGAATCCATTGCTCCGTGTCCTCTTCTCAGGAGCAGCAGAAAACAACTTTTCTCCTTCCTCTATATGACATCCTTTTATATATTTGAACATGGCTATCATATCACCCCTTAACCTTCTCTTCTCCAGGCTAAACATACCCAGCTCCCTAAGCCGTTCCTCATAAGGCATCGTTTCCAGGCCTTTGACCATTTTGGTTGCCCTCCTCTGGACACGTTCCAGCTTGTCAGTATCCTTCTTGAACTGTGGTGCCCAGAACTGGACACAGTATTCCAGGTGAGGTCTGACCAGAGCGGAATACAGTGGTACTATTACTTCCCTTGATCTAGATGCTATACTCCTATTGATGCAGCCCAGAATTGCATTGGCTTTTTTAGCTGCTGCATCACACTGTTGACTCATGTCAAGTTTGTGGTCTACCAAGACTCCTAGATCCTTTTCACATGTACTGCTCTCAAGTCAGGTGTCACCCATCCAGTATTTGTGCCTTTCATTTTTTATTTTTTATTTTTTGCCCAAGTGTAGTACTTTACATTTCTCCCTGTTAAAATTCATCTTGTTTGCTTTGGCCCAATTCTCTAATCTGTTAAGGTCATTTTGAAGTGTGATCCTGTCCTCTGTGGTATTAGCCACCCCTCCCAATTTGGTGTCATCTGCAAACTTGATCAGGATGCCCTCAAGCCCATCATCCAAGTCATTGATAAAGATGTTGAATAAGATAATGAGGAAGCAAGGTCTGTTGGAATGTTAATGCTGGAAGCCCTACCATCGAATTGTGTATATGTGTAAAGAAAACTATATCTATCTAGTCTCCAGTGACCTTTATTCCAATGAAACCTCTGGAGTCTATCATCAGAGATTGGGATGCATGCAACAATATACATGAGGGATGGGGGAACCTGCAGCCATCCAGATATTGGATTTCAACTCCCATCAGTCCAAGTCAGCATAGTCAGTGATCAAGGATGATGGGAGTTGTAGTTTCTTAGCAACTGGAGGGTACAGACTTCTCATCCCTTATTTGCACACACCGCTGAAAAATCCTTAAAAGGCACAGGAACTCTGGCATGTGGTCCACCTACTCGTGAACAAGGCAGAGCCACGACAGGTGAAAGCCGATGGCACGTTTTTTGGGTTTGACATGAATCAGGATAATGTAGACAAGGAGCCGGGAACTGCACGGCCATTGCCACTGCTTTCAAAGGGAAGTAGGATTAATAGCTCTTAATCTGAAGGTGCAAGAATGAAATGTCAGGCAGCAGCCATTATGTAAGGTCTATTTCCCTCTGCAGACAGTACCCAGTTGCTTGGGAGAGCAGCTGGTGACATTGTAGTCGGTGCTTTCCAAAAGCTAATTGAGAGCGATAGGGGTAGAAATTCTTGTGTAATATATCGCTGCACACATTTCTATTTCACCCCAGATGCTCATCATACACATCTGTTCTTTGGTTCCAATAAACAAGCCGGTTCTTCCGTCCTCCTTCCTTCCTCCAAAATTCATCAACAGCCTGGAAGACAAAGAGGCACAAGGGAGGGACAAGATGAAGCTTGTTGCCTCAATTACAAGCCCCTTCCCTTACAATTTGAAACACGTTGTTAGAGGTTACTCACTTTGCAATCCCCGCAAGGAATTTGTTCCACAAATCTGCATCACATTGTGGCATTCATATTGTGCTAACTATGACATGTCTACGCTGAAGCAGCATTTCCTGGCCCAGTCTGTGAAGTTCTGATGGTAAAATAAATCTAAAAATAGAGTGCACTCTTTTTGCTTTTGGATAAACACTGTTTTCTTTAAACAAACAAACAAACAACCTGCCAGGTTTTGATATCATATTATTGTCCTAGAGAATGAAGTAACAAAGATGTGGATTTTTTAAGCATATGTTTTTAATGGCACATGCCCAGTTCAGTTTATTTTATTGCATCACAGACATGGTATCACCCTGTGATGAAAAGTAGGTTGAAAGTATTTTAAATAAAACAAATATATAAAATCCAACACAAACATCTGTATGAAGCAATATTAAATAGCAGAACAGAGAAATTTAATTCCCTGCCCAAAAATATAAGAAAATGTATTATATATAATACATTTTAAAAAATTATATTCCTTATTCCAGTCTAAAAATATATATTGCATAATAAAAACCAAGCCAGATGGGTGGGGTAGAAATAAATTATTATTATTATTATTATTATTATTATTACAAATATGGAAGAAACCAAGGGTAGGAAGTAACCTTCTTTGGTAAAGTGCTTATTATAATTTTAACCAAAAAGCCATCCTGGTTTCTTAACAATACTTAATAGAATAACTGGCATATAGTTCTTGGCTCAGAAACTTCTAAAAGTTAAAAGTCAATAAAGGTGGGGGCGGCGGTTTGCGGTGGTAGTTAGTATTTTGTTTTCATAGCACTGAAACATAATGCTGATCATTGTGTGTTTGCTGCTCAAAATCCCCAAGGTGATGAATCTAAAACTGTTACATAAGCTGCTAAATAGTGTGGGAGAGGAATAATTCACAGCCTTATTGGTTAAGTACTTAACAGAATGAAGTAAAGAAAATAGAAATCCTTAAATCTAGCATACCAGCGTTGTGTTCTTAAATTTCTTTGGGCCATGTTGAAAAATCAGTGTTGCTGCTGCTGCTGCTGTTGTTGTTGTAGGATTGGAGTTTGGTTTAGTTCAGGCATAGGCAACCTTGGCTCTCCAGATGTTTTGGGACTACAACTCCCATCATCCCTAGCTAACAGGACTAGTGGTCAGGGATGATGGGAATTGTAGTCCCAAAACATCTGGAGAGTCAAGGTTGCCTGTGCCTGGTTTACTGTACATTATGCCCATAGGTCCAAACAAAGCCTTTGATTTTATATCTACAAAATGGAGGCCGGTAGAAGAGGGAATCTTCTTAACTGATCGAAACAGTTTCTTTGTCAATATGATGGCCCTGTTAAGTACCACCAACTGAAGAGTTTGCTGCAGCAGAGGCAGGTGGGTGTGCCTTCACCTGGTTGGGTACCATTTTACCCTGGGAAGGAGAACATTAGACCAGGTTGGCTAGGGTGTGTGTATGCATTTAGCTGCACGAGAAACAGGAGAGAGAAGCTTCACTTTTTCTGAGCTCCAAGATATGACTTCAGAGCCTTCCTCTGGAAACCTAATGGGGAAGCAATATCTGTTGGAGTGTTAATGCTATGAGCCCTCCCACCCTGTGTTCAGGTTATATATATATGTGCACTTGTTTGTTGTTGTTCAGTCATCTTAGTTGTGTTCGACTCTCTGTGACCCCATGAACCAGAGCATGCCTTGGAAACTCTCACTTTCTTCTCAAAGCTTCTCCTTGGAATGTTCTTGGCAAAATACTGGAGTGGTTTGCTAGTTCCTTCTCCAGGTAGATCACATTTAGTCTAAACTCTCAGCTATGACCTGTGTGTCTTGGGTGGCCTTGCACGGCCTAGCTCATAGCTTCTTGGAGTTATTCAAGCCCTTTCGCCACGACAAGGCAGTGATCCATGAAGGGGATATATGTGCACATAAAACTGTATATTCCAAAGACAGCAGATTCTCCATTGACCTTTACTCCAAGGAAACTGAATCCTAGGTAAGAACAGGCACCTCTGGAGTCTCTCACTGCTCAGAGATTGGGGTGCATGCAAAGACTTATACAGTTCTCATCTAAACACTAGCCATTTTAAATGTGAACCAACATTTCTGAACAATATTGGTTAGGAATCATGAAATAACCACAAAGAATGCTAGTGCACATTGGGCAAATAAATCTAAAGCTTCACTTATTCGCTAATGGCGTCTGAGCTGGTGAAAGAGGTTTTGGGGGTCATGGTGGATAGTTTAATGAAAATACCACTTATGCAAGTCATGCACAAAGCAAAATCTTGTAAAGCCAGGAAACCCCAGAACCACCTGTCCCAGAACCACCCCTACCTGTCGCGAGTGGGCCTTGCCCTCTGCTTCACTTCCTGGGCTCTGGGAAGGTCTCATGAGTCCTTAAGCCTCTTTCCCAGTTGCCCATAAGCAGTCGTTTGCCTTGCTTACTGAGCTCAAGGCAGCTTGTGCAAGGCCCTTGGACTACCCCAGAGCCCTTGAGGCTCTTCTTCCAGGGCCATGATGACAGAGTTTTGTAACAAGTATTAGCACAATACTAGAACAGCACATACCTGATTACTGTTATGCCACTCTGATCACACACTGACAGCCTATAGTCAAGGTAACAAAGAAGAAAGCTTAAGCAGCTGATCCCCTGAGCACCAGGGTTTGGTGGTGGTGGTAAGACCGGGAGCAAAAAACTCTGATACCACAGCCTCATCTCCATTCCTCTTTCCTTCCCCTCCCTCTAGCTGACCTAGGACTCAGCTATACAGATGCAAATATGACATTTTACGTGTGTATTAAGTGCATTATAGAAATGTGACAGTAGATGGTGATGGTGAGCTAATGGCAGATTCCGTGTGTATGTGTTGGTAAAGGTGTGTGTGTGCCTCTGTTAAGGTGTGCATCTTGGCTATTTGTCCCCCCCCCCCCAATTGTATCAGTAAGCACAGGATTTTGCCTCATCCCCCACTATAATTTTGTTGCTGTTGTTTAAGTCTGCACCTTATGGACAAGACCAGCCAGACTCTTACTTTCCGAAGTGTATGATTTCCCATTGGCATAATAAATAAACCAGTGCATGAGATGTCGCTGCAGATATGATTCTTAATCAGCCTTTTATGGCATATCTTTTAATGCTGCTGATTGTTGTCCACGTTTCCCATTTCTGCTCCAGATTTGAATATATTGGAACTGCAGCTTCAATTTCAGAAATAACCATCTCATTTTAGCTATAAGGCAACATTGTTATGAGTCAGAAGGCTGCCATCCATTTTGTATGTAATTCTGCATAAGATTTGCCTGAACTGGTAGACGGATTTTGTGTTTTTGCAAAGTACCTCATGTAGCTTCCAGTGTGAAATTACAAATAATTGTATTCAAGTGTCCCGGCTAATCTGCATGCAAAAGCAGGATTCTGTGTGCAGATCATCTCCAGCCATGTATACATAATGGTGCAGTATGGGATAAAAGCAATATATCAGGCACCTGGGGATATATGTGTGGTAATCTATGCTAATCCATTCATTCATTCGGCGGAATATTCTGCTGATTAGACCGAAAGATCCTTGAAGCAGTTTACAACAATACACACACACACAAAAATAAAAATACAAAATTTAATAAAATCAATAAGCAGTTAAAAAAAAACTATTGTGGAATAACTAAACCAAATACACAGACCCAACCAGCAGATTTACATCAATATCACTAGATTCCAAATTCCAGCAGGTAGAAGCCCTCATGCACAAGAAATATTGGACAAGTGTTCTGAAAGGTAGAAGTTTGCATAAGTTGGGCAGAGTTTATGGCTTGCCACAAATGTGAGGGCATCACCACCAATCCTAGTACCTTTTCACTAAACTTGAAGAGTGTGGTATTCTAAGGATGCCCTCTCTGTTGTATCTTAAAGTGTAAATCAGAGCACGAAAAAGTTCATTTTAAAAAGAAACTAGTTCTAGTTCAACATGTCCCGAAAGGAACTAATTCCAGTTCATGTTCATGCCTTTACGAAACAAACCAATCCGGTTCATGTGGCCAGTATTGCGTGTCGAGGTCCCAATAATTCACACTTCACACAGCAATTTAAGTTTAAGGTTTTTGGCATTATTTTGGCCACAACTTTATTTAAATACAGCCAATGTGAGTGGTTGCTTAGGCATTGGTTCCGACTATCTGTCCCCCGCTCTGGGACAGAAGTGACATCCGCTAGCCAGCGAAGTAGGTAAGGGTAAACACTTTAAGGGGGAGAGAACGGAACTGGGTGCCAGGCCCTCACCTCTCCCCAAATGCTCCTAGGTGCTCTTGCGTGGCCCTTGCCCCTTGCCGGGGGTACGGACAAAAGCATGTTGAGCCCCTGGATTCCTTTAATGGAATACCCTCGCAGCAGCAGCATTTGGAGGGGCAGGCACAGCCGATTCCTTAGCCCTCCACCAACCAATTTTAACCAATGCCTAACCGCAACCTTACAAGTTGTGATGATTTGCTACGCAGTAGGCAAAACCAAATGGCACCAGCCAATCAGCCCAAATGGACAAAATTCCTACCATGCCCCTGCCCCAAAAGCAGACGACCCCATAACAGCCATAGCAATGTCAATCGCAAAAGGCGCTGAAAACAGGGAGGGTGGGCGGGAGATTCGTTGCACGCAGCGAAAGAGAAAGCTCCAGGCTGCGTGCAGGAATTTCATAAAATCATAGAGTTGGAAGAGACCACAAGGGCCATCCAGTCCAACCCCCTGCCAAGCAGGAACACCATCAAAGCATTAAACGGCTATGGCTGTCAATCAACAACTTGCAACACCAACATCTCCCCAGCACCATGAGGAGCCCAATCACAACTGTGGCCATCCAGACTAACCCGCCCAGCAACAAGGGAGTTGTCTTGTTAACCCTTCCGCAACACGTGCTCTCCATGAGTGGAGAACCCGCTCTGTCAAAACTGACAGCAGCAGTCATCTTCAGTTCAGCAGGTCTACATCCACAGATCCTATAAAATGCACAGATTTTTCCTTTTTTGTGGCTTGGAACTAGGTCAGAATATCATGAAAATGAAAATGAATGGTTCTGTTCTGTTGTGATGAAATGCCCAGGAAATAAATATCACTAGTGATATATATTTTAACAAGCACTAGGTAGATAGATGCTCTCTTGCTCCTCATTGATGCCATTTGATGCCTGTCACCTCTATCCTATCATGATATTCCAAAATGGAATACCTCTAACAGATTTATATTATTCTGTGACTCACTCCATCTCTATTTTTAGAGAGACCATTCAAACTGACAGGCAGCACTTCCTTTCTGAAAGGCCAAGGTTGGTGTTGATCGTAGTCCCTGATAGCATCTCATTGTAGCATAAACAGCCTAGAATTATTCACCATCTGTATGGTTTTTCAGCTAATTAATTCAAGATTTTTGTCACTCTCTGCACTAGAGGGCATGTAACTTTAGTCCAGCAAAAGAACAATGTGTTTCTATCTGAATAACAAAGGGAAGTCCAACGTTCCTTTTTCTGATTTGGTGCTGCTTCGAAACTTCTGCTTGGAAGAGGCCAAAATCCCTGATCTTGTCAGCAACTCACATTTCTGGAAAGAAAAATCTCTATATGAAGTGGCCTG
This sequence comes from Darevskia mixta, assembly GCA_034641385.1. NCBI lineage: Eukaryota > Metazoa > Chordata > Lepidosauria > Squamata > Lacertidae > Darevskia > Darevskia mixta. The sequence goes on from JAWWNH010000105.1 coordinate 11,605,033, forward strand.
TCTTGTTGTTCAAATATATGTTGCACTGGAGGAATCCTGTCAGATGGAGATATATTAATCCTTCTCAGCACTGCAAAACAACAGCACTGGGTACTGCTCTCAGCCCTACAAGAAGCAAAAGCAGAGAATTCATGGGGTAGTTTTAGAACAAAGAGAAACAAACACCCCACACCAATTTCATTTTCAAAATTCATATTGTAAGAATGATTAACTGGTGTGTGTGTGTGTGTGTGTGTGTGTGTGTGTGTGTAAAATTCCATTCTGGGAAATAGGAAAAGCTCTGGATTGGTTCTAAATCATTGCTGATACTTCAACCCCTAGAAATAGTTGACCTAGCCAAACCTGACCAGGATGGGAGGCAAGAGAGGAGGCAAAGGTTGGTGTAGCAACTGAGTGTGAGTCAAGTCCAGGCCAGTCAAGCTGACAGCAGTGGGGCCACCTCAAGATCCAGATGCTGCCCCCTGGGGGTCATTCTGAGCTTTCAACAAAGAAATGAGTGAGTATAGGAATGCTTGGTTATCCACTGCTCCACTTCAGGCCAGCATTGTGCTTCTGGAATGGCAGGCAGCTGGCTCACTAGTTGGCTGTTGTTACTGGCATGGGAGCCAATCAGCAGTCATGGCTGGCTCCTTGAGGGTGAGGACTGCAAGCATAGACTGGACTGAATCCACCTGGCTATATATAAAGAGCCCTCAAGAGGACATTGCCCGTGTGAAACCGGGGATGTTTTTTTGGGATCAGATATTCCAGATTTCACCAGCCCCTTATCTGGAGGAAATCCACTATGTGGAATACCGTAGACTCCTCACAGCCGCTAGGTTAAACGTTCTGGATACGGCGGTTTTGTGGGGCAGATACAGGGGAGTTCCATAGGCTCTGTCCCTGTGCCCTGGGAACGGTTGAGTCAACTGAACATATATTCTTTTGACCTGCCCATTTTATGTAGATCTTAGACAAAAACTGATAGCCCCACTCTTATGCCAACTTAACCTAGTAGACAGAGAAAGACAGGTTTTGTTTTTGCTGAGCAATTTTACTGGTACCACAACCCTCTTGGTGGCCAAATTTCTCTTTTTTTGGCCTTTAAACGCTGTAAGGTTAAAATTGACAGTATTGACATGGGTCTAAATGTATAATCTACTTCTCATTGTATGTTTTAGTGTAAAGCTTTCCGAGATGTTTGGACGTTTTTTAAAATTTTGTATGGATAATGATTGTGCTCTGACTGACGGTCGAATAAACTGTATTGTATAAAGAGCCCAGGCTTTGGCCACAGCAGGGTGGTTTCTGGCAGTAAGTTTCTCACTCATCCTCCCTTGGAGAGAATCACCCTTGCTGTGGACAAAGGTTGGGTCAAAGGGATTGGGAAATAATTTTACTCATTGCCCTGGTGGGCTTGCCATCCCCTAAGCAAGGCTGTGTGTGCATTGGTTTGGATGTTGCAGCAAATTTGTCATGACGTCCCTTGGCAGGATCTGTAGTTTACATGGAGATCATCATAAGGGGCAGAGCTGATTTACTGCAAAGATAGCTTAGGAGACCAGGGTTTGTTACCATACACACCTGGTTGTCAGTAGGACCTCCAGGAGCAACCTTCATTATGGTGGGTCCTACCTGTTTGCAACTCCTTCTGCTTACCCAGCAGATGGGCTGGGAGTTATATTGGCCAGTACCCATGTTGTTTACTAGACAGATAGATGCCCCCCTGCTGTGTCAACCAGGAAGTTGTGGCTTTGTTTGAACCTATAGTCTTGACTCTCACTGGCCCTGCATTCCTGTATAGCTGTGTTGGGTGTGCAGTGAGAGACATCCGTTATATTCTGTGACATGGTGAGATTCTATGGATTAATCTCAACAAAGAGCTTTATTTCTGAATTGGAAAAGAAATCACACAAGGTAGCCAAATAATAGAAATGAATGAATGAATGAGGAGGAGGATATTGTTGTTGATGGTGATGATTTGGGATGCAATATTCTAGAATAAGGGGAAATCAATTTGCGAGAATATCTTCTGGCCACTCCAGTCACATAATAAGAGAAATCAGAGAACTTCCTGATTTGATTTGGATAATAGTCAGAAGCCCTTTCCTGGTAGCTTCTAGCATTGCACCAACAGCTTCCTACACCGGAAAAAGCTGCCCTTCCACAGAATAAATTGCAGGAGCTCCAAACTGGTTGCCTCCTGGAGCTAAATTATTGCTCTCCTTCAGATTGCACCACAGCTATAAATAAAGGGAGCAAGAAGCCACATTTTTCTGAATGACCAATATAAGATGCTGAGGTGCATTTTAAATAGCAGTTCTCTTTCTGCATCACAATCAGGCCATTTTACAGATTTCTTTCCCCTTCTTGAGAGCAGCCTCATCGAAAAGCGTCTCTTCTGAAGACAATGAGGTGCATTCATTGCTTTGCGTAGATCTTGTGGCTTAAACGTCTAGGGAATGATTCTGAACTCACTAGCTCGTGAATGAGAACCATTGAATTCAGTAGTATAGCTTTCCCCCTTCTACATCCACTTATTGCTTTTCTCCTCGACTCTTCTTCCTTGCTGTGCCTTTCAGCTTCAGTTCCCTTCTTTGCTACTTTTTTCAATTATCCTTAGTAGACAGCCCCCCCGTCGCAAGAGAAAAAAAGAAAGAAAAGGAAGGAGTGCAATTAAATGGAGCAGATATAAACTGTTCACTCATTAGCACTATACTGGCTGAAAAGAGAACAAATTCAAATGATAGTGATACCATATACACATACAGCTCTACCTAAAAATAATTGTATTCACAGTTTTGTTGTTGTTGTTTTTTAACAGGCTTTTTGCCCTGCCTTGGATTTTACAGATGATTCTATTCAAATGTTTTGAACTATAACTCCTATCAGGTGCAGCCATCACAGCCATGCTGCCTGGGCCTCATGGGAGTTGTAGTCCAAAGTGTCTGGAGGAACCAGCTTGAGGCCGGCCAATATAGGCTTTCCAGTTGAGCCAGGAGGATGTATTACACTTAGTTTCCTGTTGGCTCCGGAAGTGGTTTTGATGTCATATTACGCCATTTTCAAATTCATATGGGTGATAAACCTCTCACAAGGCCTCAGGTTCAATCCCAGGCTGAGAGAGAATCTGGAGAGCTGCTGCCTGTCATTGTAGAAAATACTTTAAAAAACAAAACAAAACAAACCTTCTTTTTCAACTTCTGAAAACCCTTATAACATACAAGCCTTATATACCCCCAACCCGGAAGAAACATCTTATGTATATACTGTACAATGTAAATGATACAGTCAACATTAAGGAGTTTTGTACAATAGTTTAGAGTTGATTTTATCCATTAAGTGTCTTAATGGCAACACTGTCCTTTCCTGTGTATAGAGTAACCATGTATTATACAGTCATCAAATTTTGTGTGGTCTTTAGTGTAGACAGTACTTAGGAATGGTCTAACTTAATGTTACCAGATTTTTTTTCAATGAATCCGGGGACACTTTTCAACTTCAACGGATTTTGTATGGGGACTGATTTGTAAATCCGGAGACTGCCCCCGGGAAACGAGGACATCTGGTAACCTTAGTCTAACTTGGAGCAGCAGAGAAAATTGCCCAACACCATCTTTATTTAGCCTGGGAGGTGCTAACATTAGATCAGTTCCCTTTAAAATGCAGACCAAATGAAATTCTCCTCCATTCCGACACTCCACTTGCCTACTTCTGCTACTTTTCTCTGATTTCATGAATACCACCACAAATTAACACATCCAGAGTTTTAAAATTATTAACAATCCCAAACGCCAAAAGAGTCTTACTAATCTGGGGAACTGGGCCACCATCATTTACCCAGATTTTCTGCTCTGATCCCCATACCTGGTGTGTCAGTCAATTTTATATTGTGAGCCTGCGGGAATTTTTTATTTTAAAATGCGTTGCAGAGCACCTATAAAATTCAACACAACACAACATGAACGAAGCACTTCCATAAGCAGAAGTTGGTGTTACTTTCATGTCATAGAACATAGCTGTAAAAATTTGTAGTGGATGAAAGAACCTTTGTAAAGAACTTGATGTTTGTCAAATGGGTAGTTTCTACCAAAAAGCCAAAGGACAACTGTGACCTTTCACTAACAGCTCAAATCCCAAATAAAATACACAGGAGAAAATGAACTGAGGGAACCTCCTAATCTATGTCTCTCTAACAGACAAGTGGATCTTAGCTTTTAAAGTCAGAGAACTTTACTGAAAAATCAAGTAGACATCAGCAGGAATTAAAGATTTGCCTTTGTCAGCTAGTTTCAGGGACATTTAAATCATTTTTCTTGGAATGCTGAAAGGTTGGGTACTATAAATTTAATATATGGGACATAATTTTATTTTATTTCTTCTGTAGAGCTGTGAAGTTTCAAGAGGGCAGGCTTATTTATATTAAATATGACAGCAGGTTTATTCAAATGTGTATTAATGTTCAGTCTACATTTGCAACAAAAGGACATGGCATGTTTTCAGCAGTTAATATATTTAATGACATTATTAACCACAGCATACGGACAGCAATGTGAGGGAAAGTGTGTATTTGAGAAAGGGAAAGTATGAATGAAAGGAATGTGTATGGATTTTGATGGATAATTTGATTAGGTTAAATATAAATATAGTAGGTATATAAGAAGGAGAATTCCCTGGATGATTAAGATCCAGGTTTGGGGCAAGTACTGTTTGGTGAGAGAACCCCAGCAGAGATTTAAAATCACAAAATATTCAACAAATGGAAATATAGGCTGTTAGATCTTTAAAATATCCGCTTCTAAGTTGCTTCCAAAGTTCCCCACTTCCCTTATCATGGAAAGAGACCACACATTTGGTAAGTTAAAAATGGTTTACTTACAAACTATTCAAAGGTTAGATTAACGTACTTTCCCATACAGTAGTAAGAAAACACAAGGAGTAAAAGTGGTAAATCTTTCTAAATTATTTGTACAGAAACACAAAAGATTCCATGCTTAACCCACTTTTTCTGTTTCCTTAGGCTTTTGGAGTTTTTAATGAGAAATCATTTCATTTTTGACTGGTTGTTCTGTTTAAAAAAACAGAATTTATGTTATAATACCCTGATATTAGTACTGATAAAAGGTGAGCTATAAATCTTCTAAGTAAATAAACATCCCACACAACTGATGCATTACTATGAAAGTTAAAATGAAGTCCTGCTATTTTCAATGGGAAATTTGAGGACATGCTTAAAATTCTGCTTGAAATCCCTGGACCTTAAAAGTTCTGAGCATTGGCTAGATTCAGTAGCTTATGACCAAAGTTATATGCACTTAAGTAACAAAATGAACCTGTTTCACTATGCTTGGACTTCAATTAGTCTTAAACATGGTTCTTTTGCTTTGAATTGGCCAAATGAATATGATTTAACATGTACATTTGAAAAATAATAATAACAACAAATTTAGACACTACTCGTATTCTGACAAGATTCCACATTAAAAGTGTTAACTTTAATGATGTGTGTCATTAGGGCTAAAAAATAGTTTATGAAGAATAATGCTGAGATCTAATGGCACAAAACCAGTCCATAATTACTAAACACCTCTTAAGTCTAATTTTTAAACTGTAGTAATTGATCCTACAGTGAGATTTATTCCATAATCATGGAAGCGACAGCATTTACAACCAGAATAAATTAAAGTAAATGAAGAGGAAAATTGTATTCTGTGTAACATTTAGTTCATTATAGGCTTAAACAACTACACCAATCCATGTTCATCAATATAAGTTATGATGCTCGCAGACATAATTAAATAAAATGTTATCACCAAGAAACAGTTTGTGTTCCACAAGCATAGAAATTGGTACATTACAAGTGAGTTGCTTGTCTTAAGGGCTTATTGGCAGTGCTTAAGAATATGAATGGCAGGCGCAAGTATGGCAATCTCTCCTGTGTTTTGATCTGGAGGTAGAAATATGACACAACACTGTTGCAAAGTGTGTGCCTTGTGGATTGTTTGCTTTTAAAAGCCATTTGCACTATGCCATTTGGTGCTTTTTAAAAATTCATTTCAGGCTCTCAAAGTCTTTTCAGCTGTTCAGAATCTTCAAAGACATTTCTGAAAGTGCAGGAGATCCTGAAATATCCTCACTGAATGTGCATGTTCTTGAAACTACGTCCAGTCCTGGCACAGATTTTCAGTGTGTGGAATGAGGACTTACGCAGGAGCCAGTGTGGTGTAGTGGTTAAGAGTGGTAGACTCTAATCTGAGGGACTGGGTTCACGTCTCCACTCTTCCACATGCAGCTGCTGGGTGACCTTGGGCTAGTCACACTTCTTTGGAGTCTCTCAGCCCCTCTCACCTCACAGAGTGTTTGTTGTGGGGGAGGAAGGGAAAGGAGAATGTTAGCCGCTTTGAGACTCCTTAGGGTAGTGATAAAGTGGGATATCAAATCCAAACTCTTCTTCTTCTTCTGCCCCATTCATGGGGGATCTGTAGGTAGGATTTTGCAGGTGGAAGTACCTTGAAACCAAGCCCTTGCAGAGCTTGTCTGATGCTCAGGGTAGGAGTCTTGTTAGAAAAAAGTTATAAACTCAAACAAAAAAGCAGCTGGTCCCTAGTGGGACCCCCCTCCCAGGTGGCTTAGCCCTCCAAGGCCCAGGGCAAGTGTACACAGCTGCCCCCAACCTCTAAGCAGGTCTGCTTGAAACCAGTGATTATACCTTGAAGCAGATGAAGACCCTAATTCTTCATGGCACTAGTTATAATACAACCGATTGTGATAGGAATATGTGCATTTGCTCAGATACCAGTTGGCATTGCCTTGTGACAGGTCATTTCCAGTGGTGGTTGTGAAATGCTTTCCCTAGTGAGGTACACCTTTCTTCATCAATATTAACTTCCAGGAGGAATTTGAAAGCATCCCTGTTTACTCAGGCGGCCGAAAAATGCTGTTCCTGGCAACCCTGAGATCACTGGATGGAATAATGTTTTTAACTGGAACTTCTTTTAGAATGTTTTAGAATATATATCTTGCTTTTGTTTTGAAATTATGGGTCCATTTACCACCCTGGGCTCCTCCCAGGAGAAGGATGGGAAACAAACAAACAAATAACCAACCAACCAAACTACGGTGGTCTGCAACTAATTCCTATCCAGTGCAGACCCCTGGTTTTATGGGACACGTGCTTCAGGGCAAGGTCTGCATTAAGGTAAAGGGACCCCTGACCATTAGGTCCAGTCGTGACCGACTCTAGGGTTGCGGCACTCATCTCGCGTTATTGGCTGAGGGAGCCGGCATACAGCTTCCAGGTCATGTGGCCAGCATGACTAAGCCGCTTCTGGCAAACCAGAGCAGCACAAGGAAATGCCGTTTACCTTCCCGCCGGAGCGGTTCCTATTTATCTACTTGCACTTTGACGTGCTTTCGAACTGCTAGGTTGGCAGGAGCAGGGACCAAACAACGGGAGCTCACCCCATCTTATTTCAAGCTGTTATGGGAGCTACTGGGGAATCTGTTTTCAGTTATGGAGCCACATTTCCTTGAGGGTAATCTATGAGAGGCCACATTCCAATGGCAGGTAGGCCTGGAGCGGAAAGTGACTTGAGGGCTCATGAAATTATGACTGCAAGTTTTGCACCCCAGTTTTATGGACTCACACCAAAAGCTCAAGCATGTGGGAAGACATTTCAGTATCTTAATTTATCCTACTAGGATATCTCAAGATTACTGCAGCCTTTGGCAAACAAAAGAGTCAACGCTGCTACCAGCGTGGAATATTGAAAATGTAGTACTTAGTGAAAATACTGAGAAGTCTGTAGAAACCATACCTTCACAGTGAAGTTTTCTAAATGAAAAACTGATCATGCTCACCTCCTGTTGAAATTAGTAATTATGTATTTGGTCATACACACTGCAATTATAGCCAATGAACTGTAGAACTCGATTCCATTTTGTAGTTACTGCTTTATCAAATGTTCATGTTAAGAAAATAATAATTACACAGAGACTGTATCCAGCATTCTCTTTCAAGCAGGATCAGTGAGATGACTCTAGAAACAGGCGTCTTGATTTCCTATGCAGGTTCCTTTCCATCATTATATCATTTTCTGTGCGGCTTTGCTTTCCTGCCTGTAAATTAATAGACATGCATTTTAATTTCTGGCGTTCTTTTTGTTTGTTTGTTTAGCTTAGCAGTTTATGGAAACAGGGAGACAACTTTTTTTTTGCCTTGTTGGGATCAGAGCATTCTTAGATTTTCACTAAACATTGACAAAAGGTTGAAAGAGTGCATTTGAGTGGAGATTTGGTTTGGTCGAGGATGTAGCCTGAAGATTTAATTAGTGAGGGTTCAATGGGTTTAGATTCTCAAGATTTGTTCTTATGGGATTTATTTATTTATTTTTGTACACATTGTGCCCTGGAGGAATCTGAGCAGGTCCAAGAATTCATTGCCATCCTTTCCACAGTAGAATGCAACAGAGACCAATTTAAGATTCCGCTTTTGGTCTTTCTCTGGCTCTAATTAACTGCAATACAGAATTCCAAATGAGTGGGATGTTTTTAACTTGATGTGTACTTAGCTACTCACAACCGATAGGTTTAAATTTACGCAGTGCAAGTGTTCCACTTGGTAAAAAAAAGTTCACGTGAGCTCTGGGAACAGAGAAGATAACCCAGCTCTCCCACATTATAGAGTCATTAATTAAGGAAAACGATGCTGAAGTTTGCTCAATTACTAAATTGTTGATTCATTCAGTATAATACATTGCTTTTTTATAATTACTTCACAGGTTCACCATTTACCATTCAGGTCCAAACAACCCATTGCGTTTAATGCATAGTAAAATTAAGAGCCAAATAATATCCTATAATAAACAGGTATGAGTCTGTTAACATGTTAAATAGGGGGAGGGGAGTCTATGATTAAGACGGTGGTAAGACGGGCTGAAGAAAGTTCCCCACTCTGCAATAAAACAAAATAGTGCACATCAATTTTAACAGCCTGAGCAAATAAAAATGTCTTAGCCAAAAAGAGTACAATGTTAGTGCCATTCTGCCTTCCTTTGGGAGGGCACAAAAGCAGAGACTTGGAACATGCTTTCCCTATACTCCTTTTCTCAAAGCCTGGCCTTGGGCTGGCAACTCTCTAGAACATTGCAAGGCATTTCAGATGATAAAAGTGTGTCGGCGGCCATTAAATCACAACCTGACGGCAGTTATGTGTCCCACAATTCCTTTGCAATTTTCTCCATTCAGTACTTAAAGTTTGCTACTGATGCCTTTGCCAGCTGACCTTTCCCCCCGCTTCAGTTCCAGAAAAGGCATGAGGGCTGCAACAAATTTGTGGGACTCCAACGTTTCTTGAGCAGCATATGCTTAACTGGCATTGTCTGTTTCAATCTTGCTGGGCTTTGGCGCTTTCTGCTCCTCCTATAATGGCAGATCGCACACTTTGTTTCCCTAACTGGAACGGAGTTGTCACTGCGTAACCACAGTTTTGTGGCCAGTGAGCTTGGTTTTCTTTGCTGCAGATGCTGGGTTGACCTGAGAAAGTCACTACCTACCTGTTTATTTGCAACCCTGAGATTGTAAAGACATTAGCAAAGTTAATAAAACAAGCGTTTGGAAAACAAGCAGTTTGCAATGACTTGCATCAACTATGTAAAAGGTAAAGGGACCCCTGAACCTTTGGTCCAGTCGTGTCCGACTCCGGCGCTCATCTCGCTTTATTGGCCAAGAGCCAGCGTACAGCTTCCGGGTCATGTGGTTAGCATGACAAAGCCGCTTCTGGCGAACCAGAGCAGCGCATGGAAACGCTGTTTACCTTCCCGCCAGAGCGGTTCCTATTTATCTACTTGCACTTTGACATGCTTTCGAACTGCTAGGTGGGCAGGAGCTGGGACCGAGCAATTGGAGCTCACCCCGTCGCAGGGGTTCGAACTGCCGACCTTCTGATCAGCAAGCCCTAGGCTCTGTGGTTTAACCCACAGCGCCACCTGGGTCCCCTGCATCAACTATGATTCATGCGCAAAACTGCTGTTACTGAAGCTGTTCGTAATTAGCATTGACCCAATGCCAGTATGTTAAATTTAAATTGGGTTCCTAGACTGGAGGTATTCTACCCAGAAACCCCAAAGAAAAGGATGCAGGCTCCCAGGGAAAATAAATGCAAGAAATTCCCTTTATTGAAATGCAAATGAACATAGGAATAGCCTCAGAAATAAAGAGGCTGCAAAGAACCGCATCCAACACAATGTTTCTTAAACATTTCCAGATTACACATGATTTCATTTCACCAACCAAAGGAACACAGCAATCTGAGCAGTTGCAACCCAGTGTCATCATCCTGAACTAATCAAAATCTTTTAGCTCTTCAAATCAGCCTACAGTTCCTAGGAGTCTTTCATGGAAGCCATGGCTGTGAAAGTGGCATGAGAGTGCTTTAAATGTATGGTGCAGATCTGACCTGTTCCCTAATAAGTGTGCTTAGAGTATTAGATTATAAGCTAGTTCTTGCTGCATTGAATCCCCTTTGTGCAAAAGTGCATATGAGTTTCTTAAACATTCTGCCAAATGTATTAATTATAATGGGGTCATAATATTGGTAATTTATATCGTGTGATGCTTTAGAAGCAAGATGTTTTGCAGGTGTCTTCAAATCAAAAAGAAACACACCTATAACATCAAGAACAAAAAGGGCAAATGAAGAATCAGGCGCCGAATCAGCCACCTCGATGTGCAAATGACAGGAAAGTCAAAACTATTGGTAAGCACAGTTTAGGCAGCCCTGAATTATTAATTACTAGATTACTAATTAACCCTTAATTAACTTGAAGAACTCATTACTGCGAAACACCCTTAAGGCCAAATAATTTAGTAAAATTCCAACCTATTAGAGTCGGCTTTTAAGGAATAATGAGAACATCCATCGCTACATTAGACGTGCCTTGGAGCATAAAGTCAGCTAACAAATTGGTTTAGGGAGGAAGGTCTCTTGTGGCCAGATGATGTCATAATTGCCAACTATCCTGTGTTGTCTTTTTGAAGGAGTTTACATTGGTGGCTTTGTTTTGTTCTGCTGCATACAGTAGTGTGAAAACTCAAAAGGGAACCTAGGAAGATAGTTTATTCTAATCAGGTATTGCCTACTCCAGTAAGTGGCTCTGTAGCCACTTCTCCCATCACTTTCTAGCTACCTGAGCCTTGTGTGTTAGAGATGCCCAGGACTGAACTGGTGCTGTAACCACTGAGCCATAATAGTCCTCACACCAGCACTGGGCAATACATTTGAGGGGCAGAATGGAGCTACACTCAGTGGCTCCACTCCCTCTAAAACATCCCATTTATCTGGACCCCATTGTTCTCCATGCTTTGGAGGGGGAAGGTCTGAAGCAGGGGGTCTAATCTGTGAAAATATGTGCAAGGGAGGTAAGGGGCACTTATAACACAGAATATGGTTGGACTTTTAACTGGGACATCTCCAAAGAAAATGGATGTGTTGATTTACGCATAAGTGAGATTCCTGGTACTGTACTCTTTTACAGGAGCTGAGGAATTCCTGCCCATTCTTCCCCAGCCCCCAATTTATCTGCCATCTTTCTCCCATCATGGAATTCAAGGGTTTCTCCCAGCCACGAAAATAATTGAAGAGAGAGGGCTATGAAAAGACAAACGGTGATAAAAAAAACCACCCATGTCTTTATAAATGATAGAACTGCATTGAAGAATTGAATCGCATTTCTGCCAGAAAAAAAATGCCCTTGACATTTGTTCCACTGCCATTGTGGCACATTCCAATGTGTGCTGAAGGCGAAACCAAGGGAGCTATGGAAGAAAACAGCTCAAGCCATCTTCTATATGACCTTCAGACCTCATTCACTGTGATGCAGAGAAGAAACTCTGAATCATTTTGTTAATGGCTGGGGTTACAGAAGCTAATTAACACTGAACTACCAAGATCAATGGTGGAAGTAATTGGGTTTTCTCTTCGTATACCCATAGCCAAGAAAGCCAGTTTTGAGGGAAGAGGAAAGGGATAAGAACGGAAACACGTGAAGGAGGAGAAATAGAGTGATGGTTAGATTATTAGGACTTTGCACGCACTCACTTGGCTTCAGTGCTGTGCACTGAGAAAGGCAACCACAACTTCCATCATTTCCGCCAGCTTAGACAATTGTCAGGAATGATGGCTGCTGGAGCCCAACAACACCTGGCGACCCAAGACTGAAGAACACTGTGCTATACCACTCAACAGTTTCAATTCAAGTTACCACTAAATGTTGCCAAAAGTGCATTTGTGGGTTCTTCCTGAGCCAAAACAACAAAGGATTTTAACAGGAGCCCAGAATGTTTCGATAAGATCAGCAATATTTCTCAAAAGGCGTTTTCTTAGTTTTAACAGCAGCAGCAGCAGCAACAACAACAACAACAACCCATCTGGTTGCCCCAGCCACTCTTTCATGTCTTTCTCATCTCAGGATTATCCCGGAGTCACTAGCCAGTGTCTTGCCTGGTAATTTTTCTGGTGGGAATAAAAAATCCTGATGAACCCAATTTTTGGATTCTACCATAAAAGTGCATGAGGGATGGCTCCGTTGAAAGCAGCTCCATCATCTAGGTTCCCTGACCTTCTGTCAATTGGTGCTCAGACATGATCAGGGCTGATTTGACTCTTACTGGTCTTCTACCCTCTGAGAATAACATGAAGCAAGCACTGGGATTCATAGGAACATAGAATCTGCCTTATGCTAAATTAGACCATTGGTCTATCTAGCTTATCTAGCTCAGTATTGGCAAGTCTAGCTTATTATTCTACTTTCATTGTACAGAAATAGTTCTCAAAATCTTACTTCCCTGCCACCCAAACTAAAAATCTTGGTTTGTTTGGCTGGTTTAGACCTATTTGAACCACTGTGGAGTATAATTAACTGCTTGGCACATATCTGTGCAATATTTAGCTACTGCCTCTTCCCTCCCCTTTTGCAAAGCTTGCCATAGATTTGGGGGGGGGATATGCATCTCATTCAAGTTTGCACATGGAAAATTCCTCTGAAGTTCTTCCTGGTTAAAAGTAGCTCTAAACCTTCCATTTTGAGGGGAAGGTTGCATATGTGCATAGCTCAATAATGGCTCAGCAAAATGTTAGCAAAGATTAAATACAATTAAGTCTCACACTTTTTCAAAATTAAAAAAACCCACAATAAATGTCTAATAGATCTACTTGGATGTGGCCATGCCTTCTGGCTTTAGTATTGCTTTTTTCATCGCCTTTCCAAATAAGCATATAAATCAATTTCTTCCTTAGTTCCAGCTGAGACATTGATTTCAACTTATAAATCCAGAAAGCTTCTTTCTCTTCTGTTCTATTTTATCTATTACTTCCTCTCTTTAATTACAGCAGATGATCTATTGCTTGGATCTGAAATTGGACCACCAAATATTTCAAACTATTAACATGACGCAACCCCAGGGATGCTATCTCATTATTTCTCACAGCACGTCCGTGCTCTAGCATTCTTCTTCTTCTACGTATTAAAAAAATTCTTAGCGATGTCCTCAGTAAAAATTAAAACCATTTAGACATTGTGTTAAATGAAAAACATACTCATGACGGCACTCACCATATGAAACTCCCTCCACGATTGAGGATGATGGAATGCATTCCTTATAGTAATATAACTCCATTTTGCATAGCCTGTGCAGAAAGATTGTCATGATGACATAGGTACTTTGGGTGAGATTAGCAATTTCCCTCCAATCCCTGGAACAGAGCGACTTTGTACGTGTGCATTGGGGCTTAGCTTTCTCTACATGGTGCAAATAGTCTGGACCCTATTCTGGAGATACATAGGTGTGCACCACAACAAACATAAGAACCATCAAAGTATATATCGAGGCCTAGGACCCTCGTACCTACGGGACCACCTCTCCTGGTATGTCCCGCAGAGGACCTTAAGGTCCACAAATAACAACATTTTGGAGGTCCCGAGCCACAAGGTTGTTAGACTGGTCTCAACTAGGACCAGGGCCTTTTCAGTACTGACCCCAACTTGGTGGAACACTCTGTCAGAAGAGACCAGGGCCCTGCGGGATTTGACATCTTTCCGCAGGGCCTGCAAGACAGAGCTGTTCCACCTGGCCTTCGGGTTGGACTCAGTCTGATGTTTTTTCCTCCCCTTATGCTTTTGATTTTGGGCGATAAATGAAGCTGCATTTAAATTTTAAATTGTATTTTAACCTGTATTTTAATTAACAGTTTTTCTTTCTTTTATATTTTATTGTAATTTTTATTGGTGTTAGCCGCCCTGAGCCCGGTTTCGCCTGGGAAGGGCGGGGTATAAATAAAAATTATTATTATTATTATTATTATTATTATTAGTCTTAGGGAGGTTTTCCATGCTATGTTTTAGTGGCTATCTGATCAGCTATGTCTGAGAGCTTCAGCTAGTGAACACAGCAGACTGGTGGTGTGAGAAGACCACTGCCCAAACATGGCGCCAGTGTTAAAAGACCTGCAGTGACTTCTCATCTGCCACCGGGCCAGGTTCAAAGTTCTTGCACTAGTGTGCCCAGCCCTGAGCAACTTAGGCCAAATACATATTATGGGCTGCCTTATCCTCATGTGTTTGAAGTCATTTACTGGGATCATCAGGGGGAAGCAATATTAGTTGTTCCTGATGGACCAGAAGCACAACTTATGTCAATGAGGAGTCATGATTTCAGTTTAGCGGCCCCAACTTTATGGAACTCCCTCCCAGTCGAAATCAGGCAGGGACTGTTCTTGCAAAGGTGCAGACACCTAGTTAAAAGTATTTTATTCCAGGAGGCCTTTGAACCATAAATGCCGCTCTGATATTTCAATCCCTGACATTTAATTTATGTTTTACTTTTTGCATAGTGTATGGGGTGCTAGGGAAGGGGTAGTACCTCTGGTGGGGGCCACGTCATGATCCTTCTGGGGTAGTTTGCCCACCTTTGGTCCCCACTCTGCACCCAGCTATCACTTGTGGCTCCTAGAAACCACCAGACTGAGACAGGGACCACAGCCTGGGAACCGGTTTGACTGGCTGGCTTAACTAAGTGGGTAGTTAATGGGTCTCAAACCCTCAGTGAGTTAGGAACTTCCCCTGAATGTGAAGATAGGCTCTGGCGGATTGAGTGGACGAGACTAATTGAGGGTCCAATGGTCAAGAAGACGGCTTCTGCAGGTGCTGTAGAGGGCAATCAGGGACAGCCGTGGCTCATCAACCTGGGAAAGCAGCCCATCTAGGAGATGGAAACCTCTGATCCTAAACCTCTGCTGCCTTGTGGCTATGCTCATTCATGAGAAAGGCTTTGAGAGCAATCCCCAATGAAAAATCTATACTCACTGCCCTGAGGGACATCTTCAGTAGAAGAAAAGGCTAATCATTAAATCCTACACAAATCTGGAGTGCAGTCCTTAAAGGATGATGTTTTGTACGCCTCTTTCCAGTAACTCCTGCAGCCAAGCTGATGCCAGATGTATTCCTCTGCATTCCTTTGGACCACATCAGCAAAGCCAAGAAGGGGGTCTTGTTGTATGGTTAGCCCAGGACCTCCATACACAAGACCCAGGCTTACACTCCAGAGAGGTCACTTATCTGCTGCTAATGGTCAGTAGCAGTTATGAATTACTGGTCTGTGTGATTCTCCAATAGCTTGACTTCACCCCAGAGGTGTACTCCATTGTTCCCCTTCAGAGCCATGTAAGTTAGGGGCCATCACTACATCTTCTGTAGTAACGATTTCCATAATTTAACTACCGTATTTTTCACTCTATAAGGTGCACCTGACCATAGGACGCACCTAGTTTTTAGAGGGGAAAAGCCCCAATTTTTTGAGGATCAGCTCAAATTTCTGTAGCTTCTTTTGCAAAGGAGAAAAGCCCAATTTTTTGAGAATCAGCTCAAAGTTGTTGAGCTTACTTTACAAAGGGAACAACCCTGTTTTATGGGGTTTAACTCACAGTTCTGCAGCTTCAGGAAGCCATTTCTACAGTTTCCAGACAGATAATCTAATCAGCCAGTCACATGTCGCTGGGGAAACAGCCTCCCTCTGCTAGGGGGCGGGGCTGGAATCTCTCTCCCTTATCTCTCTCCCCGATCCTTTGCTGAGCAGCTGCTCAGCAGGCTTCCTTTCAACACCCCCTTCTCTCTCTCTTTTTAAAAAAGCACGATCTGCTTTTGCCCCTGGGCAGTTCAGCTCCAGGGACCACACATTCGCTCCATAAGACACACAGACATTTCCCCTTACTTTTTAGGAGGAAAAAAGTGCGTCTTATGGAGCGAAAAATCTTCTTATGGAGTTCTTATGGAGAACTTTGCTGCTACACATGATGACCTGTGATCCATTGCCTTGATACAAATGTTTCCTAAACAGATAATCAAACAATTAAAAACCTATATTTAACTACAGCCAGAACCATTCTAATGCATGTCCACAGATAACAATCTGTTTTGTCTGTACTTATTATTTCAAAGAGTGTTACAGCTAAACAGTATCTGACGTTTCTAAATGTAGCAAACATTAGCATAATAAGGAAATGGAACCCCATTATTGATTTATGGATTTCCACACTAAAACTAGTGCACAGAATGTCTCTCAGTGCTTTCATTCTTCATAAACATTAGTATCAGGAAGCTGATACCAGGTTGCAGCTTTCAGTTTGAGAAATCACATCAGATTACATTTACATTATTAGATGTTCTTTACCTAGTTACTCTAACATGACTAAATGTCATTCGTCAAACCGGCATAGTCAGTTACACTTCAGAAATGTCAAATGTCAAATGAATTGTCATATTGGTTCAAGAAATTAGTTGTTGTTCAATGTTCTATCTCTGACAGATAGGGCAGATATTTTACAGAAAAATACTAAAGTTAGCAAAATAATATTACTCTGTACATATATGGTGTGTTCCAAGTGTTCAAAGCAATTTATATACTTTATAAATTATATACCTTATATATGTATTTTACCTTATAGTAATGGACAGATGCATCTGTTTCCAGTTGGTGTAACTTTTGCATACATTCACTAGTAAATTCATTTCACCCTGTTTCCTCATTAATCTGTGAACAATATAAAAACAAAATGAAAATCACATTTACCTTCTATTTAAAGGCATATTTCCTCACAAAAGGTAACATTTAAAAACTGAGAACTGCAATACAAAATTTGGAGAAGTGTAAAATCTAAAAGGGAATGATCTCATGATCCATACATTCGTCTGGGATGAGCAAATCTCATAAATTCATCTTAGAATTGTAGAAAGAAAACCATTCAGCATTCCTCAAATAATTCTACAGTGTTTACAACTGCCCTATAACTTTTACCCTAACATTGCAAATAAGAAGCTTAGGGTGAGAGACTATTGCACCTCACCGGAGCATAGAGTAGCTCTGAAAAACCATCCACTTTAAACAAACAAACAAACAAACTCTCCTGGCTCCTCTGCAGGGTAAGAGGCCTGCATGAATTCAGAGGCATTTCCCTCCCAATATAGACAAGCTGCAGAAGACCCATTTCCCCACAGATAGAGCCAATGCTCTGTAGTGACTCATTCAGCCAATGAAGAATTGGCTTTCATGGTTTGCCTTATGGGCTGTTGCAAACGTTAAGATGGGGAAATGAAGGAAGCAATCCTGTGACTCAATTTCTCTGTTATTAGTGCCTGTGTTTCTTCGTTAGATTACATTCTTTCATACTCTCACACTACATTGTGAAGTAAACATAATGGGAATTTCTTTAACTTTGGAGCTTTAACGTTTTTAAAGATTCAAACAGTGTGTGTGTGCGCGCGCACACGCACACACACACACATATACCTAGTATCATGACAGTACTGCTGGACAGGGAGCAAATGATAAGGGAGGCATAGTCATTTTCCTCAGAGAGTTTTTTGCACTTGGCTTCATGGCACTCCAAATCCAGCAATGAACAGCTAAGCTGTAAACTATTTTAGCACACCCTGATAGGCTATGTTCCCAGAACGGCGGCCACTTATTTATTTATTTTTTGACAGCAAGAAAACGGCATTATCGCATACAGCTGTTCAGTCACACTTGGCCACATCTTTTTAATAACTAGGTGCAGCTCACCCTCGGCTTTAATGTTCATAGGCCAAAGGGAAATGAATAGCACTCGAGCAACTTGGCTGGAAGAAGAGGCCAAACTTTCCTCAGGGATGTATTTCCATTCCTGGCTGCCATGGTCTACTGCGGGGTGGAGGTGGTGGGATGCCTCGTTCTTCAGTTCCCCTCCCTGGCTGCAGGCTTACTTGACAACAGTGTGTTTGGAAAAATGCCATTAAAAAAACCCCTAGTGCCACAGAGTGGTACTGTGTCAAGTGCTCCAGGACATAGTGGGAAGTTTTTAACACAGTGACTCATGGCTGCCAAGAGAGAGGGCTCCAGGGAGCTATCAACACCAGTGGATACCAGTTGCTCAGGCTCTGTTGGGTGCTTAAGAATGCTGCGGGTTAGAACAGGTTGTATGTAATGTCATGAGTTGTCTACATTGACTCTAGGATATGAGAAAAGGTTCTCTCCTATTATTTATTACTCTTATATTATCTGTTCAATTTATATATGACCCTTCATCAAAAGATCTCAGGGTGGTGTACAACATTAAAAACACATTACCAAACATCAATGATAAAAACATAGTAAAAAGCATACTGACAGGCAGCCTAATAGTAAAACAATCATAATAATAGCAGTTCTTTCCCCTACACTTTTACAGGCCATAGATTATTTAATAGCCATAGGCCTGGGTAAAGAAAAATGTTTTTGCCTGGCCTCTAAAGACATGTAATGATGGTGCCAGCCAAGCATCTCTACTTGGACATGCCATGGATCGAACCCGAGACTTTCCATGCAAAGCAGATGCTTTTCTACCCTTTCCTATACCTTGCAATGTCACATCTTAGTACAATGATACCCAATGTGGTACCTTTCAGACAATAACTCCCATTATTCCTGTAGTTTAGTGAATACCCATTAGGGAATGCTGAAGAAAGATTCAAAACAAGATCATGCCATTCTCTAGTATCTTGTGATCTTCAGACCCCAGGATCCCTAGAGTGGGTGTAGATGTGGATTGCCATACATGAAATTGGAGATGAAACATAGCCCTGAGGCCAAACGTTATATTTAGTAGAGAGTCACTGAACCAGCCATCACCTTTTATTTTTTATTGACAAGTAGAACTACCATTAATCACTCAGGAGATTTCTCTACTTCCTGTGAAGGCAAGGCAAACAACAATAACACCAGATTAGACTACTGGACAACTGTTGATGATCATCTCTTTTGCCCCAACAGTGGAGACTTTAGATACCAACATCAATGACTGGTGGCTAAGATCAGATAATTTGGCTTAAGTTCTGCCCATGGAATTGAAACCTACCAAGCTTATGTTAAAGTAGGGTTGCCGTATTTCAAAAGGTAAAAACCAGGACACCCCGAAAGCGCTGCCTTTCAGAAATTTCCCCCGGATGTCAATTCCGCCTTTGAAATCCCAGTAATCTCTGGAAAAATCCAGATGTATGGCAGCCCTAGTTTAAGGGTATCATATTCTTTAGGTGTATTTCACCTCAGCTTCTACTATTCTTTGGGGTTAGGCCTAGGCAAGTCAATAGGGATTTATTGTTCCATTAGGTAAAATGCTAGACCCACTCATTTTCTCCAACCTCCTTAAGTTCACTTCCAGGCAGATGGCCATGCAAATTATTATTATCATCAGGCAGCTCTTACATTTCTAAATTTACAGCAGGAATGATGAGGGATTTTTTTTTTAGCACTAATGAATTTTCCTTATTAATAACTTCAAGGTACATTGAAATATTAGCCTGCAAGTGGAGATTTGGGGAAAGATGCACACACTCTCTCATTTGCCCCTTTCCTGTTCCTTGTGTAAATTGTATCTTTTAACAAGGCATAGGTATCTGTGAAAACAGAATTATATTTCCAAATGGTTAAAGTGTTAACATAACTTCTTCTTTTTTAAGGAACTGATAGACCGTTCTAATTAATGAAGGAGCCATATCAGTACATTTCAAACAAACCTTTCATCCTCTGTTGTTCACATTTGATGCCAGCACCTCTGAAAACATAAAGAGAAACACCCACTAAGTAGTGGTAGAGGGTGCTCTTTAAACAAATAGTCACACAGCCCTAAAAAAAGGGACTACAAACATAGTTTTCTGCTTTGGGGCTATATCTTAAAAAATCTGCAAGTATCAGTAGGAAATAAAGAGGTGAAAAGAAAATTTATATTTGGCCAGTCCACATTCCTTAGAAACAAATGGTTCTGTTTTTGTCCCAGTAATGAGCAGAATTATCTATACACTAAGGACTCCACCATATACAAACTTACATGGGAGTAAAGCCTGTTTTACCCAGTCAGACATACTTTTGAATAGACACACATTGGATTGCACCATTAGTGAAACAGCTGCAACAATGACACAAAGGATTTGTGTCCGTGATGAGAAATCACACATTTTGGTCCAAAACAATTTATGCAAATCACACACACAAATTCAAATATACATACATATGTTCATTTGTGGGGATTTCTCTTAAAATCAGTATTGGCATACTCTTGTTGAACTTTCTGAATGATATAAAAAAAATCCCTTCCAGTAGCACCTTAGAGACCAAGTTTGTTCTTGGTATGAGCTTTCGTGTGTGTATCTGAAGAAGTGTGCATGCACACGAAATCTCATACCAAGAACAAACCTAGTTGGTCTCTAAGGTGCTACTGGAAGGAATTTTTTATTTTGTTTAGACTACGGCAGACCAACACGGCTACCTACCTGTTTCTGAATGATGTTCTGCTGCTTTCAGAAGATGCTGAAGGGTAAGATAGGTTTTCAGCTTGGACTGTAGGAGCTTAGTTAACTTCTCAGTTCATGTGTGTTCTCATTAGTTGAACTTGGGATAATCACAGCAATGTAAACATGTGAATGTGCCACACAAACTCTAGTTTCTCAAGGCTCTTTATGGAATGCATGACTCATAGTGGATCAAAGATATGCATGTAAGATTCTCATGCAAATATCTGATAGGAGTGACTTTTTTCGTTGAAAATGTAACACCAGAATTCACCCTAAAGAAATGACTGCTACTATACCCCCTTAGTTATCCATGGATAGCAAAATCTGTATTCAGGTTTAGAGGCATAAGGCCTGCAGGTATAATGCAGCAAGTGTTCTCAACCTTAGGCTATAATGTTTGTAAGCTGTTTCCATCTTCTTAACCAAAATCATTCTGCAGGAATCCTTTGGAAACAGGCCAGAAACTCATTGATTGAAACAGTGATGTTGGGGGTTTAGCAGAGAACATTACAGCAAACACCTCTGATCCAAGGACTCCTAGAGGCTAGCATGTTTAGATTTAGATTTGACACGTGAGGTTATTCTCATTTTGCTTTATGTGAAGTTAGTGTAACACAGGTAATTGTCAACACTATGTTGAGAAATAAAATCTAGATTTATGACTGTGTTTTTGGAAAGATGAGTTTGAGCATACTGCAAACGAGCATCAAATCTGACAGGTGGATAGTTTTAATTTCAATATAATTGATACCTTAGGGAGGACAGAAAAATGTGGTTGAAAGCTTCAAACACGTAAGCAGGCAGAACTGTGTATCTAGTTTATTTCTTCGGGAGGTTAATGCATGCTAGTTCAGGTTCTGAGGTTATGGAGCTAGGATAAATTACTTTGTAGTCAAATAATCCTGTTGGGAATGGAGCAGGAATAATGGAAAAACAGCTAGAGTGCGGCAATTTTTGGAGGTAACAAAAATGAATTAATAGGGTTACAAGTTACAAAATGAAATCCCAGTGTGTTGCTACTGTCTGAGCTTGCATGAAAAGTTCAGCAATATTTTATCAGTTTAGTGCTATCAAATATAAGAGTCTAAACCTTAATGCCAATACGTAAACACTGATTCTGCATAGTGATTAATATAAGGACTCATCTCAATATTTTAAAATCTAGGTGAGATATTTAGTAAGATGAAAGGAGATGAATAAACATTCAAAAAACATTCAAAAACATTCAAAAAATGTATAGAGTACATCTAATCATATGTGTCAAATTCATAGGCAGGGTTTTTTTTCCTCGTTTAACATTTTAGAAGTTGGAATGTTTTTCTTAGCCATTCAACAACGTGCAAAACTTCAGTTTTCAGTGAATGTTGTTATTGTTCTTTTCAGACCTGGATGAAAGGTTTTGATCTACATGGTCAGCTTTCAAAAAAGTTTACATCCTTTTCTTAAATATTGAAAGCAGCTCAGTTTACTGACAAGGATCCTCTTTCAATATTTCCAGCTCTTTGTGTCCTTCTAGGATGGTCACCAGCAAACAAGTCATCAACACAAACTGCACAAATCATTTTCATTGCCAGGGCTTGTTACCCAGCCTTGAAACAAGGAAATAAAATTTATATGCAGACCCTCGATGAAAAATTAAAATCACAGCTGCAATAGCAACATGCAGAAGTTTAGGCAGATTGTAGTAATTTCACATTGTTGAATGAAAGCAACACTGGAGTGTCCTTTTGTTCCATAAATATGACACGACTAAAGTGTGGAACGATACGTCTCTGCCCAAAATAAGAACACAAACAAACATACGTGTCTTTCTGAAATTGAGTCATCAATAAAACAGACGTACTCCGATAAACTGGCACCATTACTCTTGAACTGGAGAGTGCTAATGCTGACAGATGTTCATCTGACATGGATGAATAGAGGTAGGCTTCTATCAGGTTCAGCTGGGGAAATCTATGTTCTACAGATGCTGCAATCATCAGAAATGTCAGTAATATTCTCATTGAAATGTGACAACTTGGTGATATGTTCCAATATAGATCTGTTTACATTGCAATGTGGAAGTGCTAGGCACATCTGTATTTTTCTCAGAACATATACTCTGAAAGACTGGAATGAACTTCATCACTGTAAGTATTACAACCTCTGCAACCATATCTCAGCTACTATATGTATTATCTGATTACCTCCCCTGCAAATTTAATTATGTGTTTCCATCTTTCGTACGTGTGTGTGTGTGTGTGTGTGTGCGTGCGTGTGTGTGCGTGTGTGTGTGTGTGTGTGTGTGTGCGTGCGTGTGTGTGTGTGTGTGTGTGTGTGTGTTGCTGAATCATTCTCCTCCCCAGATGTCTCATCTGATAAACTTTGGCACAACCCACTTAAAGTGATAGGCCCCCCTCCCCTGGGGATGTAGAAACCACAGTGTTATTTTTGGGCAGTCTATCACACTATCAAACTGGTAAGCAGCCTGATTCACTATAAGAAAAAAACATACAATTAGATAAGAAACACAGTGGGTTAGAGAGAGCCCCATAATTTACTGTTCCATCCTCCTAAAGGGGAAGGACCAGCAGGTACTTCTGCCAGAGAGATTGTTGGGGTCCTGTCCAATGAATTTTAATGTTTTTTCCATGAACCTTTTAAATACATAATTTGATTTTGATGTTTTGAGTGCCCAGGCTCCTGGATACTTTTTAATGTAAATTTATTCGTCTATGCAACTAAACAAATCTCTCTCAGAAGCAGGGCATAACTAGGTAAATTTTACAAATGGGATATGAAAGCAGCACCATGTAAATCTCCTGGGAACCTGTTGTTTTTATGGATATGCATTTCTATAGCAGCTATAGTAGTAAACTGCTTTGGGCATGTATATTATTGGAGGTTTGTTGCATTTCAAAGCATACCTTGATTTCCCATACTTTATGCAAACACTGAAGGCATATATGCAGATTAGCAAAGAACATGTTTTCTGTCATGACTAATTGCAGAACAAACATGTTCATTCTCAGGGAACATTATTTAAAAATTGCATAAAGCACATGTGTCAGTGAACATG
This sequence comes from Darevskia mixta, assembly GCA_034641385.1. Classification (NCBI taxonomy): domain Eukaryota; kingdom Metazoa; phylum Chordata; class Lepidosauria; order Squamata; family Lacertidae; genus Darevskia; species Darevskia mixta. The sequence goes on from JAWWNH010000105.1 coordinate 11,628,922, forward strand.
CAGTGTTTCATATTGTTTAACATGACATTCCTTCAGCGCGCTGCACATAGCCTCTGGAGAGTGCTTGAATTAGAAATGGTATTGACTTGTGTGGCCAAATTATAATTAACGAACACTCAACTGTTTGCTTTTTATTCACGGAAAACATTGCTAACTCCAAGCCTCACGCATTATAGAAATTGGTGTTTTCTATGCAGTGAATGGCTACAATAATGAATAACTCAAAAGAGGATTAAGTCGTTTGTTTTACTTGGTTTTATGACAGACACTTTGGAAATGGCAATGAGAAAATGCTAAGAAAATCACAGAGACAGTGTAACTCGGGAAAACTACGATTATCTGTATCAGGAGCATAATGCACAAGCAAGATAGAATTCTGTTTAGTGTTGCCATTAAAAGAGCAAGTAATGCAAAATCTGTACTGATATTTCTTCTTGCTTTGGTGAAACACTTGAGGAATTGTGACAGGACCCAGAAATAAAGAGATCAGGCCTGTTATTGTTCAGCATCTTGGAAGAAGGAATTGAGGGGATACTCATCAAATTTGCAGATGACACCAAACTCGGAGGACTAGCTCATGCCGCAGGGGACAGAATCAGAATTCAAAATTACCCTAACAGATTAGAGAACTGGGTGCAAGCTTAACAAGATAAATTTCAATAGGGACAAATGTAAGGTTCTGCACTTAGGCAGGAAGAACCAGATGCACAAATATAGAATGGGGGGACATCTGGCTTACTAGCAGTACATGTGAAAAGGATCTAGGGGTCTTGGTGGACCACAAGCTTAACATGAATCAACAATGTGATGCAGCAGCAAAAAAGCTAATGCTATCCTAGGCTGCATCAACAGAAGTATAGTGTCTAGATCAAGGGAATTAGTAGTATCACACTATTCTGCCTTGGTCAAACCACACCTGGAATCTAGTGTCCAGTTATGGGCACCACAATTCAGGAAGGATGTTGACAAGTTGGATGGGCAAACACATGCCTGTTGTGTTGCTGTATCTCACCTCCCTTCTGGTTGTGAGCAAAAGGTGTGGCCATAGGGAGTGGAATTTTGAGTAAAACCATAACTACAGCAATAAGAGGAGCAACATTTATCACAGGGATTTCACATATCCATGAATTGCTATATAAAGAGCATAAAATGACATTGTTTTCATAGCTTGAGCACTAAAACAATGTGATCCCGCATATAGTTGTTGTTCGCACCCACCTGTCTTGATAGACAATGGAGTGCACCTCTGGGGGTGAAGTCATTAGCAGTGGGAATTATCCATTTTCTACCTAGTTCAGAAATGGAGTTGAACAACATCAAACTCTTCATTACAGTGAAGTTGTGCCTGTCTTTACCCAGTACAAAAACAGTAGAACCGAAGCAACATGAGTCATGAAGGTGGGGTGCAGTGGTAGCCATTATAATAGTAGTGAAGAAAGGTACATTTTCGAGGGACCCTGTTTTCTATGGACTTTCCAATAAAGGCTTACTTTACAGCTTCATTCAATTCTGTAGCAGTGGCACACCCTATATTTTAAGCTCAATACTCCCATTTCTGAGCATCGCCCTTCTCAATAGTGTTATAACAGCAGGCATGCATTTACAACTACATACCTGAAAGGGGCTGCACAAATCTAGGGATACTTGGGAGAAATTGATCTTGGCAAATTCCAATATGGAATGTCCTGATCCATACCTCTCAGTCCAATATACAGTTCGGAATTTGGCTAGCCAAACAGATCTCACAGTTCTCCAGATGTTTGGATACTGTTCTTGCCCATTTAAGCACATCAAAATGTGCATTGCATAAATTTAAATAAATAGATTATCTTATTCAGAGAATACTATTTATATATATCTTTTGAGATACAATATGCATTTAAATGCATACTGAAACAGATATGTTTAAGACAATTTAAATACTAACAAAGCCAGATTAATATGGAAATCCAAAGGAATAGAGCTATGGGTGATATCCAGTCTTGAGAGTAGATCCACTGAAAGCAGAAGAACCCCATTGACTAAGCATGACTAAGTTTGGAGCCAACACGTGTAGAATAAAAATTAGAGAGACACAGATTTATCAATCCATTTGCAGGCCTATGCATTGGCTATTTTACAGCAACATTGCTTCTTATTTGTCCTTATTGTAGAAAAATGTTCATTCAGAGACCCTGATTTACTGTATCAGTTGCACATATATGCAACTTTTTGACAGCTACCTTATATAGCAACACTCAACGTTTCATGACTTTCTAGGCTAAACCTTTGACAACGGTAACAGTATGGTGCCTTAGTGGAATATATTAAAAACAGCATATACTAAAATATACTGTTTATCTATTAGTTAAGCAGAAAGCCAGCAATGTAAAGCGGTTGCCAGACGATTAGCAAAGCAAGTTGGACATCTAAGAGATTACCTTTCATGCCAATTCCCTTTCGCTAGTTCTCCACCTCATCAATATTGAATTCTGAACTTCCTTTGAAAGATGCATAAAAGTGGCTGTATTGATGATTTACTGCCACCTAACTTTTCAAATAGCAGCATTTTGTTCCCACATCAGCCTCAGCAGAAAAGTACTTTGATTCTGCACTGTATCAATTGAAGCTACTGATCTTCTGCTAGGATCTGCCCTCACACCAGGAGGAAAAATAGATGTGATCCCCATATCACGTAAGCCTGTGTGGTTTTGCAAATGAGACCTGAAGTAGTTTCTCATCTCATGCCACTGAGGCAACTACTTCCTCCACTCCGTTGAAAGGATCCACACAGCTGAATATGTATTTTGAGATAAAATATGCATTTAAATACTTAAAATACATAAATAGTTTGAGTTGGTGGTTTTTTAAAAAAAATAAATAAAAGAATAATGCAGAACTGGAATGGAACATAAGTAAAGGTTAAAATGTGCAGTAGTGACATGGATCAAAAGCAGTCAGATTTGTGCATCCCTCATGATACATCTTGGTTTACTTTCACTGTCAATTTCCCTCTCAGACTGGCCTAAATAGAATATTAGTTTCTTCCAAGGGCATTCCCTGCCCCCCCCCAGTATGGCTGTGGGTCAAGGATGCTGACCCACAACTATAGCCTTATTCATGCACTCCTACGCCCAATGATTTCAAGATGATTGGCCCCACCCATCTTGCCAATCCTCTTCACCATTCCTGAAGCTCACGCATGTTGAGGGGCTGAAATTCTGCAGCAGAAATCCTGCTCTCATTGAGCTGCCCACATCATTATGAACCTGAGAAGGACAGGGTTCTGTATTGCACTGGGACTCTACTTGAGCTGATAGGTGGTGACCATAGCTGTCAACTTTCAGATTTGAAAATAAGGGATTTTTTCAAACTTTCGGATTTGACAATAAGGGATGCCACGAGGGCGGTACAATGGCACCAAGTAGCCTCGCCACCCTGCGCTCCAGAGGCTGCGTGTGAACGGGTAAGCGAAAGAGTGAGCGCATAGACGGCAGGCAGGCTGTCTGTCTGGTTGGGCGTGAGGGTCTGGCTGCACAAGGCATGCAAGCTCCGCCCCCAGTCGGTCTCAGACTCCTTATTGGCAGCCGAGCAACGCAGCTGAGGAGCCTCCCTGGCCAGCAGGGAGGGAGAGGAGCTGCTTCCTTTGAAATCCGGGAAATTTAAGGGATATCAACAATCCGGGATAGCAGTGGGAAAGGGCATTGGAATAAGGGAGTTTCCCGCAAAAAAAGGGAGCGTTGACAGCTATGGTGGTGACTTCTAGCCTGCTGGTCAACAATGCTTCAAAGCACCATACAGGGGCTCTTTGCAAGCCCCGCATGACACTTTCAATTCTTTTTTTTTTTTTTTTTATAATTTTTATTAAGTTTTACGACATAAAACCACATATAAACAACTACAATACATACAAAAAAAACCAAACATATAAAAATACACAACAATAAAAATAACTTCTGTCTCTATCTAATTTCTTATCTTGTTGGGTGGACTTCCTCCGCCTCCCTCCACTGCGTTTCTTATTCCTAATATATGTTCACAGATACTTATCATTATCTTCTTTTTATCAATGATTATCTCTAATACTTTAAATCTTATCCTTGATTAGTTTACTCTTTATCTTAAACTTATGTTCTATCTTAAACTATGTTTAACAATATAATTCCCAACAACTCTTATCTTATGCTCAGCTGTAACAATAACAACTAACTTCAACTTTATCTAATTTCTAATTTTGCAACACTTATTAATATAAATCTTGAATTTCTTCCATTCCTGTTTGGTCTCCTCTTCCCTCTGGTCTCGGAGTCTCGAGGTCAGCTCGGCAAGTTCCATGTAGTCCATCATTTTCATCTGCCATTCCTCTAATTTTGGTAAGTCCTTCGTTTTCCAGTATTTAGCAATCAGAATTCTAGCTGCTGTAGTGGCATACATGAAGAAAGTGTGGTCTGCTCTAGGTATTTCGTGGTTGACCATTCCAAGCAGAAATGCCTCTGGTTTCTTGGTGAATGTGTTTTTCAACACCTTTTTAATTTCATTATAGATTGTCTCCCAGAAGGCACTCGTGCTCGGGCAGGTCCACCACATATGGTAAAATGTTCCATCTGCCTTTCCACACTTCCAACATTTGTTGTCATGCAGATGATAGATTTTTGCTAGCTTGACTGGGGTTAGGTACCATCTATATATCATTTTCATTATGTTCTCTTTCAACAAAGTACATGCTGTAAAGTTAATACCTTTTCTCCATAGTCTCTCCCAGTCAGCCATCATTATATTATGTCCCACATCTCTAGCCCACTCTATCATTGCCGATTTAACCAACTCGTCTTGTGTATGCCATTCGAGCAGCAATTGGTACATTCTGGATAAATTTTGGGTTTTTGGCTCTAGTAACTCCGTTTCCAATTTCGACTTTTCCAACTGGAAGCCAAGTTTTTTGTCCATTTTAAAAAGTTCGTTAATCTGGTGGTACTGCAGCCAATTCGTGACTTTATCTCTCATTTGTTCGTAGGGTTTCAACCTGACGCTTTCTCCTTCTTGCACAAGGATATCCATGTATCTAGGCCAATTTCCTTTCGAATAAGGTCTTTTATCGGCCTTTGCTTCTAGTGGGGATATCCATCTAGGTGTTTTCTTTTCTAACAAATCTTTATATTTCATCCACACTCTAAACAGTGATTTCCTGACCAGATGTTGTTTAAAGCCCCTGTGGACCTTAACTTTTTCATACCATAGATATGCATGCCATCCAAACACATTATCACATCCTTCCAGATCTAACACATCGGTATTTTCTAGAAGGATCCAATCCTTCAGCCAGCAGAAGGCTGCAGCTTCAAAATATATTCTCAATTCCGGCAGGGAAAAGCCCCCTCTTTTCTTATCATCTGTCAAGATCTTAAATTTAATTCTGGGTTTTTTCCCTTGCCATACAAATTTAGAGATTACCTTCTGCCAGCTTTGGAAGGGCTCCATTCTATCCACTATTGGCAATGCCTGGAACAAGAAAAGTAACTTAGGCAATACATTCATCTTAATCACCGCAATCCGGCCCAACAGGGACAATTTCAGTCTAGTCCATATTTCCAGGTCTCTCTTAATTTCAGACCATACTTTTTCATAATTGTTTTTGTATAAGTTCGAATTTTTGATGGTCATATTCACCCCTAGATACTTAACTTTCTTAACAAATGTAAGTCCTGTTTTTTCCTGTATACTCTCTTTTTCTTCTTGCGTCAGGTTTTTCCCTAATACTTTAGTCTTGGCTTTATTCAATTTAAAACCAGCTACCTGTCCAAAGTCTTGTATAATGTCCAGCGCCCTAATTGCACTGGATTCAGGTTCTTCCAGGGTCAACACCAAATCATCTGCAAAGGCTTTAAGTTTGTATTCCTTGGCTCCTACTCTCACACCCTTGACTTTTTCATCCTTTCTGAGCATGTTCAAAAGGACTTCGAGGACCGTTATAAACAGTAGTGGGGACAGTGGGCACCCCTGTCTTGTTCCTTTTTCAATCCAAATTTCTTCTGATACTACATTATTCACTATTATCTTGGCTCTTTGTTCAGTATATATTGCTTCCAAACCATTCAAGAAACCCCCTCCCACCTCCATTTCTCCAAAATTTTTCTTCATGAAGCTCCAAGAAACGTTGTTGAAGGCCTTTTCGGCATCAATGAACATCAAAATTACTTTCGAATTTCTTTCTGGTTCTAACTTTTCTAGAATATCCACAATGTTCCTTATATTGCCATTTAGATGTCTTTCTGGCAAAAAGCCAGCTTGGTCCTTGTGGATAATCTCCATTAATACTTTCTTCAATCTACTGGCCATTATATTTGCAAAGATTTTGTAATCCACGTTTAGGAGGGAGATTGGTCTGTAGTTTTTCATCTGGGTAGCATCAGTATCTTGCTTAGGTATTAAAGTTATGTATGCATCTTTCCATGATTCGGGTGCCTTACTTCCCGTCAAAATTTCATTGCAAACTTCCATCAACGGCTGTATTAGCCAATCCTTTAATTCCTTATAATATTTTGCAGTAAGTCCATCCGGTCCAGGTGCCTTTTCTAATTTCATCTGTCCGATCGCTGCTTCTATTTCAGATCTTGTTACAGGGTGGTTGAGTAGGGCCTTTTTTTCTTCTGGGATTTTATGCAAACCGTTCTCTTTTACAAACTGCTCAATCAAATTTTGATTGTGATTGTTTTCTTTGTACAGCTTTTTGTAAAATTTCTGGAAATTTTTCCTGATCTCCACAGGGTTCTCCACGGTTCTTCCGTCAATTATCAAGCTCGTTATCGTGTTTTGTTTCTGTCTCTTCTTCAATTGCCACGCCAGCAACTTGCCACATTTATTTGCAGACTCAAAGGTTCTTTGATTCATCATTTTAACTTTCCACTCAATCTCCTGGTTGGTAAGCTGAGAAAATTCCGCCTGTAGATATTTAATTTCTTTCTGCAGTTGTATGTTCTTAGGCGTTATCCTCAGCTTCCTTTCCTTTTCCTTAAGTTGCTGTAGTATTGCTTCCTTTTTCTCATTTTGAATCTTCTTTCTTATTGCCTTTTGCTGAATCAGGAAACCTCTCATCACGGCCTTACTTGCGTCCCATACGACCCTTTTCTCCACTGTCGTGTTCAAATTTAACTCAAAGAAATCTTTCAGGGTCTTTTGGGCCTTCTCACATATCTTCCCGTTCCTGAGCAGCGAATCATCCATTCTCCACCGCGGAGAACCCTGTGTTGTCAATCTTAAGTCCAGCTGTACTGCATTGTGGTCAGAGCAGGTTCTTGGGTGTATTTCAGCTTTGAGTATCCTAGGGGACAACTCCCTTGATACCCATATCATATCGATTCTGCTCCAAGCACCCATTGCCTCTGATTGGAATGTGGCTTCTGTATCTGTTGGATGTTTTGTTCTCCATCCATCTATCCAATCCAAATTTTCTGACATTTCAAAAAAAGTCTTTGGTAGCCTCCCATCGTTGGTAAATTTTACTCTTTGTGATCTATCCATCAGCGTTGAGGCTACGGCATTAAAGTCGCCCAAAGCCACCATTTTGTAATCCATATAGTCCAGCAATTTGTCATGGAGCTCCTTGTAGAAATCTGATTTACTGTCGTTTGGTGCATAAATTCCCAAGATCAAAATTTTTTCGCCTTGCACAGTTATTTGAATAGCAACAAACCTTCCCTCCTGGTCCTTGAAAAGTAGTTTTGGGTCATATTTCTCCTTGGCATAGATTACAACTCCTCTTTTCTTAACTTTAGCTGATGAGATAAATTCCTGGCCCAACTTTTTATTTTGTAGAACTCTTCGATGTAATCTTGTGACGTGTGTTTCTTGTAGACATATCAAATCCAAATTTTGTTTAATCAAGTTGTGGAACACACGATTTCTCTTAGGTTTGATGTTCAAGCCTCTTACGTTGAGCGTCAGTAATTTAAGGGCCATCTTGTTTTACTCTGCTGCTCCTCCTCCTGCTCCTAGGGGATGGTTGAAGCCTGGTCCTCCGCCTGATGGCAAATCCGGTGTTGGTATCAGGCCAAAATCCGCGTCGTGCTTCTCAAGAAATTTCCTTTTGTCTTGGAGAGATTTAATTCTGACCTTCTTGTCCTTATAGGTAAAGGAGAGACCCTGTGGAAACTCCCACCTGAAGTTCACTTTTTTAATCCTCAGTGCTCTTGTTAAGTCGGTGTAGTTGGATCGCAGGTCCAAGAAATACTTTGGAATGTCTTTGAATAATACCACTTGTTGGTTTTGTACCACCAAGTTATTTTCGTAGTGAAGGCCCAAAATATAATCTCTCTCCTCTTTGTTATGAAATTCAATCAAACAATCATTTGTTGACTTGGTGTTCTTTTTATCTCTTGGTCCAAAACGGTAGGCCTTGACTATCAAAATTTTAACTTCTTCTGTCTCCAAATTCCAATGTCTTGCAAATTCTTCAGCCAGGTAGTTTCTCAGGTCTCCTTGTTCTAGTTCTGGAAGGTCTCTGATTTTAATGTTCATCTCTCTCTGCTTCATCTGCAGAAAAGCGATAGATATCTGTGCATCTCTCTGGCCGGCCTGGTCAGCTGCTCTGCTTTCTTCCAAATTTTGCACTCTTGTTTCCACCTTGGACACCTGCTGTTTAGTATGTTCGATTTCTGCTTTCAAAAGTCCAATATTTTGAAGTGCCTCTGTATTTTGGTCAACCTTTTTGCTTACTTCTGTTATTTGTTGTCTCACGTCCTTTTTAAATTCTTCCAATGCTGCAAGAAGTACTTCTGTACTCGAACCCTCAGCCACTGAGTCCCTCCTAGGTACTTTTTCTTCTGCCTGGGAGTCCTTTCTTTTTACAGGCATAGTTATTCAGCTCTCTGCTCTCAAGGTCACTTCTTTTAACTTAAAGTCCCGAAAAACAATTATTGATAAAGAGCAGGCAGGCAGCAATTCTCACATTCACAGAGCAGCTGTTGTTTTGAGAACCAAAGGCAGAGGAAAAGATAACAGTCTAACACAGTTCCTTCCCCTGTCCAGAGCAGGAGAAATTAGCAGCAGTTTTTAGATCGAATAAGTTATTTTCCCAGTTGCCACTTTGCCCAGAGTCAAGCCAGGGGGTTAGTTTGTTGCATTAATTCTGTTATGGCCCCTTCAAAAAGTGTTACTTTGGTTAAGTAGCTTTATAAAGGATCAAAGCGCCGAAGTCGGAAACAAAAGTGTCAAAAGTTCAAATCACTTTGTTTCTAAAGAATGCAGTCTGCCGTGCTGGCCCGGAGTTCCTTAATCCAGAGGGTGCACGGCAACCTTTAACTCCTCTAGTCATTAAGCATTTTAATTAGTTCAGGTGTTGCAACAAGCTAACAACTCAGAGTCCAAGTTGAGGTTTTTTTTTAAAACATCAAACATCAAAGTCTCTATTTACAGCCGCTTGTTGTCTGTGCTCTTAATACGCGGCGGGGGAAAGACGGACTTCCTTTTTGATCTTTCCCTGTGTTCCAATTAATTAGTCCAAATATTTCCAAATTTATTACTCACAGTTCTGTTGTTTTAATTCTTTCTTTGGAAGAATCTGGCGCTCTTCACTGCCCGGCAATCTGCTGCTTCGCTGTGTCGGGAAAGCCGGTCTTCCGATGCGCTCCGGTCTACCACCCTTTCCACTTCGGAGACCCTTACTAGGGGCTCCGAAGGATCGGGGAGACCCTTTCCTGGCGCCGCCGGATCCACGTCCTCAAGCTCCACCGCTTGAGGTTTCTTCGGAGTTCCGTTTCGCGGGAAACGGAGCCTCCAACCCCGAAACAGCCGGTCCCTCCGCAGAGCGGAGAAGAAACCCAGCCGCTCAGTGCCGCGCCAGAGCGGAAGTCCATGACACTTTCAATTCAGTCAGATCAATTCATCCAGCCCTGCCCCAACATGTAGAAGGCTGCAGGAGCATCATAGGTGAGGTGAGAGGCAGGACCAATGAGCTCATCTCTGCTCTTCCTCTTCCACAGCAGGGGGAAGAGGAGTAAAAGTGAATAAAGTTATCAGTTTGGGAATGGGGATGCCACAGGATGTCTTGGAACATTGATTCATGTAGGCCTCTGAAACCTAAATTTGTTTTCCCAACAAGATTTCATTGATGGCTTTATTACTTTTGTTGTAGTTTTGTATGTTGCCTACCACCTTTTTGTATTTTTATGAAAGTGTGGTCTAGAAATAATATATTCGATATGGACCAAGCATGGAATGGGTAGGGTCTGCAAAACAGACAACAGATCATGGGTGGGAGTGTTATAGGTTTCCAGGTGGGGAAAAAATTCTGGTTTTACTGAAAGATAACAAGGGGAATCAGAACTAGAATCCACTAATTTGAAAAAGTTTGCTTTTGACCATGATTGATGCTCTTTGCTTGGAAAAGCCAGCTTTTCCTCTCCCCCCCCCCCCCGCCACCTTGTTCAACTGAATATCGGCATAGGTTCCCCTCCCTCTTACTTTCACCCAGTTCTGGAGACTGGCACACAATGCCTGCAGGAAAAGATAGAAATAGACACCCTGTCACCATTATTTCTCATCAAGCTATAAACCTAATAGCAGGCTCTTGTAATGGCCAGTTGAGTTCTATAAATGTATTGTGTCACATTTTCAGTAACAGATAAGGAGTACTATCCTTCCCCAAGTCGGCACAGGACCTATGTAGGGATGGAGCTCCAAAAGATACAACAGAAAACAGGTCCCACCCTCCTCATTCTCCTAGCTACACACACAACACAACACAACACAACACAACACAACACAACACAACACGTAAGCCTTATTTAACCATTTTTCGGGGGGGGGGAGGTGTTAAGGGAGGAACAGGGTCACCTATATTAAACAGGCCCCAACATCCCCATCGTGCCAGCTGTAGCCTGAGACCCAGAGCTGGCTCTTCTATAAAGCAAACTGAGGTAATTGCATCAGACATCAGGTGCAGGCGGTGGTAAATTACTCCCCCCTGGTTTAGGATGAAGAGTTGGAACCGAAAAGGCTGGTGCACGTGGACATATTGCAACAGGTGCTGGTGCACACAGCCACATTTTCTATATACTTTGCCACCCCTCACATGTTCTTTAAATATCCAGATAGGGCAATAGGATGATCACAATAGGATTATGAGAGGCCTGTGCTCACTTCCTTGTCAAGGAGCATTAGCTTGTGTTCCTTTATGAAGCAGAGAAATGGTTGAATGGGAAGGCAGGAGATGGGCCCAGACATACTGTTCCCTGTTATGTACAGGGCCTACCGGTATGTTCATGCTCTAGGGCGAGGAGGAATTTGTTCTGTTCTATGGCAGGAGTGGCGGGTGGCGCTGTGGGTTAAACCACAGAGTCTAGGGCTTGCCGATCAGAAGGTTGGCGGTTCGAATCCCCACGACGGGGTGAGCTCCCGTTGCTTGGTCCCTGCTCCTGCCCACCTGGCAGTTCGAAAGCACGTCAAAGTGCAAGTAGATAAATAGGTACCGCTGCAGCAGGAAGGTAAACGGCGTTTCCGTGCGCTGCTCTGGTTCACCAGAAGTGGCTTTGTCATGTTGGCCACATGACCTGGAAGCTGTACGCCGGCTCCCTCAGCCAATAATGCGAGATGAGCGCTGCAACCCCAGAGTTGGTCATGACTGGACCTAATGGTCCCTTTACCTTTATGGCAGGAGTGGGGCATCTACAGATTCTGTTAGACTATAACTCCCATCATCCCCAGCAATTGGGGCTGCCTGGAGTCTATAAGCTGAACCTATCTACTCTGCAGGGATATTTCTACTGTCCATGTACAGGGAAACATCATGCCCTGTGTGTATGTACAGATTAACATGCATGGCATGCACATGCGTCTTTGTTTTGTAAAAGAAACAAGTAGGAGCAACACATAATAGCAATCCAAAACTGGTCAGCTCCCTTTTCGTGGCAGCCATTTTTCAACAGAACAAGTTTTACACTGTGTCAAAAAACTACAAGTATTCTACAGCCACACCAAGACTGTTAGACAAGCTCAGCCACTTCTTTCTTTCAGGTGGATGCAACGAGTTTCATTTGCCATTTCACTTGCTAACAGGAGCTGTTCTTATGGATTGATCTGCATTCAGTTGAGCCATCATACTCCATACGTAGCCCTGCTGAGTTGCAAGATGGCATTCACCATTGATAAGGCTGGAGTGTTATTTCTGGGCAATTCCTATAGCAGTATTTCCTAAACTTTTGATACCTGCAACACAGTTTTCAATTATAACTGGAAGCAAATCCCACACTTAAGACTAAACAATATTTATCTGAACCATATTCGTAGTCAGCTCTTGGTAGGGTTCTTCCTTCCTTCCTTCCTTCCTTCCTTCCTTCCTTCCTTCCTTCCTACAGCCCTTTTAGCATTGCCTCCCAGATTGCCACAATTTCCTTCCTTCCTGCAGTCACTCAGGTCACTAGAATATACAGTAAGTGTGTTTACGGGGCATTGCTTCTCCTTTTTACTGTTACGTAGCCAAAATGGCACCACACATACACACAAAAGGAGGGGTGTAGCAGCTCACTTGGGGAAACCCCAAGGTTTGCAGAAGTATTCCCCGCAGAAAACAACTCTAGGGGCTCCTTCCTAAAGAAACAGCCCTAGGAGGATGAGCATGCTCAGTGGCTGAAGAATAATGGCTGACTGTTAGAGGTGGGGATGGAAAACTAGCAGCAGAAAGAATTGAGTGGAGTCATGAACAGCCATGGCCCACACTGGACAGTTTTGTTGCAGGTCGAACTGATACCTCTCATAGTCCCATGCACCTGTCAACTAAAGCCCAGTAAATAGTTCTTCTGAATTATGTCACCAGGTGGAGCAAAGCCATTATGCTAGCTTCCTGGTAGGTAGGTTACTGTTATGTACCAGGAGGGAGAGTGGGAAGATAGCAGGAAGGTCATCATGGTGCAAACTCACAGACAGAGCCTATCAATACTCCTGCTGATGCATTTGCACCATGCTGACATCCCTCCTGCCTCCTCCATTCCTTTTGATAAACAACCAAGACCCATCTGCTGGGAAGCTAGGAAGCTATTGTAGCTTCTTCTAGGTGTCACTGTCCACATACCGGCAAAGATATGCTACACATGATCTCTCCACTCCAATAGGCACAAAGTTGTAGATCCATTTTTAAAATTTATTTTTTCAAAGGCATACTGCCACACTGTGCTATTTGGGAATTACTTCCCAATAGTATAAAATCAGGATTTTTTAAAGCAGGATTACTTGGTGGAATGTGCCCACAGTTAGGTTTTTCAATTTTTACACCAAATTATGAGCAGTCCCATCTGGGGACTATTTTAAAATGCTAAAAGTTGATGATTTAATGGCTTGCAAAGCCATTATGTCTGCATTGCCTGAAATCCATTTGTATTTCAGAACGAATTCAAACCCCAAGAAAAAGCTATATCCCAAGAAAATGTCATTAAGATCCCAAAGTGAACTGGATGTATTACAAGGGAAATAATTAGTATCAAACATGTAGATTCTACTGAAGCATGACTAATACATTTGGTGCAAGCTGAATGAATAAGCAAGGGTTTCTTATTTGAAAGTATATTCCTTTTTAAACAAGCTATGTGAAAAACACACACAATGAGATTTGTTTTTGTTTATACCCCAGACTTTTAAAAAAATCAATTATAATTTTGCCTAAAGAAAGGGGAAGCTCAAAATTATTTTTAAAATTATGTGGTATTTTTGTTGTTGACTCAAGCTGCAAACTTCAGCTGTCGGTAACAAAATTTTGACAGTTCATTACCAGCATGACATTTAATATATTAGCAGCTTTCCCCCCTCTTGGTTATTTTGCCAGCTGCAGCATATTTGTTGCAATCTATTGCAAGCTACTAACATCAAAAATTAATTGTGTCACTCTCAACAAAGAAAAGGATAGATCAGATTCTGTCACTGCCTCTGTGGATGCCTTGCAACAATGATGTTGGCTTGAGATAGAACACCCACGTGACTCAAATACTTCTGATTATATTTCTACACTCCCCCCAACTCTCTGAGCCAGCCTTTCTCAACCTTGGGTCCCCAGGTGTTGCTTAAGCTACAAACCTCACCTTACATAAACAGGAGGGGCAGCAGTCAGGGATGATTGGAGTGGTAGTCCAACAACATCTGGGAACCCATGGTTGAGAAAGGCTGCTCTAAGCAGCAAGTGGCTTAGGTGTAGAGTGCTTAGAAAGCTTTTGGAAGGAGATCGCTGGAGACGTTGTGGGTTGGGAGGGCCATGGATCATGCTTTGTGTGCAATTGGTCCTAAATTCAATCCTTGGCATCTTCAGATTGGGCTGAGAATAACTCCAGGCTTGAAACCCTGGAGAGCCTGTGCCAGTCAAAGTAGACAATATAATGGACCAATAGCCTGACTCAGGACATGCCAACTTCCTGTGCTTATTTGCAAATATCTAAGCAGGGTGTCATGGGGAGCATGCCATTCGGTATTCACACAATTCCAAGATGGAATTAACTCTAGATTAGATCTCCACAGACTTGGTTAAGTGTCATGCCTAATGAGCAGAGCAGTTCATTCCTGGCAGTCCTCCTCCATGAAAATCAGTTGCTGAGACTGAAGGTCCCCTGCTCTCCAAGGCTTTTCTCAAGCAATTGTAGACTGTACCTGCATGCAGCCAACCTCTCATCTGCCCTTTTCATGCCTCTTCTGGTTCTGGGAAACAAGAGGGGGAAGAATGATTGTCTAGGTAGGAGGGGGAGACACCCGTGTCTCTTCATCAGCCTGACTCATCTCTGCTTCTTGGTCTCCCACATCCCACTCCCTTCCTTCAGCTTCTGCCTCAGATTCTGGACTTCTTTCTACCATCGACTCTCCCAGCTCATTTAGACCTGTTACTTCTTCAGCTTCCAATGCCTCCTCTTCCCAGTCTTCTCCCTGTTTTCCCTCTGACCAATCATCACTGTCCTATACCACTCTCCGGACTCTGAGCCTTCTTCCCTTAGTGGTTCCCCAGCTGGTTCCTCCCACCATTCCTTTGTGTCCATACAGTCCATGACACATGGATGGAGATATAGCTTAAGCACTCCACAGGCACCCAAAATCCACTGACCATGCATCTGGAGACATAGCCAGCACACCAAGATGCTGCTGCCTTTCCAGAGCTCAAAATCTACATCTTGTAGTTTTCTTCTGTTTGCTTTCTTTTCCTACTCCTTACCTCCTCAACTTGGAGGAAAGAGAATAAGGGCATTATCTCTCCCTTTCATCTGGGACTCCTTGGGTCATTGGAGCTCTCACACACCACCTGCAATTCACCTAATAATAAGGAAATACTTAGCAGGCTACCATATTTTGTTGCATCATATTCTAGTTAAACAAGGCGCAGGAATACAGGTGTAGTTCAGTAATGAAGTGTTGTGCATGGAATTTAAAGACCTGTGCTCATGTCTTACCGTGGCTATGATCACTAGGCAATCATAGGTATTACTTGCCACCTCTGTTCCCCATCTGTTAAATTGAAACTAGTGTCTTAACGTGTTTGGGGGAATCTTAATGTCTACTGAATAGTAAGTCCTATGGAATTTCAGAAAGCAGGGGGAGAATTGCAGCCTTAATTCTATAGTACTGCCTATCCAAAACATGATGCAATTAATAATGTCTAATAATGTATTCGGTCTATTTTCCTTATTATAAATAAATAAAATTAAGGGTCAATGTCTGCAACATGCAACAAAGTGGAATTCAAGCTGAAATGAACCCAAGTTGATTCTTGTAGGTGATGGGTCAGTCTGAGTGGTTCACTGCCAGTCCAGGTTGTTGGCTACCTCATGACAAGGAAAGTTCAACAAAGTCAGTCAACTAGCAATCCAAGCACTGGGTTCAGCGGTCCGCCTGGGCATGTGCTTTACCACTGGATGAAGTCACCTGCGAGAGCCAACAGCTACTTGCCAGATTAGTGAGGCTAACTATTCTGATAGTCGAGAAAAGCAGCAGAATTAACAAAGCTTAACTTTTGATTTCTCTCTTGTTCCCTCTTGCCCATACTTGATTGCATAGAAAGGACCTGGGAGACCGGGGTTGAAATCATCACTCAGCCATGAAGCTCACTGGGTGACCTTGGGTCTCTCAGCCTAGCCTACCTCACAGGGTGGTCGTGAGGAATGAATGAAAAGGGAGAGAATCTTGTGTGCTACCTCGAGCTCTTTGGAGAAAATAGTGGGTAGAAATGCCATAAACAAAATAAAGTCCCCAGATCAAGTAATGCATTTTCTCCTTCCTATTACAACTGATGGCTATCACAGAAATAGTCAATTGCTGGGTCACTTTAAACATAAAACCAGTAAACCTAGAATGGGGAACATTGACCACTCTTGTCTCTGTTAGCACAGCTTAGGGATTGGGGTGGAATTTACAGCAGTGACCCAGCTGATTTGAAACTTAATCAAGTATCTAAAAACAGAATACTTTCCCTCTTATTACTGTTGTAATTAATATTCCCTGGTTCATTTGCATGTATGAATGCAACTGCAGTTGATCTGAATTAATCTAACTACACATTTTAAAAGCATAATTACCCAAATCATTTCTTCCTGGCTATAGAAATGAAATCATGGTAATGCAATTGTGCCATGTAGATCTCCTGCAACATTCATCTGGAAGTCGAGGAACATGTCTATGGACTCGGCTATACAGCTGCCAATTACTGTTGGTGAAACTGCCGCTGCAAGTCTCACATTACAAACTGGACCCTGAACCATCTCTTACATGATGTAGAAACCTACTGTTTCCATCATGGTGCATTTGAAACAACCTCCCATGAGAAGTATGCAAGTCTTACTCTTTACCGGCATTTTAAAGACTAGAAAAAGAAAAAGAAAGAAACCCCTCCAGCCTGTGTTTAGTTAGTTTTTGTGCAGTGTGCTTTTAACTGGGGCTTTATCTCCTCTGGTAACTTATTTGTTATTTGAATGATTCATATGACGGATATTGTTTTTATGGTTTGATTATTAATTACTCTGTATTTTAAAAGTAGATTGCAATCTGCTTTATGGGAGGGGGTGGTGGTTAGGGTCAACATTATCCTCTTATAGTTCCACTAAAATAGGATACTATGATACTCTTTCGCTATCCCTGGGAAGTAGCAGCACAAATGCCATGTTGGTCAACGTCATTTGGTTTAATTAGCTGTCGTGTCCTCACAGTTACTCACATGTTTTAAATCCAGCTTCTCAAAAGCCTTCAGGAAAAGAGGCACATTTTCACTTATCTCTGATTATTGGTAGGCGGGGAGGAGAGAGAAGATAGTTAAAACTTGTAAGGCATAAAGACTCTATGTTAAGTGTTCTTGTAGAGAATCCCCTATGGAGCGTATTTTAGCAGCGCCCTGGAAACCTTAGTCTGGAAGCCCATTTGCTGTCTCGCGAAAGGCTCTGGAGTAAGTGAATTGTGGCAATAGAATAGACCTTTAAAGCCCTATGCAGCCTAGGACCCTCGTACCTACAGGACCGCCTCTCCCGGTATGCCCCGCAAAGGACCTTAAGGTCCACAAATAACAACTTGTTGGAGGTCCCGAGCCACAAGGCTGTTAGACTGGTGTCAACTAGGGCCAGGGCCTTTTCAGTACTGGCCCCAACTTGGTGGAACACTCTGTCACAAGAGACCAGGGCCCTGCGGGATTTGACATCTTTCCGCAGGGCCTGCAAGACAGAGCTGTTCCGCCTGGCCTTCGGGTCGGACTCAATCTGATGGTTTCCTCCCCTTGGTTTTGTTTATGGGCGACAAATGAAGCGGCATTTTAAATTGGCTTTTTAACCTGTATTTTAATTAACGGTTTTTCTTTTTATATACTTTATTGTAATTTTTACTGATGTTAGCCGCCCTGAGCCCGGTTTCGGCTGGGAAGGGCGGGGTATAAATAAAATTTATTATTATTTATTATTATTAGAATAACATCAAATAATTATTCATCTCTCCCATAGTCAGCTGTGGGCCCCTGGAAAATGTGGAGCGCCGTTTTTTCTGATGTGCCCCTTCCTCTGGAGTACAGCACAGTGAGGAGGAAAAATACAGAAATATAGCAAGCCAGAAATAATAGCCTGAAAAATTGGGGTGGGTGGGGTGAGGGAGAAACTGTGTGCAAAGAACACACAAAAGGATATTTGCAAAATACTAAATATTGAATGCAATTACATAGGGGAGAATGGAATCCATTTGTCAAAAATTGAGAAAGCGGGTTATTAATCCCATGGGTGGGGGCAGAAAGAATGATGCAAACGTAAAGGGAAATGAAACAGTAGGAATGGCAACCAAGTTCCTTTGACGTACTCAGCGCTAGCTGACAACTGCTAAACCCCGGAGGTTTTTCCACAAGTCGCGAACGCTCTGTATTCATTTTCTTGGTTAATAGATGGCACAGGGAAATGCCTGTGGAAATGGATGAACACATTAGTGATTAGAAAGAGAGGTCTTGGTGTCTTTGGGCCAGTGGCTTATAAGGCTTTCAGAGATTCATTTGCAAATCCTCCACCCAAAGTACCGTGTTTTTTCTTCCTGATCCCCAATAAATTACAGCTTATACTTTTCAAGTTGGTTTGAAGACACACAGACTGGGTTCATTTGTAAGCGGGACTTGGAACATTTCTGCACATCATGCATTTGGAATAAAGTCTAAAATCAGTAAAGGATGTCCGCTGCCCTTGAGCATTTAATCCTCCGCCTTCGACATTTACCTGCTTGACCTAATGTCTTGTGACTTAATTCCCAGAACTACAGCATCTGGGAGGTGATGGTTCCTGGAAACCTATTTCAGAGCAGTGCAAATCAATGTCTTGATGGCTAAAATCTAATTTCTAATATTATAATTCATTCCAGAAACCATATGTTCATGAATGATAATGCAACATCGCACAAGGAATGCAATTTTCTTAGAGATGCAAAAAAATGGGCATTAGACTTCAGACTTCGCTGCTTCTTAACGAAGATGCCTCCCTGTGTTATGACATGCCGGATGTAGCCATGGATGCTTCTCTCAAACAATAACTCATACAAGATTGATAACCTGACAGTGTTAATGAGCTAATTTATGCTGATAATGGAGTGTGCCAATCTTCAAGTTATGCAGATATTTTAATCAGACAGGATGCATAGCTAGTTCACTTTGAACCGTATATAATTCAGCCATAAATTCAGTTACTTTGATTCGTGCAGAAAGCTTTGGCTCAATCTTGACTGAGACAAGGTGCTAGGATTGTGTGACTTATTCATTCTATCAGTTGCACAAAATCCTCATCCATTTCCAAGTGCAAATCAAGGTGCTCAATGTTATCTATAAAGCCCTAAACCAAGCTACTCGAAGAACCTCTACCTTGTACGGGAATCTGCTTATCTGTTAAGATTGGCTAGTCTGCCCCTCTTACATTGTCTGGTGTGCCCCTCAGCAGCAACAGGCTATAAGGCATTTTCTGTAGTGGCCCTCTTTATGCAGAACTCCATGCTCAAAGAGGTTAGGCCACCTTCTATTTTATCTGCTTTCTGCCAGCAACTGAAAATGTTCCTTTTAAGCAAGCTTTTCCACTCTGATGCATGTTACTGCTGCTCTTCATGTTGGTGCTTTCTGCTGCTGCTGCTTTTAGCTTTATTAATTTGTGCTGCAATGATTGACTTATTTCTTTATTTCTTTAGATACTTGAGATCTGGTCTTCGCTCCAAGGCTCCAGGCTAGCACACTGTAAGCAATGGTAATTAACAATAAAGGAAACCAAAAGAAGAACGAACAATAAAACTCGGTAACAATCGCAAAGATAAACTTCACAGAGTGTAGAAAGCAAAATAAATGCACGCTCGGTTCACCATCCCGCTTCAAATGCTTGGTCAAAGAATTGTATCTTTGCTGGTTGTCAACATGAAAACGATGTTGGAGCATGCCACACCTCAGAAAGAAAGCTATTCTTTATAATAAATATATTCTATTCTATTCTATATTCCAAAGTTGTGGAGCCACCGCAGAGAAAGGTCAGTTTATGGAGATTACAAATACACTGTGAATAAGACACTTAAACAACATTCATACCCAATGACGATCAGTTGCAACACATGCATTGCCTGACACTATAGTCTCTGACAATGGGTCCACATTCGCATCAACTGAGTTTAAGGAATTTGTGCACAGAAACCTTATATGAGCGGTCACCACTGCACCCCGTCATCCTCTAGCAAATGCTCGAGCAGAATGGATGATGCAGACAACAAAGGATGCCCTGAAGCATATATTTGGGGGTGACTGGCCAGCAAGACTTGCCAGGCTCATCATTGCTCAACATGCTACTCCATGTTCAACAATAGGAGCCAAATCCTGCTGAATTACTAATGGGGCAACATCTCAAGACTTGCCCCGACCGTCTCCATCCAGACTTAGCAGAGGACTTTACAGGATAACCAAGAAAGTACTTTTGAGGATGCTTTCTCAGCTCCTAATCACTGTTCATTTGCGCCACAAGACCTAGTTTTTGCTAGGAACTATGGATCTGGACCCAAGTGAGCTCTTGCAACTGTAATTGAAGTCACAGGACCTGTGTCATATATGGTCCAGAGCACAGATGGGCTGGTGTGGCTTCGCCATGTTGATCAGCTGAGAAGGCGTTCTGCCTAGAGTGATCTGACAACAGCAGAACCACCAGAAGCTTCTCACCTAGAGCAATTTGGAGCAGATGTTCCTGCTACAACTCCTGTGGACTTATTGGAGCCACTAAGTGGCAGAAGTAACAATACCCCTCTGTCCACAGGAGCTGCTGAAGCAGAGTCACCTGGGATTTCTACTCCCATCAGTGATACACAGACTACACCATGAATGGGTACCTCTCTGTTGGTTAAAAGATTATGTTCACTAAGTGGGGCGGAGTGTTATGTATTCAGGGGGCGCTGTGCTTCAATGTAATACTTTTTGGACCTCTTTAGCTCCTATAGTTTATATGCTGTAGAGCTCCAGAGCCAGTATGGTGTAGTGGTTAAGAGCGGTGGACTCGTAATCTGGTGAGCCGGGTTTGCTTCCCCGCTCCTCCACATGCAGCTGCTGGGTGACCTTGGGCTAGTCACACTTCTTTGAAGTCTCTCAGCCTCACTCACCTCACAGAGTGTTTGTTGTGGGGGAGGAAGGCAAAGGAGCTTGTTAGCCGCTTTGAGACTCCTTAAGGGGAAAGAAAGGCGGGATATCAAGTCCAAACTCCTCTCCTCCTCCAGTGTTAGTTTCTTTTTCCATTCTTGTTATGTAGCATTAAAGGACAATAAAGGGCAGTTATGTTTGAGAGGTGTGTTTCCTCCTGATGTGTTTTCCTGTTAGCCCAACACAAATCATTTCTCCCATCAAGCTGGAGAATAAAATGGTTCAATAACTGTTTAAGCATTGCTCATACAGAATATGTTTAGAGGCCAAGAATGACATGAAACCCAATTGCAGTTCTTTTTTTCAAGATGAGCAAGTGCCTTTGAGGATTGCAAAATCATTTTTTTCCACATGTAAATATTATTAACTGTTCGTAATATCTGAACTGTAATTTCGAATCTAATTTCCATACACTGCTTTATGAAAAATTGTTCCATGAAATCACTTTACCCTGAAGATCTAGCAGGATATTATAAATGTAATATATAGATCCCATTTAACCCACAACCTTTGCTATTTTTAAAAACAAATTCCAGCAGTTTATAAACAAGGTTGAGTCAATGGGAGAGCAATTTTCATCAGTGTTTTCATTAGAATGAAACGTGCCTTGTGCCCATAGTGACTTTTGGGTGTGTTGTTGTGCTAGAGAATGGAACTGACTTTTCAGTAAGCTTTATCTTGAAAAGGCTTCATTTTCCTTTAGTAATATTATATGATTTCTGATTGGTTAGGTTTTATCAGGTCCTATAAGTACCACCCTCTATATTCCATCAGTGACATTAGCACATAACCAAATCTGGCCGTCTGTTGTTTCATACTGCCATAATGGCCAACATGGCTGGATGGGATGAATCTAGTAAGACGCCAAATCACTAATTATAAATAAAGATAGCACCAATGTACAATAGGCTGGGGGACAGCATTCCCATTTATTGTGAGGACACTCTGTGTCCAATTTTTATAACTTGACAAAATCGAATCATTAACAGAATGTATAATATCCTTGCTGCGTGACTACTTATTTTTTAATAGTTGTCCAAATATCACAGATCTCAACCTCATATCTACTGGCTCTTTCCGTGTGCTACTCTAGCAGCTGGTCAGGGGATTGTATTCTGCATAATCTAATCCAGTCAGGAAACTGAATCTTCCAAGAAAGGAATTGACATGCAGGGCCGGCGCGTCCATTTAGGCGAACTAGGCAGTTGCCTAGAGCGGCAAAATGGAGGGGGCGCTGGCCAGCCTGCCCCTCGCCCCCCCCCACCGCCCGGTGCCACCCCAACCAGCGGCGAAAATCGCGGCGGCGCGGGGCGCCCGGCGGGCAGGGGGCAGGGCACCGTCCGTCATGCGCAATGATGTCACGTGCCCCACCCCCTCGCCTAGGGCGCCAAAACCCCTAGCACCGGTCCTGATTATATGGTTGTCAATATATCCCCAGATCCCTAAGGACTGTGCTACAGGATTCAGTTTCCTTTGGATGAGAAATCACTGGAAGCTTGGGATTTCTTTGTGCTATTACAAATGTACAAGCAGATTGTAATGAAAGCAAATACACTGTACAGATATATACCCACTAATTCTGAATAAAATGCCGAGAGAGAGAGATCCTTAGTCCATGCTTAGCTACTTACAGTTAAACTCTAAGCTCAATCTTTTCTCTGTCTAAACTGTGTGTTCCACATGCACAGAAGGTAAAGTGTCTTTTATTCAAAGAGGGAAACCCCACAACCCACCCATAGTCTTTGAGAGCCATTAACAACCCAACAGATGTGATATTAAGCAAGTCACAATGATAGGCCACTCATTTCACGGAATTAAAAATGCCCAGACTCACAACATTATACAGCACCATGAGTGTACATGGCATTTTACCATGTTTGATAAATCATCAGTCGTCATTGATGGACAGGACCACTGCCCCCCCCCCCGGGAGTTGAACTTCATAACGTGGGGAGGCGACAAAGGAAAGACAAGATTGGCCTGAGACAAATATGATAAATATGCTTACAAAACAAATAGTTAAAACTTGATTTTGGGTATGAGGATTAACAAGTTACCACAGTTGATCTCATTATGATCAATTCATTGCGAGAACGGGACTTGGAGGGCTCATTTTGCACTCTAGATCCACCGGTTGCCGTTCTTAATTTAAAGATGCTTTGATATGCTTGAAAGATATTCTACCAAAGAGTATAATTCTATCTAGATTGTGCGATTCTGCCTGAATGGAACATCTGCAAATTTTGGAGAGGAAATGCTGCCTGGAACCTCTGGCAGATCCAACCTGGTCTTGGAACGTGTCCTAACACCCAAAACCTTATTAGATGTTGTCAAATGTCTGTTCAAAAACTGAGCCTGAAAATAGCCTCCCAGAAAATAGCCTCCCAAACTGTTCTAGTTGATAATCAACAAAAATTCGCAAGCCAGTTTTGAATGCACTCAATTTTTCATCAAGCAACTTGATAAGCGAGTACAAAGAATTGCTAATCAGTGACTAAGCACATATATGTTTTGGTCATGTTTATCATTGCCAAGTTTGCCATCTTACAAGGTGTTCTTCCAATATTGCAAACATGCGTTGGAGCTTTGTGTTCAATTCTTCAGGCCTCTGTCCTGCCACAATCCATTACAAACACCATTTGTACTGCAACACCATAGAAATGTATTTGGTCTCCCTTGAGTAGCCATTCACAACCTTTGATTTCACACACTATCAGCTTTAGATCAGATATATTTCCCCTAGCCTATGGCTGCCTTTTTGATAGATAACTCCTGCCTTGGCAAGCCTTTCCCCCTGAATCAAAGTCTGACAGCTGGGTTAGGGCCAGTTCCCTTTCCTACAGACAGCTCTGGAAGACATTCAGGGTCACTTGTCAAACCACCTTTCTTTGGGGGTGCGTGGGTGAAGAGTGGCTGACCACACGCTTTCTGCTACAAGTGAATTATTTAAATCCACTTAATGCTGATGGTGAGACAAAGTAACATACAGAAAAGGCTATGTAGGTGGTTCCACTGGAATAAAAACCACTTATAGGAGAAATATGGCTTTAAAATAAAAGGTAGCAAGAAAGCATACAACCCCAGTTGTAGACTAGTGATTTAACCTCCACTATTAGAAAATATTTTACTGCTGGCCTAAAACTTGCAGATTCTCTTATACCACACTCACTCTCATATGTGCAAGAGATTAATTATCCCACAATGTAATAAAGGAAATAAGCAGTGCAGTGTTGTCAAGTGCTACTTATACAACAAGACACCTCTACAATGCATAATAAGCTGTGGAGGCGCAGAGGTGCAGAGTTTATTGTGCAATGCATTAGCAGAGTGCTGCTTCAAGAGTCACTTGTTGCCCTAGCTCAGTGATGGCTAACCTTGACACTCCAGATGTTTTGGGACTACAACTCCCATCATCCCTGACCACTGATCCTGTTAGCTAGGGATGATGGGAGTTGTAGTTCCAAAACATCTGGGGTGTCAAGGTTAGCCATAACTGCCCTAGCTTCCTTTCCCCTTAGTGTCAGAGGTGGGAGCCAGGAGCAGGCCAGTAATAAATCACACAGTTAACTATTTATTCAAAGCAGCAAACAGCTCAGGAGGCCAAGCCTATAGAGCAGGCTTCCTCAACCTCAGCCCTGCAGATGTTTTTGGCCTACAACTCCCATGATCCCTAGCTAGCAGGACCAGTGGTCAGGGATGATGGGAAGTATAGTCTCAAAAGATCTGGAGGGCTGAGGTTGAGGAAGCCTGCTATAGAGCACAGCAACTCTTCTGGGTCGCTCTTGCCTCAATGAGGCAGTTGCAAGGACTGATGGTCCCCACCTCCCCACATCTCTCGTAAGTCTCCTCCCTACCCCGGTTCATTTCCCAAGCAATGGGGGGGGCGCCTTCTTCTTGCCTGTCTTTGCTCCACACTCTGCATACTTCTTTGGGTTCTGGGAGACTGGAGGGGAAGGGAGCTGGTCACTGCAGGAGGGGGAGATAGCCAGGATTCCTCCCCAGCATGACTCATCGCTGCCTCCTGCTCCCTACTCTCCAGCCTTCACTTCTGCCACCGATTCTGGACAGCTGTCTGCCATAGACTTTTCCTGCTCACTAGACTGTTACCTTTTCAGCTTCTGGCACCATCTTCTCCCAGTCTTCTCCCTCTGACCGCTCATTGTCATCCCACCACCAATCCCCTGGCTCTGAGCCTTCTTCCCTTGGGGGTTCCCCAGCTGGTGTCTCCCACCTCTCCTCTGTATCCAGCCAGTCTATTACACTTAGCTGCATTGTCGTAACTTAGGCTGCAGTCCTAAGCAGCGGTAAGTTCAACTGAAGACAGTGGCAGTGCATCTGAGTAGGGGTAGACAATCTGACAATCGTAGTTTCTCTAGGTTTCTTATACTGAGTACAAACGATACCTTTGAAGCACATTCAAAGTGCACTTCCCTTCTCAAATAATTCTGGGTGCTTCAGTTTGTTAAGCGTTGCTGGGAATTGTAACTCAGTGAGTGGTAAAGTAAGAGTGGTAAAACCCAGAATTTGTTGACAGAGAAAACCATGCTTCAGGTGATTTTCAAATAATTATGGGCACCGCAGTTATCTTTTGATAATAAATGTGGCCATTGCTCCCAATTCCCTTTTTACATGTTGCTTTACACCAAATGCAAAGTGTGTCGTGGCAGAACGCAATGAAAGACTGATTTGTTCAAATAATTACTGAACTATGAAAATGCACATTTCAATCAGGCATTTTGCACTCAGAAACATTAGTGTAGCTTTTTACCTTTTTTATTCATGCATAATTTTTTTGGAAAGGCAGAGCAGATATAAGGACTTCTGGGAAAGGAATACATGTGTCTTGACACTTCCTGTGGAGCAATTGTCCATGTGGGCAGATACCTCTGAGCATTTTTTTAAAACCAAAGGATGTCACCTCCAAAGTGGAAAAAGTGCTGCCCTTTGACACTAACATTAAAAATAGTAGTATTTGAGTCTGGAAAAGGTTGTGCTACTTTTTATCAACTTTCTTTAATAGTATTTTTTTCTGATGAAGAACCCCTCCCCAAATTTCCAGCAGTGCTATTCAAGGAGGGGTATAATGTGCACAGCAGAACAAAATGTGGCATCAGTGTTGCTCTTGTCTCATCTGACTTTGATTGGATCTAAAAACCCAAGTTCTTTAATATTAGCACTCAGAAACTAGGTCTCGGAAATGACATAGTCTCGATCTAAAGTTCCAAGGCTGGCTGGCTTTCAGCCTTCTGGTTGGGAGAGGAGAAATTGAGCAGACAATTTCATGAAACCATTTCTGGGTTAATTCCACAAATATGTATGGTCAAATCACTGTTTGATCAGTGTAGGCTGCTTTGCAACCCTGGTTGTTGGAGCAATCATTATTGTTTCTAAAAACCATCATGTACAAATCAGCATCAACATGGGTCGAGTATGATAAGGGCAGATTTGTCTCTGGTCCCCAGCTTCAGCCTAAAGTACAAGATGAGGGTTTGGGACTCATTGGAGTCTCAGCGGCTGAACCAACTTCTGACAATAGGCAAGGATGGAGTTGAGAGTTGATTGACAAATTAGATGAATTTCATTAGTTCAATCCTCTTTGGCAGGCCTGCTTTTCAAACAATAGTTTATATTAAACATTTTTTTGTGGTGCAAAACAAACAGGGAAAGGAACATCTTTTGTCTCCACTTTCAATTCATAGAGTCATTTTCACAGTGCATTTAAATTTAGCGAGAGAGACGTGTCATAGACGTCTTGCGGTTGGGGGGAAAGAGAGAGAGGAGACAGATGTGGGGGTATTGTTCATTTGTTCTGTTGCCTAGTGTGGGGGTTTGTGTCAGCATCATGTGGGTTTGCTTATACAGGTATATATATATATATATATATATATATATATATATATATATATATATATATTGCAAGAGAGGGCTTGGTTGGTTGCGTCCAGTTGATTGCAAAGTAACAAAACAGGTAATAGAAACAACTCCAGAACTGGCTCTATTAAATATTTTTCCAGGAGAACAACACACACAACACATGACAAGGAACTCATAAGTCACTTATTTGCAGCAGTTAGGAATATCGAAATTAGACATTGGAAGGACCTATCAGGAGTGAACATAGACCGCTGGTACCAAAATATACGGAAACAGCCCTATTTGAGCAGTTAACCAACAAACAAACTAGCACAGGGACAAGCAAAGGAGGACACCTTTACTCTGGTGTAGTTCCCCCTTTTCACATACGCAGCACAACAGGACAATGACTTACCCCCTCCCCCAATAGTATATAAATCAATATGACTAACCTGACCCAACAACCTCCACGCACAAACAAGCCACACTGCTTGCTTATTTTGATCATTTCCCATCATTAAGAAACCAAGTGATACAATTGTTGCAAAGCAGGATAAAGAGCTTGAGAGACTCCGGGGGTGGGGGTGGGGGGTGGAATCGTTATAGACTACAATTACTTTTAACTGGATGATTAAGATTAAGTTTTTATCATGGGGTAGGAAAGAACAAGGGGAGCTATATTTCTTAGCCTTTGAATTTAAAATATTCTAGTCCCTGCATTGCTATTTGCACTGAAGTAAAGGTAGACAGTATTTTTCAGTACCAGCTGCTTTAGTGCCCACCATCTGTGGATATTGACAATAAGTTTACCCAGGAGAGCTTGTATCATAGCACTTAACATTGAGAATATTTTAAACCTTTTATGGGCCTTGCTACATGCTGAAAAATTCAGGGCAATGCAACAGTTTGACTATGGGAAACTTAGATAAAAATCTCTGCTCAGCCCTTACACTTATCCAAGAAGTCTCGGGTGGGGGTGGGGAGTCGTAATTTTGCAACCTCACAGGGTTGTTGTGAGCAGTGCTATTTTTCCAGAAAGAGTGGTCCCGGAACTCGCCACGAACACCTCCCTCGTTCTCTTAGAATGGCAATGGCGCCCACCTGAGAGGTGCCGGAACTGAACTCCAGCATATTCTGGCTGAGAAAAAGCCCTGGTTGTGAGTATAAATGGAATTAAGAATGGTAAAGCACTTTGTACATTGGGATAAATCTATAGAAGTTATTAAAAATAATGTAGCAATGGACATTAAAAAAAAAAACCACGGGTGGGGAATAATTTTCAGGCCAAGGGTCTCATTACCTTGTGGACAGCCTTGTAGGGGCCACTTGGCAGTGATGAATGGGACCAGAGACAAGAGTGGGCAGATAAATGGATGTGACCTTTACATTTATACAGTAGGTTACATTCCAGGCATGCAAAAGTCAGAGGTTTGACACACCCTGCCAACTCACGCCTCTCCATCGTCCATCCAGGCAGTCAAGAGGCATTAATAGAGTTAAGGAAACACTCTAACAAGATAAAAAGGTATGGAGCGGGCCCATTGAGATGCATGGGGAGGGGGGATCTATGGTAGTGAGATTCCAGAGGGCCAGAAACATCCAATCCCTGGGACCAAGGTTCCCCATCTCCGATACAAAGGGTTGAGGATAAAACATTGTAAGGAGTGTTTTGCAATTCTTCCTGAAGGGCAGATGAAAAGTACTGTACAAAGATTCCTGGGTGAATAAGCTACATCATCAAATTGATTCGAGCTCTTTGGTTTCTATTTATATTAGATATCGGACATCGCTCCACCAGCAGGTGCCCATGTCAAAGCCTGTAGGCACCGTTCTTGAGAAAGTGAACATAAATGGATTTGATGCTTGATTTGGTCTGGTGGGTCAGGGTAAGTGGCAAGGATCTCCTTTCTGCCATGCCTAGCCTGAAGGTTGGTGTGATGTGCAATTTCAGAACTCATTTCCCCCCCAGGTGTTTGCCTAGTAAACGATCATCGGCTAGCCCAAATGGCCACCTCATGACCTATTGTCAGAGGACACTTTCCATTGTTTACCTGCAGGCTGGTTTGCAGCAGAAGAACAATTTTTCTCCTAGCAAAAACAAATAACCTGAGCTGATATTGAACAGCGTTGGGGCCGAAAAAGCACAGCAATGATATGATTTCTAAATTAATGGATAATTAGGAATGGATGGACAAGTTTATTTCTGGTCTGTGTCACAGTCACATGTTCATTCATAAGGTTGTTCTGCTTTTTCCGCATTTTTCTGTGTTTTTAAAAAAATATCTGCATGAAAATTCATATGCAACTTACCACAAAATAGAGATTTCTTAAGTGTGCTTTTTCTAAAATCAAACATTTCAAAAATGCACTTTGATACTTGTTTGATCCAAGAACTGCATTGCAAAATCTAGACAAGTACAAAATCCAAAAGAGAGCTGCATTCTGATCCACATAGTAATCCAGGAAGTAAACACCAGATCATTGTGTATCAGAATTTTCAAAAATCAAATTTGAAAATAATAATGGGGTAAACCTTGAGCAGGAAGAAAAGAAGAGCCCTACTACAGCAGAAGAGAGTATACCTGAAGGAGCGTCTCCACCCCCATCGTTCAGCCCGGACACTGAGGTCCAGTGCCGAGGGCCTTCTGGTGGTTCCCTCACTACGAGAAGCCAAGTTACAGGGAACCAGGCAGAGGGCCTTCTCAGTAGTGGCACCCACCCTGTGGAACACCCTCCCTTCAGATGTCAAAGAGAACAACAACTACCAGACCTTTAGAAGACATCTGAAGGCAGCCCTGTTTAGGGAGGCTTTTAATATTTTATAGATTATTGTATTTTAATGCTCTGTTGAAAGCCGCCCAGAGTGGCTGGGGAAACCCAGCCAGATGGGCGGGGTATAAATAATAAATTATTATTATTATTATTATTATTATTATTATTATTATTATTATTATTATAGTATAACAGATATAGATGAATTAGGTTCACATAAATGACTTTAATAATAATAAATTGTTATTTATACCCCGCCCTTCCCAGTCCAAAAACCGGGCTCAGGGCGGCTAACCAAAAATACAAAACAATGATTAAAAACAACTTAAAAAGCAGCTAAAAACAGCATAAAAAACAAACATCAGTGGGATCACCAGGGCTAACTTGCTAGGCCAGTAGGGAGACCAGGGAAGAATTTTAATGTGGGGACCCAGAAGGGTTTCTTCAGAAAAAAAGGGAAGGGGAAAAAGGAATAGGGGATCAGGCTAGATTGAAGGTCAGGCGGAATAACTCTGCCTTACAGGCCCTGCGGAAGGAGATCAGGTCCCGCAGGGCCCTGGTCTCATGGGACAGAGCATTCCACCAGGTCGGAGCCAACACTGAAAAAGCCCTGGCCCTTGTGGAGGATAATCTGGCTTCTTTGGGGCCCGGGACCTTTAAGCTATTGTTATTCGTGGACCTTAAGGTCCTCTGTGGGGCATATCAGGAGAGGCGGTTCCGTAAGTACGAGGGTCCTAAGCCGCATAGGGCTTTAAAGGTCAGAACCGGCACCTTAAACCTGACCCGGTACTCCACCGGGAGCCAGTGCAGCTGGTAAAGCACTGGATGAATATGCTCCCATGGCAAGGTCCCCGTGAGGAGCCTCGCTGCAACATTCTGCACCCGCTAGAGTTTCTGGGACAGTTTCAAAGGCAGCCCCGTGTTACAGTAGTCAAGCCTGGAGGTGACCGTCACGTGGATCACTGTGGTCAGGTCAGGGTGGGAAAGGTAGGGGACCAATTGCTTTACCAAGAACTTTACCAAGTTCTCAGAATTTCCTGGCTTACATATGAATGTCAGTTGATTCTGCTGAAGAGTGTTGCGATTGAGATGATGCAAAGCAACATGGAAGTCATGTCTGTAGCAACTGGTCTCACCCCTTCACAAACGCCAATCACTACCTGATCATTTGAGGCAGCAGTGACGAACTCTCAAAGCTGAATTGCCCCAGAAGCTGGAGGAAGAACTCTGCTTCCCTCCCACCCTGGAGCAGCGAGCCAAAGAGATTGTTGCTGTTAAAGAAAACTATTTAATTACCGCCCACAAGGTTTGAAGTGGGCACCTGCTGGTGGAATGATATCTAACAAGTCGTATAACTAGAATCCAGAAACCGGTCTTCCTCTACAATGACACCCCCCACCACCATGCTAAGTAAGGGCTCCAAAAGCACCCTGGGAAATGGAACTGCAGGTGAAGAAGGCATCAAAAGCTTCCGTATAGCAGAGAAAACACTAAAGGAAATCAAGCTTCTTGAAAACCTAGCCTAAAATGATATGAAATTCAACATGAACAGGAAAAGGATGTGCAATGAAGGCCAGGCAACCCTATACCCAGGCGTAAATTCAATTGCATTCAGTACACATGTTCTGTGTGTATAGGATTGTAATTTAAATATATATTCTCTTTCTTATCCCAGATAACAAAGAGTGCAATTGAGATGCAGACAGATCAACACTTACCCCAAATTCACATTTTATATTAATCCACTTGTTGAGAGATAATCCTGTGTTTTCATAAACCGCTCTAACTATTTTCTAATCTACCACCTTTGGGGAATGATGGTTATGTATTTATGCTTTTAATGTTTAGGGTGTTTTACTATTTCAATTAACTTTTTTTCCAAAAGTTTTATTGAAATTATAAAGCAGTTAGAGAGGGGGAGAATGAGGTCTTTGATAATTTAATCAGAGCTTATTTTTTTCAATTAGCATGCTTCTTAACAGCAAAAGACAGCATGATGCCAGCGGGAGATTAATTTGGACAAAAGAAAATGAAGATGGAAAAACTGTACATGAAAAGCAGCATTTGAGAACCAAAAGTTTTGAACAAATGGAAACTGTAAAATAAAACAAAGTCAGTCAAAGGGCACCAACTAGCTCTTGTACATTGAAAGCATTGTTCACCCCAGAGTTGTCAACCAGCAACTTCTCACTAGTCATCCAGCCTACCTTGACGAAAGGTGACCCATTCTGGATCCCAGAATTCGTGTTCCTACTTAGGATCAAGTTTCGTTTTATGCTTATTTCTTAGCATGTAACTACATCCTGTGGAGGCTGTTCCATCAGGGCAAATAGGACATTGCCCCACCAACCTCATTCTGCCTTTCTTATTGCCTTCTTACGTACAACCAGTCAGGGAACACTGGCTGTCAGCTTCTTCCTCAGCCTCAGTGTTGTCCTTGTAGAATTAAGCGGAGTGGAGGATGAGGACAGAAGTAAAATTGGTTGGCTGTGCCTGTCATTGGCTTTCTAGCTTTACCTGTCACTGCCTCTGGCTCCACCTACTGTTGGTCTTCCAGCCTTCTGCCCTGCCATTCTCAATGGGCACCAGCAAGTACTGGTTATATTTCTTATTTTTATTTCATTAGAGGTGGGATTGTTTTCTAGGCCCTGTAGCCTTTGGGGAGGAGACTTGCACACTCTGATCCTGATAACAAATGGGGGCTTATGGCTATCTGCAGTAGATCAAAGAAAAAATGTGCATTCTTTTCTCTCTTTTTTAAAATGTGTAACTTGACCCATATTTTGCTCATATGGGCAAAACTTTTAGGTGAGTGGGGGGAACTTTTCCAGCCTAAGGGCTATGCCCCCTCCTGGGAAATAATCTGAGAACTGTGTGCCAGGGGTGGATGGGGCCAAATGCAAAAGTAGATGGAGCAACAGATATAACTGTTATCTTTGTGCAGTAGGCTAGTTTCTACAGACACATGCACATCCCTCTTCATCCTCTGTCCAGAAAAGCAAGAGGACATATTGCAGCCAGGGGGAAATACCTACCCTGGGGACACAGCAGGGACAGTGAGGGGTGTGTCCTACGGCAAAGGGAGCAGAGAGTGGAGAGCTGCATTCAGCCCTCAATCCTGAGCTTTCCCGCCATTGTTTTAAGGGAAGCATTTATGGAATGTCAACCACACTTGCATCCTCTTGGCTTTATTTGTGTGACTTTCATGATATGTATTCTGTCTGAACTTAGAACCACAGAATTGTAGAGTTGGAAGGGATCCCAAGAGTCATCTCGTCCAGCCCCCTGCAATGCAGGAATATCAACTAAAGCGTTCATGACAGATGGGCATCTCACCTCTGCTTAAAAACCTCCACTGAAGCAGAGTCCACAGCTTCCCAAGGGAGAAGTGGAACAGCTGTTGCTGTCAGGAAGTTTTTCCTAATGTTTAGTCGGAATCTCTTTTCTTGTAACTTGAAACCATTGGTTCAGGAGCAAGCTTGTGTTCAGGCGAAAACAAGCTTGCTCCATTTTCCATGTGATAGCCCTTAAGGTATTGGAAGATGACTATAATATCTTCTCTTATTCTCCTCCTTTCTATGTTAAACATACCCGACTCCTTTAACAGTTCCTCATAAGGCTTGGTTTCCAGACACTTGATGATCTTGGTTGCGCTCCTCTGCCCCAACCCTCTTTTCTCTCTCTCTTTGTGTTTCCTGGAACAGGCAAGAAGCAATGTGGACATGGCTCTCTGCAAGTGAACTGAATCTCTCTAAAAGGAGATTTTGTAGTCTGCATCTTTGATAACCCAAATATTGCATGATCCTTTTTGTGGGGGGAAAATGGTTTGTTTTTTAAGCTAGTTTGATCATTTTTTCTGCCAGGAGATGGAGACTTGCTTGCTGCAACTTCTGGAAACTGAGTTAAACATTCACTTATTTGCAAAGCAAAGTGCCTGTGATTTATTCTAGCCTATGTATTTTAATGGGGAATGTTTGTTTAAAGGTGGATGAGGGTAAATGTAAATCTAACCAAGTTTTAATGTCCTTGGAGCAATCACCATTGTGCTTAACTCTGTTACTGGACAGTAGGAATCTCTTTTTCAAACCTCTCTCCCCATCCATTTTGACATTTTGTGGATGTTTTATTTGTTTGTTTATATATTTCCATTTATGAATAATTTCCTATGAAATATATTGTGGTTATTTCGTGGCTGTATTTAAGGCTGTAAAACTTACTTTGTACACCACCCTGATATCTAATTGATGCAAGGCAGAAAGTTAAAAATCTTTTCATAAATAAAATAAATGTTGGTTTCTTTAAATCGAAAGAGGCTTTATTCCATGTCCTTCAATATAAGGGGCCCACCACTAAAACTCCCTCTCTTATATATTCACATACACACATATGCACAGTGTGTGAGAGAAATTGTTTAGCTTTAAAATATTAAATAGAAGAATGAATTTGTATATATATATTCATAATAATAACAGTTTTAAATATTAATATTGTAATTTGACTGGAAGTGTGCACTATGGAATCATAATAATTTATTTTAATGGGATTATAAATGGGTAACAAAATGAAATTATGTTGAAATATCAGTTTGACACTGAGCAGCATTCTTCAGCTATGCACTTTGGCACCTTTTTATTTATGTTTATACTAGAACCATTTAATTTCTAGAAACATAAACTTTTATGCCCTAATTTAGTGCTACAGAAATCATCAGAAGCAATGGTCCAACAGCTTAGCACAACTGAAGGTCATAGAATGCCACCTCTATTTCTGTCCTTCAATTTCAACTAGTCCACGCATTCCTGGATGGCTCCCAATGACATGTCAGACCATTTTTACGTTGATTCATTTGCAAGCATTCCTGATCTTTGTTTCCATTATGCCATGTGCTAGAATAGTTAAGGTTAACTGCCTGAATTAAAGGCCATTATGCTTGTATGTTTGCAATGCCTTTGTTTTGAGTATTTAAATTTGATTGCGAACATACTCTTCCACTCTTTTCTTTCTTTCCACAGCCACCCCCCCTTCCCCCCCACCCCTTAGGTCACATTCACATCAAAATATACCTCCATATCAGTAACTCATTAAACTGAGGTTTTCTTTCTCATATGATGCCCAGAAGGTTCTTGGGGGGAAACTCAAGTCATAGAACTATTGCAATGAACAGAAGTTGGAGAAGCCAAATTCAAGAGGAGGAACATAGCTTTTTCATGTCAGTGGCCTATTTTAGATTATTCTCTACTAATGTTTTCTTTTCTATATCCATACGCAGTAGTTAAGAGTGTCAACTAGAACAAGGGAGAACCACATTTGAAATCCTCATGCAGGCATGAAACTCATTGGTTGACTGGAAGCCAGACCCTTATCAGCCTAGTCAACCTCACGAGATGCTTCTGAGAATAAAATGGGCAAGTGGAGAAATGACAGACCTGCCTGCCTGCCACTCTGATCTCCTTTCAGAAACGGGGGAAACAAAAACAAAATGGTAATATATGGTGGCATCCAGATGGCGCCTGTGTGTGCTCATGGAAGGGCTTTTGACCAAGCAGAGAAACTATTAATGGAAGAGGGGATTGTCAGTTCCCCATGACCCCTGTATGCCTACTCCCCATCATCTCCAAAGAGTTAGGAGGCCAACCCAGATAGTGTGGAAGTTGAAAGAGGGACAAATGCTTCCATTTGTGACTTCCATTATTAGTGGGTGTCTCCACTGGATCAAAAGCCTTTCCGTGAGCTTCAGGGCACCAACTGGATTCCTCCTGTAACAAGTTGCTTTCTTTAGTACCACCACCACCACTCAGATTTAATAATGGTCAATCTATTCCTCAGTCCAGTTTTTAGTTCAACAAACAACAACAGCTTCCTACAGTGCATGGAAGCCACAGGAAGTACAGCTGGCACAGGCAATGTGGTAGACTGATTGACTGATCACTTCCCATGCTTCATTGGTTGGTGCATAGCTAATCCAGCTGTAAAAAGAAAAAAAGAAGCTAAGCTCTCTGCTACTTTCACAGAACAATGACCTAAATGCCACAACACAACTCTTTTACCAAAAGTAAATATCACTATTTCTCACTATTAAAGAGGATGGGGATCTTGAAGGGCTATATTGTTTGCAGGACTTGACAATTTCATCCTTAGTAGTTGCTAAGATATATGGCCACAGGGTGCTTGAAAAGAGTCTGGGAAGAAGAGCTCAGGGAGAGCTTGATTCAGACAATGACTCCTCATCCTTTTGAAGCAAGCAGGCAATGTGCTCTATTTAAGCCAATATATGAGAATCAGCTTTTTAAAAAATGATGCACACCTCTGAATGAGCAGAGATTTGTGTTCACTATATCGGTGTGAGGTATAAGACTCATGTAACATATTGCAACATGAGCTGGGAATATGAAAATATGGCAAGATTTGTGGTGGGGCAAGTATTTTATGAGCCATTCTGTTAATTAGCCAATGTTTAAGTCCAGATGATTACTATTTGATGAGGAGGATAAAAGACTTCTTCACAAAGACCATATAATCTTCTTGATGGTTGCAATTCAGTTAGAAGTTGTAAAATACAATGCAGAAAACTGTATGATGCTAGCTTTTTAGGCCCAGGAGACAACTGCAGTCTTCTAGGGCTCTATCCAGCCATCTGGAATCTCACTAGGGCGCAGTTTCTTTTCCACTACCCTCACAGACCTTGCTAACCAACCTCCTTGAGTGCTTTGCCTGGCTGGAATGTTTCCTTAACTGCAATAATACATGTTGCCTTCCTGGATGGATGGAGGATGAACACATGTGAGTTGGCAGCTTTGGAAACCTCTGATTTGGGTGAGGGAATATAGCCTACTGGGGTCAGTCACATCCATTCATCTATCCACATTTGCCTCTTACCTCAACCTCCTGCGTTTCCTGAGAGGTCTTCCGGAAGGCAATGTGGCCCCCAGGGTGAAAACAATTACCTTACCTTGATCTAAATCAGGCTTCCTCAAACTCGGCCCTACAGATGTTTTTGGCCTACAACTCTCATGATCCCTAGCTAGAAGGACCAGTGGTCAGGGATGATGGGAATTGTAGTCTCAAAACATCTGGAGGGCCGAGTTTGAGGAAGCCTAATCTAAATGGTGGAAAGGAACATCATTTTGATGAGAGAACATAAAACACACAACTCCCCATGGATGGAAATACATTCCATTCCTCCTTTGTATGAGACCAGAGGCGGATCTACGCTCATGGTTAAGGAAGGGTTAAGGAATGGTTTTGATAACGTATATGGACACATGACATCCTACTTTTAACATTCATAATATGTTATCAAAATGTGACACCAGAGGGCGGTGCAGAGCAACCAGCAACCAGCAATAGGGAGACAGCATTTTTGACGAAAGAAACAAAAGGTAAAAACACTTTAATTTACAAGTAAGCCCTATGACGTTTTGGAACAATATATTTAATATCGTTCTAATAATGTTAAACAGGCCAGTGTAGATCTAGGTCTAGTAGAATGAAGGGAAAAAGCACAAGCCCCTAATATTTCTTTCCTCTCTCGCTACCTCCTTTCATGTCAAATGGTGCTCAGTGTTAGTCATATGGAAGCAGCGCTTATTTCACAGCTAAAACAGTGGCAAAATATTTATTTTTACAGTTACTTTGAATGATGGTTGCTACTTTACAGATACCAAGTATGAAGTTGGATCAAACTAGCAGGTTTACAGTTTCTGTGAACAGGTTAATACAATTCATACAATGCAAAAAAAGAAGTCTTCTTTCCCTTGCACCCCTCTGAGAGTTTCACATCATTAGTGAAAAGAATAAATATGCTCACTAATTCATGAAGGCTACAGCTCACAGGCAGACGCAAGGTCATCAGTAGTTTAGCTACCCGATCAAAGATTTGCTTCAAAAAACAGAATGGAGAATTCTTACCACCCACCTTTTGAATTTCAGTCCAAAATGGAAATGCAGAAGTTGCAGCTTATTAAAAACAGTTAATGTTCTTCTGGATGTTTCTTATTTTATGTCCTCGTATTACTTCAGGCAGCTGTACTTATCTTGTGCCTCGGCATAATCCTTTTGTGGATTACTGTGGAATTGTAAGCACATCTCTACATTCATGGTTTCATAAATATGTTCAAATACCAAAGGCGCTTTTCATTTTAAGTGGAATGAATACTGTATCCCACTGGAAGCCATTAGATAGTCTCTATAGTGCACAAAAGTGAAAGACTGTAGTATCTTTGAAATGTAAAGCACCTTTCTCAGTAGACAGATTTCTCTTATGGGGCATTCTTTAAAAAATCTGGCATTCTAAAGTTTTAAGGAAATATATCTCCCTCTTTTTTCCAAGTTCTAAAGAATGGAGAGGGAGATTAGAGTCATGGATGGCTATCTCAATGGTAGAGTCAAGATATT
Organism: Darevskia mixta; assembly: GCA_034641385.1. Classification (NCBI taxonomy): domain Eukaryota; kingdom Metazoa; phylum Chordata; class Lepidosauria; order Squamata; family Lacertidae; genus Darevskia; species Darevskia mixta. The sequence goes on from JAWWNH010000105.1 coordinate 11,667,035, forward strand.
TATACTAGGTCTGAAGCTTTAATCCATTAAGCATTCATGGCTTTGTCCTGGTGCTGGCGTGATACAACAAGCAAAGTGCCGTGCATAGGGATCCTCAATTTCCCTGCTGGCCTATAATTTCATTTTGTAACCTGGGCAAGTCATTATCTCTTAGCCTCATCTCTCAATGTGTAAAATGGGAATGGAATTGATGTCCCCCAGAGGTTTGGTTAAAGATCAGTTGCATAAAAATTGCATATTTGGCGAGACTAAGGCTTCAACAGTTGCCCCAGCCCAGAAGTCTGTGGGATATTTACAAAACAGTCAAACCAAGAATGCATGTTTGCCACACAGGCACTTGATAGGAACTGAAGCTCAGAGTCCTGTAAGTTTCCTAGAGAGGACTCTGAAAGACACTCCCATTCTGCCCTGTCATGGGGAGGGAATAGGCACTTCCCCTTTCCTTTTTCACCTTCATTCCAGCAATGTGAGAACATATTCCAAGTCTGTGCCACAGCTCATATTCCATTTGAAACTGAACTAAATCTCAGCAGCCAGAAGCATCATAGCTAGACATTGGAGAGACCAGTCAGGAGTAAGATAAGATAAGATAAGATATGATAAGGTAACTTATTTATTGTCATTGCACAAGTACAAGCACAACGCTATACAAGTGCAACGAAATTGCATGCCATCCCGTAAAAGAAAAAACAACAGCAGCACAAAACACATACACACACACACACACACCAAAAAGGCCACACATGCACATACACACACACCCATCACAGCCCTCCAAGGTCATATTATCTGGTTACAGCATTTAAGATGGTTATAGCTCTTGGGTAGAAACTGTTCTTCAATCTATTTGTTCTTGATCTAATTGTTCTATATCTTCTACCCGAAGGCAGTGGTGCAAAGAGACTATATCCTGGATGAGATGGATCCTTTAAAATATTGTTTACCTTTTTAAGGCAACGGGAACTGCTGGGCCTTCTTTACCAAACGTGGACCACTGGTATCAAATTGCATGGGAAACAGCCTTACTAGAAAAGCTAACCAATAGAATGAAATTGACATGGAACAAACAGAAGAATACGCCTTCATTCCGGTATGGCTCCCCTTTATCACACACACAGCCCAACAAGACAACAAGAAGAATCCACCAACAGCATACGAATCAATATGGCTAACCCGATCCGACAACCCACTTCCTCTTACACACAAACAATTGTCACTGAAGCCAACCAAAGACAACCAACCACACCCTAGGCTACCCCCAACCTCTCTCACTACCAAGCGAATAGAAAGTGAACCTACCCAAGTGACGCTGACACAGAACCCCACACATACACAAAATATAAACTTTACCACCCCACCCACCCCTCCCTCTCCCCAACCAAATACTGCATACAACACTAATGTCTTACAACAAATGTAACTGATCTGTAGAAAACACAACCTAAAAAAAAACTAAGAAAATATTTTTTAAAAATATTAATTAAAAAAAAACTGGACTAAAGTATATCTTTGTAACTGGATTACCACTTTAAACCTGCACGAACAAAGCTACTGTATCTGTTACTCTTTGAGTGAGTAAATGTTATTTTTTACCTTTCAAAAGATTGTATGATTGTTGTTTAAAGGGGGAGAAAAGTGGGAAATACCAGAATAATCCAGTCTGCCTTAAAGCATCCTGGGTTACTTAAACTAAAAGGGTAAAACTAGCTTAAGTAAGCTTCCCTTTTAAGCGGCAAAGGGGTTGCACTCTGCTGAACCCACAAACGTGAGGAAGGAAGTATAATATCTAATAAATACATCATCTCCTAGCATCTATACACATTCCTACACACTGCAGCACCCATGTGGAGCTTCTAGAAAACTGGGACATCCTACTTCCTTTTATCCTTACTGTACACATTCAAGTGCTTTCTCCTAAAGGAGCCCATGTGAAGTGCTTAAAGGGGGTGAGCAGAAGCTGGTTCATACATGTTGATAATGAGTTCCTTATATACAGAAGTGTCCCCCTCCCCACAACCCTGCGATGATTGCTTTTGAGTCGTAACGCAGCAGTGTCATTTTGGGAGAATAAGAGAGCGCCATTCCTCCCACTGTGCTGCAGCCCACATGTGATTATTTGCCAGGAGCACCTACAGTTCTGGCCAATTTGCTGGTCTGCTTACAAAGAGGCTATTATAATGAACATTCAAGTGTCCCTCTTGAACAAGAGGTGCCCATTAATGGGACATAACCAATTTGCTTTAAACAACACTGTTTCCCCTCTCCTTTATAACAAACACTGCTGTAGCCATTACAAGATCAGAGGCGTCAACTTGTGAGGGAGATTTGGAGTGTGACATTTGCACATGTGACATCCCAACATTGTGTCAAGATGTCAGGGGGAGCCAAGGGGCGGAGCCAAACACGGCAACAGCACAGTTTCAATGGCCGTTGGCTCCTCCTCCTCCTGCCACCACTATGGTTGGGAGCTGCTTTCACCTTCCTTCCCCTCCATGGCAGCAGCAAGAGGAGAAGGACCTGGCCACTGAATCCGCATCACTCTTAGCTCTGCCCTCGGCCCTGTTTTTTTGGAACATTGCCTCCCCGCAAATATTGGGGATCCCAAAAGGGTTGGGCTTCCAGGAGTTGGCACCCCTGTACAAAATATAACTCTGGGGCCAGACCACAATAAATGACGTATTTGCAATGCACTACTACAATTTAGTTGGAGTTTTGGAGGTTAACACTGAACATCAGTGAGAGACTTTTAGATCTTGCCGAGAGCCATCCACCCTGGCTCCACCTCCAATCTGAGATGATGAACACATTTAAGCAGTAGTTAGATTCGGCAGGATTAGTACAGTATTTGGATTAGGGAGGGCAAGGGGAGAGTGGCCTCTTACTTAATGCCCCCCACTTTTGTTTTAGTGTTCCAGGGTGAAATCAGCACGGCATATATTTGTACGTCAGCTAATGTGAGTTGCAGGTCAGACAAAAATTGCTGTATCAGTAGGGCGTGTCATTTAAGGTCGGGAAATTTTCTTTTGCAAATTTGCTCAATGAGGGGTTCTAAAAATATGTTATTGCACATGAGGAATCCAAATCTGCAATTATTTTTATGATTGGTTGATGATTAGCTTGGTAAATTGAGATTTGTTTGAAATACACTTAAAAAAAGCCAAAAACTCGCATTTTGAAGCGAAGTTAAAGTTTTTAATCATTTTATACAAGCGAAAATATAAAGAAATTTTGTTTCCAGCTGTAACAACATATCATCGCTTTATCTTATAACGTCATATTATAGTAAAAAAAAAGAATAACATTAATTAGAATTAATAACAAGTTTCATCAATCCTGTTTTGATTCATTTCTTGATATAACTGCTTCTTGGCCTCTGATGTAGCCCTCCCTTTTTTCCTGTGTATACACTTTTCGGTAAGCACTGCATTGATGTATGTGTTGTGTAGATTACAGAACAAACTTCTCAGAGTGCAGTTGCTGAACAGGTGCTGATGTTTCTTATTAATCTCAGTAGTGCAAAACATGTGCCCCATGAGACTGTGGTGTCCACAGCAGCATTTGTGACTCAGTAACGCCGCAGGAAGCAGCGAACGAAAAGAAGCTTGTCAAGTAGGAGAGAGAGAGAAAGAAATTCTGTGTTGTGGCTTACAAGAAGAGAACCCATTTCATGCTGAAAAGGTCAAGGAAATGATCAAGGTAAAAAGCAAATATTGACTAAGTACCTCACATCTGATGTAAATGTCACAAGCAGGAAGCAGGCAGAGACACACATGTCCAATTAGCTTTTGGCAGGGCTTCTGGTTACATTCTAAGAGTCTTCAGTACGCATCATCAAAATGGTGCTTCGTACAACAGCATAACATTGTACATTATGTCCCAGCACACTTCTGAAGGGCAGCTTTAAGGGCTTCTGCCAAGATGCATCCTTTTCATCTACCTGTCATTGCCTTGGAAATATATATATTTGTGAAACCTAAATGACCTCTGGGAGATAAGTGGCATTTCTAGAGGTCAAAGACATCCTAATCAATAAGGACATTTGCTGAAGATTAATGATTCAAAATCCCATTAATCCACGGAAAAATATCCTGTATAAAAACAAAGGTTGCTATTATGACTGGGTGTGTGTGTGTGTGTGTGTGTGTGTGTGTAACTAACAAGGTGGAAATGTATAGAATTTTGGCCCCAAACAGTATTATTATACAACTAGTTGAAGTTAGCCCGTTACATAACGGGCGCTAGAGGAGGAGGAGGCAGGAGGAGGAGGCAGAACAGTGGCCGCTGGGGGGTGGAGAGGGGCTCCCTCCCCCTTCTTCTTTTTCCCCGGGGGCGGCTGCAGCGGCGGCGGTAGCGGCGTCGAGCCGCGGGGATTGGGCTCTGCCTCTGCGTCCATGCGAGGCAGCGGCGCTGGCGCAACTGACAACGCGCGTGCGCCGCCGCTGCCTCGCGGACACGCCCCCCTCTCCCGTCGTCCAATCCCTGTGTCTGTCTGGGACATGCGCAGTGGATAATTTCCACTGGCACACAGAACGTACGCACGGACACAGGCACTTTATTATAGAGGATTCACTTGTAAAATACACTTCTGAATTTTTCTTCTAAGATGGGAAAATAGGAAACCAGGTAAGGAATCATCATTGTGGTGGGGGCTGCAGAATGCAACCATCTGCCATCTCTCAGCACAACTACCACAGGGCTGATCAAAGATCCCTCAGTGCTTTCAATATCACAATACCCTAAAGAGTATCCCAGTGATAGCCATTAGATTCAGAGACCTATTTATGACTAGATCGTGATATGTAGGTTTTGTAAAGGCTACATGAACTGAAACTGACCTGAACACTAGCTACAAGTTTCCATTTGAGCTAATTATTTCATTAAATGAAGGGCTGTGTTCCTCAACTCACATTTGTGTGGCAGGCCTGCAGAGGAAGAGGGGGAATAATTGCCTTCTTTCCGCAGAGTATTCAGTTCTGTGGCACAATAACTGTCATGTCTTGGAGAGCTATCAAGTAGCCGTATTAGTAGCACCAAAATAAATTCCGTTCTAACTATAGTTAGCTCCCCAGACTGTCTCCATTTCATACTATCCATGTTACACATTTCATTCAGCTCATGCCAGATTGGCAACTATTCTAATTGACAATTCCCTCAGTTTCTCCCATTCCGTTAACTTTGGCGAGGAGAATAAAAGGCACCTTCTCATGTTTGCAAACAGAAAATTGGAACTGGTAGATCAAAGAGGACACGAAGAACCCCATGGGAGTTGTAGCTCAGTAATATCTGGAGGACCAAAGGTTCCCCACACATGGTCCAGCATCCTGTTTCTCCCTGTAGCCAAACAGATCCCTATTGCAAGCCCACAAGCAGGACACAAGGTAATTATCCTGCCCCACTGTTGTTCCCCAATAATCAGAGGCAAGTTGCTAGAGGACATGTACTCAGTGCTTTTTTTCTTAAAAAATGTTTCGGGTACTCTCATTTTGACTCAAGAAAATCAACATTTTATAGTTCAAATTGGGGGAAAATACAGAAAATGGACAAAAGTACAAAGATTCACAAAGTGTTTAGGGGTATGCGTACCCCTGCGCGCCCCCCGAAAAAAGCATTGCATATACTAATGGCCTTACCCTTCATGAATGCATTTAACCACTCTTTGAAGCCATCTAAATTGGTGGCCCTCACTGTATCTTGTGGTAGCAAACTCCTACTCACGAGTAGACCCCTGGCCGAGCCACATGCCCAAATGGCATGTTCCCTCCCTCCTGGGCAATCGTTCAGGAGCTTCAAAAGCATTATTCAGCCCGAACATCACAGCGACTAATGCCAGAAGACATTTGCACACTTAGGGATCCACAGAGTTTTGCACAGTTGCATAACAGAACTCAGCATTTTGGCTAATCTACTTTATTTACATATAAACACACACGGAGCACTGCAACATGGCTCCCTCTCTCTCTATCATCAGGCAGCAAAGAAAAAGAACAAAGAACAATAGTCCCACTTCACCGAACACAGTAAGACAAACATCCTGTCTCTGTCACTTCCCATTCCTGTGGAATCAAAACACATACCCAGTCATGTGATAGACAACAAACCCATGACTGCACACAGGGAATGAATCTCCAACATGAATAAGCACTTTTCCTTGTCTGTCCCAAATCTCCCATCATTCAACTTCATTGGGTGTTGTCTAGCTCCAGTATTATGACAGGAAATGTAGGAAAAAATGCTTCTATTTATCCACGTTTTGTTCAACATGCAGAATTTTACACCCCTCTATCATGTCCCCTGCCTTACCTGCTGTCGTAGTCTCGTGCTGAGCAAGAACGAGCAGAGCTCAGTGGAGGGGGAGGCCAGCCAACTAGAAGACTCTCTGAGGTGTACTTGCTTGGAGACGAGTCCAAAGTCAGGCCCAGTCCTAGGGTCGGGCAAAGAGCAATCCACGTGGTCAGACAGTCCAGGGATCAAGGGGTCAATGGTCAAGAATTGAGAGCCAGTGTGGTGTAGTGGTTAAGAACGGTAGACTCGTAATCTGGTGAACCGGGTTCGTGTCTCCGCTCCTCCACATGCAGCTGCTGGGTGACCTTGGGCTAGTCATACTTCTTTGAAGTCTCTCAGTCCCACTCACCTCACAGAGTGTTTGTTGTGGGGGAGGAAGGGAAAGGAGAATGTTAGCCGCTTTGAGACTCCTTTGGGTAGTGATAAAGCGGGATATCAAATCCAAACTCTTCTTCTTCTTCTTCAAGATGAACAGGAAGCACAAGGTCCGGCCAAGAACTACAGGAGTTGTTTCCAGCATCTGACTTCTGCTAGAAGCTCTGCTTGAGAAGACTGAAGCCAGCTGGTTCTCATCAGTGTCCTTGGAGGCTGATCAGCTGCAGGTGGAGTCACTCTGCCTTCTCTCCCTTCAGGCTACTGTTCAGCAGGTGAAGCTGACTCCTGGCCCATGATACCTGCCTTTTGCTAAACCAAAAGGACACAAGAGTGGTAAACATTTCTAGTATAAATGACCTTTTCTGAAGTACAGCAACGAGAACTATACACAGTATTACATGTGTGGCTGCTCCACAGATATGTATAAAGGAATTACAATACTGGGAGGTTCATTTTTCAATGCCTTTTCTAATCATCCCTAACATAGAAAATACACTGTTCACAGCTGCCACACACCGGGGCAGCACTTTCACTGAGCTATCCACCACAAGCCCAAGATCCCTTTTTCTGGTCAGTCACTGCCCCCTGAGAACCCTTAAGTGTGTATGTGGAGATATGATTTATTTCGCTTTTTGTCTCAAAAGTTATTAAGCATGCAAGGCTGTGGTTTATGTTGTGCTTCTTAAAATGCTGTCTCTTTCTTTCAGCTTTATACATTTGCATAATCTCCTATGACTGTACCTTATTCTGCCTTTGCATCTAATAATGCATCTTTTTTTTATTCCTTTACCTTATTATATAATAGTGCAAGCGTGATCTAGCCAAAGTTACTCTTCCTTAAATCTCATTGGTTCCAGGAGAAAGAGATTTAAGAAGGTGCTTAACTTCCCCGCTGATAGCAAAAGGATGAACTAATATTTAACTTGGGTGGCAGAATGTCTGTTATTCACAAGCTTCCTCTGTAAACAATTCAAGGAACAAAACTCTTCTTTTGTGAGCTCTCCAAATTGGCTCACAATTCATTCCTTTATTTATAAATCTTTTGCACCCCAAAATGTAACTTTAAAAAAATCTAAGTGGTTCACATAACTGCAATTAAGGTACAACAATAACATTCAGTAAAGTATTTTCTTACAACTTGATCAAAGCAAAACTGTCCATCACTAGTAAAACTAGTGTAACAAACAGAAAATTAGAAATTAAGAGTCCAGGAAAGCTTGGGTAAAGAAGAAAGCTTTTAAGATGTGCTTAAAGTTTGTCCCTGTCTCTGTCTCGCAAATAATTCAAGGGAGGGCAAGAAGGCTGATTTTCGTAATGTCATCAAGGGACAATCTGCTAGTCATGGAAAAACCAGCAGGGTCTCCTCAGAAGACTTTAAAGATCAGCCTCGAGAGATAGCTTAGAACAGAGTTGTAGGCCAAAACATCTGGAGGGCCGCAGTTTGGGGATGCCTGGTTTAGAAGGTATCCAGATCTCAAGTAGTTTAGGGCTTTATCTGTCAACATCAAAACCTTGGACCTAGCTGCGTAGCTAATAGGAAGCCAGTGCAGATCTTCCAATACTGATGCAATGTGTGTAAAGCTGGCTGTTCCCCTAAGCACCCTAACAGCTGTCTTTTGCTTTAGTTGGAAATACAATAATGAGTTGCCTCTACACATTTATATAGCCTTATATGATACCCCCTCCAATACTTGGAAGCCAAATTTCAGAATGCCATCTTCCTGGTCGCCATCTTCCCATTTTTAGTTGCAAGAGCACAGCGCCCATTTTGGTTTCCATGATTTCATGCAATTTTGCATCATGTTTCCCCCCACAAAAGTGCTTTTTTCCGGTGGGGGGTGGGGAATCGTGCTGTGAAATCGCAAGAGGTCACGGCAACCAAAATGACGGCCATTCTCTCGCAATAAAAAAAATGGGATGTCCCAGTTTTTCGGGAAATTTGTGGGGTATGCTATATACATTTACTTGCAATTCAGCATAACACGTCCTGCATCAGACTGAGAAAACTTGTGCCATAACAAATGTCATCGTCTGTAAGGCTGCACAAGCCTCCTTGTTTGTTTGTTTTTTAAAAAACACAACAAAACAGTAAGATATTTTAAAATAATCCTTTAAAACAATTGCAAAACTGTTCCAGGCATAGCGTGGGTGAAAATGGTTCCACGCTTCCCATAGTGAGCACTATCTAATAAGTGCCCGCAGCAGAGACTAAAATGTATACACACCTATATTGCTTTTTAAAACTGGTTGTCACTTGTGAATCAACAAATTGACAGCCCTGTGACATCAATTTCACTGGCTCACACTACCTCCGTTTACAAGCGATTTTTTTCTTTTTAAAGTAAGGGGGAAAGAACATTTCTTTTAAGAGAATGTCGACTTGTCACCAGCAGGGGGCACTAGATCAACAAGAGCAGGACTGTTCCTGCCTGCTTGAAGATGCAAAAAAGGAAAGAACACCAATGGACGCAAGATATTGATGAGAAAGAGAGGACAGGCTGCCCAAGCTCTCAGTTCCAGCCATGGAGTTAGGGCTAGAGCCTGGACACTGGATACAATCCTTTAACAGGGCAGTTCTGGGCATTACTACTAATAAGGAAACCCCACTGAATCAATAGGCTATACTCCCATGTAAGGCTTGCAGTCTAAATAGATGTGAAGAGTTTCCATTTTAGTGGAGGACTAAGATCATGGCCACTGGTCCCATCACCTCCTGGCAAATAGAAGGGGAAGAAATGGAGGCAGTGAGAGATTTCACTTTCTTGGGTTCCATGATCACTGCAGATGGTGACAGCAGTCACGAAATTAGAACACGCCTGCTTCTTGGGAGAAAAGCAATGACAAACCTAGACAGCATCTTAAAAAGCAAAGACATCACCTTGCCGACAAAGGTCCATATAGTTAAAGCTATGGTTTTCCCAGTAGTAATGTACGGAAGTGAGAGCTGGACCATAAAGCCGAAGAATTGATGCTTTTGAATTATGGTGCTGGAGGAGACTCTTGAGAGTCCCATGGACTGCAAGAAGATCAAACCTATCCATTCTTAAGGAAATCAGCTCGGAGTGCTCACTGGAAGGAAAGATCCTGAAGCTGAGGCTCCAAGACTTTGGCCACCTCATGAGAAGAGAAGACTCCCTGGAAAAGACCCTGATGTTGGGAAAGATGTTGGGAAAGCACAAGGAAAAGGGGACGAGAGAGGACGAGGTGGTTGGACAGTGTTCTCGAAGCTACCAACATGAGTCTGACCAAACTGCGGGAGGCAGTGGAAGACAGGAGTGCCTGGCGTGCTCTGGTCCATGGGGTCACGAAGAGTCGGACACAGCTAAACGACTAAACAACTAGATGCTTTTATAGCTTATGTATGGGTTATGAGGTGCTCTCACTCAGATTAACATGCAAGTGGGTGAGAACAGAAACCAGTTTCTTGTGCCACTAGGGGGAGTTTGTATCTCTGTTTGTAACATGTCCAATTTCACTGTTGGTGGGGGCAATTGTGGCAGCGCACGATTGACTGCAAGGTTCAAAGGCCTCTTCTCACAAGTTAAAAGCAGTGTATTTTAAGAGCATTTGTTGGATTTACACCTGTACATATCATTATAAATCGAGACACAGATATTCCTAGGAGAGCGAACTGAGTCTGAAATGTATGCAAACAAGCATTTGTGTGTGAGAGAAAGAGACAGCATAACAGCCCCCCATCACTTGAAAATGGTGCCCCTGAAATATTTGTTTCAATATTTTTGCACTGCTTGTTAGGGGGGTATCACAAAGTACAGTGGAACCACGGTTTTCGAGTGTCTCAGAAGCCAAACGATTTGGAACCCGAACACCTGGAAGTAATTGCTTCCATTTTCAAATGCACCTTGGAAGTTGAACGGCTTCTGAGGCACGTTTTTCCAATTTTTTCAATGGATTTTGCCAGTTGCCTATTGATTCTCGGTATTCAAATGTTTCGGAAGTCAAATGGTCTTCTGGAACAGATTGCGTTCAAAAACCGAGGTTCCACTGTACAACAAATAATATATCACAACTCAAAAATGCAATTAAGAGAATCAGGTGCAAAAAAACCAGCAATCAAGTGATCAAAACATCCTTCAAATTCTACAGTGGCAGATTTCAAAAGTGGTATGTCTCCTTTCGCCATGCCTCCTGCCATTTTAGGGTGACTTGTGCCACACTCAGAGAACATAATGTAAATATATTCTACTCAGGGCTTATTCACACCTCCGCTTTCCCTTGGCGAAAACTGATCTTTAGTGCTGAACCAGAACAAACGGCTATCAAGTTTTCCGTGAATTGCTGTTTCTTCCGATTCAGCTCTAAAGAACAGGTTTTCCGGAAAAAGCAGCGAGACAAAGGCAAAACCGCCAAGACCCGTGTTTTCTAGGCACAAGACAAGGGAAAGTGTGGATGACCCCTCAGAGTCATGCCCACTAATTTCATTGGGTCTGCTCCGAGTAGAACAAACATTGTCTAAAATTCTATACCAATAAAATATCATGCCAGCAGCTGGGAGGTATTCCTCCCCCCTCTCAAGCCACCCACATCACTTTCTGATCTCTTCATATATGATTTAATTGAAGAGATAGCTGAGAACACGGAATGTTCAAAGCCAGCCATTACAATAATTTATGCTATAGATACTTTAGTGTTTAATTAAAGGCCAGCATTTTCCTGCAGCGCTCTGTCACTTCTCTTTTGCTGATTGTTTTCCTCATTACTAATTGAATGAATTAATGCCCCTTTGCAATCAGTCAGACAATTTAATGGTTCCTCTTTTCGTACGATAGCGATTTATTACCTTCCATGGCTAACTGTCAAGGTTGCATGGTTCTGGTTCCAGTGATTGCATTTAATCTCTTGCAGGTACAAAGCTGACCTCCACTTTGCTCAGTCTTCTTAATTGTGATGAAGAGGCCTGTTCATCAAATACTTTCTTTACTTCTTCCAAACATAGCGCGGTGAAACAGGGGCAATTAAAAGAGCTCACAGCAGCTGACACCCTTCCTACTAAAAGAGCAGGGAAACTTGGAAGGAGAATTCTCACTTGCCATGCAGAATGAATGTCAGGCAACAGGAACACCTCAACATCACTTTTTCACTTAGCTTTCTCTTTTTTCCCCATTCTCAGTGAGAAAAGGCATGGATATATTCGAGATGAACTAGCAGCTCCATATATAATTGCCAATCAAACACTGATCTAGCTTTAGCACCCACAATATGTCAGGTAAATATTCTGGACAGGGAACTGTTTATTTGGGAGTCGACAGAAACAGGGCCACTTTTATCATCTTGCTTTTGGGTGCTGGCATCAATGATGGCAGGATTGCCAGGCTTCTGTAATGCAGATGCCATCTTTAAACGTGCCTCTATGTGACTGGGATGGGCTGAGAAAGATGCTATTGTCTCATCAGTCCTTGCAGCAGCAAATGTAAAGATAGGGAATGAGACCACAGATGTCCTCTAAGAAGAGGGCAGGGGAGGGACCCACAATAAAAGGTTCTTGGTGCACCCCCATGGCCACTTTTCTTCTCTTACATCCTCTCCTGAAATAACAAGCTAATTGTTTCACATGGTCATCTGCTTTCCATAAACTGCTAGGCTCTGGATCTTTTTGGCTTGCCCTGCATTCCTGGAACATTGGGAAGGTGCGTTTCTTTAGCCTAACCACCCTCAACATGCTACCCTTCAGATGTTTTGCACCATGACTCTCATCATCCCCGAACATTGGCTCAGCTGGCTGGGGCTGGTGGGAGTTGTAGTCCAAAACACCTGGAAGGCACCAGGTGGGGGAAGTATGACTCAGTCCACCATTGCCTACATCAGTGGTGGCTAACCTTGGCACTCCAGATGTTTTGGAACTACAACTCCCATCATCCCTAGCTAACAGGACCAGTGGTCAGGGATGATGGGAGTTGTAGTCCCAAAACATCTGGAGTGCCAAGGTTAGCCACCACTGGCCTACATGGATAAGCAGTGATTTTCAGACACTCTTCATTCCAACACATGCTACCTGGTGCACCTGGTGTCTTTTTAGCCAAGGAATAAATAAGGGACTTCTGCTTATCAGTTCTTTTTATTGAAACTTTTCAACATAGAATAAAATAAAAGGCAAACTAATCTAAATAAAAATAGAAGAGGGAGAACCAAACAAAATGAAAAAAAGAAAGAAAGACAGAAAAACACAAAGAAAAGTAGTAGTAGAAGAAGCAGCAGAATAGAATTGTACAGTTGCAAGGGACCATGAGGTTCATCCAGTCCAACCCCAATCTTTTACCCAATGTTCAAACCCACAACCCTGAGATTTACAGTGTCATGTTCTCCCGACTGAGCTATCTCAGAAGAAGAGGAGGAAGAAGTATGAAGCCTTTATTAGAGTTGTATCTTACACCTTGTCCCACACAATAAAGGTGGGCCCTCCCAGCTCTCACCTAGCTTTCCTTTCTTCTCCCATCCTTGAAGATCTTCCCTTCTCTGTCGATAGAACATCTTCTTATAATGTGCATGTTCTGTGGTTAATCTATGGACCCTACTCAAAAGATGCTTCAAACCCTGAGTTCCTGTCGTCTTCTTGTGTTTTCTGTTTTCCTGCCTGCTTGCTGCTTACTCTGATGTTCCTGGACCTAAACCTGTATGATGCCACCCTAAACTTAACTCTGCTGAGATTCCCCCCCCCCCCAATCCGAGGCATCAAATTATATTCATGGTTTATCTAATTGCTAATCTGCCAAGAAGTAAATGAGGGTACAAGTCAAAGGATCAAATGAGTTATCCAAGATAATGGAAAAGGATTAAGATATTTTTCTTATTGCTTTCTTTGAAAGACTGGAATACGAATTGCAAAAGTCTATAGCATTACCCATAGGATCAAACTGCAAAAGCTTGTGTACATATTGGCCTTGAGCAAGCAAGTGAGCTCATATTTTATTTTATTTTTTAAGATTGTAGATTCATAGGTTGAAACTTTAATTTGATAGAACACACATTTTTTTATTTAAAAAAATTGTCACTAAGACCCTATGAATATTCATCATGAGTTATGCTAAAACAAGCAAAATGAAAAATAAACATTTCTTCAAATGTAACAGTAGGCTGGCATAACCTACTAAATGTAACCTACTAAAAAATCAACTTTACAGTCTACAAATCCCACTTGGCTAATTGCTCATCAAATTTTCAGCAGCTTTGTGTAGTCAGAAACATATTTTTTCCTGCTCTGCAGAATTTATATAGTTTGTGTGCTTATATTTGGAGGGTGTTCCTTCTCTTCATTTGACTGGGTTTGTAGGAGCATGACCTTCTCATAAATACAGGGAGAGGGCTGTACACACTCCTTTGCATATCCATGCTTGGTAGTCAGTGATTCTTTGTGAATTTTCAGTTGCATTAATATGAGTAAAGATGAAAAGACTTTATTAAAAGGCTGGGGTGAAGGTATTAATACAAATTAGTTTTTAATTCTTCATGACTTTATTAACTGCCCCGCTTCCAAAAAGGCAGAAACTACAGTTCCTTTAGGGACCCAGGTGGCACTGTGGGTTAAACCACAGAGCCTAGGGCTTGCTGATCAGAAGGTCGGCGGTTCGAATCCCTGCGACGGGGTGAGCTCCCGTTGCTCGGTCCCAGTTCCTGCCCACCTAGCAGTTCAAAAGCACATCAAAGTCCAAGTAGATAAATAGGAACCGCTCTGGCGGGAAGGTAAACGGCGTTTCCATGCGCTGCTGTGGTTCGCCAGAAGCCGCTTTGTCATGCTGGCCACATGACCCGGAAGCTGTACGCTGGCTCTCGGCCAATAAAGCGAGATGAGCACCGCAACCCCAGAGTCGGACACGACTGGACCTAATGGGCAGGGGTCTCCCGCAAACATTTAGGCTAAGGATTTTTTTCAGACGTGCCAAGGCAAAACTTGGTTTGTCATCAAATGGATGCCCAGTGGGTAGCTACTGCCAACCACAACTCCTTGACATATCTCCCTGCGTTTGTAAATGTTTTTGTTACATTACTGCTCTTTCCATAACCAGGACTTCATAGCATTATAAGCAGGACTAAGGTGACTCTGTTGCCTCTTCCTTGTACAGTCTGGCCAATGGGGGCTTAGCCCTAATTGGGTTCCTGAGGTCAGAAGCCTATCTCCTGGGCACACTCAAATATTCAGCCTCTCAGCTCAGCATCTGCACTGTAGAGGTTTGGCAGGCATCGGCCGAGGATGCTCTGGCTCTAAGATTCCTAGCTTCAAGCTGGGGCTGGATTAAAAATGAATGGCATAGCAACTAATGAATAATGAAATGAATTTGATTCAAACACATTTAAATGAATGAGGCTTTTAAGAACAAAAACTAACGGAACAGCAAGATTATCTCCTCCACCGCTGTTACATATCCCTAACCCTTGATAAACCCAAACATCTTTTATCTCCTTATTTCCTGGTCCATGCAGAATCCCATTTTCCATTTTTAGGTGTGCATATAAAACATCTTATTCATATGCCTATTACTGTAACATGTAAAGTAGGCCTCATTAGTGCTCAACCACATCTGGCCTTTAGAGGACCAGGCCCCTATCCTTAGTCATACTGCTATGTTTCCACCTAAGTTATATGGATTTTAAATGTATACCAGCTAGTTAAGTGTCTGTAACCATGGCATCCCAGTCTAAATAACTCCCATGGAAGCATCAACTGCATTACATATATCCACTGCCCAAAACATTTTGTGTTTTATTTTAAACTAGCAGCCCTGTACCCTGCATTGCTCAGGAATTCTAAGGGACCCCCCCCCAAAAAAAATAATGCTGTTTTGAAATAAAAGTGGTTGAAATCGGTGCCGTTTTGAAAAGTCCAGTTCACCATCTTGATTCAAAATGGCACCCAACTGTATCCAAACATCTGCTCCTCGATTTCAGGGACCACCATGCATAATTTGGTTAGGCTATCTTGAGAGGTGTCCAAACGCATAGCTAACAGACAGCTTTCTAAAACGTATAATCCATGTTGAAAGGAAAGTTGGAAGACAGGGACCTAAAACCTTGGCCATGGTTCTGAGTGATGAAGTGAAGCTAGGCTCTTCTGTAGTGACTAGGGTTTGTTCCTACCTTTCTGATTCATCTGAGTCGCCAGTGCAATAGATTAATTGGGGCTGCAGCATTTAAATGTGCCATTGGACTTTATATCCTACCATGAAAGGAAGGTAAAAGACTGGCTAGCTAATAGATCAGAAGCCGAAGACAAGTGCTGGGCTCTGGCATTCCGTTCTTAGCTTCCTTGATGGAGAATGGAATAAATATAGGATAAATAAAGTGTGCATTTGCTGGAGCCACAATGTCTGAGGAATTCTGTCACTGGCTAATAATTAAGGGTAAAGGTAAAGGGACCCCTGACCATTAGGTCCAGTTGTGACCGACTCTGGGGTTGCGGCGTTCATCTCGCTTTATTGGCCAAGGGAGCCGGCGTACAGCTTCCAGGTCATGTGGCCAGCACAGCACATGGAACCAGCACAGCACAGCACACGAACCAGAACAGCACACGGAAACACCGTTTACCTTCCCGCTGCAGTGGTACCTATTTATCTACTTCACTTTGATGTGCTTTCGAACTGCTAGGTGGGCAGGAGCAGGGACCAAGCAACGGGAGCTCACACCGTCACAGGGATTCGAACCGCCGACCTTCTGATTGGCAAGCCCTAGGCTCTGTGGCTTAACCCACAGCGCCACCCGCGTCCCTAATAATTAAGGGTAATTACTAGCAAACTTTGTCTGGGGTTTTCATGTGTGCATCCATGTGTGTGTGCGCACACACTCACTCACATGCCTGAATGCACCCCATGCAATAAAACCTCCTGCGCATGGAGAAAAGGCACATTGGGACTTTCCTTCCTGGGATCTTGTTTTCAATGTGGACGGACATTTTTAGTTTATTATTTTTTAGTCTGGAGAAGGCTTTAATCATTTCAGCCCCATCTGCATTCTGAAGTGGTACAGCCCAGACATAGCTTTTCCACTGATGCTCCTTGTGAGATCTAAGCCTTTGGCTGCAATGCTAAACACTGCAAGCTGGGGACGGAGAGATGGCCCTGACAAATTTTACTGCATTAAAACAGAATTGCTTTCAATGACTTAGTAAACACTAAGAGTGAAGAACTCCTTTATTCCCGAATGCTTTCCGCCAGAGAAAGAGAGAGACGATACATTTAACTTGGTCTTGGGCAGGCCCCGAATAAATTAAAGAACAGAATTACTTTATGACTATCATTCCTAAGAGAGAGGCAAGGAAGGATTGCCTGTTGTTTTGAATGAGCTCTGAATGTTGCAATTAGGATTGTCTCAAACACTCATGTGCATTGAATCTTACAAACAGTTCATAACGATTGGAACGAATCCTTGCTAGTAAATGTTTTAACGTTACTTGTGGACTATAAAGGCAGAGCAGGTATCTGGAAATTGCCCACTTTATCAGACTATAAGGGTAGCTGTGAAGCCTCTGCTACACTCTCAAAACCACCGAGGAGGCTATAAGAAGAAAGTGATGAAGTAAAGATTTTTAATGGGGCTCGGGAGAACTGAAACGGACGTGATATTGAGAGAGCTGGGAGGCAGACTATACTAATCAGTGAGCTGAAAGCTTTAAATACACTAATGGAAGCCAGTGCAAGCATCACTCTTCAGCATCTGACAATCGGCTGGCTGGTCCTTCACCTTTCTTTCATGATAAGGACATAGAGTCCAGTGATTCATTTGTGGAATGCTGCAATTCGAAAAGCAATTGTTCAGAATATTTACAGCCACCCCAGTGACTTGTTTAATGGTTATACCGTCGAAGGAGCATTTAAGGTTATGCCAAATCTGCCCTGCACTCTTATTAATCAGCGTGAAGCTGGAGTCTGTGCATTGACATAGGATGCATTGAAGACTCAAGAGAGATTGAGTGGGAGAAGCGGGATGGCTGAATAAAGGGTGGCAGGAATGGGGAAAGCCTCTAGAGCAGCCATCATCAACCAGGTGCCCTCGGGATGTTTCGGACTACAGCACTGGCTGATAGGCATTGTAGTCCAAAAGACTAGGAGAGCACCAAGTAGCTGGAAGCTGCTCTGGAGTACCTCCTTGGTTTCTCCTTCTTGCACTGCACTAGTCCCTATGGATGGGGTAGAAATCTAATGTTTGTAATTTTCATAAGGATACCGAATTCGCACGTCTCAAACTAATACGCAAACCGAAACACAGCTATCCCTTGAAACCCACACTTCTCTGAGCTTTGAGATGCACTGCGCACAAAACTGCATCTATTAGGGAAGTCTGTGCATAAAGATGCATACGATTCATGAAAACAACACCCACGGGGAGATTGCTTGCAAAAACGCCAGCGCCAGGGACAGACAGAACTGTATGCAAAAATGAAGAAACTTGCACAGAAATGCTGAGCCACTTTCATATGGATTTTATATATATATATATATATATATATATATATATATATATATATATATATATATATGGCAAATTGCAATGGAAATGTGGAGAACTGAGTTTAAGGTGGAAAAATCAGAGCAGCTAGAACTGAGAGATTCAACCATCCCTATTAATCCCATATACTGTCATAGACTTTCTTTGCAGTCAAAATGGTGTAGAATACAGCAGTTCACACTTAGCCCCATCCCCATCGCTTTGACACTTTCTCCTGCCCAAGAATTTGAGATAGCACTAAAACTGCCCACCTGTGGCAATGTGAGGGAGGCATCTTTGCCTTCTGCCACCAGCCATCATTGGTGCAACATGAAGCATGCACAACAATGCAATACAAGCAGCTCTGTCTGTGTGAGACAGTATCTTGTGTGTCCCTACCTCGAAGCCCTAGAACCATATCCCCTCTCGGTGTGAAAATCCCTAATATATGTGAACATCCCTGATATATATTCCTAGTAATCAATTGTCCTTAATTATTAACCAGCTACAGAATTCCTCAGCTATTTGTGGAACTCCAGCAAACATGCACTTTTTATTTTATCACATGCAAACAGGAAACATACAAAAGTTAAAATGCTAAAACAGATTAAAATTACCTCAATTTTCTAAGCTGAGTACTATTCAGTACAGAACACTGTCATTTCACAAGGCTTCTTCCTATGCTACTGAAATTGTCCTGGACACCCACATTTACTAAATAATAATAATAATAATAATAATAATAATAATAATAATAATAATAATTTATTATTTGTACCCCGCCCATCTGGCTGGGTCTCCCCAGCCACTCTGGGCGGCTTCCAGCAAACATTAAAATACATTAACACATCACAGATTAAAAACTTCCCTAAGCAGGGCTGCCTTCAGGTATTTTCTAGTTGTTTATCTCTTTGACCTCTGCTGGGAGGGCGTTCCACAGGGCGGGCGCTACTACTGAGAAGGCCCTCTGCCTGGTTCCCTGTAGCTTTGCTTCTCACAGTGAGGGAACCGCCAGAAGGCCCTCGGCGCTGGATCTCAGTGTCCGGGCAGAATGATGGGGGTGGAGACGCTCCTTCAGGTATACAGAACCGAATTTCCTACCCAAGAAATTCACAGAAAATAGTTACTGATGGATTATATGAAACAAAGTCTATAGCTGTGAATAAAAACAATGGAGGCCTTCCTATATGAACTGCCGCCTTTAGCTGAGGCACATCCCTGAAGGGGTAAGCACAGGGCGTGAATCACTTACGAGTTCACCCACATTCTATTATGTTAAATTGGTCAATTTGCTTTCAACAAAGTTATTTAATTAAACTCCAGGTAAATTAAACCTTAAGCAAAACAACAACAATAATAAATGACTTTGCCTTCCAATTGCTAAATTGGTTCACAAGCAAAACTCACAGGAGGCGAGTTTGAGCCAAGCTGGCAACCTGCATATAAGTCACAGGAAGCATTGCGAGATGATTTAGGAAGTGAAGCTGCAAAGATTTTGTAGACAAGCACATGGTAGTCATTATGGACTCATCAATACCTCACCTACAGCCCAGGCCATTAATCTGCTTTATTGAGAGAGTGAGGGAGTGCATGGCTAGGAAAGCAGGATTTTCACCTACCCTTTTAAAAATTTCCACTTGAATAACTAAGAAAACAGAAGCAAAGGACCTCAATTTAGCTAACTTGGGTGCCGTGCCCGGCGACTGCAAAGTCCCACTACTGATGCTTCCCTCTGTCTGATGCTTCTACCCAGGGCCAATATGTCAATTTTGGTTTCTTTAAGTTTCTTTTTTGCAGGATCAGGTGTTGGGTTCCCCCTACCCCAACCCATGCAAATAAGAGACCAATGAGGCTGCTTTTTGGGGTCAAAACAGGCCACAACTTTATTGAATACAGATGAAAGAGGTTTGGCTTGGGCATGGGGCAATCAAAATACTTCCAGCCCACCTGCCGGAAGTGAAGCGTGGTCAATCCAGACGGGGGTTCCTAAGACTTACATCAAATAGGGTGACCCCCGCAGGGACTGCCATCTGGGGGCATGCCTTCGGCCACTTCCCCCGGACCCCTTTTGTGGGATACCCCAGCGTTTGGAGGGGCAGGCAGAGACTACAACCTCCCCTCCATCCAAAACAAAGGATTGCCCCAATGCCCAAGCAGTTGTGACGATTGCTATGAGGTAGGCAAAACCACTGGGTAAGAGTCAATTATCCCAGTGAGCAAATTCCTACCCAGCCCCTTGAAAGAGGACAACCACCGTAGCCACAGCAAAGTCATTGACCATCAGCTTAAACCGAGGGTGAGTGGGTGGGCAGGGAAACCCGGTGCAGCAACAAACAGGCTGAGCCCCAGGTGCTGGCTGCTGAAATGTGCAAGGGGTGGATCCAACGGAAGCCTACCTGCTCCGTCGGCTCCACCCCCTGGCACAGCCTAAGTCCCCAGCCTGCATTCCCATTAGCCAAAGCTGGGTGCAGGCTAGGATCTAGTTCCTGATAGGTGGAGAGGGCTTAAGCCCCCACCGCCTATCAGAAGGGGCACCGCTGGTCCAGCTCCCTTGTTGGAGCCCCAGTGAAGCCTTGGCCATCCTGCAATGTTGCTGCACCAAGAGGGATGAGCAGACTTCTTCCAATCTTAAGTTCAGTTCACTATGTTTCTACAGCAGTCTCCACACACACACACACAGCAGCATTTCTCTCTTTTAATTTTGTTTTGTCATCAACTGTGTACAAGTAACAAGTGTTGTATGGAATAAGTAAGCATAACATTAATAAAACCCACACATCACTCGAATGGAACATGCTGAAGTCTCATATTTGCACTCCTGAGGAATAAGCTGAATCCAGAACAATATTCATATTTCCTGCTTTCTTGCAGGTAAGTGTTAATTGCTGTTTTATGAACATTTTTGCCAAATATTATGGTTTTGTTGTTGCTATTTGCACTCATAATGTGCACTTCTCTCTAATTTGGTACACATTGGGGGGGGGGCGGTTGGCTAACCACATCACATAAGTGCAACATTTGTTGGTGGGGGGAGCCCAAACAGCAACATTTGGGTTCAGAAAGTGCAAACTGGGTAGCTTTGCACTGAAATGTGAACTGAATTGCACCCCTTTGCTTCCTCCCACCACGCTTGACAGAAACCAGATGTTTCAGGGCCAAAACATTGCTAAACAGAGCCAAAAATCAGCATATTTTGACCAGCTAGATCTTTCTTCTTCTTCCTAATTTTGTCTTCCAAACAGTGGCAATAGGAAAGTAGCATTTAGGGGAGGGGGCAGGAGCCCAGAGCCCCATTTAGCAAATGAGCAGGAGGCCTCCCTAACACAGCAGGGCTGGCATATCACATTTTGAAATAACTGAAATAGCACAATTTTACCATCCAAAGGGAGACCATTATAACCACTAAGTCCAGAGTCTAAAATTACCTAACTGCACTCCTGCTTCCAGGTCACGGCATCCAAAAAGACCCCATTTGTCAGATACTTTCAGTATCGTTCACCCTAAAATACTTTACAGAGGTTGTATATTCAGAAGGATTTGAAACACAGTAGCTTCCAAGTAGTGGTGTGTTCAGTATGCTGCCACTGGTGTTTTGTGTTTGTGTGTCTTTGCTGTCTCTGCACTACCAAATTCATTTCTTTGGAACTTATCTCATAGTTACCTGGGTTGAAAAGGTTACAGCCTAATAAAGCCATGTGGCAGCTCTCCAGAGGTAATGAATTTTTAATACGAGTATTGTTAAAACTTACTTGTCCTGTCTAGACTGTGGAAATGTGAGAGTAAACACAGGGGATCCCTCTTTCACCTAAATGTATTGTGATGGAAGGGAATGGCTGCTCATACCAGGCACAATTTCTTCCATCACAGAGACAAGCATTCAAACCCAGGCAAGCAGCAGACTTACAGAATGATAACAGAAAACAGAAATAGGGAGATGAACCTCTCTCTCTTTCTCTCCCCCCCCTCTCTCTCTGACAATACTATGCACAGAATTTTGCAAACCTGCCTGGCATTACTTCTGTCTGCCACTGTTGAATTATAATATAATGCAATCACGGTGTTGTTCTACATCAGGGGTCAGCAAACTTTTTCAGCAGGGGGCCGGTCCACTGTCCCTCAGACCTTGTGGGGGGCTGGACTATATTTTTTTGGGGGGATGAACGAATTCCTATGCCCCACAAATAACCCAGAGATACATTTTGAATAAAAGCACACATTCTACTCATGTAAAAACACCAGGCAGGCCCCACAAATAACCCACAGATGCATTTTAAATAAAAGGACACATTCTACTCATGTAAAAACACGCTGATTCCCAGACCATCTGCTGGCTGGATTTAGAAGGTGATTGGGCCAGATCTGGCCCCCCGGACCTTAGAGTTGTAATATGTAGAACATGGGTAGGCAAACTAACACATCAAGTAAAATTAGAGTCACAAACCACGGCTGGTCATGGTGCAGTCTTTTTAAGCCAATAGGCAATTGCTCGTGTCTTGTGGGTCTTTTTATTTGTTTAAAGCATTTCTACCCTGCTCTTCAGCCAGGAAGGCTTCCAGAGCAGCATAGAGATCAATATAAAACAAGACCATCCCTGTCCCCTGGCTTACAACCTAAAGGCATAACTAACACAAAGGGGTACAGGGAGGGGGAAATGGAGCCCCCGTTCTTAAAATTTTAAAATTCTATTTTTAAAAAATCCATTCACATTTTTTAATGTTATTTACACTAATACATGCAATGTTTTACACGTTACATGACTGGAGAACTGTGTTGCAAAATTCACAGAACTTTAAATTTCAATTGACGGCTCTGTTTCAGTTCACATATTGTTTCTGAAAGTGCAGACTGGGTAGATTTGGCTTTAAATGTGAACTGAATTGCTTCCACACCCCTACTAAATCCACCCTGAACGGGAGGAAACTTCCCTATCACCATTCCTGAGTCTGCATCCTAATACAAATTCTTCAGGCAAGCTGAATTCTCCTTTTGACTCCACGCTACCTATGCTTTGTTTCATCCCTCCTAGACACATCCTGACCGTTTAATTGAAATTGTCGGAGAGCACGTTATGCTGCTTCATATAAGCATTAAAAATGTCAAAAAATATATGAGCTTGTGATTTAGACCTCTATTGCTGGAGTCAACCTTGCGGTTAATGATATAAACACATATTATTTTCTTTGTCGTGCTCGCAGCTCGCCCCACCTCCTCCAGAGTCGCCGAGGCGTAGCGCATCGCCGTCACCTGAAACAGCCACCAGGCAAAGAGATACGGCTCTGGCAGCCATGCCCCTTTGAACACCTTTCCAGTTCTTGAAACATTTGTGTAATTCACTTGGGCCTCGGCGTTCCGGCTCTGGCTCTGATGCCTGACTCTGTAATGAGACCTGTGGCATGAATGAATGCAGGGAAAAATTAAGCTGAAAAGAAAGTATATCACACATCTGTGCCCCTTCTCCAAAACCTTGTCGCTGGGAAAGCTCCAAGCGCCTACATGAAAATGCAGGGAGCCAGCCAACGGCACTCTAAAAGCATTGTCTGTATGCCAAGAGCATGGCTAAACTTTACCACTTTGATGCCAAGGCCGTTTCCATTCGTTGGCTGCTAGCTAAGAGCTAGCGAACGGAGAGCGGAGAGCTGATGGGCATTTGTCAGGGCTGTCATTCAACAGTTAACACGATTTAATATTCCCTGCGTGGATTCAGCCAAACGGATTACTTAAGCTAGCCAAAGAGAAACACCTGGTGTAACAGGATGTCTATGGCTACTTCCTAAACATGAGATAAAACACACACATGCACATATTGACTATCCTGATTAACAACAAAACAGATCTACTTGGCAGCAGCTTCTATTTATATCGGGGCTCACACATACATGCTATTGCAGTCTGTATCTGGGTTCCCTCACCCCACTGTGAGCTGCCAATAATATAACAGTGACCATATGTTGCTCTCACTGGCATACTTTAGTTTATTTACTATGTTCGTATATTGCCCAATAACTTACATTCTCTGGGGCACGGAAAAATACAGTTCGAAAGCCGTATGTTTTTTTTTATATATATAAAAAAAACATAATAAAAAAAAATAGAACAAGAAAGCAAGCACAGATGATAATAAAAATAGAAAATACAAAACCATGAATGATAAACCTTATAAAGAGCATTAAAAATTATAAAAGAACTTAAGAATTAAAAATGTCTGGGAAAGTAACCTGGGAAGAAAAGGCCCCTAACTTAGACACCAAGCAAGCTTCTCTAGGGTGAGCATTGCACAACCAGAGCACTGGAATCCAATATAGTCTGATTAGCCGATAAATTCAATTTTGGCCATACCAGAGAAACTACACTTAACCATAGGTGGTACAGGACCCCAGTGCAAATGTCACAAATAACATCTAACATGCCTTCCATTTGTTGGCAGGGCTCTGGGAACATACTTCCAACTGTGGTGGGAGTACCCACAGGTCCATACATATTGGTTCCTGGGTTTTCAAAGAAATGGCTGCAATTATTAAGAAGCTGGTTCAGTTATCCTTCTTGCTCGCCTATTTAATTTGGACATAATGATAAGGTGGTTATATTAAAAGATCTAGAAATCTTTCTATTGGTTGCTGCATGTTTGAATGGAAAACATTACAGGAATTGACCTTATGCTTTGATACAAGAACACTGCTATTTTGAAAGAAAAAAAAGTTATACTTCATGTTTGAAGATGGCAACATCAGACAATTGTCTGGAGGAATTTTATTTTGTATACAACTAAACACCACTTACAACAACACTTTATTTTGGCTTCCTGTGAGATCTGGAATTCTTGCGTTAACTTTTCTTTTGCCACAGAATACAATATGTGATTTGTGTCATCCATCATCCCTATGTTTGCTTGTTTTTGTTTTGTTTCTCTCTCTTTTTCTTTGTGTAATACTGTTTGTTTCATATCAAAACCAACAAGAAAATAAAGAAACAGAACGGAACAGAAAAGCTTGGCACCATTCACGTCATTACCATGCCACTACCCAGAATATGCATTGTATATCCTGCTTTTTAAAATTATGATGGATTCTGTCACCATCACCAGAAAATGTTTCTGGGATCTGTAACTCTAATTAGAAATGGCACGGTAGTTTCATTTTAATTACTTGAGCCTAAGGAGAGCTGAAACTTTTTGCAGTGATCTGTAAATCTTTTGATGCCAGAGGGCAACCACTTTTGTCCGTCCTTCCTTCCTTCCTTCCTTCCTTCCTTCCTTCCTTCTCATTCCGAAACTTAATTCACATTTGAACACCCCCCAAAAAACCCCACATAGACCCATTTTTACTGTCAACAGTTGCTTGCTTTCTTACTTTAGATTCCATTTACTTGCTTCCAAAACAAAGCAAGCATAATTCTGCTCATTAGAGAAGTGATAAGGAAGCTGTTGCTCCTCCAGATGTTTGACTCTAAGTCAAACTCTAAGTCAAATGTGACATCCACACATTTCAAGCACCTCGCTTCTCCTAAAGAATACCGGGAGCTGTAGTTTACCCTCATAGAGCTGCAAATCCCAGCACTCTTAACAAATTCCTGTTCCCAGAATTCTTGGGGGGCGGGGGCGGGGAGGGAGAAGCCATGTGCTTTTAATGTATGTTATGTATGGCCCTACATCCCACCAGCCACAGACAGTAACATCTGGAGATCCACATGTTCACATCCCTGCATTAGAGCTTAGCAGCAGTAGGCATAACACACCCAGGAGAGTAGTTGACAGCCTACAAGTATCATAGAAGCCTTATGCCAAGCCCTCCAGGGTTTCAGGCAGGCATCTCTCCCAGCCATACCTGGGACCTACTGTATTCAAAGCAGATGCTCTCCCATGGAGGTACTGCCTTTCCATGGTGTGATTTGTTGATATGGCTGTGCAAAGTCAACATTGATATGGCTGTGCAAAACCAACAACATTCTGAGAAACTTGGGATCAGCAGATCATGTGTCTAACTTAGCACAAATCGTCAGGCACCAAATGTTTGGAAGAACCTGTTAGCCCTGAAAACAACACTAGGAAAAATTGGCTATAGAAAATCTAAGCTTTTCAAGGAGCATGGGATTTCATGCAACGCCTTTTGCTTTAGACTTTAAAAAAGAAAAGAAAAAGAAAATCTATCACTTTGGAAGAAAGAGTGGGATTGCAGTTCAGTCAGTCAACCAACCAACCTAAAGGATAGGTAGATATATGTTTACTGGCACTTTTGCCTTGCCAGAACCTGCTTCTAACTCCTTCTGCCTATTAGGCCAGAATGAGTGAGCAAATGGCATGGAGCAGAGAGCGTGGGCTGAAAATGGGCCTGTGGGGAATTCTAACCATTACTACTTGGATGTAAGTGCTATTGAATTCAATGGGGCTCACTTCCAGGTAAGCGAGGTTAGGATCATAGCCCAAGTCAAAGAACAGAACATCTAGAAAACTGAGACACTAGGTTTTGGCTGCATTTTTGTGCCTTCTGTAAAGAAATCA
Source organism: Darevskia mixta (assembly GCA_034641385.1). Taxonomy (NCBI): domain Eukaryota; kingdom Metazoa; phylum Chordata; class Lepidosauria; order Squamata; family Lacertidae; genus Darevskia; species Darevskia mixta. The sequence goes on from JAWWNH010000105.1 coordinate 11,693,619, forward strand.
GCCCTTCAGCAGGGCATACAAGAAAACCTCAACTAACACTGTTGAACGAAAGTGAAACAATCTCTCTATGTACCAATCATCTACAGGCCCGGTGTGGTGCAGAGGAGAACTAATCTCATTTTATGGTCATGGACACCCAATAAGCCAGACAACAGTCCTTAATGAGAGCTGTTTTGTTTCTCTCCGTTTATGGAATAGTCACAGTTTCTTCTTCTCAGGTTAAACAACCACCAGTTGTAGGTACTGGGCAGTTATCCTCTAACATGTTATTTTCTTACTTTTACCACATGTAGCCACATAATGTCTTATTTCTACAACAGACTATTTTCTTATATTTTCTGTTAAAGCAGCCTGCATCAGAGAATTCGGCAGGGGGCATCCTTCTTAACCCTATTGTCTTTGGTGGTACTTCTTCAAATAAACTGCCTCTCAGCTGCTTTACCCAGCTACTGGGAAGAAAAGCATGTAGCCAAACAGAAACCTACTCCTGTGTGTGTGATGTAGAATCAACCTCTCTCTTTGTCCTGTAATTCTGTAGACACCTATATCTTTTCTCCTGGGTGCAAGAGGGCAGCTCAGAAATAAATTTTTGAGCGGGAAGAAGGAAGTTGGGTGGGGAACTGCAATCTCCCCCTGAGAATTTCAGCTCCTTGGTTGTTTGGGGTTATAAAAGAAACTGGGGAAAGCTTCACTTGATTGACTGAGCATCATTCATGGCCAAATTCATTTCGAAGAAGCAGTCAGAATACAAGCATATAGAGCTTAAAGCAAAGTACATTTTATATATAACGAATATGAGTCTGTGCTTGTTCACCACTGAATGGATGTTGTCATCTCAAACCTGTGACATTTCCCCTTCCCATTTGTGTAATTCTGTGGTAACATGCCAGCGCTGTTGAACAAATATCAGAATCTTGCCTGAAATACTTGGGTTTTGTCCTTGTATTTTTTAAAAATCCACTTAGAAATTTACACCCATCATCCTTTGTGGTTGAGAAGGCAACACATTATATCCAGAACTGAATCAAAACAAATGTAGGGTACTGCTGTGCAAAACTTTACAATGGATTTTGTTCAGAGGGCAATGTGAGTGACATGTAAACGGAAGATTGAAATGTACTTATAGGGTGTGCTCTACAACAGGTGCAGGAGCCAAATGTTCCTTTCTGTCAGCCCTTGGGACACCCACTAGGCCAGGCATAGGCAAACTCAGCCCTCCAGATGTTTTTGAGACTACAATTCCCATCATCCCTGACCACTGGCCCTGTTAGCTAAGGGTGATGGAAGTTGTAGTCCCAAAACATCTGGAGGGCTGAGTTTGCCTATGCCTGCTCTAGGCCACAAACTTCACTCCCTTACCCTCACTTCATTCTCTTCTCAAGTGCCTCATACAAAGCATGACACCAGAGTTCATCATGCAAAAGATGTGAATGGTGTATGTTTGGCCACTTGCCCTACAAATGACTTGGAAAGTGATCCTTTCCTGATCACTGCTAGCATGGATTATAAAGAAGACAAAAAGTCTAAAATGGAATCAAATGAATCATATGGATTAAATTTAGGTTGCTGTCCTAAACACACTTGCCAAGGAACTCAGATTTACTTACAAGGTAGACAGATTTTGCTGCACGACAGAGTGAGTTCACCAGAATTCAAGCATTCCTAACAGGTGCTGCATTGCAGCCATCATCATATATTTTTCTCCGACGTCTGCAACAAAATTAAGCTGTCAATAAAAATCTATTCAACAAATACTAAATAACTGAATTATTCACGCTGCTCTTTGTTCTCATGTTTCATTGCAATGTGAGTCCGCTGTAGGGCAAATGATGAGAGCGTATCCACTGGCAATTATTGATGCCCGCGAAGGCAAATATGGTTCTATAGGAGACTAAAGTTTAGATTGGTGGCTCAAAGCATTGTGACTCTGGAAGTGTCGGGAAAAGTCAATATCTGTCTGCCTCAATGATATTCCTCACTTTTAACAAAGACATCCAGCCCCGACAATAAAACAGACCATAAGAGACCCAATGAGTTGTCACTACAACTACTAATTATGCTTTGGGTCATGAACTTGAGGAAAAGCAGCAAGAGCTGAAACTAAATGGAGGTTAAGGGAATGCATTCAGGAGACAATTAACAGCTTGATTATGAAGCCACAGTTGGGAAGACAAAGGTCCAGCTCCAGGAGCTGTGGTTCAGAGGAATCAAGGCTGGCATGAGACCAAAACACATTGCCCCACACAGAGTGGCACTCATTCAAGGCCCACAATCTTCTCCTTTAGAATCCCGTGCATCTACTGAGGTCAGTTGGAGAGGCTCTCTTTTGCTTGTTTTATCACTAGCTGAAGCACAGTTGAAGGTGGAGGAAACACCTTCCTCTGTCATGGCACCCAAAATGTAGAGCTCTTAGCCCTAGAGACCCACCTTGCCCCCTCTTCCCTGGTCATCCATGTCCCTGCCAACATAATAGGTTTCTGTTTCAACAACAGTCAAGAGCTATAACCCAAGAGCTATAACCATCTTAAATGCTGTAACCAGATAATATGACCTTGGAGAGCTGTGATGGGTGCATGTGTGGCTTTTTTTGGTGTGTGTGTGTGTGTGTGTTTTGTGCTGTTTTTTGTTTCTTTCTGGTTTTTTAACGGGATGGCATGCAATTTCGTTGCACTTGTATAGCGTTGTGCTTGTACTTGTGCAATGACAATAAATTATCTTATCTTATCTATCTTATCTTATCTTAACAGTCATCCGTCTGAAACAACACTGCTGCTGTTCCCCCTATTCTTGTTGCTTTGAAAACAATTATATTTTTATTGTGAACTGTTTTCTACTGTGATCTTGCAACCCCAAGGAGGCAACATTTGATGTATGTTACCAAAAAAGAATGTCACCATAATTTAATCAGAGATGGCACTGTATGTCAATAATAATAATAAGGAATGAAAGGACACTCATCCATCACGACTGAGAACATTAAGATCATATGCTGTTGACAACACATGGATGGTTGGGTACAGGTATAAACTGACATGCTTCTTTTTTCTATTGACCCTTTTAAATATATTAGTGAGCTGGCGGTCAGGGGTTGCTGTGGTTTAATGGACCAGGTTCAGCCACTCTTAAATACAACGTATCAGTATCAATTTGTGCATTCATGTTACCCTTGATTAACTGATTTTAGCCCTCCCTTTTGTACAATTTTATTATACCAAAGAATAGTACACACCTCTTTAAATGATATATTTATGAACATTTTCCCTCCGGTAATTGTTACACACAATATGAATGCCAAACAGACAGCTAACAATAAGTGCTTTAGATCTCCAGAACAAAGCAGTTACTACCGGTGAGTTCAGCATAGTGTAACTTACTAAGTGCCTTTCAGCACCAATGAAGCATTTGCATTCTTTGGTGCTTTCTGTGGGATAAATATCAGCCCCATATAACCAGTATGGTTAGCGCTAGTTAATGCATGAAGGGGTTAATACCATAGAGTAAGCAGCTCTGCTAGAATTAACTAGGTCACGCCTTCTCACCTTGGGAGGAAGCATTATCAAAAGCCTTTGTTCTCTTCCAACCATGTGAATCCAGCCAGAAAGGACGTCTGGGCTGATCACTCCGGGCCCAGACTCCATGACTTTAGCAAGTCATGTTTGTTTTCCTTTGAAGAGTTTGACGAGTTTGTGGTCTTTCTACGCTAAAGGAGAAGTAAGGGGAAGCGACTTAGAAGGGGGTATTTTAAAGGTCTAACAGCCTATATTTCCACACTTTACTTTGCTGCATGTTTTGTGATTTTAAATCTCTGTTGGGGCTCTCTCACTCAGAGTATTTGCCCCCAAACCTGGATCTAGGCATGCAGACAATTCTCCTTTTATTCTTGTAAACCAGTTGAAAACAGACACTAAAAATACCAACACTTTCTAGACTTCCTTTTCCATTGAGGACATTTTGTGTTGTTTTTGTTGTTGTGTGTGTGTTCTTTCAGGCAAGAAAACAGCTTCTCATTATATATCTCTTATTCACTCTGTCATGCCACACATTTATCAACTTCTTATTTCAAATGTGTGCCAATGTATCCTACTGATTTCTTCTAAAGCTCAGTTACTCTGCAGATGCCTTTGTGTATTGTTTAAAGGAATACTTAAGATAGTGTTCTTTAGCAAAAGCAATACCACCAACAATGAGTCCTTGATGGGGGAGAAAACAAAACAAAAGGAGGGAGAGACTTTGGTATTGTATTATTCCTTTAAAAATATAGTAGAATGTGGTTGCAGAAAAATGATCAACAGCAGTAGCACTGAAGCACCCTGGTGTTAATGAGCTGCCCAGTGAAATTCTGAGTATTATTAATGAGTGAGTTAGCAGTGAAATTGTTTGTAATGTAAAGAACTCAGCTTTATTGAGCTTCTGTAGCTTCAGCAAAGCGAAACAGTGGCCTGATAAGCACAGCATCTTCTGTCTGGTAAAGGATTCTGAGCAGATTCCAAAATGATTAAACCAGGAGGTTGGGGATGGAGATGAGACAAAAGGAACAAGCCCCCTCACTGTTTTTCAATCTTCCCTGAAACAGATATTTTACATTCCCCCCCCCCAATAGATGATGAAACGGTTCCCATATCAGAAGCATGCACACTTCTGAATACATTTCCTAGGATTTTAAACTTGAGCTGTTTTAGACTCCTATCCTGGTACACACTTCCCTGGGAGTAAGTCCCACTGAACTCAGTGGGGCTTTCTTCTGAGTAGACATGTATAGCATTACACTGTTAGGGGGATTTTTGTTCAGATTATATTTTCTGTATTGCATTTTTTATTCTGTTGGGTTTAAAAAAAACCAAATCAACCTGGAAGCAACATATATTACAAAAACAATAACACACAGTTAGATTTTCTCTGTCATAGAGAGTGATATTTCACATGACAGAGCACACAAATTATGACTTTATTGCACATACTACCAGATATTTTTCTATACATACCTGATGTGTGTGGGGAAAATCTTCCCTGCCAGTTAGCAGGATGGTACTGTACAAACTGCCACAGTTATTCCAGGGTGCGAAAGTTTGCCCCAAGGTTATTTGGACATGTGCAGGGGCTCAGATTAGCGCTGAGTAAAACTATCCTCCAGTTTCTCAGATGTTTTCTTCCTCTGTGAAACAGGCTTCCTTATTTTGAACGTGATTTTGGAATAAAATAACAGTCTTATGCATGGAAAAGTACAGTACATGGGATCTGAAAATGAAACACAATGCAAGTGAAATGATCCAAGTCCACATAGAAGCAACTCCAGAATTCACATAGCTCTATGTACTATCGATAAATGGCAGAGGTGTGCCCAATCAATGAGCCCTCTTCCACATCATACCACCCTGCCCACCATTACCCTGTAAAGTTCTATTTAGATTGAATGAATCTTTATTTGCGTCAGCCATCAGCCATAGCAATAAAACAACAATACGATATTCAAAGAATAGAAATAAAAAGCCAATTATATAAAATACATTTTAGGGTTTTGAATCAATAGTCAAATAGTGGATCTTGTTCCCAGCTAAAAACCTTGCAACCTTTGCTGTCACCTGCTCATCTTGATCTGCCAAGAGAAAGGACACTGTAGCAGTGTCCGGGCGACCCGGAATGGACAATAAAAGAGGGGGGATAACCTCATTCCTCAAATCTTTGTAAAGAGTGCAAGCCAGAAGGGCATGCGCCACCGATTTGGTACTGCCATCTCCACAGGGACATAAGCGTTTTTCATGTAAAATCTGTCGGAATCGTCCCTCAAGTACAGCCGAGGGCAATACATTCAATCTTGCGAGAGTAAAAGCGCATCTATATTTTAGAATTGTTAGGTTAACCGTTATGCAGATAGGGTGCCAGAGCGTCGAAATGGGAAGGTGGAAAATAGTCATGCCATGGGCAAAATTTCCTTATTGCGGCCAAGTTGTTCTGACTCTCGATATCATTTAGACGCTGACAAATTAGACTGTTTGCTTTACTAAAACCCAAAGTGAGTAACTGTTGTGGTGATAAACCACAAGTGAAGTTTTTTATAGACAATTTTAGTTCAGGCGCTCTATTTAGATTAATAGCAAGCTGTGTCCTGAAGTTAAACAGTGATGTGCCTCATGACATTTGTGAGGCACAGAGGTGAGTATGGATACACTTGAGCCAAATTTCAGTGAGCCTTTGGCTGGTTTGAACCCAAGTCTCTGAAATTCAAGACCGCAACTGTTGAACATGTTAACAGAGGACTCAAGTGAGGTGTGGTAGAGCATCTGTTTTTCATGCAGAAGGTCCCAGATTCATTCTCCGGCACCTCCAGGCAGGACAGGAAATATTCATTGCCTGAAACCCTGAAGTCATTGCCTGTCAGTGTAAACACTGAGCTTGGTGAACCAATGGCTTGACTCAGTAAGGAAGCTTCCTATATTCCTATGATGGGTACGGAGAAAAAAGGAGGAGATAAAAGCATGCCAAGGGGAACACAAATAGTATGCAGAAGGAAATACAATCTTGAGGGAGGGAAACCCTACTTATTCTGCCTTGAATGGATTCATGTCCCTCGCCCACCTCTTGTCACACTATATCTATAGACTTATTAACATGGTCTTTATAAAGATCCCATATATATATGCGCATGCACAAACCTCTTCAGAAATGGGTGGATAGCCATGTTGGGCTCTCAGAACTTTCAAAAAATTCAAACGTGTTTTCAAAGTAATGTTCAATACATTGAATCCAAACCCATATCATTCATATTCAGTGAAAGCTTCATTTCTCTGTTTAATAATGTCTTTTTAAATACATGTTGGGCCTCATAACAACTGTCAAGAAAGAAACAACGTATTTCTGATGTGAATTTAAAGGAAACTGTTGTGGTTATACATATACTCAATGGAGTTTTGCAGTTTGTCTGAAGACGAATTTCAAAGAATTTGTCCTTTCATACTATAATAATAATAATAATAATTTATTATTTGTACCCCGCCCATCTGGCCGGGTCTCCCCAGCCACCCTGGGTGGCTTCCAGCAAACATTAAAAAACAAAACATTAAAATATCACAGATTAAAAGCTTCCCTGAACAGGGCTGCCTTCAAGTGTTTTCTAAAGGTCATGTGGTTGTTTATTGCTTTGACCTCTGATAGGAGGGCGTTCCACAGGGCGGGCGCCACCACCAAAAAGGCCCTCTGCCTGGTTCCCTGTAGCTTCGTTTCTCGGAGTGAGGGAACCGCCAGAAGGCCCTCGGCGCTGGACCTCAGTGTCCGGGCTGAACGGTGGGGGTGGAGACGCTCCTTCAGGTATACAGGACCGAGGCCGTTTAGGGCTTTAAAGGTCAGCACCAACACTTTGAATTGTGCTCGGAAACGTACTGGGAGCCAGTGTAGATCTCTCAGGACCGGTGTTATGTGGTCCCAGCGGCCACTCCCAGTCACCAGTCTAGCTGCCGCATTCTGGATTAATTGCAGTTTCCGGGTCACCTTCAAAGGTAGCCCCACGTAGAGTGCATTGCAGTAGTCCAAGCGGGAGATAACTAGAGCATGCACCACTCTGACGAGACAGTCTGCGGGCAGGTAGGGTCTCAGCCTGCGTACCAGATGGAGCTGGTAGACAGCCGCCCTGGACACAAAATTAACCTGCGCCTCCATGGACAGCTGTGAGTCCAAAATGACTCCCAGGCTGCGCACCTGGTCCTTCAGGGGCACAGTTACCCCATTCAGGACCAGGGAGTCCCCCACACCCGCTCGCACCCTGTCCCCCAAAAACAGTACTTCTGTCTTGTCAGGATTCAACCTCAATCTGTTAGCCGCCATCCATCCTCCAACCGCCTCCAGGCACTCACATAGGACCTTCACTGCCTTCACTGGTTCTGATTTGAAAGAGAGGTAGAGCTGGGTATCATCCGCATACTGATGAACACCCAGCCCAAACCCCCTGATGATCTCTCCCAGCGGCTGCATATAGATGTTAAAAAGCATGGGGACGGAACCCTGAGGTACCCCACAAGTGGGTCAGACCCCCCAGGGGTCTGAACACTCATCCCCCACCACCACTTTCTGAACACGGCCCAGGAGAAAGGAGCGGAACCACTGTATAACAGTGCCCCCAGCTCCCAACCCCTCTAGACGGTCCAGAAGGATGTTATGGTCGATGGTGTCAAAAGCCGCTGAGAGATCCAGCAGAACTAGGAAACAGCTCTCACATTTGTCCCTAGCCCGCCGGAGATCATCGACCAGTGCGACCAAGGCAGTTTCAGTCCCATGATGAGGCCTAAATCCCGATTGGAAGGGATCCAAATGGTCCGCATCCTCCAGGCGTGCCTGGAGTTGTTCAGCAACCACCCGCTCAATCACCTTGCCCAAGAATGGAAGATTTGAGACTGGGCGATAGTTGCCCATATTGGCCGCATCCAAAGATGGTTTTTTAAGAAGCGGTTTAATAACCGCCTCTTTTAGCGGGTCTGGGAAGGCTCCCTCACAAAGAGAAGCATTCACCACCCCGCAAAGCCCATCGCCCAGCCCTTCCCGGCTAGCTTTTATAAGCCAGGATGGGCAAGGATCAAGGAGACAGGTGGTTGGTTTCACTCGTCCAAGCAGCCTGTCCACATCCTCGGAGGCAACAGATTGGAATTGATCCCACACAACTGGACTAGACAGGACTCTAGCACTCTCCCGCCCCAGCCCTGCTCCCACGGTGGAGTCTACCTCTTCCCGAATCTGAGCGACTTTATCTGCAAAAAACTTTGCAAAAGCATTGCAGGAGATCTCGGGGTCCCTACAAGACCCCGGTGATGACGGTGGTTCTGATAAATTTCGAACCACCTGGAAGAGTCTCCTGCTGCTGTTTTCTGCAGATGCAATAGAAGCGGCGAAGAAGGTCCTCCTCGCCGTCGCCATTGCCACTTGGTAGGCTCGAAGTTGAGCTCTAGCCCGTGTCCGGTCTGATTCGGAATGAGTTTTCCGCCACCGGCGCTCTAGCCGTCTCAACGACTGTTTCATCGCCCTCAGCTCCGGGGAGAACCACGGGGCTGTCCGGGCTCCATGCAATCGGAGAGGGCGCTTCGGAGCCAGACAGTCAATAGCCCTGGTTAGCTCCACATTCCAGCGGGCCACCAGGGAATCGGCTGAAAGGCCATCAACATGGGATAAAGCATCCCCTACCACTCTCTGGAAGCCAATTGGATCCATTAAGTGGCGGGGGTGGACCATCCGAATCGGTCCCACCTCCCGGCAGAGGGGAAGGGTCGCGGAGAAGTCCAGCTGCACCAGGAAGTGATCTGACCATGGCACTTCTTTTGTTTCGCTTTTACTTAGTGTCAGATCACCAATATCCGTAGAGGTAAACACCAGGTCTAAGGCATGTCCGCGGCTATGAGTTGGGCCAAACTTATTCAGGGACAGCCCCATGGAGGCCATGCTTTCCACGAAGTCCCGAGCGGCCCCTTGTAAGGTCGTGTCGGCATGGATGTTAAAATCTCCTAAGACAACCAAGCTAGGTGTCTCCAGGAGCACGTCCGCCACGACCTGAAGCAGCTCGGCCAGGGAATCCTTGGTGCAGCGGGGAGGTCGGTACACCAAAAGGAATCCTGTACTGCCCCTATTGCCCAACTTCCAGAACATGCACTCAGAAAACTGGGTCTTCCCAATATGACGCCTGGTGAAAACTAATGACTTCCTAAAAATCACTGCAACCCCCCCCCCTCCCCGCCCAGATGGCCTGGGTTGCTGTGCGTAAGAGAAACCTGGTGGACAAGCAGCGGCAAGGACTGGCCCATCTGCCTCATCCAACCAAGTCTCTGTCACACATGCCAGGTCAAATCCTCCATCCACAATCAGGTTGTGGATGGCAATGGTTTTGTTCATCATTGACCTGGCATTACACAGCAACGCTTTCAGGTCATGTGGGTATCCCTTGTTGATTCCAGTACCCATCCGGTCAGGGCCAGACCCGGAGGCAGGGATAGTCCTCAAACAACGACTAAGCCTGCCTCCTCGGTAATGACATGGTCTGGCCTTAGCGTAACTCCTCCTCCTGCCCGTGATCACTGAGATCGGGTGTCCCAGTGCATCCCCCCCTGTGGAACTTGCCCCAGCCATTCTATTGGCTGGGACCCACTCCCCGGCAGCCCTAACCCCTCCCCTTAAGAACAAATAAAACCTGTATAAAAAACAGCAAAAACAAACAAGGAAGGAAAACAACAACAACACACGCACACAATAAAACAATACAACCCAAAAACAATAAAATTACAAGTATACCAAGATTACACAAATTCCCAAACCAAACTACAAACCCATCCCCCCACCCTACCAGAAAAAAAAAACATTTTTAAAAAGAACTCAGTGCTGTTATGCAACAGCAGCAGCAGCAGCCGCCATAGTCCTTTTGAAGGCCAGCAGGCCCCGCCCTAGGCCAGATGGTAAGAGGCAGGGAGGCGGCCTGTAGGCACTTACAGCAGGAGAGTCCTGGGCAACAGCACCACCAGGTCTTTATTCTTTTTTTCTAGTTTAATAGTATACTTTTTTGTACATATATCTTTATTTTGTTTTTAAAACCCTGGATTAATTCTCTGTAGCGTAAGGCTTGGAGACTTTTTCGTCTCTGTGTCAAATATAATAGCTTTCCACTGAAAGTTCAAATTTGCATTCATCCTAGACAAAATGTGAAAATGATCCCAGACTTATTGACACACCGAAGAAGAAATACAAAATTGATCATGATTGTTTTTAAATCTTGGCATACCAGGATTGACAAGCAACGGTTCAAAGAAATAATAATGTTGTATTGGATGGATTAGTTTTTGCAGTAAGCTGCCATTGTGAGGTTATTGTTGGAGCGATAGTTCATGTTGTGAAGGAATCATTTCAAACAAAGATAATTGACATAGGCTTTAGGGATCATTGTGAAATACAAAGTTATATGGACATACTTCTGATTAGCGTGTTCACAGTTGTATTGCAACTTTATCTGAAGGAAGTCCCTCTGGAATCAACGTATGTATGAATTCTTAGTTTCATAGAACACAAATAAAATTTTCCTGGTGCTCACACCAAGCTTAGAGCTATAGAACTGAAAGTACTACTCCTTCATGGAGAAATATTTAGTCTTTAATGTTCCCCTTAAAGTAATTTAGCATTCTAAGTGACTCTGATGCTTAGAATATCCATCCTCTAGCAAAGAGTTGATCAAGGTAGAACTAAGTGATCCATGCTTTGAGTGATCCAATATTCTCCAGGCATCTTTGTGGGTGGTAAAATGAAAAGACGTATTTCTTAATATCCTTTTTGAAGAGGGAGAAGGGGGTGGGATCCTCCAACAGCCCCTCCCCCAAATGTTGGGGGAAAACTCTGAGATATCTTGGCTCACTTAATGTTGAATGAAGCTCCATTGTTAGCTCATATTGCTGAAGGAATGAAGCAATGGGCTATGATAGCAACACTGAAGTAGAAGAGTTAATCTCATTACCAAAATGTCGTGACATTTTGGTTGGTCCTGAAAAAGGTATTTATTCCCCAACTGTGGTTCTTGAATTATTTCTAATAGGCTAAAATGGCTTCCTCTGCTTTCCATGGCTTTGTACCCTGAGCAGATGCATATGGGGCTGTTTCATTGTGATTGTTAGCAGGTCATATTTTTAAAATTGCAGATAAAGTTATTTCATATACCCCCCCATTCAAATTTCTAAACAGCATTAAGCATTAAAGCTGCAATCCTAACCCCACTTATCTGGGAGTAAGTCCCATTAAACTTAATGGGATTTACTTCCAAGTAGACATAGTTAGGCTTGTGCTATAAATTAAAAGCGGCTTTGTCAAACTCAAGGATTTGGTATGGGGACAGAGGATGATAATCCCCAACATGAAATTAGGGCTTTTGATCATAGGGTATTTCGTTTCTACTTTATTAAATTAATGAATTAAAGAAGAAGTGGGAAATATCAAGCTGTGAAACGGAAGAAAAAATGACTGAACATTTTAAAATGAAAGGAAGAGTGAGAATCAAAGTTAGAATTGGAGCCTTGGCTCTACAAAGAACTAAAGCTTATTGAAAAGGATGGTCCTAAGTCACGTTGCTCAAGTAAACTCAACACCTGTTTGGTAGCTGGAGGAAACAAAGAACCAAATTCAACCAGATACACAGAAGCCAATGGGTGTACTAGCATTCTCTTTAAAATATGGACCTACAGGGTGGGAAGTCTCTGTATGGCAACCATCATTTGAAGTGGTGTAATGAAAAGTGAAATATAATCCTCAAGCTAATTCACACAGCCTGAGGGATGTGGGTGGCGCTGTGGGTTAAACCACAGAGCCTAGGGCTTGCTGATCGGAAAGTCGGCGGTTCGAATCCCCGCGACAGGGTGAGCTCCCATTGCTTGGTGCCTGCTCCTGCCAACCCAGCAGTTCGGCGGGAAGGTAAACGGCGTTTCTGTGTGCTGCTCTGGTTCGCCAGAAGTGGCTTAGTCATGCTGGCCACATGACCCGGAAGCTGTACGCCAGCTCCCTTGGCCAATAATGCTAGATGAGCGCCACAACCCCAGAGTCGTCCGCGACTAGACCTAATTGTCAGGGGTCCCTTTACCTTTAATTCACACAGCAAGTCAAAGAAGTTGTTCTCAAATGAGTTTTTTTACTTGGTAGACAGCCTCTCATCATTTGAGCTATCAAAGACATGTTCACTTAATCCATCATATGTTATTTGCAATTATTTAAGAAACCTTGGGATGTGAATTGGTCCTGGGTAAATCTGGAGACTTGGGGTATTTAGTGGTTTGTGTTTATTAATATCTATGTCGAGCTGAACAGTGGATGAATAGATCTGGGGTTTTTTTGTAATTATTAAAGAGCTATTCTCCTTGTGGTGCACAGAGGGAGCTCTTTGGCATCAAACTAAAAAGGAGCTCTTGCTTTGCAGTTCCTATAAACACATTTCAGTAAGGAAGTATTAGCATGACATATACATACTTAAGGATCAAACTGTCTCAGAACACCAGCTCACAAGAGAACCAGCAAGTTTACCCTGCTGAGATATATGCATTGAAACTGGCAAGCTTTGTTCCTTGTCAATTTCACCTCTACAGTGCTATGTTGCATTGCAAGAGGGGAAGGGGGGGATTGGGTCATTCAGCACTGTAACCTTTGCAAAAGATTCTCTGAGCTTCCAACCACACACACACACACACACACACACACTCAACAAACACAATAGTTTGTGCAAGCATGTACCAATACACCCCCACCAACAAAAACTAAATTGGATGGAACCAGAAACAAGATGGTCAAGAGTACTTCTGCATGCAGCGGAACTGTAATATCTGCATTGGAAAACTAATCTGGTGGATTACCATGGTGTCCTTAAATGAAATTTCCAACAGCCTCTCTCTCTCTCTCCATAATCATTTAGACTCTCAGCCAGCTTCAGGATGTAGATGAGAGTACAAGAGGTTAGGAAGGCAATAGTGTCTTTCTACTGCTGATGCTTCCTTTGGGATGGCTGTCTTATACTTTGCAAACTGTGACACTAGGCTAAATGCTAAAGGGGTTAAGGAGCAAAATGAGGGGCATAGCAAGCTAAGTTCCTACAGTCATTAAAATCTATGCCAGCTATCTCAAAACCTATGTCTCATTTCTAAAATAAAGAAAGCATAAATTTGTGTGTTTGTTTTGTGTATGTTTTCTTTTACATTTTTTTCTTTTACTGAACAAAATAAAATCTTAATTGAGACATCAGCTATTGTTAATTCAGAGTGACTGTATTTGGAGAAATCGTTTTTGTCATTAAGGCCTTATCACCAGGACTGGTGGTGATTCAACCAGTCACACACAATGCAACAGATTGCAGACTGAAAATGTCATGCACAAGACTGAGGGGAGGATGTGCATGCAATACACAAGAGGCCTTGTGAATGGTTGGATTCTTAGTGAATACACAGGAGGAGATGAGCTCTCCCTTGTTCATTGGCAATGAAAAAATATAGGTTTAAAAGGATTCCTTGGATGCAAAAATCCAGATGTGGAGCAAGTACACTTTGGTGAGAGAACCCCAGCTGAGATTTAAAATCACAAAATATGCCACAAAGTAAAGTGTGGCAATATAGGCTGTTAGACCTTTAAAATATGCCCTTGTGAGTTCCTTTCAAAGTTTCCCACTTCCCCTGCATAGGAAAAGCATTTGGAAAGTGAAAATTTGTTTACTTACAAACTCTCCACAAGTCAAATTCATGTGCTCTTCCATACAGCATTCAGAAAACACAGGCAGTAAGACTTGGGCTCATTACGGTGGTGAAGGTTGCCAAATTATTGGTACAGGAACACAAGAATGTCTTGTAAAAGGCCATGTGGTCTGAGCTTGGATCAACCAGCCCACATACCGTTCCACACCAGAGTTCCCATGTAGACTGAAGGAACAATTGGCTTGAATTCCTTTTTCTGAAGGTGAGGGGGGAGTGACCTAACTAAGACTGGCATTAACCTGTTCATGCATTAGTTAAGCTAAGTTATATGAAACTGCTTATCCTACATTCCCCACTATTCTTGTTAATTGTATAGCAGCCCCCACAACTTCCCCATGGGTATCAATGGGGTGAATAGATAAGAATCCATGAAAATGTTTGCAGGTGAAGGGGGCATTGTCCTCAGGAAATTCATCCTCCAAGATCAGTTACTCCTCCCAAACTTTTAAAATGTAAAGGGTCACCCCTTGTTATCAAAACCATCCATTCTGAATGATCCCAATTCTCTTCCACCATTCTCTTTCAGCCTAGCCCTATCCAGCTGAAGGGTTCTGTGCACATATGACTGCTGCCAAAATTTCATGGCAGCATAAAGAAGAAGAGTTTGGATTTGATATCCCGCTTTATCACTACCTGAAGGAGTCTCAAAGCGGCTAACATTCTCCTTTCCCTTTCTCCCCCACAACAAACACTCTGTGAGGTGAGTGGGGCTGAGAGACTTCAAAGAAGTGTGATTAGCCCAAGGTCACCCAGCAGCTGCATGTGGAGGAGCGGAGACGCGAACCCGGTTCCCCAGATTACCAGTCTACCGCTCTTAACTACTACACCACACTGGCTCTCACTACTACACCACACTGGCTCTCCATTTTTGAACCCTATTGTGTGTTTGCGGGGCAGGGGGGGGGAGAAGGGGAATAGTTTGGCATCATTCCAACCCCCGGACATTTCCCCCCCTCAAATGTACAGGGAATCTACCTTTTAGTCATCTACTCCTGCACTGTCTTCCTGCTGTTAATGCTCCCTGCACACTGCAAACCCTCCTTGCTAATATAAAGAGTGATTTACAAAGCAGGTGAAAACTGCATGAAATGTTTATGGGAATATGAGCTAGTGAGAGACTAAAGAGATTTATGGCCGAGGAGTGTGTAAGCAATATGAAAGGGAATACATTTCCCTTACATTCATATAGGCACAAGAACATAAGCATTGTCGTGCTGGGAACCGTCCAAGTCCATCTTTTCAGGACAGCGGCCACCTAGATCTGCTTCCGAATTTCAGATATTCATAAACAGGACAAAATGGATAAGAGCTCATGCTCTTTGTTCCCAGCATCAGTGTCAGCAGCAGAGTACCCTTTTCTTATTCCTATTTTCCATGATTTTTTCATTGTCTTCTGTCTGAATATCGAAATAATTGTTGCCTTGGGATGAAGTCTATGAAAAGGGGACTCTGCAGGTTCAGTTGGATCCCAACAGCCCTGTAGCAGCTACAAAACATCTGGCATTGACAGTCATCCCAAGATGTTTTGCTGTCTCAGGAAAAGCACACGATAACACCCTCTAGTCCAGTGATGGCTAACCTTGACACTCCAGATGTTTTGGGACTACAACTCCCATCATCCCTGATCACTGATCCTGATAGCTAGGGATGATGGGAGTTGTAGTTCCAAAACATCTGGGGTGTCAAGGTTAGCCATCACTGCTCTAGTCAATGTCCAGAAGTCTGGTAGTTGTATCTTACAGTGCTCTCCATTGCAACTGGGGGCAGGAGGCTACTTTAGGGAGTTCAGGGCAGCCCTCAAGTCCTCTAACACGTTGCTACTGATCCCTGCCATCCAGCCTTTGCCACCTGAGGTGGCTACCTCACGTTGTCTAATGGTAGGGCCAGCCATGGATATTATCTTCTTTTACCCATAATATGTTTGCATAAACCTGTTGTTTCCTTAATTCCCATCTTTTAGTTCCTGGTTCGTTTCTGATTGTAAGCGTTTGAAGCTCCAATAACTATTCTAATTCATAAAGCATTTCTGTGTCAGGTCCTCAGCTTAATTGGTTGCTGGTCTGGTAGAAGCAGTTGGTTTTAGCTATTAAAGGCCTATACAGCTTGGGACCTGGGTATCTAAAGGGCTTCTTACTTCTACAGTGTAGACTCTACATGAGCATTCCAAAATATTGAGATCATCTTCACTGGTCCTAATACAGGTACTTGCATCTTCTGTAGAGGTGGGAGATAACAAGAGGGAGAGGACATTCTTAGTGGTGCAAGTCGTTTCCCGGAGACACTTGCCTGGAGCCCATTTTCAGCAATTTTCCTTTCTTCATCTAACCTTTTAGTTTTTTATAATCAGCTTTGAAACTTTAATTTTGCTGACTTCTCCAACTGCACCCCCCCGTCTATTTGCTGCTTTGCATTGTAATTGATTATGCATTTATATTGCTTTATCTTTTAATTGTGAATCACTTTGAGAGTTCCAACTGAACTGAAGGACAGGAAATTAAATTGTATGAAAATAAATAACCTTTAAAAAAATACTTAGATGTAGCCACAGCTATTGCTTTTCTAAAAATGGCATTATCACGTGGCTTTGGAAAAAGTCAGGAGATGTACATAGAGCAGGAGAGGCAGCCAAAGGGGGGCAAATATACAGGCCTCCCCTGGAGAGAGTGGCAGCTGAGAATGTGAAGGAACCAGCTACCCATTGGGAAGAGAGGGTTGGTTGCGTGTCGAGGTCCCCCATTCACCCCCCAAAATAACACACACCACAGACAGTAATTATGGTTTGGTTTTTGGCATGATTTTGGCCACAGCTTTATTGAAATACAAAACGATGTGAGTGGTTGCATAGGCATTGGTTCAAGCTATCTGCCCCCTAGGGGACAAAACTGACGACTATCAGTATGGGAGAGCACTTATTGGGGTTGAGATTATGAGCGGGGTCAAAGCTCTATAACCCTCCCCACACATGCTCCCAGGAGCTCTTGCACGGCCCTGGCCCCCAAGCGGAGGGATACGGACAAAGCAATGGTGAGCCCCCGGATTCCTTTTACGGAATTCCCCGCGCAGCAACAACAATTGGAGGGGCAGCCACAGCCAGGCTTATCCCCTCCAGCAACGAATACACACAAACCAATGCCTAACTGCCAACCTTACAAGTTGTGACTAATTGCTATGCAGTAGGCGAAAACCAGAAGGCACCAGCCAATCAGCCAACTGGAAAAATTCCTACCAGGCCCCTGCCCCAACAGCAGATGACCCCATGACAGGCATAGCAAGATCAACACAGAGGCCTAATAAAAATGGGAGAGGACGGGCGGGAGATCCGTTGCACGCAGCAAAGAGGAATTAACAAAGGCGTGCCAATGGGTTATAAACCCCTGAGCAGACCCTGGCCAAATTGCAACATTTAATTCTCCCCAACAACAACCCAGGACCAATCAGAGCGGAGCAAGGAAGCCATGAAACCTAGGACCAAGAGAGGCCTCACCATCCAACCACTGCCTACCACTTTGCACAGAATACTCAAGAAGATCAGAGCACATAAAAGTATTCTCAGTTTGCATGTTCCACTTATTTCAGCCCCCCCCCCTGCAATCATGGAGCTAGCAGTTGGGACAAAACAACCTGAAGCTGTATTATTAGGCCTCACCCACAGAATTCAATGCCCACAAATGAGAGAGGGTATATTGTAGGAAAGGATTTAGACACCAAGAGATTATGTGAGCTCCCGTTGCTCGGTCCCTGCTCCTGGCAACCTAGCAGTTCAAAACCACATCAAAGTGCAAGTAGACAAATAGGTACCGCTCCGGCGGGAAGGTAAACGGCGTTTCCGCGTGCTGCTCTGGTTCGCCAGAAGCGGCTTAGTCATGCTGGCCACATGACCCGGAAGCTGTACACCGGCTCCCTTGGCCAATAGAGCGAGATGAGCGCCGCAACCCCAGAGTCGTCTGCGACTGGACCTAATGGTCAGGGGTCCCTTTACCTTTAGATTATATATTGTTTAGTTATTATCTTTCCATGCTCACATTAGTGAGATCAGCAGACTACCCATCCTTTGCAGTTTAAGCTTAGAAGCTAAGACAAGGTTGATACAACCTTCTAGAAACAATAATGCAGGATTCTTTAAGGCAGACTGGATTTCCCCTGGTATTATCCATTTTCTCCACTTTAAAAACAACAATCCATTCACACACATTTTGTAAAGAAATAAAAGCAGTATTTACTTACATAATCTAGGTCTTGAAGCAGCAATTACAGTAGCAAAATGAAGGCAGGCTTATAACTGCTAAGTTACAAAATGCTATCTGAGCTGCAAAGCTAAGAGGTACATGAGTGTTCAGCTTGGAAGCATGATGAAGAAAGAGGAGGCTGTTCAGACATGAAGGAAGTATGTAGTGTTACAGCTTTCTGCCAAGACAGACAAAGAAAGCAATTTCACAGAGCCTCTGCCCTTTCCTGTGCCCGTCTGGCAAAGCGTGAGCTGTTGGTTTGACTGCAACAATGCCCCACATGTATATAGGATGGGTGGTCATTTGCCAGGCATATCATCTGGCACCTTGCACTGGGGCAGCATGCCAATCTGTAGTTTGGTTTGGAGAAGAAGCTCTCTTTCCCTTAAAGTCTTCAGAGGTCTATTGAGATCATCCCTCTATGTAGACCTGCTCGTGCATGGGTTCTGTACATCAAGGAGGGCAAAGAAGGGTCATACTGAGATTATTATTTTACTTGTGTAAAATTTTATTTAGATTGACTAAATTGATATTTTATTTAGATTGACTAATCCCATGTTTTAAAGATTTCAAGTCTCCATTGTTTATTTGCTGTTGAATTAACTATATTGCCACTATGCAAGCGACTTTTCTATATCCACAATGTGCCTTTAATTTCTGAAAAGAGTTTTCTACTTATTAACTAAATTTCAAACGAGGCAGCTGAAAAATGGAGTTTCTTAAAAAATAGATTATTATGCAATTTAATGTGGAGATATAATACTAATTAAACTTTTAAACAAATTAGCTAAAATTAACTCCGGAGATTAGAAATTAATCTATCTGAAATGGCTGTGGTCATCACCATAAGACTCCCGACCACCTGAGGCCAAATACAGCATACTATTATATTATGGACTTCAACAGAAATCTTAATTTTTTTAACCTGTTCCCAGCTGCAGAATACTTTAGGGATCACAGAGAAAACTGCCTCCTCTCCTTAGTTAATTAGACAAACATTAATTTTCTAGCCTTGGGTAGTCATAACTTTGATGGCAATATGTTAAATAACTACATGGAAAAGCTCCAGGTAGATTTGTGGTCATAATCCATCCAAAGTTAAGATCACCTGCGTTTCAGTAATTTCAAAGCAAAAGAGCTACTTGCATTTTTAAATCTCTCACTGAAGTCAATGGTACGTAAAAGCAAAACTTGACTATATCGTTCTCTGATTCTGGGTACAGTTTAATAGAGTTCAAATCATCTTCAGCAAAATAGCAAGCACTTCATTGCACAAGTAGAAGCCCTCACACAGAGCTTGCACTGATAGAACACATTAGATTAATCCTGCCCAAAGTTTACGGCTGTATAAAATCCAAATCCCATAAAATTAAAATTAAATCCATTAAACATTTCAAACATATACACCCATCCAAAAATACCCAAACCACCATAAAGAAAAATAACCCAACTAGCTCTAAAACACAGCATCCAGTTAGCCCCCAAGATCATGCTGGGAATTTTTTTTAGGCCCATATGAAATTAATGAGGGATGGGGCCTTCCTGGTATCACTTGGAATTGAATTCTATGCTCATAGGTTGCATAACTAGGCTTATTCACTTTGAAGAAATGTGTGGGCTCATTGTAGACCTCCCTTTGCAAGGGCAAAATTTTCTTTCATACTGAAGCGAATGTGGGAGCCTTTACAACTGGAAGCACTATGTGGATCTGGAGTTAGCAACCCCATAAAAGATAGTCGAACTGGAATTCTTGGGTGCAATTATAAATTGCATACTATTCTAGCAATAAAAATTTCCTGATTTGAGCCACATAGGGCACTCTTCAGCTTTATTTGTTTGGGTAGAAATTAGCAAACTTGGTGAGGTAAACATCATTCCTGAAAAACACTTTGATTGCATTAATATTCACACTTTAAAATCATGGTAAACTGTATGTTTGATATATGATTTCTACCCCAGTGGGGAGTTTCCCTTCGACAGAGTGTAGGATGATGGCAATGAAAATAATGAATAGAGTTGGGGCAATAACACAACCCTGTTTAACAGATGGAAAGCTCTTCAATCTGAGCAGGCTGAAAGCAAAGTTACCGTAACTTCCGTCATAGAGCTTCAGTATGCTGGTGACAACGTAGTGTGCGCACGCTCAGAGGATGACCTCCAAACCATCCCAAATATCTTTGCAGAAGCTTACGAAAAGCTTGGCCTGTTGCTCAACATCCAAAAAAGCAAAGTGCTGCACCAACAAGTACAAAATAACTCCTCCGCAGCACCACAAATCCAACTCAATGGTGTAATGTTGGAAAATGTCAATCACTTCTACCTAGGCAGTTATCTTTCCACAAGGGTCAACACTGATGCTGAAATCCAGCATCTGTGAGTGCAGCTTTCTCCCGATTGAAGTGCAGAGTGTTTGAGGACTGGGACATTCTCAGGGAAACCAAAATGCTTGTTTACAAAGCTATTGTACTACCAACTTTACTGTATGTTTGTGAAACATGGACCACTTACAAACGACATCTCCAACTTCTTGAAAGATTCCATCAACGGTGTCTCCAAAACATCTTAAACATCACTTGGGAAGACAGGTGAACTAATATCAGTGTACTGGATGAAGCAAAGATCACCAGTGTTGAAGCAATGATTCTTCAACATCAACTTCGTTGGACTGGTCATGTTGTGTGGATGCCTGATTATCATCTTCCAAAGCAACTACTCTATTCCGAACTTAAAAATGGAAAGCGTAATGCTGGTGGTCAACAAAAGAGGTTTAAAGACTGTCTCAAGGCAAATCTAAAAAAATGTAGTATAAACACCGACAACTGGGAAACACTGGCCTGTGAGCGCTCCAGTTGGAGAACAGTCTTTACCAAAGGTGTCATGGACTTTGAAGACACTCAAACTCAGGACACAAGGGAGAAACGTGCTAAGAGGAAGGTGTGGGAATGTTTTGGAACGTGGATGGAGATTTATAATTTAATATATCTCATCCTAACTTGTGCTAACAAGTTCAACTAGCAGAGTAACATTCCCTTTTAAAATACACACAGCGGAAGTTGCTTTGATTCGCTAGAATCAACTTAATCTAGTTTCCTGGTTTGTCACTATATTTCCCCTTTGTCCCTCTTCAAATAAGACACAACACACGTCTTCTATAAAAAGATATAAAATGTTTACTCACATGTATCCAGCTCAAGACAAATCCCAAAGAAGGCAGGCTTATTCTTAGTAAAGATATTTACAATTGGAATCTCTCCATGTGGGAGAGAAGTCGGCTAGGCCCCAGTTGGCTGGAAGCCAACTGAGCATCCTCCTCACAGTTCGAGTGAGAGAGTGGAATGGAATGGAATGGCCGCTGACCTGTGAGGTTCTTTGTTCATACCTTCCCAGGTGAAGCCACTCCCACATCTAGTTGCAAGAGGAAATTGCCTCAATCCATGTGACCAGGAAGTTGTGGCTGGAGGACTGAGGCAATCTCCACTATCTGCTCTAGCATTGTTGTACTTGACTGCTCTAGTGTTTACATCCCACAGAAGGCACGCTTGGCAAACCCTCACCGTGATCAACTCCCTCCCGGAAACCTATGTCCCCACTGTGGAAGGACGTGTGGGTCCAGAATTGGCCTCCACAGTCACTTACGGACTCATTGTTAAAACTGTGTTTATGGAAGACAATCTTACTCGGCTACGAGTGATCGCCAAACAAGAAGAAACGGTATGACATCACAGTGCTCCACAAATTTTCCTATTAGTTAGCAGCATTACACTACTGAACACAAGAGAAGAGAGAAGAATGAAAAGGAAGGGGAAAGGAAGACAATGTTAATGGTATTAATAATCAAACATTTTTTAAAAAGAGTACTGGAAAATCCCTGGACTGAGGAGACTTTCCAGCACTGCTGAAAATATTAGCAAAGAGGAAAAAATAGTGGGTAGTTTCAGCTCAGTTATTTAAAATCAAAACGGTATGCTCCAGCTTCAGTACTATTTAGAAAATACATTTAATAATAAAGGCAATTGTGAATTCATGCTATAGCTCCAAGTTATGCAGAACCAGTAGAAATGGCTGTCCCGTGGCTTTTTATCTCAAGCCTGAAGCATCTTATTAGGAGAAGTTCCATTCTCAGATAAAAGTACAATCTCTGATTCAGAGAAGTTCCACATCAGGCCAATAGTTAAAATGATCTTGAGGGTTATCCTGCCTCTTTGTGCAGCCCATAACTAGTAAATTGGATACAGTTCCAATTTCCACATATTTCAGGGTTGGGGGTGGTGGGGGAATAAATCCAATAAGTGTCATCAGCCTCTGGTAAGAATTGAAAAGTACCCAAATATAATTAAACGTCTAATTTTATTTCTTGGCAGTCGTGTTTTATCCAGATTAACACTAAAAGCAAATATCTGCTCCCGTAATTAAAGTGGCAATACCAGAAAACAAGGGACAAAGACAACAGTGGTGTTCCTAAGCAAAAGGTGAGCAAAACCTCAGCGCTGACCTGTAATGTGAAGATACCGGTAGATTAGATGATAGATATAGATTAGATGATGATAGATAGATAGATAGATAGATAGATAGATAGATAGATAGATAGATAGATATAGATATGTGAAGACTGCCATGCAGCATTAAATATTATTAAATATATAGCTGTCTGAGAAAAGGACTGTGTTGCAGGAGCTGCCCTGTCCTTCTGGCTTGGTTTGTCACCAGCTCTGCCCTCGAATCTGATGCCAGGAGATGGGAAGAGTGCTTCTGAGGGGAGTGGGTTTTTTATAATAATAATAAATAATAAATCAAGAGCAATACATCCCAAACTGCCACTGACCTCAGTGAGAAGTGGGTGCTCTAACACCGTCTACAGTGCATCCTAATAATATACAGAAAGATCAAATCTGTTTTGTCAGACTTTTCTTTGTAAATGTCTTGAACCCCTGGCCTACCTGGCAGCAAGTCAGTACATCAAGTTCCCAGCCCAGGGTCAATCCGCATGTCCAAAGTCCCTCAGAGTTCCTGGCACATCCAAGCTGAGGCCCACCAACAGTTGAGCAGACCCAGCACTTCAGCTCTCTTGCCCTTTTATACTCTGCATGCTGATTGCAGCATCTGGGCTTGTTGAGGCAGGTGGCCCTCACCTGCTCTGAGCCTACAGCGCTCCAGCTGAGGAGTATGTTTGTGTGCAAGCAGTTAGCCTTGCCTGGTGTGCAAAATAGCCTGGCACTGGCACCAGTTACAGATTATGCCATCAAAATTTCAATTGCTGGGCTGCTTGAAATCATGGATTCTGTACAATTCTTGCAACAACTTAATGAATGAACCATTGTGCCACACACAAATAAAACTGATCTAGTTCTGCCTCCCTCAGAAGTTGGGCAGGAGAGGATGTTTTCTGTGGCAGCCCCTAAGTTGTGGAACAGGCTTCCTCAACCTTGGCCCTCCAGATGTTTTTGGCCTACAACTCCCATGATCCCTAGCTAGCAGGACCAGTGGTCAGGGATGCTGGGAATTGTAGTCTCAAAACATCTGGAGGGCCGAGGTTGAGGAAGCCTGTTGTGGAATTTCCTTCGCAAAGAGGTACGCCTGGCTTCTTCACATTGTTTAGCATTTGGCAAATCATTGACTCGTAGATTTGGAAGGGACCCCGAGGGCCATCAAGTCCAACCTCTTTGCAATGCACGAATCACAAGATTGCTTTATTAGCTAAGCTTCCTTCGCTGGTGTGCTGAAGACACACTTCTTTACGCTCGCCTTTTGACACATGAGACGTGTGTTTTCCGGATCCGCCCTATTCTTGTGGCTCTAATCTGTTTTAATAGGTTTTTCTGCCTGAATTTAAAATCATTGTAACCCACTCTGGGACCTGCTGGTGTAGGGCAGGTAATAAATTTAACAAGAACAGAAATATGTTGTTTTATATTCTGGAGGCTGCGCAAAACGTTTGATGCATGATAGACCTTTCAGAATCACCAGCCTAACACGTAATAGTTTCAATCAAGTCCAAAAAAAACAAAAACAACCCCCCCCCCCATAAAATCCACCATATAAATTCACTCCCTGTGTATACTTGGTCAAATCTGACCTTTGCAAATTATGTCTGTAAAGCCATTTTGTATACATTATGGAAAAGTGTAGGTATATTGATACAAATTAGACTGCAAATGCTTCTCTTCCCTCAAGAAACGACCATTGTATGAAATGCTGCCTAGCCTGACTTCCTAAACTACCATATAAGAACCTCCTGGCTGTGAGCAGAAGAGATTATAACATTTTTAATCAAGGGAAAGAAGCACTTGCAAGCAAAAAGCACAAATTGATTTTCGAACCTCCAAAATGATGCACAGCAGGAATAGAACAAACTGATTTTCTCCTTCTCAAAAAAATAATAATAAAAAAAATCTAGCATGTGACGGATTTTATTATTATTACTACTATTACTATTACCTTTCTCACTTTTCTTGTTGGCAAGGAGAGATTCAATTTAGGAAAAGGTGCAAGAAGCTGAATACCGGGACAGATCTATGACACCAACATGCTAACACCAGCCCATATTTTCTCAGGGTTTCCAAGCAAGCTATTTCACCTTGCTTGATTGTATTGTACCATTAGTATTCAGCCCACACTGGAAGGAAGCAGAAAGGGCAATGTTAGAGTTTCCATTGTGCTTGTTTGTGAATTGAAGCATAAGCTGACATTCTGTAGTAGAGCAGGAAAATGCAAGCAACACAGTTCATAAACTAGGTTTCATGTGGGTCTACCACTTGAAAACATTGTTCTATGATGCCTTCTTGCTCAATATGATTCCTTGCTTTCATTTTGCCTTCCCCAGATGTGACTTCCCTGCCTTGGTTTCTGTTTTGGTCAGCTAAATATGCCCTTTAGCAGCCAATGGCTCCACCCCCAAGCAACGATAAATCGGGTTCTCCTCCGAGGAGAGCACGCGTTGCGGTGGGGGCCGGCTAATTCACCCCTCTGTTGCTGGGGAGTATTGGACTTTGGCCTCCGCTCTGATTGGTCCTGGGTTGTTGTTGGGGAGAATTAAATGTTGCAATTTGGCTGGGGTCTGCTCAGGGGTTTATAACCCATTGGCTCGCCTTTGTTAATTCCTCTTTGCTGCGTGCAACGGATCTCCCGCCTGTCCTCTCCCATTTTTATTAGGCCCCTGTGTTGATCTTGCTGTGCCTGTCATGGGGTCGTCTGCTGTTAGGGCAGGGGCCTGGTAGGAATTTTTCCAGTTGGCTGATTGGCTGGTGCCTTCTGGTTTTCACCTACTGCATAGCAATTAGTCACAACTTGTAAGGTTGGCAGTTAGGCATTGGTTTGTGTGTATTCGTTGCTGGAGGGGATAAGCCTGGCTGTGGCTGCCCCTCTAATTGTTGCTGCTGCGTGGGGAATTCCATTAAAGGAATCCGGGGGCTCACCATTGCTTTTGTCCGTATCCCTCCACTTGGGGGCCAGGGCCGTGCAAGAGCTCCTGGGAGCATGTGTGGGGAGGGTTATAGAGCTTTGACCCCACTCATAATCTCAACCCCAATAAGTGCTCTCCCATACTGACAGTCGTCAGTTCTGTCCCCTAGGGGGCAGATAGCTTGAACCAATGCCTATGCAACCACTCACATCGTTTTGTATTTCAATAAAGTTGTGGCCAAAATCATGCCAAAAACCAAACCATAATTACTGTCTGTGGTGTGTGTTATTTTTGGGGGGTGAATGGGGGACCTTGACACGCAACTCAGATTGCTTCCTAAACTCCTACAGCTTCTCCGAACGGATGATAGGTATCTGGGCAGCTGGGGCCTGCAGGGTAAATTGGAATTGCCCTCTGTCCTGTGGTTACCATTTAAATAAAAATATGGGTGATTTAGTCATAGATGTCTTGTTGCCTCAATTAGTTGTGCCATAAGTCTGAGATGGAGGAAATGTAAGTCCCTGTAAGTCCCTTGGGATCTACAAGTGAATCATGGCCTGACCTAAGGTGGTTTGCAGCAGCAGCACAATCTCTGTATGAATTCTGTGGTGTAGAATATAAAGTGAGTCCCCAAAGGCATATCTGGGCTAGAGGTGGGTCCCTGGCCTGAAGATGTTGAGGATTATTGCTCTAGTACATGTGGCTACATATATTATTTATTCTTTGTGTAGGAAAAATCTACTTTGACATCCAGTGGAAGGTGTCTGGGTATTACAAAGCAGTATTTACAAGAGGTCTGCGCTCAGTTAGAATAGTGTGAATACCAATATTTAAAGCTGAAATCTGCTGAGACCAGGGATGTTCACACTTGGGTTTGTGCGAAATTTCAATCTGAAATTTCAGATTATTATTATTATTGATTGAATTTATATATCGCCCTATACCAGGAAGTCTCAGGGTGGTTCACAGAAAAGATCAATGTAAAAACCTCAATATATATCATCAAAATGGAGCTTGTGCCCCTTCCACCAAGCCAACCCCTCAACCTTACTTTGGGGGGTGGGGAGGTGAACTGTAGAAGAAATTCAGAAGAAATTCACACACAAAGGCTGAGATGCTTTCTCGAGGGTATTTTAAAAAATAAATAAATTGCAAACTCATGTGGAAATGTGGAGAAGTGAACTAAGATGGGGGGGGATGAGAAACTGAGATAAAATGAATTGACAGATGTGCCCATCCCTAGTCTGACAGAACCCCATTCAAAGCAATGGGACTTCAGTTATGATTAGCTTGTCTCATCAGTTTTCTGGGCGTCTAACTTCAGCTGCAATGGGGCAATTATATTTAAATGTTCAGGAAAGGCTGGATTGCATCTATCATCAATTTATTTCCCTAAGCTAAGTCCTACTCAGAGTAAGCCCATTTAAATTAATGGGCCCAAGTTACTAATAGCCATTCATTTGAATGGGTCTACTTTAAGTAGCCCTAGCATTAAGTAGCCCTGTCATTGGAAACAAGTTATTGCCTTCCACTACTCCTTACTCCCGGAAGGCCTGTTAATAACATTGCAGTAGCAATGCCATACTGAAAAGGTTAGCTTTGAGTGGTTCTTTCTCTTCTGAGATGAAGCTAAATGAATTTTAGCCATCTATGTGTAGAGTGTCTTTACAACAAAACCAAAATAATATTTTAAAATCATTAATTCTCTTAATAAAGATCTCCTCTTAGATATATACGAGAAGCAATTATTCTTCACTTTGTCTATCCTTTCAAACATTTCCATTATTTCATTACTATTTTAACATTTCTATAAATCCCTCTTCCCCCAAAAGTATTCCTATTGAATGCAAAACTGCAGCTATTGTTCCACTCTGTATAAAGCTTTTGTGAATCAGCGGAATTCTCTAAATATAGGCTTATTACTCAATTATCTCCTGTGTTTAACTAGGGAACCAAAGTTGTTGTTTTTTTAATTACTTCCTTTTTTTATTTTTTGTAGCATCATTGCATGGCATGATGGAAAAGTACAGGACAATGATTCTAGAAGTATCACTCAAAATGACCTTTCTCTTAATAAAAGCGCTCTAAAGTTAATTGAGCCTTTTAATAGAGAGCTCCTTGTATGCCTGATAAAAATTACAAATTATGTAATTTGCTAGTTTAAAGGGTACTGTAAAATTTTAGGCCTGAAACCCTCCTGCGAACACGTGACCCTCCCATTTTATGCTTCTCTGCGCCACTTCAAAGTCGCCATTGAGGTCATAGCCTTTTGATGATATGGAGAACACTGATGTATGAGAGCAGCTCTTCAAGGTGCCTCCATTTCAAAGGTCTGAGGTATTTGCAGCAAATTGAAGTTATCAAGTATGAGATACTAAGACCTTTCTAAAATAAATATGGGTTTGATTAATATCACAGTTCAAATCAAGTGTTGCTTTATGACCTCTCTAGCACAACACAAGACAAATACTGTTGCCTTGAACCAAGAAAATCTTTTCTCTCCTGCAAACCTCCGACAGTATCAGACCATTATTATCCACATTGTATAATTTAATCAGCTACCTTGTCTAGTCTAAACTAATCACATCTCCGCTGGCCGGTAGGATTCATAGTATAGTCAGAGATCAAGATTTGGCTGATTAGTTCAAGAGTCAGCATGGCTGCAATGTCAGACTAGGACTTAGGAAAATCAGGTTCAGTCCTAGCTTCTTCTTACCTCAGTCTCTCAGCCTATGAGGTTCTCGTGAGGATAAAATAGGCAGAGAGAACAATGAATGATGCCTCAAGCACATTAGAGAAAAGGTAGGCCATAAATGTCAGGAAAAAATAATTCAACCCACTGTTACTTCCTCCTCCTCGTTTGCTCCACATTTCTCCAGACCCTAAACCTCTGATTACTTGTCCACTTTTTCTGCCAATCATCGAAAGCTCTTCCTACCCAGTGCCAGCTCCAGTTTTTTGGACAAGACTGAATCCTCTTCCCTCAATGGACCCAACTCCCCTTTTGCCACCTTTGCTATTGGATGCTTCTACTCAGCACAGGGACAATGGCCAGCTCATGAGTTGGTGGGAAGGCAAGCAAGAGCAACTGATTCTCGGCTTTGCTCCTCTGGAGCAGAGGAAATTGGGGCAGGGAAACTATCAGGCAGCAATGCTGACAACTAATGGCAGCAAGTGACAGTAGGTGTTTCTCGGTGATAGGTTTCCTGTAGGAGCCTGAGTCTTGACAGGTGTTGACCTTCTTTCTTTGGGGTCCTTTCTTTTCCCAGCCATGTGTATCTTCAAAACTGCCCTGTCCATGCTTCTCAATCTACTTCCTATTCTCATTCTCGGCCACATCAACTCTTCGCTCTTTTTCCTGTCCAACTTTGCAGTCCTTAGCCTTTCTATGCTCAGTGTTAGGACGCCAACAAGTTGGCACGCTGAAGAGCAGCAGTCAGTCTGATAAAGCCGAGGTTAAACAGTCCGGGTCAGAAGCCAGCCAAAGTCAGTTCAAGCCAGAAGTCAGGAAGTCGAGGTCAGGGTTAAGCCAGGAGTCAGGAAGCCAAAGTCAGGATTAAGCCAGGAGTCAGAAGCCGAAGTCACAAAGCCGAGGTCAGGAGTAAGCCAGGAGTCAGAAGCTGAAGTCACAAGCCGAGGTCAGGGGGAAGCCAGGAGTCAGGAAGCTGAAGTCAGGAACACAGGAACCAGGAACAGGATGAGCAGGCACAACTACGTGCTTCAGCGTTGCAGGGGCTGGTGAGGGAAGCAGCCGGCCTTCCTTAAGTAGCCAGCTCATCACCACACCTTTTACGAGCTGCAACTGCCTCCAATTGCTCCCTCCGCTTCTCAGCTCTATGCTCTACAGCTGAGATGGGAGGAGGGGAGGGGGCCCTCCGGCTCCTCTCCTCACAAGGGCCTGATTCTGGCTCAACTTCTTTCTCCTCCTGTTCTGGCCTTCCCTCTTCCCCATCTGCTTCTTCCTCTTCTGAGGCATGTCGCCACCAGTCTTCTTCAGGTAAGAATCCCTCCATTCCTCTGGACTCTTCCGTGGTTGCCGCTTCGTCTAGGGGGGCTTGCCACCACTCCTGCTCATCTGGTGCAACCCTGACACTCAGCACACCAGCTTCTTTTCCCATCTACTTGGCAAGTCCATTCACTCTCCTGTTCTTCCATGCTTAGAACAGAGGGAGCCCTGTGTATACTTCAAAGCGCCATGGTCTGGCTTTTGTGGAGGTTTTTCCCACCCCCTCTCTCTTCCTAGATTCTAGAGGAAAATGTCTGAAACTGTTTACTTCCATCCAGAGTAGGCAATGTAAATTAAATGCCAAACACATATTATAGGGCTAGACTAGACCAGCTTTTATCAGTTTTCAAGCAATAGCTGGAAACACAGCATTGTTCAGATGAAACAAATTAACCTGACTGGCCAGAATGATATCTGATAAAAGCAACAAGAGAACCAGTGACATTAACTGCAGGGCAATTTCCATAAGCAAAGAAAGCATTATTCCCACTAGACAACACATCTTGACACAGCAGTTGTAAGGCAGAGAAGACAGCGACTTTAAACAAAGGTTGAAGTAAGAATTTAGACTCAAGACCTTTCAGATCCACAGAACATGGATGCTCAACTTCTGTTTCTTTCAAGGGATCATTCTGTTTTCTGATGGCCAGAAGTATGTTTCATTGCACCATCCAATGAAAGATAGTCCACCAGTCATTTATCAGTAGCCTGTTACACACATTTTCTAAAACCACCATTCTCTGATTGTGGGTGGACTAATGTTTGTTTCTGTAGCTCAGTGGTAGACCAGAGGTTTCATAGGAAAAAGTCCCAGGTTGTGTTCCTAGGTTCTCCAGGATAGGTCTCGAAAAGATCCCTGTCTGAAATCTTGGGTCGCTGCTGCTAGACAGTGTAGACTAAGCTTCCACATCTGGTACCATCCAGATATTTTGTACCTTCCATTTCCCAGACAATTGCTGGGCTGATGGGAGTTGTAGTCCAACACTTCTGGAGTGCACCAAGTGACCTGACTTAGCAGAAGGCAGATTCTTAAGTCCCTTACTTTTTAAACTAATCTAGTTAAGCGCTGTAAACAAGTGTAGGAAAGAGCTAAATGAAAGGTACTGAGTCAATGTAGTATATAATACAGACTTTATGTGTAATAAAATTCTATTTAATTTTTCTTTTAAGCTTATTGAGTGTAACCAGCTAATATGAACAACCTGCTTTAAAAAGCCCATTAAGGGCCATTATCGTACACTAGCTGGAAGGCATATTTCAACCATGTGCACTTTAAAAGGAATGTCACAATTGTTTAAGGGCAAGGCTTTGGTATCAGAGCTTTTGGTCGGACAAGTTTGCCATCTGGCAATGCATAGTGAATTGTTGGTGTGCAGCTGCCTTCCGTCAAAGGGAAGAAATAACTCGAATGAACTGGCATGGCAATAAGTGATGCAATATATGGATGTCTATCTCAGACAGGCAGGTGATGTGGCTTAAAGGGAGAAAAAGTATACCTACCCCCACATTACAGTGACATAGTGGTTAGAATGTTGGACAAGGACTGAAGAGATCGGGTTTCAAATCCACACTCAGCCATGAAGTTAACTGGGTGACCTTGGGCCATATTCTCTCTCTCCCCCCTTTTACCTCTCTCTCCCTTCCACCCTGAGCTCCTTGTAGAAAGGAGGGGTATGTACACAATCAGTTAGTATTGAAGAAACAAAGATTCAAAATGCTGACACACATGGTCTTAGTCACCTTAGAAATGTACAGTGCCCGGTCCACACTTTGGGTAGGTGCATCATAAGCAATCCTGGTGGCCCTTCATAACTCACTTAGCCTGGAGATAATTTGCACCTCTAGAGAAAGGAAAAGCACCTATCTATGCTCATATACCCCCAAGCAGGCTAGCAGAATGGAAGGGATCCTCAAGCACGTAATGTAGAGAAGTGGTGGCTCCGCCACATTAGACCAATGGTGTTGTCATTTGAGTTGGAAGTACAATGAACAATAGGTGCTCTGTGACGGCCAGAGATTGCTAACCCTTGTGAACATTATTTTCAACCCGCCCCTCCCCCAGGGTCAGCCACCCCAGGAACATCTGTAAATTGTGCCTCACAAAGGTATAAACTAGGGGTCAGCAATTTTTTTCAGCAGTCCACTGGTCTCTCAGACCTTGTGGGGGGCCGGTCTATATTTTTTTTTGGGGGGGGGAATTAATGCATTCCTATGCCCCACAAATAACCCCAGAGATGCATTTTAAATAAAAGCACACATTCTACTCATGTAAAAACACCAGGCAGACCCCACAAATAACCCAGAGATGCATTTTAAATAAAAGGTCACATGTAAAAACACGCTGATTCCCGGACCATCCGCGGGCCGGATTTAGAAGGCAATTGGGCCGGATCTGGCCCCTGGGCCTTAGTTTGCCTATCCATGGTCTAAACATTGTTGGAAAAGGAATACAAATATGGTTGGTCTATGACCCCTTTGGTTGCATTACGGTGGCTGCATGTACACAACATTTTATTATTGAATCAATGGAGACTGGTCGCTTGTTTTTTCAGCATAGTCCACAAACCATCTAGAGCTATTGCATATTTATTTGCCCCTGTAAAGCTCTTTTTGAGAAACTGGTTTCATTGCAAAAGAACCAAAAGCTCGTTGCAGATTGATTCTGCAATAAACCCACAGTATGTCCATTTAAAAAAGATGAACATGGATGCAGGCATTCCTGGTGATGTGGAGTCTATTTGCACCTGCCCAGTGACATTGTGAGTAAACATACACCAAGGCTACAATCATTTCTTGGTACAGAAAGTATTGATCTGATGTGTAGACATCTTGCCTGTTCTAATTGATTCAAGAGGGTTCTGGAAGCTTCTTTGTGTGATACAAACTGGTGCAAGCAGAAAGTTCATGATGTTTGGGTTATTCCTTCAGAGAAGCTGAGTACAGCTGGCTTACACTGGTTCTGTTATCTCTTTCTGTCAAGATCATGCTGACTCTAATAATAAGGCCAGAAGGAACCTGGGCTTCACTCTTTTCTATCTCTCTTTCTTTCTGGTGTGGTGTTCTGTATATAGTATGCTTAGTGTTAAGGTTTTATTATAAGTTATTGTAAGTTTAAGTTGAGTCTGCTGCAACTGGATTTCTTATGGACAGTGCCAATCCTGAATGCATTGGACTTGTGAGCATTATGCTCATTTGTCTTCAGTATCAGTAGCAAACTGCTGGATGAAATATTAATTGCCTCTGGTCTACTTTGGGGGGGAATCCTGCAATGTGTTTAAGTTTTTACTCTGCTAATTGTGGTTTTTATGTTGATATTTTCTGTGAACCGCCCTGAGACCTCCGGGTATAGAGCAGTATATAAATTCAATTAACAACAACAACAACAACTATACGTTGGAATCTGCTCTAGATCAATTTGAGTAGAATTCATGGCAGTGAACACCATTGAAAACAGTGGGGTTTACTTCCAAGTAAACATGCCTGGGCATTTACAGTGCAATAGACCATTTACAGTGAAGTCCTAGATATTTTTACCTGGAAGTAAGTTTCACATTCCGTAACATAAGAAGAGTCTGCCAGATCAGGCCATGGCACAACTAGTCCAACATCCTGCTCTCATAGTGGTCAAGTGGTCAACCGGCAGATGAAACAGATGAAAGCAGATGTAGGTGGTTGCAACAATGGGGAGTGCATCCACACCTGCTCACATCCGCCCTTGTGGATGGCAGGATCTATAACCAATCTAGATTAAAAGCAGCATATTGATGATGAGCGCAAATGATTCTGGATAGAGGGGGGAAACTACATTTTTGTGCTGCAGATGGGTTAGTGTGTATACCACCAAGGAATACTAGTGGCCAAGCCACTAGTTCCTGCTGCATGGTGACTAAGTGGGGGAGTGGGGAAACACCTGTCCATGTCTTTAAGTACCGGGAGCTAGTGATGGACACTGGTATACCTCATTCAGCACTGTGCAAGTGAGAGCAGTCCCTAGCACAGACTGCCAATGAAGTCACTTGCACACATTGCAACACTTTGTAGAGCTCAAAAGTATGGGTTGGAATTTGCCTTCCCACTCAATCATACAAGCAATCCCTGGTGATTTTTCTGAGTTGAGCTGTCTCACTGGCCTGAATCCAGATAACCACATGGTTAGTTAGAATAGAATAGAATATTTTATTGTCATAGTTCCTTATTCCAAGGAGATTTGGGGGATTTCAAACCAATACTTCATTGGAAGAGTCGCACAAGCAGGTTGTAATATGACAAGACGTTCTGCCATTCAATTTTTCATTTTTTTAAATAAAAAAACACTCGTCATTGAGCCTGTCCAAGCCTTTGGGCATACAGAAAGCAAATCTTTGGACTCAGGCTCCGCACGCATATAAAGTCTATGCATTTTGGCTCTGCTGAGAGATGCCCCATCGCCTTCAGCATTGAGAAATACCCTACATGTTCCAGCTTTGTCAAGATATACAATTAAAAGTGATATATGTAGGAAGGCACAGTATTGAAAGGGGAAAACCCCAAAGAAACAAAGACTCTTACTTCTCAAACATCAATGTTTAAAATGCTGCATAGGAAAGTTGGGTGCTAGCAAAGGAGTAATCCTGTTCATACCCAAGCAAATGACAAAACACTGCAGCTTCAATACTAAGCTTTGGAGGAGTTAATCCAGCAAAGCAAGCAAGCTTATTTTTCATTTACGCAGCGCCATCAATGTGCATGTTGCTTGGATTTAAGCATCGTAATCCCTCTGCAGTGAAGCCTGAATCCACTGAAGCCATCCTGATATTTTATTTTCAGATGTAGTGTTTACGTGGCAAAGGAATTTTTAATGTGTAAAATGTACACAAATGCTTGTTTGATAGGTAGGCAGATGGTGGCCATGGAATGCAGAGTGTAAAATATTGATTACTATTTTTTTTTAATGTTAACTGTCAGAGAAAATGGAATCCAGTTTCTGAAATTCTAAACAGAGGAAAGCTGTGGTGCTCTCCATCAAAGAATAGCTATAATTGAATGTAACAATACAGTTCCCTCCTCTCATGCTCAGATTCACTTGAAAACAACAAGAACAAGATCGCTTAAGCTTCTCAACCCACTTAAAAACCTTTCTGGAAGACAAACACTATAAATGTAAATGAGTTACTTATAGATTCTCATAATTCTTTATAAATAAATGACACGTAAATAACATTGTGCTGAGTCAGAGACACTTTTATAGAAATGGATTTATGTCAAAGTATAACCATGGGGGTCTGGTACAGTCACTCTTTGCAAACATGGTGTCTAAACCTCACCACAGTTAAGTGTGGCACATCACCCTTATGAGGAAAGTGACAGATCAAGTAAGGATATGGCATGGCATTGTTTCAGGTGCATATGCCTAGGTTTGATTATTGACTATCCATGCCTTTCTACAAGCAAGGTGAAGTCAGTGCTCTCTACATGTGACAGGATTCCAATTCCCATCATGGACAATGGTCAGGGATGATGGGAGTGTTAAGGATAATGGTTTAATTCACTCAGAAATGGGGGGGGGTGTATGTGTATTAATGAAGGTTTAAAATGGAAAATGGCTAAATGTGTATTGCAAACACTGGGTCGTCCCCCCCCACAAGAGTTTTCTAATGGACTCTGAGCTTCTTGCAGAGTTAATGATTAACTAACTGACTGTTGCAGTTACAGGTAGGTAGCCGTGTTGGTCTGTCATGGTCAAAACAAAATAAAAAATGAAAAAAATTCATTCCAGTAGCACCTTAGAGACCAACTAAGTTTGTTCGTGGTATGAGCTTTCGTGTGCATGCACACTTCTTCAGAAATCTGAAGAAATTTATTTTTTATTTTGTTTTAACTGACTGTTGTTTTCGGGTAACTAACATGTGGGAGTTGTAAACCTGGAATCATGTTGCAATCTCCATTTTGAAAGGAGTTGCCTTTGTGTCTTTGCTTCCCAAACTGAATGGAGTAAAGATGTAAATGGAGTTGTATCTCTGAACCCCACAGGGAGAACAATGCATGCAAATGGCTTTCCTGAAGGAAGAGCAAACAGCCTGGAGGCTGGAGAGAGAGAGAGAGAGAGAGAGAGAGACCTTTGCTTATAGGTCTGGTTGGATTATTTCATATTTTGTAAGATGCTGAGCCTGTGCTGGACAGCACAAGGTATTGAATGGATATTATGTATAGATATTTAACTTCTGTTTTAAAGAAAGCTCTGCCAGTAAAGTTTGAATAATACTTCCATGGGCATGGGCAATGTTTCATTTCCAAAGGAGTCAGTTCTTATGCTTGCAGTTGCTTCAAACTGCACAATATTCAATATCTGCAACAGGGAGGCAATGTCTGGAGGCCATCACATTGGATATCACTGTAGTAAAGCATGGGGGACTGAGCTAAAGACTTCACATGGCAGCTAAATTTTAAAGATTGGTTTTTAAGTTTTTCATTAGCCCTTAATTCATGAGAGTTGTCAGACCAATAGAACCCTTTGATTAAGGCTATGTGTTACTGGCCATTCTTCCGACTAAACGCCTTTCCTTTTACTCACTGGTTAACTTGAAGTCCGATTCATTAAGCACTGGCTGACTAGTTCTTTGGAAGTAGGTTGCTGCTTCACAGGACTTCATCTCTCTGTGAGACTGGTGCCCACGGCTAATGCTTAGCTTGCCATATTCAAGTGCCATGACTGCTTGCCAATGCTTCAAGGAAACACTTTGCAGTGGAGGGGACCATCAAAAACAGATTGCATCCTTGACTTTTCATCTGCCTCTTTATCTGTTTCCAGAGAAGCAAAGTGATGTGCTGACCCAGAATGCTGAGCTCAAGGCTTGATCCATTCAATCTATTCAGACAGAACGCATTTTGTTGAGAATGTAGCATTTATTAAAAAAAATAAATGCTTGTGTTATGAAAATGTGAGGGGACTTTACAAGCATTTGTCACTCTGGTGTGTAAGTAAAAAAAAGGGTGGGGGGTAAAGGATTCCTGGATGGTTAAGTCCAGTCAAATGCGACTATGGGGTGTGGCGCTCATCTCACTTTCAGGCCGATGGAGATGGGGTTTGTCCACAGACAGCATTCTGGGTCATGTGGCCAGCATGACTAGACCACTTCTGGTGCAACAGAACACCGTGATGGAAACCAGAGTGCGCGGAAATGCCATTTACCTTCCCGCTGCAGCGCTACCTATTTATCTACTTGCACTGGCATGCTTTCGAACTGCTAGGTTGGCAGGAGCTGGGACAGAGCAATGGGAGCTCAACCCGTCGCGGGGATTTGAACTGCCGACCTTCCGATTGGCAAGCCCAAGAGGCTCAGTGGTTTAGACCACAGCGCCACCTGTGTTCCTTTTCTACTCTGTTGTGTATACACATTGACGCACATAATAAATAAAAAAAGGGGGACGACATGGCCGACCCTTGCCTTAAAAGCTCACGTGGAAAAACATTGCCCAAGATGGTGTGTTCTCTGCAAACTGAATTCTGCTTCAAGAAAGGTGGAAATCAATTATCAAGCTTGCGACTTGGTGCTAACTGAGGAAGCTCAGGGGGTGGTGAGGGCGGCCAAGAGTGCTTCATTTTAAAACCAGATTTGGTTGGTATCCCAGTTGCAGATGCCTGTGGGAAAACAACAAGTAGGGCCTGCGCACACTCTCCTTTCCTGCAGTTTCCAGCAACTGATATTCAGAAGCATACTGCCTCTAGTGGTGGAGGTGAAACATACCTGTAGTTGTCATGGCTAGTAGCCACTGACAGTCTTATCCATGAATTTGTCAAATCCTCTTTGAAAGCCATTTGAGTTGGCGGCCATCTCTGTCTCCTGTGGGGGTGAGTTTCATAGTTTACCCGTGTGCTGCATCGAGAAGTACCTGTTGTGAATCTTTCAACATTCAGTTCCATTGAAGGCGTGGTAGGATAGAATATGGAAGATTATTGTTTGGTTGGAGAATTTTTGGAATCAAATTTCTCCCCCAGATCTGCTTGTGAGTAAAAAAATACCATCCTAAAACTGTCTGCGTCAGTTTCTTAGTTTCAGAATTTCTGTACTGGGGTTTTTTAAAAAAAAGTCACACATGGTTTTTCAAGAAAACTGATCCATGGAAACAGACCAAAGGGCTCTTCTGACACAACACACATTTTGTGTTGGGACACTCTATTACCCCAAGATACGTTAGACTTGGATTCTGTGTCCACTTTTTTATTTCTCCTGGATGAGAAGGGGTGATATTTTAGTGCAGAATTCCAACCATCCCCTTAACTATAGCAGGCTTCAAAAAAGATTGGAGGAAAATCTATTGCTATTGGGATACAAGAATTGTCAACTCAATTTCTCTTATGTATTCTGCAGCAGCATCTTACATGTAGCTGTAAACATTGGCATTAGTCTCAGTTGACTTGTAGTGATATGATAAAAAGAAGACTGTGCAAAAAGGAGAGAAAAAGGGGGAAATCAATTAATATATAGAAATTCAGAAACTGTAGTAGTACATTTATGGAAACGGAGTATTTTAAACTGCTGTCACTTGATGTCATGTTAATGTTGAATCTTCAGTGCAATTAGATTTCAAAATGCTGTACATGCTAGTTATTTACATGAGTCTGCTGCTAAATGAAGTTCCTCTCTGCACAGAATGCTAAATATATGTTATGAGTATTCTGGGACGTTACACCTTTTTCTTTTCTTTTCTTTTCTTTCTTTTAGTGCTGAAACCCGGGTGTTACACTTCATTCTGAGAATATACTTTCGGCAGGACAAACATGTGGCAATACAAAGCAGATGCATGGCTAAATATTTGGGCATTTACCCATAAGATATGCTGACCTTTGAATCTAGGGCACTTTGCTGCACAATAATATGTAGTATATAAGTGGCAATTACAGTCTCACATTTGCTCACACGCACAAAGAAGCAACAAATTCCAAGTCTTCCTAGTCCCTTGAAAAGCTGCAAACACAAGTTCAGCTCCACATCCAATTATATTTCCCCTATCACAGGAAAATCTCCCAATTAAAATGGAAAAGGTCAGGGTAGCTGGCCATTTCTGATTAACTGGTTAAACTGGTGGGTAGAAAGAAGCCAAAGGTGTGATTCAACAATTGTGTGTGGACATGGAAATGAAGAGATGGGACACATTCTTGGATTTTAAACGGGCCACTTTTTATTCATGTTAAAAAGAATATGAAATTTATATTCAACTCCAAAACATAGTGCCAATATCTGAATATCATAGGAAGTGGGGGGATGGAAAAATCTGTCTCCTCCATCTTTATTCCATTAAGGTAACCACACCTCAGAATAGTCAGCAGTTCTGCCGCTTGGCATAGTCTACACATCAATGAGTCATCAGGCCCAGAGCAAGAGAGTTTTAGTGGAAGAAGCAAACGGGGCCCAATGGAGCTTCATCTGCTGAGCCAAGAATCAAGGCTAGGGAAAAGCTGTTGACCCCTCAATGGGTTCTCACACAGCCTCTCAGGGTTCTCACCAACATACCTTACTTGAGGGATGGAGAACATGATCAGATCCAGGGGCCAAAGGCAGCCCTGAAGACCTCTCTATCTGGCCCTTGGCGCTGTCCCTAGGATACATCTCCTCCTTAGCCACACACCATCTCCCCGGACCACACCCACAATGGCTGGCTCGCTGAATGTTTTGGCCTGTTTGGAATGCACCATTGAACTCTGATAATGCCTCTTGCTTGCCTGGATAAAGAGCAGGGTTTGAATGTAAAACCAGTCTTTAAATTTTACATCTGTTTCTCTGCCCGCTTTTAACTCTGCTCCTACCCACTTCGGGCCTGTGGCCCCTGGAAGCTTTTCCAGCAGGAAATGTTGGCCCTCAGTCTGAAAATGGTTCCTTTATTTCCAGCGGCCTACAGAGCCGCTTGGCTGCCGGGGGCGGCAAGCCAAGCGGCAAGCCAAGCGGCAGCCCCGGGGGTGGGGCGTCGCTCCGTAGCGTATGCGTCCACCCGGGCTGCCGGTCCGGGAGCGAGTGGTCCCTCGTCCATGCGGCTGCTGCTCTCGAGGAACTCGTAAGGCTGCCGCGCGCAAAAAGCGGCACGGACGGGGCAGCCTTTCGCTCGCGGCAGCCTTACGAGTTGTCACTCGCTCGGCGGCTCGTAAGGTTGCTGCAGGAGCAGCAGCTGCCGCACGGACGGGGGACCGGGCAGCGGGGCGCGGCTTGGGCATCGCAGGGGGGGCACCCAGAGTGTTGCCCCCTAGAGGGGGGAACCCTTGCTCCGCCCCTGTTTATTTCCCGCAGGCAAATACTAGCTTTGACTTAGTGCCTTCTTCCCCTGCCATCTGGCAGATGCTTAGAAAAACCCATTGCAGATTCTCTGTGAATGCTGTTCACCCCATTTATGTGTGTTTGTGTGTGTGGGATTTGCCACACTCCTCCTCCCCTGGAAGAAGAGGAGAGGTGGTAGGGAGCTAAGGAAGGACATTATGGCCCAGTGAGGAGAGGTGGTCACAGGCTATTTAAACCTTCTTTGCCCCGCACTCTTCCCTCTTCTTTATTTGAGGAAGGCCACCCAAGAACCTATTGACCATTTCTTGCTTATACATCCCCCTCTATTGATCTGAAGGCTTGCCTTCATCATTATTCTTCACCACTGTCTCCCTGTATTGGATGTGAGGAGCAGCAAACTATTCATGCTGAAGGGTAGCATGTGGCACGTAGCTCTGTGCATAGTCTGTGCTTAGAACGAGCTGCTCACATGTTTCAATATGATGTTTTCAGGGGAAAGCACATTCTGCATGACTGTGGCTGGTTAGCTATATTTCTAGCAGCCTTTGAGGCAATGCTTTAAACATATATAGGAAACCCTGACAAATACAGCTTTTTTTTTTTTAAAAAAAAACCCAGCTTGATTACTGAGCTTCTAATACTGCACTTCAGTTTTTTCTGGGTTCATCTCTTTGTGTTTCCATTCTCTGTGATTAAACACGCTTGATTGCTCATGAGCCGATTCAGAACTGCGTCATCTTGCATTTAAAAAAGCTCATGGCAATTAATGGTAGCTTGTGTTCAGAAACCACTTTCATCCAATAGATTCCTCTAGAGGCAAATTACTGCAAAATGGGATCAGAGCCACTGCTTAATTTGCAAGAATATTACTCTGATCTCTTACCAGGATCCCCCCTCCCTCCCTCACACACAACATGATCCCTACACCTGTATTAGCTACATGACAAGAAAAACATTCAGCAAGGCAAAGTGGTTGCTTTTCTGAGATGCAGATGCAAGGATGGAAGAGTACTGATGGAACTCATGCCAGATGTGCAGGTCTGGAAGGCAGAGGAAGTTTTGGGACCCCAGCTTTGGGCCAAACCAGGGGTGCCTTCAAACTGTATTTTGTAGGTGGATATTAAGTGCATACCAGAAATGTAAGTTTGCTCAGTTAAAGTAGATTAAAGCACTTCGTTGCCTGAAGCACAGCAAATTCACTTATGTGAGTTATGTGATTAGGAAAATGTGGGATAAACCAGTTATTAATGGGAAGATGTACAAATAACCCGCATACAAATCAGCATGCTCATTGTTGTATAACTGCCCACAAACAAATAATAATAAAATAAAGACTGCACATCATCTAACTTCTGCTTAATATTTGTGTAAGCAAATCAGGACTAAAAGGTAAAGGTAAAGGGACCCCTGACCATTAGGTCCAGTCGTGACCGACTCTGGGGTTGCAGCACTCATCTCGCTTTATTGGCTGAGGGAGCCGGCGTACAGCTTCCGGTTCATGTGGCCAGCATGACTAAGCTGCTTCTGGCGAACCAGAGCAGCACACGGAAACGCCGTTTACCTTCCCGATGGAGTGGTACCTATTTATCTACTTGCACTTTGATGTGCTTTCGAACTGCTAGGTTGACAGGAGCAGGGACCGAACAACGGGAGCTCACCCCGTCGTGGGGATTCGAACCGCCGACCTTCTGATCGGCAAGCCCTAGACTCTGTGGTTTAACCCACAGCACCACCTGCGAAATCAGGACTAATGCTCAGTAAATGGGCAGTCTGGAGGAATTCTAGATGTGAATGCAATTAACATACACTAAAAAAATGCAAATAACAACAGTGGGGAGAGATTGAGCAGCATCAGGGCTAGGGAACGAGAATTTAAGCACCTCCCCTCCCCCACCATGGTCAATGGAAGCTCCCTTCCTGATGTGAATAACTGCTCTGGAAAATGTGACAAATCACTACCATTGACACTGTGAATATTTGGGTGTGGGTGTGACTGGTTGTGCTTTCAGCAGCCAGTGCCAGTGAAATTAAGTAGCAGTTTCCCACTCCATTCAAGCCAAAGTTCCACCTGGCACACTTTTCTGAGTGAAGCTTCTATTAAATGTGCAGGCAAAAGTTAGGAGAAAAGAAAAGAAAATGGTGCCACCCCTATTCACTAACCTTCTCTAGGCTAATCTAAAGGATACATCCTTGGACAATTTCAGCATGCCTCTGAATACCAGCTACACAATAATTAAAGGTGCAGGAATCTTGTCTCCTGGCTACTGGGGATTGAGGAGGAATCAATTTTAAATGGATTTATACGCTGAATTTTCCTGTTCCAACCCAAGTGAGTTGTGCGTATATCAGAGTGCCTTTTGCATTAAGAACCCACTTAACTTCAGAGCCACACATGCATTGTCAGTTTTTCTGTTATAAAGCCGAACCCACCATACACAAAATTGTTTGCAAAAACATCACAAAACATAATCAGTGCTTTTTTTCTGGGGTATGTGGGGATACGCATACCCCTAAACATTTTGTGAATCTAAGTTTGGCCTCATTGAGGGGCAGTATTTCAATATGAATAGGAAAATGAGAGTACCCCTAAACCTTTTTTTTTTTTTAAGAAAAAAACTGATTAAATTACATGTATAATACAAATAAAACAGCCTAGGCCCATGTGTTACTATATTTCTGCCACATAAAGTTAGCAAACCTGGAGTGTGCATGTGTATACATGAAAGAATGTGTACAATAATGCATAGGGGGTATGAGAATTTTTCCTATTGTTAGTTGATGGAGCTATCTGTCTGGTCAATGTCAGTAACTAAGGAGACTCTGGCAAGTAAGCTTGGAAGATGAACATTGTTGCAGGAACAAGTAAGAAAATTAATAAACCAGTTCTCGTTGAAACCAAGGAGCAAGTTGTGAATGGGGTGGCGGTGGGGAATCAGTGCAGATAAGCTTCACATTGGAATTTTCAGAAAATTCCATCCCTATTGGCTATCCTATTGCTCAAAGCAGGTGGCGCTGTGGTCTAAACCACAGAGCCTAGGGCTTGCCGATCAGAAGGTCGGCGGTTCGAATCCCCGTGACGGGGTGAGCTCCCGTTGCTCGGTCCCTGCTCCTCCCAACCTAGCAGTTCGAAAGCACGTCAAAGTGCAAGTAGATAAATAGGTACCCGCTCCGGCGGGAAGGTAAATGGCTTTTCCGTGTGCTGCTCTGGTTCGCCAGAAGCGGCTTAGTTATGCTGGCCACATGACCTGGAAGCTGTCTGTGGACAAACGCCGGCTCCCTCGGCCTA
Organism: Darevskia mixta; assembly: GCA_034641385.1. Classification (NCBI taxonomy): domain Eukaryota; kingdom Metazoa; phylum Chordata; class Lepidosauria; order Squamata; family Lacertidae; genus Darevskia; species Darevskia mixta. The sequence goes on from JAWWNH010000105.1 coordinate 11,737,014, forward strand.
TAGAGCGAGATGAGCGCCACAACCCCAGAGTCGTCCGTGACTGGACTTAACGGTCAGGGGTCCCTTTCCCTTTCCCTTTATTGCTCAAAGTGTGGTGTGTGCCTGCAATGAAACTCTGAGCATCCGTCAGGTCAGAGTACATGGCTGGTGAGTGGGGAGGCAGGAATGATTCAGGGAAAATATATAAAGCTGGGATGGTTACTCTACCCTTCCTGTTGTGCAGTTATTCCTTATTTATTGAAATGTTCCAGCATAAATCCCGTTTATTTGTCCTGACAATGGTCATTATGTACATGTCGTTATGTATGGGGGCCAAGTGGCAATGAGGATAATGCCATCATTCTAAGCAGTTTTTGTCCAGGGGTCTTAATTCCTCTCAGTGCTGGCAGAAGCAGCCATCAATTTACATTGATGCATTGTATGGGGGAGAGAGGCATGAATGCCACTGATCCTAGCCTGATATAGTAGCTCAAGTGTTTACTGTAAAAGATTACATCACTGGAAGAGATAATAATTTCAAATGCTTAATGAAAAAATCAATATTTTGCTGAAACAACCTGAACAAGCAGAATATAGTATACAGTCCCTACAAGTGAAGAAGAGACAGCCTGATTTGGAAGAGATGTTTGGCATTTTGTTTCCCTTTCTTAAAGAGAGATTTAGTTGGCCAATTTCCTTAATGGCATCTAGATATAAAAAGTCTGCCACTAGTAACGTACTTAAGGTAATGGTCATTGCACCATTAATTGACCACGACCAAGAAAGACAAGAGGAAATCTCTCTAGCATTGCCAATTGAAAAGCCTTAATTTAGCTCCTTCATTGTAAGGAAGATCCATAATCTACAGTGGATAAATAATGAGGATCCAATTGTTGTATATACCCAGGAAAACTATTTTTCTGGGATAGGCAATTGTCCCTATTTTCCAGGGACAGTCCTGGATTAACAGAAGCAGTCCCGGTTTCTGATTTGATCCCAGAATGTCACACTTTTTCTTAGGACATCCCTATTTTCATCGGAGAAATGTTGCATGGTATGGAATTATGTGACACCCAAGCCAAGGAGATAAGTAACTATACAAACTTTAGAAGACATCTGAAGACAACCCTGAATAGGGAAGATTTTTAATGTTTCCTGTTTTATTATGTTTTTATATATGTTGGAAGCCGCCCAGCATGGCTGAGGCAACCCAGTCAGATAGATGGGGTATAAATAAAACTAATAATAATAATAATAATAATAATAATAATAATAATAATAATAATAACAATTTATTGTTAAGGTTATTGTTGTTATTATTACTGAATAGGATGTCCCTATTTTCATCAGAGAAATATTGGAGGGTATCTGATTGACTTTAATTTGTAGGATGGTCTATTGTTTACACACAACACCAGCATTCCTGTTTATCTTACTTTTTTTACTATATGGTCTTGTTATAAATCTACTGTTAATAAGAATGTTTTATAAAAAGGTTTTTCCACATAATGATTTGATTTGTTTAGAAAGTAACCAGCCAAAGCTATTGGGAAAATAAATCAATATTTGTTAGTTTATGCCTGTCTAATATTTAAGGGGCGGGGGATCTCAAAGGGAGATGCTATAATACTAAAGGCCCCATTATTGTATGGAATGGACCAATCTGCAGATATGTAGGGGATTTTGCTGAATATTTCCGGGGTGGGTGGGCACTAAAATTCTCCAACAACAACAACAATTTATTATTTCTACCCCGTCCATCTGGCTGGGTTTCCCCAGCCACTCTGGGCAGCTTCCAACAAAAGATTAAAACATCAGTTATCAAAAACTTCCCTAAAACTTCCAACTATTAGGTGGGGAGAAAAATCCAGATTCTCTAGATTAGAACATCTGTCCCAGCTCAAGTTCTAATATTGTCTTTATTTTATCCTTGCACAAAATCTGTGAGATAGGTCACTTTTATACCAGTTTTACACCTGTCCTTGGCGTGCCTCTGGGTTTTTATGCTCTGGCACATAGCGATACTGCCATTGTGAGGAGGTGGTGACTTGTCAATCTGACCAGGATTCAAATAATAAAGTTCCTACCAGGACTCTGTGGCCAAACTGCATCTACCAGGCAGTTGTCCAGGGCTGAAAGTGTATACTCCTGTTGATAAAGTAAGGGCATGGATTACTGCAGAGCTATATACTGCAAATGAGAAAAGGGTGAGCTCTCAAGCAGTGTGGTGTAATCTGTTTTGTACTGGGTTCCAGAAGGTTGACATTGCTTCCCATTGTTTGATGCTTGTAGCTGTCATAGCTGTTCTGCACCTGGATGCCTTTTTGCAATCCTTCTAAATATCTGATGTCTTCTAGGATCCTGCTTGAATCTTGGCTCCAGCTTCATGCCTTGGCACTGAATTCCAATCAGCTAATTTTCTCCTGTGTTGGCTTGGACCCATTCCAATTGGTTCATTCATCATGTGCTTAACTTTAACCATGTCTTAAGTTAATTTACAAGGATGCCCCCAGAGCTTTGCTAAATGGAAGACTTTAATTGGTTTCCTTTATGGCACAGCACTCCTTCACCTACAATTCCTAAAAGAGAAAGATGTGTGTGTGTGTGTGTGTGTGTGTGTGTGTGTGTGTGTGTGTGTGTGTGACTAAGTTAACCCATGGAAGTCAAGCCATGGAAGACAAGTTCAGCCTCTTAATCCCAGATGGACAGCACTTACACAGTGGCAATGGGAATCATTATCATCATCCTCAACAACATAATTTTATTTGTATGGGAATGCACTCTGTACATCCTCAGGTTTATTTGAAATGGCCAAAGCTCATTTGACTTTAGTTCAGAATTCTTCTTTTTACGCATATTGGCTGATTGGATCCTGATAACCATGGGCATCCACAGATTTTTTTTTTTTACAAGGGAAGCACAGTAAACACTCCAAACAAACTGGGCACAGGCAGTTATAACTTAGTGTTCCTAGTGTTACAAATTCTCTTTTCAGAGCTAGGGGTGGGTTTCATAGATTTGAGTGCTGTCATAGGCCAGGCGGAGGAATAGCGGGCCCAGGGAATGTGAGTTCCGGCATTCCTAAAGAAATCAGTCTGCCAGTGTCTGCAGCAAACCAAGAGGGAAGCTATGGGAAGTTGAAGGAGCGTTCGTCTTCAGCCCAGAGGACTGGCCCTTTAAGGCTCCGAAGTTCTTTCAAAGCGGTGGAGCCTGGAGGAGGTATAAGAGACCCCAGTCTGCTCCCAACCTCTGCCAGTGCGAGTTGCTTCCTCGGAGCTCTCCATGGTTCGGCAGCCTTTGACTAGCCTTGATGCTTTCCCTGTGAAGTCTGGTGTTGGGCCACAATGCAATAGCTCTCCCAGGCAAACTGTAAACTAACAAGCCATAGAACAAATCTTAGTTACGGCTCATGGTTAGTTGAGAGAGAAAGCTAAACCGGGAGCAACATGCTAGGGCCTGGCTCAGTGTGAAGCAGCAGAACGACCAGGTAGGAGGAAAGCTGGAGACATCTATCCTGGAGCTCATGTGTTTGTGCTAAGCCATGGTTTGGTTTAGTTTCCTGTGCAAACCATGGCCAGAAGAACAGGCTCCTTTGGAAGGTGATGGACTCCCCTTTGCGAGAGGCATCTACGCAGAAACTGGGTAGCCATCCCTCAGGGCTGCTGCAGTTGCAAGATTCTGGTGCTGAATAAGGGGGTAGACTAGATGAACCTCCAAGAGGGAAGGACTATAACTCAGTGGCAGAGCATTTGTTTTTCATGCATTGTATTTTAATATTCTGTTGGAAGCCGCCCAGAGTGGCTGGGGAAACCCAGCCAGATGGGTGGGGTATAAATAACAAATTGTTGTTGTTGTTGTTGTTGTTGTTAGAACTTGGGACCACCCAATGATACTGAATTTTGGAAGATTCAGGGCAGACAAAGAAGGTAACTTTTTTTACACAACACATAGTTAAACTATGGAATTGGATCCCACAAGATGGAATGATAGTCACCAACTTGGATGTATTTTTTAAAAAAAGGATTAATCAGATGCATGGAGGACAATGCTATCAATAGCTATTGGTCACAATGTCTATGTTCTACCTCTGCTGTTGAAGGCAATATGCCGATTGATGGGAATGACAAGTGGGGGGAGTGTTGTTCCCTTTACCGTACTTTCTTATAGGCATCTAGTTGGCTACTGTGGGAACAGGATGTTGCACTAGATCAGGGGTCAGCAAACTTTTTCAGCAGGGGGCCGTCCACCATCCCTCAGACCTTGTGGGGGGCCGGACTATATTTTGAAGAAAAAAAAATTAACGAATTCCTATGCCCCACAAATAACCCAGAGATGCATTTTAAATAAAAGCACACATTCTACTCATATAAAAACACACTGATTCCCGGACCGTCTGCGGGCCAGATTTAGAAAGCAATTGGGTCGGATTCGGCCCCTGGGCCTTAGTTTGCCTACCCATGCACTAGATCAGGCATCCCCAAACTTCGGCCCTCCAGATGTTTTGGACTACAATTACCATCATCCCTGACCACTAGTCCTGTTAGCTAGGGATCATGGGAGTTGTAGGCCAAAACATCTGGAGGGCCGCAGTTTGGGGATGCCTGCACTAGATGGTCCTTTGATTTGATTTGCAGGGCTCTTATGTTCTTGCACCTGAGAACTAATGTATCATTTCTTGAAGAACAGGTAAATAAGCAATAGCAAGGCCTAGTAGAGATACTTATAGTCCAGGTCTAGCCCTCCCTTGTATCTCAGTGGGTAGACAGCTGTTCATTTACAGGTAGACCTGGCATCCAGACAGTGTATTTCCATCCATCACTGAAGTGCTCTGTTCACACTCTGCAGTCCTTAATTAATTGTTCTGCTGCTACATCCAACTTCAGAGCCTGCCACCATTTCTTCATTCCCCTAACCCCCTCCCCCAAATGCTATGTTAATATAGTAGTCTGCACTTCAGTGCTCTCATATACTGCTCTAATTACCCCTTTGCAAAATTGGTAGAACAACAATGGATAACTATGCAAGGCTGGCATAACTCATACTTTCTCCGTTTTACTTTCATTTCTTGCTTTATTTGCAATGGTGCTGGCGCTGCCAATTCAGACCCTCCAAGTGTCCCTATTTTCCAGGGACATCCCTGATTTTTAGAAGCCATCCCGGTTTCTGATTTGATCCCAGAATGTCCCATATTTCCTTAGAACAGTGGTGGCTAACCTTGACACTCCAGATGTTTTGGAACTACAACTCCCATCATCCCTAGCTAACAGGACCAGTGGTCAGGGATGATGGGAGTTGTAGTTCCAAAACATCTGGAGTGTCAAGGTTAGCCATCACTGCCTTAGAATGTCCCTAATTTCATTGGAGAAATGTTGGAGAGTATGCCACTTTGTAAATGTTTACCAACTAAAAATAAATAAATTAAAATCTTTATTATCTGTATTAAATAAGACACCAGCACATGTAGTGGACCTGTGAAAAAGTGGCCACAATCTAACAGTCAATATTCAGGGAAATTTGGAGAAAACATTGCTAAATCCCTGGCACTGCCTTTGCTCAACCTTATCTTGTGAGATAACAGAACCTTCATTTTGAACATCTTATTAATCAGTTACTGTTGGCAGCTGGGTTAGTAGTGGCAAGGTATTGGGAATTTCTGGAAGGAGCATCAATTGCCATATGGTATTAAAAAGTATGTCCAACTCCCCAGACACTGCAATCTACTCCCATTACAGTAGACCCTCGACTTATGAATGTAATCCGTTCCGACGGGAGCGTCGGAACTCGAAAAAATCGTAAGTCGAGTCCCCATAGGAATGCGTTAGAGAACGCATTCGTAGGTCAAAAAAAGCTTCGTACCTCGAAAAAACCCTATCTAAAGTGGCCGCGGCTTCCGATCGGAAGTCGAAAAAATTCGGAAGCGGCGGCCGCTTTGATCCCTCGTAACTCGAAAAATTCTTAAGTCGGGGCATTCGTAAGTCGAGGGATCACTGTCTGTGTGTGTGTGTGTGTATATATATATATATGTGTGTGTATATATATGTGTATATATATGTATGTGTGTATGTATATATATATATATATATATATATATATATATATATATATATATATAAACCTGACAGTGATCTACCCATTGGATCGACCAGAAGTTGTTGAGCTTTTTGGGGGGAGGAAGACCCAAAGTTGTTGAGCTCCTCCATGATAGACCAGGGATAGTAGTTGGACATGCCTGCCATATGGTATTAAAAAGTATGGCAGTTAGCTTTGGTAGAAAAAAATGGCTAGCGAAGCATCCAATGACTTTGAAATGAAAGGATATTATAATTATAATAATAATTTATTATTTGTACCCCGCCCATCTGGCCGGGTCTCCCCAGCCACTCTGGGCGGCTTCCAACAAATATCAAAATACATTAAAATATCACAGATTAAAAACTTCCCTAAACAGGGCTGCCTTCAGGTATTTTCTAAATGTCAGGTAGTTGTTTATCTCTTTGACCTCTGATGGGAGGGCGTTCCACAGCGCGGGTGCCACTGCCGAGAAGGCCCTCTGCCTGGTTCCCTGTAACTTGGCTTCTCGCAGTGAGGGAACCGCCAGAAGGCCCTCAGCGCTGGATCTCAGTGTCCGGGCTGAATGGTGAGGGTGGAGACGCTCCTTCAGGTATACAGGACCGAGGCCGTTTAGGGCTTTAAAGGTCAGCACCAACACTTTGAATTGTGCTCGGAAACATACTGGGATACATTTGCAATCAGTGGATTGGTCCCATAGGAGCCAACTCCTACTTGTTGGGCATTGCCATTCAAATGGGCAGGGGTTACCCGTGCCCCACAATATTTTATTCAACTTGGCACCATTGATTGGTTCACTGGTTATCCCCTGCCCACTGTTTGAGAATCCCGCTGACGTAGGCCATCTTCCCGCCAAAGCTAAACAATTCCTTTTATTTCATTTCCCTCCCCCCCTTCCTGTAGCATCCAATCTTGCTTTGAAAGTTCCAAATGTACAATTAGACTTGTTCTTAAAACAGTTAGACATAATATGGCCTTGCATAGTATCACTTAAAAATGAGTCCTGAACTGTCACTTTTCTTACTCTATCATGCCAGAAACACGATATGAATTTCTGATCAAACTCAAGTCTTGTTTGCATTACATTTTTATTCTCCGGGGAATTATTATGAATACAGAGTGTCGTTTCTTTCATTCAAAACTGATCCACACTGAAAAAATGTGAATGAAAAGTCAGGATATTCTAATAGGCCTTAAATGAAGAGCTAATCATTGCGATGCTGGAGGAAGTGGAAGAAGAAATGCCAGAAGAAAACGTAGATCTTTTGCGATACACATTTCCAGCTATCCTCGTTTCCATTCACAGGGATAAATTCATCATAATTCTGTGGCTGGCGGCTTCTGCACATAAGAAAATTAACTGTTTGTCCCAGGAGAATAGGTGGCATAGGTAGGACATCAATTTCCCTTTCAGAGCAAATAGGAGCTTGAGGGGAATTTCTATTGGGAAACATCCAACCTTCTCACATTCCAGATGAGGGTTTCCTACCAGTTCAAAATAAGAAAAAGCTATCACATATTTAACATATTGTATACCTTGACCCTCTGTAGGATAAATTTATGCCTCCTTAAATTTATTTCAGTAGCATGAGTCTCTGCTAGCTTGGACACATGAAGGCAGAAAATAAGAATTCTCACAACAGAAATTGAACAATACCAAATTTCTGGGCAGCAGTAATTCATGGATACTGGACTTTATTTCCCACCCACCCCCTATATCTGCATACTAAGAGGCATTCAGGACGAGAAAATATAAGCAGTTGCTTTTTGATAGCAACAGTATGTGATTGGGTCTAAAACTGTAAGTCTGAGTGCAAAGTACACACCTTGTATTGTGTGTTTCCCCTTTTTGGGCTACAGATAACACTATTTTGTGGGTTCTTACACTACTTGTACTGAAGAAGGACCAAGGGAAGAAAAAGGCTAAGAACACCTAAATGCAACCTTTCACATAGCCGAGGTATATGATCTTATTGTCATTATCCCTCCTACTTCATAAAAGAAGGGGGAAAGATTAAAGGAGAACCTTTTCCCCAACACGTCTTGTGTTTACACGTTTCTCCAGCATTATGGTGCTACATTGATAGAATTATATATCTTCTCCATGTTTTACAAAGAGGTTGACTTTTCCTTATAGGAAATCTGGGTTTAGCTATAGTTGGACAGAATTCCTGCAGGATTTGACAGTATCTGACAAGACAAACACATGTGATAACAATAAAAGGAATCAAGCTTTTGACATAAAAGATGTAATGAAAATACCCTTAAAGGGTTTGGGTAGCTGTGTATGCTATGTGTTTTTCACTCATCTTTGAAGCATTAAAAAAAAAAAATCTAGCCAAAGGCTGGAGTTTCCGGACCAGGCGCAAGCCTCCTTTACCATAGGACCCCTGCAAACCCTACAGTTCCAAGATATCTTTGGCGAATAGAGAACAACGTATGCTCAGAAGTCGCCATTGCAAAGCTGAAAACTTAGGAAGAGCTCTTAGCTTTTGCGAGACCTTTTGACAGCCATTCCCCTCATCTTTTAAGTGTGGGAAAGTGGAATTTAGGAAACTGGTTAAGAAGAGGTCTGGTGGTGGAAGGGCTTTTCCGAGGTTGGTTTAATCTGAATGTTGAAGGGTAGATGTCTTGGGGCCGGAAAAGCAGACAACAATTTACTAAGAGTTCTCAAAAAAGACTAACAAAATAAAAATGCATTCTGCACACTTTGTTTCATCTGCATTGAGTTGCAGGGAAGGTCGAATCCGTCTAACTCTGGCTCATATCACATCCATCCATCAGTTCCATACCATTCTTACATTAAATCTGCAACATTTGTTTTAAAATGTACGTGAATACCCATATTCAAATATATATTTTATATACCGGTATGTTTTCTCACAAACTGTGCATTTCTAAACATATTTTCTCTACATTTTTGCATACATCTAAATGTACTTTCTGAGCTGAAAACTTTGCAAAATATGTAGGAGTGCAAAATCCATAGTAAAGCTTGTGTTCCAATTCACACATTAGCCCAGGAGGTGTGATTATGTTCTGTTGGCATCAGAATTCACAAAGAATGAATTCCTCGAACATTACTTGCCAGCCATGTTGTGAAGAGCCATGGGCCCTGGCATAACTCCAGGACACACTGAATTTTAGCTGCCTACTGCGAACTGGACTCTGTGGTCATTCCTGGTGATATGCTAAAAGTCTACGCAGGCTTTGTGTTTCAACAGCCTATGTATGGCTGTTTTTATACATGCCACTAGTGATTTGAAGTCAGCATGACGAGCAGCTAGCATGCTGGTGGTGACCATGAGAAGAAGAAGAGAGTAGAAGAGTTTTGGATTTGATATCCCGCTTTATCACTACCCGAGGGAGTCTCAAAGCGGCTAACAATCTCATTTTCCCTTTCTCCCCCACAACAACCACACTGTGAGGTGAGTGGGGCTGAGAGACTTCAGAGAAGTGTGACTAGCCCAAGGTCACCCAGCAGCTGCATGTGGAGGAGTGGGGAATCGAACCCGGTTCACCAGATTACAAATCCACCACTCTTAACCACTACACCACACTGGCTCTCAATTCCTTGGAGACTGGAGACTCAGTTCCTTGTCGTCGTCTTCTTCTTCTTCTTCTTCTTCTTCTTCTTCTTCTTCTTCAATTGTCTTGTTTTAGATGCAGGAATTATAACTTCATTTCCAGACAATACGACTGTAGCATTTGCTGCAGTGACAGATGGGCCACACCCAGCTGCGCTTTAAATGCTAAACAAAGACCACAGGAGAGCCAGCTGAGATATCACCTGCTGGGGCGATGCAAATGCTCGCTTGTGCATTGTGGCCAGCATCCTAAAAAGCAGGATGGCACAATTAGCTTGCCAAGCAGAAAGAGAAGAATAGTCTATGTCCCCTAACTCACCAAAGTTCTGTTGCATGCACGTCGCTACCCCATTATCACGTGTTTCTGTTACATTTGAATCTTGCCCGTCCTCTTTGACTTCTTAAGACAAAGCTTTTGATTAAGTCTGAAATCATACACATGTGAATTGTGTGCTCTGTCGCTGAGCTCCAAGGCTTCCCCACACACGGCGATGTGATCTCTGAAGCAAGCTTTTTCGGAGATAGTGTTTTACTGGGGTGTCAGGGAATGAACCGCAGACTTTGAACATCACTGAAATATAGGGCCTTTCCCAGTGGAAATATATGAAGCTGACCTAAGACACTGCTTGGTATAAATGGTCAGCATTATTCACCACAAACGGTTCTTGCTCTTCGGCCCTCTCCTAAGAACCAGACTTTGAAGAAAGCCTTCAGCTTTTTAAGAGGTATGATATTAAAGAGTTCCATTTGAAGACATGATTAACAATTCCCTTTTGGGCAGATTGAACTGGTACAGCACCTAATTGAACTGAATGTGAACTTTGAACCCAAAGGTGACCCAAGTACGTATCAGCAGAGTTCAATCCCTGTTTCTGTGAGGCTCCAGTTGCAGGGTAACAGTTCCTCCCAGGAACAGCAGCCATGATTGAGCTGCTATATGCCAGGTGGATAGAGAATTTATTCTGCTGCTACTATGGAAATTCAGATAGAGACTATAGTGTTGGTTCCTCTGCTAAGATCTTGCCATGAATCACTTTGCTGATGTACCATTGGGGGAAAAGGTTTCATTGTTGCTTGAGAGAAGTGACAATAAATCCCCCTTGCCTTTATATTCTATGTTGACAAAAGGTGCACACCTCACAATTCCTAAAAATCAGAACTTTAGATAATACTCAGCTTTTAGTGTCTGCAATCCTGCCAGAATCCCTTGAATTACAAATATTCTTACTGAAGTGTGAGGCATAATTTGATCTCTTTGTAACTCCTCTGAGTTAATGCACACAGAAAATCTTCAGTATATGAAATACATTGGCCAACAAAAGTTTTAAGCAAAAGTATGGAATCTGAAATGGGATGAAAATCCCATAAAATCAATCAATCTAGTGAAAAGTTGATGTGTAGGGCCTAAGGAATCGATACATTCATGTATATCACTTGATTTATCTAGAATTGATTACTGAAGACTTACTGATGCTGAACTGCTTACTGAAATGATGACAGGCAAACTGGATATTCTGCCTAATATTCTATAAAACTGATGTCTTGTTCAGTCATCAAGTGATATTACAACCTACCTAAATGCAAATCCATATTGTTCTTTCAATTACAATGAAAAAAATGTAACATTTGGTACTGGCACATTACTCCACCATTGCAGGAGCAAATGCTTAAATTCAGTGTTTGTTTCTGCTCTTCAAAGCGCTTAATTCCCAAATCAAGTGTACCGTATTTTACGCTCCATAGGACGCTCCGGACCACAAGACGCACTTAGTTTTTAGAGGAGGAAAACAAGAAAAAAATATTCTGAATCAAATTTTTCAGTTGGTGGTGGCCCAAAATGTCTTTCCGCTGCTCTGTTTCCATGCTCCTTAGCATATTGTACTACCTGTAGTTTAAAAGGAATCTTATATGCTAGTCTTTTCTGCTTTATCATCCTTATCAGAATGGGGGAGGTTTTCTACAAGAAAAGACAGTGATTATTCTGTTCTATTCTATTCTATTCTATTCTATTCTATTCTATTCTATTCTATTCTATTATTATAATAGCATATGCATCATTTGCTTTCTTGAATTGTGCTAGGCATAGCAGCCAACTCCTAGAAGCCTAGGAGTTTTTGAGAGTCATTCCCCCCCCTCATGGTTGATGGGCATGTGAGGTGGGGCTTACCTGCCCCCCCCCAATATATTTGTTTAAAATTGGAAGAGGGAGGGAGGGAGGGAGGGAGGGAGGGAAGGAAGGAAGGGAGAGGGAGAACTCAGATTTGTGGGTGCCTGTTGGTGACGCTGTGATGCTGGAACTCCGGAGCAAGAGGAGATGGGGAGATGCTGGTACAGGAGCCCAGGAGCAATCTCTGCTTGCTTTACAGAGAGGCAGGAGGAGGGGAGGAAATATCAATGTGCCCACAGCCCCTGCTTTTTTCCTTATTCATGTCCTTTTAGCCTTGCAAAGCCACCTAAGCCAAATGCAAGGCTCATTATACCGCCAATAGAACACCTCATTAAGAACTGATAACACTGATAACACTCCTGCTTAAAAACAATAGGGTAAAGCTGTTAGCTGTCAAATTGAAATATTCCCTGAAAGGGGATACAAATGTATCAATCTAAAAATAAATAAAACTCAAAACCTCAAGGAAAACTTGTTACACTTGGGTATGCATTTTTGTCTTGATTCTTGGACACAAATGTATCTCTTCATTCCACTTTTTTAACTTCTGTATCCCAGAGTAGGTAAGAACACACAGTTCCATCTGATACAGGAAAAGGGATTTTATTAGTGAACAAATAAAACTAGAGAAGGTGAGAGAATGGCAAATGTACCGGTACATGCAAATGTTCAGTTCCCCCACCCACACAAAATCCTGTCAGGCGACAACCACATCTTTTGTTTGTAAACAGGACAATCAGGAATATCCCTCTCCCTTCTATTCATTATTCCCTTCACCTCACTCGATATCTGCTCCATTGTCCTTTTGCCGGGGTAAATTACGGTACTTGTAATTTTTTTAAAGCGAGATTTCCTCAGCTTTGTTTTGCCCCCAGGGTCCCAGCCTCTTCTCTGATTGTTCCCCTTCAGTTAGTAGCGACGATCAGGAAACTTTGAAGTTTAAAAGGAGTTTAGGCAAAGTGGGGGAGAGCCGGTTTGATGCCTGCGAACGCCTGTTTTTCAAGCCTGTTTTTCTGAATGGAGGTGGTGGGGAGGATCCAACAGCTTCTCCACGGCCACCCCCCACCCTCCGCCGAATGCAGCGGAGGGGAGGCGGCAGCAGGGAGAGGAGCAGTTGTCGCTGGATCCACCCGCAACCCCCGTTCGCAAAAGCAAGCCTGTTTTTTGCAAACGGAGGTGGTGGGGAGGATCCAACAGCTTCTCCACGGCCACCCCCCACCCTCCGCCGAATGCAGCGGAGGGGAGGCGGCAGCAGGGAGAGGAGCAGTTGTCGCTGGATCCACCCGCAACCCCCGTTCGCAAAAGCAAGCCTGTTTTTTGCAAACGGAGGTGGTGGGGAGGATCCAACAGCTTCTCCACGGCCACCCCCCACCCTCTGCCGAATGCAGCGGAGGGGAGGCGGCAGCAGGGAGAGGAGCAGTTGTTGCTGGATCCACCCGCAACCCCCGTTCGCAAAAGCAAGCCTGTTTTTTGCAAACGGAGGTGGTGGGGAGGATCCAGCAGCATCTCCGCCACTGCTCCCCGCCTCTCGCCGCTTGCTCGACAGGGAGCCTTCGCTCCATAAGACGCTCCAACCTTTCCCCTTACATTTTAGGAGGGAAAAAGTGCGTCTTATGGAGCGTAAAATACGGTAATTCAGTTCCGGCACCTCTCAGGTAGGTGCCATTGTCATTATAAGAGAACATGGGAGGCGTTCCTGGTGAGTTCTGGCACCTCTTTTCCTAGAAAAATAGCACTGTGTAATATGTCCATCCAACAAGGTAATATCCTTCTGCTTTTAGTTTTAAAATATTTCATATTATTCAGCACAACTGCAATAAGACCAAGAAGCGGTTCAGAGGGGTGGCAGGAAATCTTTACCTCATTTTCAGCCTATTTGCTTCCATTGCGCTGCAGAAAAAAATAAGTCCGAGTTATCTCTTGACATTAAATGAAGAACAATCCTTTAAATCCTCATTATTCTTAAGCCTTCAAAAGATTACAGGTTTATACAGCAGATGAAAGCAGATGCAAGGAAATGACAAAGATGTACGCAAATGGGAAGTCGAGCATGCTTTCCTTTCCAAACATGGGAAGAAGAAAAATAATATTGACAGTCCTTTGGCGCTCTCCTGTTCTCCAAGTGCTGTGCTAATGAGAAAGTGTATCCTAAAGAATTGCTTAAAAAGAGATCCGAGGAGGGTATCTTAACACTGAATAAGCTAATATATATTTTTTGCAATCCATTTAGTAAACAAACAAGCTGTGCCAAGCGAATATGTACTTCTGTAGAAAATGTTATAAGACTCCTGCTGTATTGAATATAGCAAGCAGTGGAAATGGAGTGTCTTTTCAGACCAGACATCTTTTGTCTGGAATTTCCATCCTTTATTCACTCACTTTTTATGGAGAATCCAGACATTGTCAGCATTGGATCGTTGTATTTTTCTGTGGTGCCTTCCTATATCCCCCCCCCCCGGCTTTAATTGTGGCACTCTTTGCACAGTAAAACACAACAGCAGCACAAACCCATTCAGTCTGTGGACAGGCAAATTGCAGGGATGCTGTGCCTTTAGTTAAAAGTCTCCTGCCCCTCTGTCATGCTTGTTTTATAGCTTCCTGTTCACCGCAGAATACTAGTGATGAATAGCCTCCCAACAGTCCCTTGCCTGCTTTAATAGCTGGTTTCCTTGTATTACATTATCATTAACATAGGTCTCCAGGCCTCACTGTATGACACACAACACTATATATTTAGGCCACACCCCTCCCTGACCCCACACCCAAGTATATTTGCCTGGCTGTAATGTGTCCTTGAATTCCGATGAACTATTTTTCAAACTACTTTTAGAATGTTTTTAATGCTAATGTTTTAATGATGTGTTTGCCACCCTGGGCTATTTTGGGAGGCAGGGCAGGACATAAATGGAATAACAACAACAACAACACCTATTTAATTGTTCCACCCACATTTGCCACTGACACATTTGAGTCCACTGACATGGGGCTGTAGAAAGATGGCCCAGAAGGGAACGCAGCCCTCAAACTGAAAAATATTTCCAACCGTTGTGGTACAGCCAAGCAGGAATCTGTCACTTCTCCTTGCAGAGGAGGATTTAGGGGAGCACAACCGATTCACCCACACTGGGTACCAAGCTCAGAGGGAGCTGTAGGGGGGGGGTGTCACAACAGTGATGAACAATGGAAGGTGAGATGTGGGAGGTGCCAAATTTTGGTGTTGCACAGGGCACTGCTGAAATTTTAAACTGGAGATAAGTTGACAACATTCTATGAAAGAAACACCTCTCCCCCTTTCTTTCATTCTATATCAATAAACATTTAGCATTTCCCTGAAACTTGAGAAACTTCAATGCTTTCTCTGAACATATCAGCCTCTCATCTAAATTCTGTAATAAGGCCTTGATTTCCTACAAAATGAAGCATATTGCTGGCTTGTAGGATGTTCTCAGGAGCAATGTAATACAACTCTCTCCTTGCTCCCCACAGAAATCTGAACTCAAGACTTTTTGACAATGCTTTACTTTTGTTCATTAGGGGAAACAGTTGTAAAAAGCTGATTTCCACCAAGCTGATTTCCAGTTAATTTCTTTTGAGTATAGTAGCTGTGCCCAGAGGAAGGGATAGTTACATCTTTGAATGGAGTGTTAATGTGCCAGAATCTAATATGGATTATGTATCATGGCTGAATTTACAACAAACATTATGAAAGACCACTGTCTTTGTGTTTTAACCAGATATTTAACATGCACACCCCAAAACCCAGTACTACGAGCACATTAATAATTAGCCAAAGAGTGATTAAACAGTTGCTAAATTGGTAAATGCTCTGATACCAAAGCAAACCTTTTCGACACAGAAAACATCAAAAGTCAATCAGTGGAAGTGTCTGTGTGTAACATATAATAAAGGCTGTAGCCCAGTGAGATGTATCATGTGTGTGCATGCAGAGAGAGAGTATATGAGCCATCGCCCAGTGCTAGAGTTTGACTCCAAGACAGCACACATGGCAAACATCTGGGTTGTACATGTGAGCTGTATACATGCAAGGCACCTGATCAGTAAAAGGTCATTACTATGGGAAAGGGGGAAGTGTGGAGAGCAAGGGGTCTCCTTAGATGTGCACTGCCCAGCACGATTCAGAGCGGGCCCCCTCCAATGGTAGCCTTTGATTGCCAATTCAACTGTTGGTTAAGGTTGATTTGATTCCCCCTCCCTGATTTTCACTCCTCCCTTTTTCACTCACACCTTCTTGCCTGCTATGGGGCCAGGTAGCATTTTGTGGTTTGCTTTAGGTGGCAAAATGCCTTCGCATAGAGTCAAAACAACTGTATCAGAAGGGATAGAAAGATAAGCTGTGAGTGTGTGACGCTGTTGGACCTGGATCCTGAGACAACTTGCTGGGATATGGGATCCTGGTTGACTGGTCACCACCATCTCTGCTACATTGGAATGGAAGAGATGTTCCTTTTTTATCTTCTTTATTCACCATTATTATTTTCCCCGTGTTTGTTTGAAGCTGTGTGCATTTCTAATAAATCTGTGTTAAAACCATAAACGTATTTGTTTTGAATACACCATATTTAAGTCCAGCAGGTGAACTAAAGGCTCCCAAGGAACAGGGATTAAACAGATAAGTAGGAATTGGCAGAAAATCTCCAATTAAAGTTCTGGGACCTTCTTTAAAAATCTCCTAAACTTATAATCCTTTCACCTAAGAAGCACAATCCTTAGACCTCCTGAGAGTGCTGAACATCTTCTACAACTCATTGGATCCAAGCCAATGACATGCTGAGAGAGAGAGAGAGAGAGAGAGAGAGTATATGGGCCAGGCATAGGGAAACTCGGCCCTCCAAATGTTTTGGGACTACAAAGCGTGTTCTCCCTTTATGGAGAGCACGTGTTGCGGTGGGGGCCAGCAAGTCACCCCTCTGTTGCTGGGTGGGATCGTATGGATGGCCACTGTGGTGATTGGGCTCTGGGTGTCGTTGGGGAGATTTACATGTTGCAATTTGTTGGTGGACAGCCCAGAGCCTATATATTGTATTGCACGTGGTTTAGGAGCCCTCTTGGCTGCGTGCATCGGATCTCCCGCCCTCCCTCCCTATTTTTAGGCCTCTGCGTTGACCTTGCTATGCCTGTCATGGGGTCGTCTGCTTTTGGAGCAGGGGCCTGGTAGGAATTTTTCCATTTGGCTGATTGGCTGGTGCCATCTGGTTTTTGCCTACTGCGTAGCAATTAGTCACAACTTGTAAGGTTGGCAGTTAGCCATTGGTTTTAAATTAACCAATTTAAAACCAATGGCTAACCGCCAACCTTGGTGGTTGCCCCTCCAAGGCTAGAAGGGGCGGAGTTGGCTGTGGCTGCCCCTTCTATGCTGCTGCTGCGCGGGGAATTCCGTTAAAGGAATCCAGGGGCTCGCCATGCTTGTCTGTATCCCCCGGTAGGGGGCCAGGGCCCACGCAAGAGCCCCTGGGAGCATTAGGGGAGAAGGGCGCACATTCTCTCCCCAAAGTGTTTTCCCCTTTACTGACTCCATAGGCGGATGGATGTCAGTTCTGTCCCCAGCGGGACAGATAGTCTTAACCAATGCCTAAGCAACCACTCACATATTTTGTATTTTAATAAAGTTGTGGCCAAAATCATCCCAAAAACCTTAAACAAAAATTCTTGTGTGAAGTGTGTATCATTTGAGGGGTGGTCTGGGGACCTCGACACGCAACTCCCATCATCCCTAGCTAACAGGACCAGTGGTCAGGGATGATGGGAACTGTAGTCCCAAACACCTGGAGGGCCAAGTTTGTCTATGCTTGATATGGGCCATAGCCCAGGGCGAGAGCATCTCCCCCTCTCTCTCCTCCTTCTCATCGTCCTCCTCCTCTCTTCTCCAGTTGTGTTCCTCTGCTCACGGAAGGCTCTACAATCCCAAAGAGGTTCCATACACAGAAGAGAGTGATTCTCACTGTCTCTTCCTGTCCTTTGCAACCCTGTTTTTGCCTCCAACAATCTTCTCCAGAGAGTTAAGGAGCTCTTTGAAGCAGCATTGGAAGTGAAGTTGCAAAAAAAAATTGTATTTGTTGCCCTCTCATTATCCCCTTGCTCTCATTGATTTGCTGTGAGCTGTGTAAAGGATTGTTTGACGAGATTTGTGTATGCCCCCCCACCCCTTTCCCAAATCTAGAACCCTCTTTTGTTGTCGAATTTGTTTCTTTGAGGGTGGGGTGGCTGAAATTCCAAGTGACAGTCTACCATGTTTGGTGCTGTGGGGTGTGTTCAGGGTGTGTGTGTGATAATCACCAGTAAGCAATACGATACTGTGCATGTGTGTGGCACATGAACGAACACTGCAAGCTGGCAGAAAACTCTTGAACAACTGATGAGCTTTGTCTGGACAAATACCAAGGAACTAAGTACTAAGCTGAAATTCAGTGAGTGATCATTGCAAGTTCCCTGGCTAGAGCACATATGGCGAAAAAGATGGGATGAAAATTAATGTGAATAAACTTTTTTCATTGACAGTGCAGTGCATGATGGGGCATGGCCTTCCTCCAGATAAGGCAGGTCCTAATATCCTTAGGTTGGATGGGCAACAGAAATGTTGAAAAGGTTTTAATTTGTAAAACCAAAATAAACTCATTTATCTTAGCAACCTACATGTGGTGGCAAAAAGACAGCAGCAATTTATTAACAATAAAAAAAAACACAACAACAACGAATGGAGATAATTTATATACAATAGAATATAGCCTCATCCTAATCTATTGTTTCATAGTAATTTTTAATATCCAAGGCAAAATGCCTCTTGCAAATTATGCAGGGGTTTAGCTTCTAAACTAGAGAGAAACAGTATACACTGCATGACTAATGGTCCAATCCTATGTAAAAGTCTTTTCAGAAGCAAGATTGAGGAAGGTTAATGGGGCGGACTCCTAGGTAAGTAGGTATTGCAGCATTGCAGTCTTAGAGTTCAGTCCTATGGATACTTATCTGGGTGTAATCCCCACTAAAGTCAGTGGGACTTACAGTATTTTTGAGTAAACATGCATAGGATTGCATTGTAAAAGAATATGTTTTCAATGTCACAACTTTATGCAGTATGGATTGCATCAATACAACTTTTCCCTTGGTTTACCAGATTTTTGCAAGCAATAACATTTTAGAAACACAGAAAAATTCTTCCCTTGGAATTCATACTCCTTTTTAAAAGCCAACAAAATAATTCACAAGGAATCTAGGTTTTTTTAAGATTACTTTAATATCTCATAGGTTTTTTTAAGATTACTTTAATATCTCAAGTGCAGCAGTTATACCTTTAAAGAGCTTCCTCAGAAGAATAAAAAAGTAAACAGAAGCGTGTGCTTTTGAGTATGGATTTTAAAATTAAGTATACAAATATAAATTGCACCCGCCCACATCATTTTTTGAAAGTTCTTGTGCGTTGACTTTGGGTAGGTTTTTATGAAGGGTGGGAAAGTGTTTGTCTTTGGAAAGCTGCCATCATAAATATTGAATTTGTTCCTAATATTGTTACTATATTTTGAAGATCCCCACCAGTGAAAGATAAGTTTGCATTTCACAGGTTGTTATTTACTTACATCAGTGGTGGGGAACTTTTTTTCAACCTCTCCCACAGGCTATTTTGATAGACAGACACTTTTACACACCTATAAATCACCTTTGATCATTACAACTTCAGGTGAAGTTTCCAAGGAGCTTGTTGCAATGCCCACTTGACCCAGTCATGGTTTGAATTCCCACCCATGTCTGCACATGGGGAAAAGTCTGTTTGCAGGTGCAGCTTGAATACAAATTGTGCCTGTAAACAGACAAATCGGGGCTTTCAGTTTGGCTTTTTAGACAATATCAGGTGGTAGGTGCTAAAAGTGTGCCTTCAAAGGGGCTCACTGTGAGCGTCAATGAGCTCATGGGCACTGCCAGCAAGTCTCCTTGCAAAGGAACAATAAGACATCACTTTAAGCTCCCAATACTTCATCCATGTCCATGCCTGTCCTGCATCCAGCATCACATAAAACATTGCGTGTGGGCAGGTGGATTAGAAAAAAATCTGACAGATCAAACTGGGATCCATGCTGCGCCTGATTAAGCAAGCCAGAGATTCCCCAGCCCTGTCTTATATTTTGTTTTCTATACAGCTATTAGAGAAAGACAGAAGATTCATAGGTAGACTTCACATGGAGAGAGAAAAATCCTGGACACTGTGTTGCATATTCATAAGACTACCCACTGGTTATACCTAGAACTTTGTGCAGAGTCAATTTGTTGCCTTTTCATTCACCAACTTGACCCCAACATGTGAATATTAAACAAACTCAGCATTCAGCATTCCTCAAGAAGAAGAAGACAGCTGTCTCTGGATTATCTAACAGCTTGCTGGACAACTGCATAATCACAATTTCCCTCTAGGTATAACTGAAATGTGTCCTGCCTATGAATGAATTGGCTCAGCTGAGCCACAGTTAATCGCTGCGACTCTCTTCTGACTGAAAATATCCAATGCACAATCCTGTGCTGCGAATGAAAGAGAAGGCAGGGAAATCAAGAGACCACATGAATGAAGCAAGGAGTGTGTTTATGCAGGTAAAGGGACCCCTGACCATTAGGTCCAGTCGTGGACGACTCGGGGGTTGTGGCACTCATCTCGCTTTACTGGCCGAGGGAGCCGGTGTACAGCTTCTGTGTCATGTGGCCAGCATGACTAAGCCGCTTCTGGTGAACCAGAGCAGCGCACGGAAACGCTGTTTACCTTATTTACCTATTTATCTACTTGCACTTTGACGTGCTTTCGAACTGCTAGGTTGGCAGGAGCAGGGACCAAGGAACAGGAGCTCACCCCATCGCGGGGATTCAAACCGCCAACCTTCTGATCGGCAAGCCCTAGGCTCTATGGTTTAGACCACAGCGCCACCCGCGTCTACGCAGATACTCCTTTGGAATTAAGGCCATAGCCTTGATGTCATCCATTTGGGGTGGAGTTTATTTTCCTACAGTAAACTAAGACATTGAAGCATGAGTAATTCACTTCCTTCATAGCTAAAGCACCTGCCTATTACTAAGACTGAAGAAGTATAGGCTGCAAACCACAATTTATACCAATCCTACCATTTTCCATAGTACCTTAGGGACTGCCCAAACCCTGATATCCCCAGGTTGATCACTGAGGTGATCTGTAGGAGCATTGCTGGTTATCCCATGAGTTGGTGAGACTCATCTGACATTAACACAAAAACGTAGCCTTCACTGTTATTGGCCTAGGCCTGTGGAATGCTCTTTTAATTTAGATTCAGCAGGTGTCTTCTGTTGTAACTTCTAAACATTTGTTAGGAGACTTCCAAGTCCCCTCACCAAGCTACAATTACTTGAGTTCCCTCTGAAGAGGCATTGATTGTTAAACTGCTCTGGAAAACTGTAGCTCTATGAGGGGGGAAAGGGAATCTCCCCATAACTCTCAGCACAACTCACAGAATTATTTGGGAGCCATGATTGTTTAAATCAGTATGATACTGTTTCAAATGTATGGTGTCGATGGGACCAGAATGCGTTGCAAATGCACAGGGCACAGACCCTCCAAGTGTCCCTATTTTCCAGGTTCGTCCCTGATTTAGAGAAGCCATCACAGTTTATGATTTGATCTCGGAATGTCCCGCTTTTCCTTAGGATGTCCCTATATTCATTGGAGAAATGTGGGAGAATATGGAGTTATCCCACCCGCAAGCCATCTGAAGGCAATCCTGTATAGGGAAGTTTTGTTTAATGTTTTATTATGTTTTTATATACAGTGGTCCCTCGACTTATGAGTGACCTGACTTCCGTATTTTTCGAGTTACGAGGGATCAAAGTGGCCGCGCGCCTACGAATTTTTTCGACTTCCGAAAGGAAGTCATGGCCATTTTAGATAGGGTTTCCTCGACTTCCAAAGTTTAGATGGGGTTTTTTTCGACGTACGAATTTTTTTCGCCCAATGCATTCCTATGGGGACTCGACTTATGATTTTTTCAACATACGACGGTCCCTTCGGAACGCATTACCTTCGTAAGTCGAGGGTCCACTGTATGTTGGAAACTGCCCAGAGTGGCAACCCAGTAAGATGTGTGGGTATACATAGCAAAATTATCATTATGGAGTGGGACATTCCTATTTTTATTGGAGAAATGTTGGAGGGTATGAGAGGACACAGAAAGTCACACTATGCAAGTGGTTTCCTACGTAGCATTGCACCAATCACAAGCTGCGCAGTTGCCTCTGTGACTGAGAAATCTGTTGCACAAAAGTTTCTCTAAAAGTTTTATTCCCTGCATTTCACTTCCTCAACATTACGTGGAAATCAAATGCAAATAGTGCTCTAAAGACTAACCAATTCTGACAGTTTGTTGGCAGAATGAACTTCTATCAGCCCTGAGGGAAAATAATGAACAGGTTGTCTTGATGGTATTAAAAGAGGAACTTGAATCCAAACAGAACTCTTTCTGCCTTTAGTCATTTTCCCCTGATGGCAATGAAATTTATTTCTCCTGCTAAAGGACACCATGAGCTATAAATTGGTGAAAAGAAGCTCTTGTTTCTCCACATTGGGGGGAAAGCTGCTTGTTCAAGGAAAATATGAGGAATTTATTGGAAAATGTTCTGTGTAATTTGTCATTATTTTAAACCGCCTTTGTCTTTAAGTAATGTATACTGCATAGGGCACAGAATCTTCAAAACACTTAATGCCACCAAAATTAAGCAGCTTATTCCGGCACAAATGATCAGATGATCACAATCAAATACTGGAGTGTTAAGAATACAAATGGAGACTTTATTATCAAATCAGAATTTCCTAGGTAATGTTTAGGGAACCCCGGTGCGCCATGTTTGATGAAGCTACACTTGGAGGGAAGTAAAATACAAGCATGCACTACAGAGAGAGAAAAGCTATGATGTGTGAGCGCATGAATGTAATGTGAGAGGAAATGCGTACGCATAGCAACTATCATATGTCTATGCCACTTCGATGGCTATAAAAGGTCGTAAAGCAGCATGACCACGAGCAAACGATTCACACAATTTATTTGAAGTCTTCAGTTGAACATAATGATCCTGCAAAGATTGCAGAGCAATCCTCTGCATGCTTAATCGGAAGGAAGCCCCATTACACTCAATGGGACTTACTCACAGGCGTGCTCAGGATTGTTGCCATAGTCCCACATGGGCAAAATATGATGTGCAAGGTAAATCATGTGCCAAGTACATGGAGATATGTGCACTGTGATAATACTTTATTACAATTATATTATTCCCTTTCTACAAGGAGTCCAGGATGGCTACACGATTCTCCCAGTTATTTAATTATCACAGCAACCCTGTGAGCTAGTTAAAGGTAGATAGCCGTGTTGGTCTGTCATAGTCAAAACAAAATAAAATAAAAAAATTCCTTCCAGTAGCACCTTAGAGACCAACTAAGTTTGTTCTTGGTATGAGCTTTCGTGTGCATGCACACTTCTTCAGATACCTGTGAGCTAGGTTAGCCTGATAAAAGGGTGACATAGAATCATAGGAGCCAACTCTTAGGGTCTTTGGCCCCCCAATAAACTATTTGTGGGAGCTTCCCCCCGAAGTTGATGGGGGCTGCCATTCAAATGGTGTGCATGCACCCCAACATGTGATCAATTATGTAGGCAGGGGCTTATCTGGGCACCCCCAGTATTTTATTCAAGTTGGCACCCTTGCATAAAATCATAGCATTGTAGAGTTGGAAGGGATCACAAGGATCATGTAGCCCAACTCATTGCAATGTAGGAATCTTTTGCCCAACATGGGGCTCAAACATGCAACCCTGACGTTAAGCCGCCCACAGTGGCTGGGGAGACCCGGCCAGATGGGCGGGGTACAAATAATAAATTATTATTATTATTATTATAAGAGTCTCATGCTTTACTGACTGAGCTCTCTCTGATCTGATCTGACCCTGGATTTCTCCAGTTTTAAGCTACATCCACACAATACATTTAAAGTACTATGGTACCAGTTTTAACAGTCATGGCTTCCCCCAAAGAATTTTGGGAACTGTGGTTTAGTAGGGGTGCTGAGCATTGCTAGGAGACCCTTATTCCCCCCTTATTCCAGGAAGAGGGGCTGATTGTTAAATAATTCTGTGGACTGTAGCTCTGTAAAGAGGACAGAGGTCTTTCGCAACCCTTGGCACTCTTAAAACTACAGTTCCCACAATTCTCAGGGTTTTGGGGTGGGGGAGAGCCATGACTGTTAAAGTGGTATAATAGTGCTTTAAATGTATGGTGTTGATGTGGCATTAGACTGGTATGATCCTGCAGTCAACTTCAGGTTAAGCAGAAAAAATGTCCTAGAGCCGTAAACAATGTGCAAGTACCTTAGTAAATTTCTGATTCCCTTAGCAGCCCCAAATCCTATCTTTAGGAAAGACATTTATTTGCATTTATTTTGCTGAGCCCCGCGTGAGCTGTTTTTGAGAAACCTGTCAACATGTATATATTGAAATGTCCAAGGAGCTATAGAGAACATCTGAGAACCCTTCACTTTACCTTGAACTGTTATTAAGGCAATATAAAATGGTCATCAAAAATAAAAAATAAAAAACAATTTCTATTCCATGGAATGACAATGGTGATTATCTCCATACTGCAAAACTAAGGAAAAGTAGGCCAGACCAGTACATTATAATACATGGCTTTAAATTTAAATGTGGAGCCTTTCTGCAGAACTAAGCCTGCAAGATGCAATTTAAATTCAGACTGGAAAATGGAAGACAGGCATCTCAAAGATCTTATTGAAACTATAAATATTGAAGCGTAATGAAATCTATAAATATTTTTTTCAGGAAGTTTCGCTAGGGAAGAGTTCCTCAACAGGAGGTCTCTTCAGGTGGTCTAATTCAAAGTGATGTGTGAAGAAGACCCAACTGAACTCTTCCTCAAAGGGATCCTTAGAAAAGTTCCAGAATTATATTCTTACCAGGGTCAAGCAAAAATGGCCTCCCAACATTCTCCACACTATGCAATAATACTCACACATGGCAGGGTCTTCTCTGTTGTAGCTTCACTGCCACGATATTCTTCAGAGAAGCCCATGACAGCCAAGCAAAAAAAAAAAAGGTGGCTTTTTTCAAAAGGCCTTTGGCATCAGTTGACTTATGCATTATATTCTTTCTTGATAATGGGAGTAGCATAGCTGATAACTGATGCTTTGAAAAAAAGATGTTGCTGGGATTTCCAGTGTACTTGATCATTCCTGTTCTCCTGCTGCAGACATTAAGTTTATTATCTTGTAGTGTGATTAATTCTTTTTAACAATTCTGTTGCTATTAGACACTTCGAATTTTTCAAAGGGCAAATTCATATTGGTTTTTTTTTTAAAAGGAACAAACTGCTTTTACTTTAAAAAACAAACCCTTATTGTGTTCATTCTTGGTTATGGCTTTTTAAATATTTTGTATTTGTATATTTTGTTGTGTTAACGATGATACTTGTGGTTTGCTTACAGAGAACTCCCCATTTGTGCAGGATTGGTGCACGCTACTTTCAGCACTGCAAGAGGGCGAGTTGAGTTGGAACAGAGTGGGCATAATTAACAGTTAGCCATGTCTATTAATTTCAATGGGTATACTCGGAGTAGAAGTAGTATTTCTTGCAACCCATTTTTTTAATGTACCAGTGGAAAATCCGATTATAAACTGAATAGCAGTTTATTTGAAGTAAAATGTGGATAGGATCATTAGCACCGTATCCAATCCATGAATACGATTCTCTGAACGAACTTAAGAAAATGTTCAAAAGTTCCTTCCCAAAAAAGCCCAAAGCCTTCTTGCTAGGAATAATGAGCGATGAAATTTCAAAGAAATTTAGGTGAATATTCATGTATGCTACAGTAGCGGCCAGAATTCTAATTGTAAAAGGCTGGAAAGGAGATACTATCCCATCCAAATCAGACTGGCAAAATAAGATGCAAGAATATGCAGAGCTAGCCAGATTATCAGCAAGGTTCTGAGATGTTACCAATGAAAAATTTAATAGAGTGTGGGAAGTGTAGAGAGTTTATCTAAAAGAACATTGCAAAAATATAAATCCGTTGGCAGGTCTGGACTGACTTATCTGTGTGTAGTAGGAGAATCTTACAAAATTATTGTAACTGGAATAACCTAGAGGAGATAAAGCTTAGTGTGCAACTATGGAATGATATGGGAACCACAATAGGGGGACCGGAAGTCATGTAGAAAGTAATTACTAAGTGTCATATATAACAAAGACTAACTATGGAACAAATGTTTGTTTATTTGATTTTTTTTCTTTTTTCTGTTGATTACATATGTTACATAGTTTTTTAAAACCAATAAAGCATTAAAAAAAATACAATTCTCTGGAAATTCTCAGAAACTATCCTGTCATATTTGAACTGTAAGTACATGTATGGACAAGGCCTTCTCAGTCATGGCCCCTTATTTGTGAAATCCCCTCCCAATAGATACATGGGTACTTCTGTTAAGTTCTGGTGTTTCCTCGAAACCCCATTTGTTATGAGATTATTTCAGCAGGCTGAATTTGTATCACTGCTGGCTTCAAACTACTTTTCCAATGGTTTAATTGGTTTTATATGCATGTTGGGCCGCATTGGCTATTTTAAAATTATTGCATTTTAATAAAATGAAGCATTTTAAATGTATTTTTATGATTTGGGAGGACTTTTGCTCTGAAAGGTGTCGTATTTAAAATAAATGAATTCAGAAATAAAAATGAGCAAATTCCTATTCATCAGTCAGAACACCTGTCCTGTTCATTTAAACATGAAGGCAAATGGAAGAAGTAAGATTATCCACAGGACTAAAAGTGACGCTCACATATCACACGTAATCCCATATCGGGTACAGGGGGCATGGTTCTAGGGCTTCCCAGTGAAGCTCTCAGGTTTTCTGGATCATGTTCAGACTGAACTGATTAATTTACCATTAGCGATGTAAATAGTCATCCTCTTTCTAAAGCTGGTCATTGTGACCTGAGCTCCTGTGTAACTTGAATAGTACATTGAAAGCCTTTAAAAATATATTAATAGCAGAGAAAGTAGGGCCAATATTCTTATTGGAGGTCTTGAGTGACAGACAGTTTTGCTTATGGCATGCCTTACAAATCGTATCCAAAAAAGAAATTTTGTCTGATTTGGCGAAGGCCGCCTGTGTGCCCCAAAACAGAGGTCTGCAAAGGTATCTGGGACTTGAAAGACCCTGATTACATGGTTAAAGAGAAGCAGGGTTATGCTCCTAACTTCACACCTGTCTTCTTGGTACAGTTGCTATGACTTTCTCAGATCAAGTTGAAGTCTGACAGGGGAGCTGTCTGCAGTGGCGAAGGAAGGGGGTGTGGGGAGGGGGTGTGGGCCACCCTGGGTGTCATCACTCTGTGTGTGTGTGTGTGTGTGTGTGTGTGCGCGCGCGCGCGTGCGTGTGTGTGTGACAAAATGAGGTTTTTTTTGAAAAATTGGGCTCACGAAACTTTTTAGGAGGGACATGGTGGCTTAGGTGCCTGCAGCTTCTGCGCTGCCTGAAATGGCAGCGTGGGACTTGCACCTGCCTACTGCCTCTCCCTCAGCCGCCCTTCAGCTGAGGGGGAGGCGGCGGAGAGGCACCCAGCTTTGGAGAGGCTCGCCCTGCCTCCATGGGCACAGATCACCCCGCCCCCATGGGTGGATCACCCTGCCCCCAGCTGCAGGACACGCCCCCGCACCAGGTACCCGAGCGGCTAGCTACGCCGCTGGCTGGCTCTACTAGTAGAAGCTCCTCTAGGATATGGGAGCTCTGACAAATTGGGGCTCCTGGCATAGCTGTCAACTTTCGGATTTGAAAATAAGGGATTTTTCCAAACTTTCGGATTTGAAAATAAGGGATGCCACGAGGGCGGTGCAATGGCACCAAGTAGCCTCACCACCCTGCGCTCCAGAGGCTGCGCACGAACAGGTGAGCGAAAGAGTGAGTGCATAGATGGCAGGCAGGCTGGCTGGCTGGTTGGGCATGAGGGTCTGGCAGCACAAGGCATGCAAGCTCCGCCCCCAGTCGGTCTGAGACTCCTTATTGGCAGTCGAGCAATGCAGCTGAGGAGCCTCCCTGGCCAGCAGGGAGGGAGAGGAGCTGCTTCCTTTGAAATCCGGGAAATTGAAGGGATATCAACAATCTGGGATAGCAGGGGGAAACGGCATTGGAATAAGGGAGTTTCCCGCAAAAAAAGGGAGGGTTGACAGCTATGGCTCCTGGTCACATGAAGTCACTTTTATGAATACAGCCAGCTCACCTGTCACACCTTCACTCGATACAAAGATGTTGAGAGATGGAGCCAAGAAAATAGGAGCAATGTCGGAGTGGAGCCCTCCTCCCCTTTAATTGGGGGGACTCCCTTCATGTAATATATTTGTGCCATGATGTTCCTGGTTTTTCTCCCCCTCTTCTGATTCCTGCACACCCTCTGGAGCAGATTGTGGGGGTTCATGCAGAGCTGCGACGGGGGAAACGCCCCATTACATGAGCAGACACCTTCTTGCGCTACATTGCAACTCACCTGAGCCGTCAGAATCCTATCAACTATGTTTCTGGTTGGGAGTCTTATAATAAACTTTGAAAAAGTTTGAGATGGAGATGGATGTAAGGCTCCCCCTCCCAAATTAAAAAAGGGGGGGAAATGGAGATTAGGACCAGATTTCTGGATTAGGATCAGAACTCAAATACGTATATTCTAAATTGGCTATACATTTAAAATGTATTGGGGAAGTGCATCACAATTCTTTGCATGTTTACTCTGAAGGAAGTTCCATTAAACTTCTGAATAACATGTTTAGAATTGTGATCTAAGACTTCAGTTGTTTGCGTGCACATTTACCCCTAGGAACAAGCCCTATGGAACTCAGTGAGACTTACTTCCCGGTAAATATTCATGGATTTGACTATAGAAGCAAAGTTTGAAAAGTACACAGTACCTATAAAACCACAATACTCTAGAGAGTGCAAATCAGCTCTTTCCATCTACCTTGGTAAATGCCTTGCTTCTTTAATCATTATGCAGTTTCACGATGCATTTTTTTAAAAAAAACGCCTAAAACTGCAAAATCAAACTTTTCTGTTCCACTACCAGAGTTCTGATTTTCTGCCATTATGCCCTGGTTCAATTAGATCCTTACTACATGTAATGACTCTCTCTGTCTCTGCAGCAAAGAAGCACCAGGGAAACTAAGCATAGATTCCATATCTTTCAGATTTGCTTCTCAATTTACTGATTTGTTGAGCAGGGTATAGTTGAGCACTTAACTTTTTGGAATTAGACTTGGCGAGGAAGGGAACGTGTCTCTTGGAGGAGAAGCAATCAGACATCTTTGAATGTGTCATAAATGGAATGGCTCCATCACTTTTCAAGGAATATATGAAGCTTGTCTTGGTGGGATGTAGCTCATACTTTCTATGCCTGAGAATGTGATCCAAAATGAGCTGCAGCTTCGGAAGTAAAACAGATTGAGGGACTCGGATTTTGAAATCCGTGTGTACTGTTTCAGAACTTCTTATTTCTCTGGACTGGATGTGAAGAGTACTCAAATTTCCCCCCTCTGCCAGGGCCGCATGACTGATAGAAACCAACATCACAGACTTTGCAGTCTACACAACTTACTCTCTGCCATAAGTCCTGAGTGAAAAACCTTCTGCTTCTATCAGCAAGATTCCCTGCTAGCCAGATATTAAAGCCAGCAGGAATTCTGCTAATTTCCACCTGGGCAACAGCATCTGTCTAAAAGTAGGGAGAGGTTATAAATCTCCCAACACTATATTTTGTCATGGTGTGACTTGTGAGCACTGCTGTGATTCCTAACAATATAGGTAGCACTCCGTAAAATGCCTATGAACCGGCACTTGTGCACTCTTTTTTGGATGACCTTTAATTTTTGAAGAATATCCCAGTTTTGGTTTTTACCAGGCAATAACATTGACTCCTGACCTTACAAGCAGATAATCACATTGGGGGTTACTTATACAGTTCAGCAAAGCAGTCACCCTGCCAATAGGGATGGATTGATCAGTCTTCAGTCTCACTGTCACACAGCAGTAGGCTCCTTTCATCCCAATTTTCTGTGATCTTTTAAAAGTGAGAATGCCCAAAGACGTCTACATTTAAAATATACACCCAACAATGCTCTCCAAGCATTCTGTCATAAAACATAACCTGTGTGCAACTGTGGGGGAGGGAGATGGACCATGTGACAGGTCATATTTTTAAGAATCATTGTACTAGTGTTATCTGTTTTCTGCCTATAGCTCCTGAAGAATAATAGAATTGTAGAGTTGGAAGGGGTCCCAAGGGTCATCCAGTCCAACCCCCTGCAATGCCAGTATCTCAACAAAAGCATCCATGATAGATGGCCATCCAACTTCTGCTTAAAAACCTACAAAAAAAGGAGAGTCTACCCCCTTCTGAGGAGTCAGCCACACTGCTGAATAGCTCTTACTGTCAGTTCTTAACTCAGAAACCTGTAAAGCTATAATCATCTTGCTTCATTGAGCACCAAAGCTTGCTCTGTGTTTCTTTGTCCTGTATATTCTTTTGAGAGGGTGCTCCCATTTTCCTACACAGGCCAGAAAGAGACCTGGCGGGCTGGATTTGGCCCCTGGCCTGAGGTTCCCCATCCCTTTACTAAGAAGATATCTGTGCCAGAAAAAGAAAGAAGCTGTGCATCGCTGGAGCAGCTGTCATGTACAATATAGAGAAGTTATTTTTAGGGGAGGCAATCTAAGCTATGATCCCAAGATTATTTTATTATTATCTTCAAGTTTAGTTTATTTTTTTATGAAATCCACAGTATCTTTCCTGTCTAAACCATTTTAAGGGAGCCATCTTTTAAGAAGACTGGTTTATGTGGATGCTACAAATACATCGAGAAAATGTGATGGCCGAGAAGGGAAAATGGGGAAACAGGAACGTAATGTGAGAAGAAGATTTTTCACAGCAACCAGCCAGATGCTGACGGGAAGCCTGTATGCAGGGAATGAGAGCAATAGCTCTGTCCTGCTGCTGTTCCCGGCAATTGGAATGCTGTCTCCTAAGCAGCCTCTGCTTGTAGCCATTGGATGGCATTCAACAAGCTTTGCTCAGAGTAGACACATTAGAATTAATGGACCTAACTTAGTCATGTTCATTGATTTCATTGGGTCCACACAGATGTAAAACATAGATGACTACCACCCAGTGACAGCCTTTTCCTCCATGAATTTTCTCCAACTCCCACTTAGAGTCATCTAAGCTAATGGCACTCAACACAATTGGTGGCAACAAAATTCACAGGTTGTGTACAGGTTGTTCCTTTCATCCGTCCATAATCTCATGCAAGTCAGCATCCTTATATGACCCTAGGTTCCAGCGTTACAGGGGAGAATGAAAGCTTCCCATTTGTACTACCCCATGATTTTTTTTAAAATAAACCTTGATCAAAAAGTGTTCACCCTTCTTTGGGACATTGTCACAGAATTGTAGAGTTGGAAGGGGTCACAAGGGTCATCTAGTCCGATGCCCTGCAATGGAGGGATCTTGTGCCCCATGTGGGGCTCAAACCCACAACCCTGAGATCAGGAGGCTCATGCTCTACCACAACTAAGCTATCCCGGGCCATTACACATGAATGTTAAATTCCAAGCAAAGTTTGTACCTTGAGTACTGGTGCAAGTGGCAATGCCAGTAGGCTTACCATGCAAATATCAATAAATGTTTCTGGCCATTTTACAGTTAGGGAATTTGACAAGATAGACTCGATGTTCCTCACTTTAATGGCTGTGGGAATATTTCCAAAGTGGGAAATCTACCTGCATGGGTGGGATCTCAGGTCTCTATTTGGAAGAATCCAGAAGTCTTGTGGATGAGAAAAGGGACAGTGGGAGAGAATAATTCTAGTTTCTAGCTAAAGCTGAAGTACAGTGTTGGGACCCTGCTGCTCTATATGGAACCTGCTGCCTGTAGCAAGAGTGCCTATTTTCATGTGTATTTGCAATAAAGCAAATATTATAAATATGTCATAAGTCTCCAGTCCTCTCTCTCCCTCTCAGTCAAAGCTAGCTAAACCTGATAGCGCTTCTCCTAGTACTTATTTCTGGGGAAAGTGAGTAACACATAAATATGCCTTTCTGGATGACGTCCCTGATATACCATTGCAATTCTTTATTTTTATCAGTCCACCAGATGCTGTCCAGAATATAGAGAGGCATGGCTCTTGCCTGGCATGCTTTCAGATCCACTGCTGACAGATAGAGAGATCCTTGGTCGGCAGTGTCAACCAGGATAGCAGAGATCAACGTGACAGCAGAGAAGCAAGCAGTGTGCAGTTAAGGTGGTCCATTTAACAAAGGGCTCAAGTAGTTCTGGCACGGCGAGAGCCAGAGTTGGATGGTGGTACACAACCTAAATGCCTCCTTATAACAAGTCCCAGCTTCAGGACCAACTACACAGACCCAAATCTTAAGAGGAAGGAGCAGCATAATGATGGCAAAGAAAACAAAGGGAGAATCATAAGGGAATAACAAGCAGCTAAGGGAAGAAATTGAATCCAATTAAGCAGAGCTAAATAGATTTTTCAAACCTGATTTTCACTTACCTCGCCTTGTTGGGATATGTAAAGGATCTGGTTTCCCCACAAATACGTCCAGTTATTAAGTCTTTTATTGACAACGGCCAGTATCATTGTAACTAAGCACTGGCAAAGTGCTCCAAGGCCATTGTTGTGTGTTCATCTGTAGCTTCTTTCAAAGGCTCCCCGTTCCTGAGTTAGATGGTGGAAAGCATCTTAGAACATCTTAACATGGGTCATGGGCTAAGGCAGAAGTCTCCCAACACTATCTTCTGGAAGCAGCCCATCAGGTAGGAAGCAAACCAGTGAAATTTAATGGCTCCAATTCCAAACTCAGAGTGTCTATCTAATACAGGCATCCCCAAACTTCGGCCCTCCAGATGTTTTGGACTACAATTCCCGCTTTTTTGGTCCACGCTTTTGGAGAGGCGCGTTTGGCGCGACTGCCTCTGCCCTATCGCCATCAACAGAGCCAGGAAGCTGTTGGATAAAGCAGTGGCCCGCAGGGTGACAGCGCTGAGGGGCCAGGTTATCCCTCACCCTGCCATAAAGTTCAGTGAGGTGGCCCTTTACCGGAATGATGGCGTTCATCTCTCAGATGATGGGAACAATGTGCGGATTGCTGATGTCGCACTAGCTATTAGGTATTGGTTGCGGGTGTGAGGGTATTGGCGGCGAGCCTTTTGGGCTCGATTGGTGGTTAGGCATTGGATTATCTCGGGAAGGCTGAAGGTGTGTGGGGGGGGAAGGTTGGGCCATCACCTCCCCCAAATGCTGAAGGGTACTTCGTTAAACGAGTCCGGGGGGCGTGTCCCTGTCCGAAGCCGTGGTAGGTGAGGGCCAAAGGCACACCCCATATCGGTGACCACAGGGTGAGTCCCTAGCTGATGTGCAGCAGCAGGGCTCTCCCATCGGTGGTTAACCCTTCCCGGACTGCCAGCACGACGTACTGGAGTCGGATATAGTCGGTTAGTTCCAATGCCTAAGCCAATACCGCTCAACATCCGTAACCAATAAAGTTGTGGCCTTATCATGCCCATTAACCTTACTTATTGAGTCCTGTGTCTTTATTCACCACGGGAGGGGTCGGGATATTGACATGCAAGCAGCAGGCTTGTATTTCTCCTATCCCTTTCCTGGAAGAGGTCATCATATAGGTCTGATATAGAAAGCATGCAAGTAAAAGCTATAACAAAATCAGGTGTGAAATCTGATTGAAATAGATGTAGTTGATGGTCCTATGCAAGAATACTGAGTACCCCAAAACTGAAAGTCGGCAGTAATCTTATTGCCCAACCCAACCAACAAAAAGCAGAAAGAATGCTTAACCTGAATTATACATGTTTCTGTTTATTTCAGATGTGTGAAAGCGATACACTTGCCTTGGATTAACTGAAAAATTACTCAATTTATTCCTTCTAAAATCAAGAACTCAGTTTTGCTAAGCCATTTTGACTTCTCCTCACATCAGCCCTCCTCATTTTCAAAAGTCTGCCATACAAGTCCCCCGCTGCTCCAAAATACCCTCCATTTCCCTTACTTGGCCAGCAGTCTGGGATAGGGCGGGAGCAAGCAAAGAATAATTATCTGGATCATATTTTGATCTAAGTTGGAGAAGCATATAATGGTACCTTGGTTCTCAAATGCCTTGGTACTCAAACAACTTGAAACCCAAACACTGCAAACCCGGAAGTAAGTGTTCCGGTTTGTGAACTTTTTTTGGGAAGCCAAATGTGCTTCGTTTTGAGTGTTACGCTGAGGTCTGTCTGTTTCTGCTATTTATTTTGCATTTTTGTTTTTGCGGCTCTTTTTTTGTTTTTGTGACCGTGTGGAACCCAGTTCAGCTACTGATTGATTGATTTGGTGACTGCAGTACATTGTTTATTGCTTTCATTTTGCGTGTCGAGGCCCCGGACACCTCTCTCCTGAATAATTCACACATCACACCATCAATTAAGTTTAAGGTTTTTGGCATTATTTTGGCCACAACTTTATTTAAATACAAACCATGTGAGTGGCTGCTTAGGCATTGGTTCCGACTATCTGTCCCCCGCCCTGGGACAGAACTGACATCCGCTAGCCAGTGAAGTCAGAGAGGGTAAACACCATTGGGGGAGAGTCCCGAGCGGGGTGTCAGGCCCTCAACTCTCCCCCTAATGTTCCCAGGGTCTCTGCGTGGCCCAAGCCCCTTGTCGGGGACACGGACAAGAGCATGTTGAGGCCCTGGATTCCTTTAACGGAAAACCCTCAGCAATTTGCAGCGGTAGGCCCAGCCAATCCATACCCCTGCAGCAGCATTTCTTAGGGGCAGGCCCAGCCAATCCATGCCCCTAAACCAACCAATTTTAACCAATGCCTAACCGCAACCTTACAAGTTGTGACGATTTGCTACGCAGTAGGCAAAAACCAAATGGCACCAGCCAATCAGCCAAATGGACAAAATTCCTACCAGGCCCCTGCCCCAAAAGCAGACGACCCCATGACAGGCATAGCAAGGTCAATGCAGAAAAATGCCCCAAAACAGGGCGGGCGGGTGGGAGATCCGTTGCACGCAGCAAAAGTGAAACCCCAAGCCACGTGCAATGATTTTAAACAGCTATGTCTGTCAATCATTAACTTGCAACATGCACATCTACCCGGTAACAGGCTGAGCACCAATCCCCTGTTATGGCCATTAGCCTAACCCGCCCGGCAACAAGGAAGTTGTCCGGTTAGCCCTTCCGCAGCCCGTGCTCTCCATGATTGGAGAACCCGCTTTATAGATCAATGGTCTCGTTAAGATAGTAAAATTCATGTTAAATTGCTGTTTTAGGAGTTGTTTTTAAAAGTCTGGAACAGACAGTGGTGGAGCTTCATGCTCCGGCACCAGGGGCAGACAGCAGGTGGGGGCATGGCTGGTGCGCATCCCGGGGGGGCGTGATGCGCATCCTGGGGGCATGGCGCCCAGCGCAGGGGGGGGGCAGCTGCAATGCCACTCCACCAGGATTGTGGTGATGGGTGCAGTACGCTCCCCCGGCCCCCTCTTCCTCCGCCAGTGGGAACAGATTAATCCATTTTGCATTACTTTCTATGGGAAAGCATGCCTTGGTTTTGGAGCGCTTTGGTTTTGGAACAGACTTCCGGAACGGATTAAGTTTGAGAACTAAGGTACCACTCTACATTGATTTTAAAGATTTGCTCCTCATTTGAAACGGCCTTTTATATGCAAGAACAAGATTCTCCTCTGACCCCGACTTGGGAAAACACTGCCAGCTACTATATTTGTACTATTGCTTTCTTAGAATGTTAGAAACTATTTAGAACTTTGAGTGTTGGGAAAACAGTACTTCTGGGAATTATGTTTCAGAATGCATCACAGATGTGAGCTGCCTTGTGCGGGTTCTTTTTCCATATATCTCTGCCGGATTTGAAAGTGTCTCAGGCTTTCATATAAGTTATAATTTATTAAATATTTGTTCTTGCAAGGGGTTTGATTTATTTCTGCAGATATGGCAAGCTGCAGATTCATGGAGTAATAGAAATATTGCCTCTGTAAAGTTTTCGTATTTGTTTGGCAAACTTCTCTCTGCAAATGTCAGGTAGGACCAAGAACGGCTGCGTTTCAACTCTAAAGACTGCATATATGTTCAGCAGCAGCAAACTTGCGAGAGTGTTTGATTAAATGGAATATAGCACCACCTCTGCCTCGCCTAGTGGAGGCATGAATCTGTGATTATTTGGAGAAGCCACCCAGTATCTGACATCCACTAGTTGCTGCTTGACCGAGCAACTGCCATTGAAGGGGGAAAGATGGGAAGAATCCATTTTGGGAATCAGCAAAGCTAGCTTGTCTTATGTGAGATGCACATTTCTTTTTCTGTCACCAAGGCAACCAAGTCGTAGGCCTTCTCTTTTCTACGGCATAGATAATGCCTGGCCATTTGCCATTAATTGCCCTTTCCATAGTTCTTGGTCAGACTTGTCCACAGAGGTAGAAATCTTAAATTAGATCTCTCACCTCCCCCTCTGACAACCATTACAGTGGTACCTCTGGTTAAGTACTTAATTCGTTCCAGAGGTCCGTTCTTAACCTGAAAACGTTCTTAACCTGAAGCACCACTTTAGCTAATGGGGCCTCCCCCTGCCGCTGCCCGATTTCTGTTCTCATCCTGAAGCAAAGTTCTTAACCCGAGGTAATATTTCTGGGTTAGCAGAGTCTGTCACCCGAAGCGTATGTAACCTGAAGCGTCTGTACGGTAACCTGAGGTACCACTGTAATTTGAATTAGCATGAACAATGGGACAGCTCTCCCGGACTGGGCTTCCATTAACTAGCTTAAAAAAAAACCACCAAACTCTTGCGGACTGTCCTGTCCTAGCTGCAAGCAGGAGCCCATGGGAGTTATAGGACTTCAGGCATATGAGGGCACTCTGAACCCCGACATCCTTTTGGGCAAGGTTGTCTCAGTATAGGTGCAAACCTTGTTAGGCTTTGGGAAGGAAGTGGGAAGCGCCCCCTTGGCATCTGCACCCTGTGTGGGGAAACTGGTTGCGGTGCCCTAAATCCGCCTCTGCTCAGTAGAATCAGCACTAACAGAAGACATCTTGCTGCCTGAAGTGGAGATAAAATGACATACACACCTGTTAGGACCAACACTTTAAGTATTAAAAGTCTTGTTGCGTGTTTAGACCTTTAACCACCCCCTTAAATAAATTCAGACAAGACTCAGGCCAAAACTTTATTGACTACAGCAAGTGATTGGTTGCATAGGCTATGGTTCGACTAGCTCCCTGCACCGTTGCAGGTAGCGCTGACCCAGGGCACCAGCCTAGGGTGAACACCTGGGACAGCGGAAAACCAGAGCCCGGCTAGTCCACCACCCAGATGTCCTCCTGGACTCGGGCATGGGCACAACCCCTCTCAGGGTTGACCAAACCACTGAGTCCCTGGATTCCTTTACCGGAATACCCTTCGCATAGGGATGGCGAGAGCGCTCCCCCATCCCTATCACCTGAACCAGAGCCTGTCCGCAACCTTACAAGTTGTGACGATTTGCTACACGGCAGGCGAAACCCAAATGGCAACAGCCAATCCGCCAAGTGGGGAAAATTCCTGCCGTGCCCTTGTCCCAACGACACACGGCGGCACAGCAAGGTCAAGCACAAGCCCTAAATATAGGGAGAGGTGGGCAGGTGTTCCGATGCACTGGCCCAAAGAGGAAGCTCAGGGACACATGCATGGGCTTATGTAGGTTCCTCGATCCTTTTGACTCACGTCCCATTGGTCTGATTACACCCAGCAACAAGGGACCTACCAATAGGGTGTTGTGGCTATCCAATCGTGCCCACCCACAACACAGGGTTTGGTTGCCAGGTAGCACCGCAACACGTGTCCTCTTTGAGGGAGGGCCCAATCTGCGCCATTGACACTAGTTCCTTCCTTCTCCTATCTACCCTGAATGTTGCTCCATACTTCTGCATAGCTAGGCCAGCCTTGGGAGGAATCTGGCTTAGAGCTGCAATCTCTGGGGAATTCAGGCTCAAGGAGTTCCTGGTCAGCATCCTAAGCCTAGGGGCCTTCATAGTCTGCTCCCTCAGCCCTTCGGACTCAGTTGCTCGCTGGGTAGAGCCAGGGTCATCAGACACTTCTCTTAGGCAGTTGAAGATATTGATTCCTTTCTGCCGCAATAGATAAGTGCTCAAACTCTCCCCTTCCTGAAGCTTTCTCCTCTATTGAAGACTAACATTTATTTCCTTTCTTTTCCTTTTTGGATGTTCTACGGATATGGGGACAAATTCTTATTACTCCCTTCTTCCAAGATAATGGGGACTGGCATCAATCCCTTAGCCCTTTTTATTTGATTCTCTGAAACCTCTTCCCCTGTAAAACCAAAATATATAGTTGCCATTAAGAATTATTAAGCATGTAGACAGGCACAGCATGTTTAAACGCCTCTTCAAATCCAGAGGCAATTTCTAAGTTAGGACATTGCTTTGTTATAGGGAATTTAGATCACTTGCAAATCCTCCAAGTGTCCCTATTTTCAAGGAGCAGTCCTGGATTTATAGAAGCCATCCCAGTTTCTGATTTGATCCCAGAATGTCCCTCTTTTCCTTAGGACATCCTTATTTTTATCAGAGAAATGTTGGAGGATATAGAGTTATATGACCCCTGAGCCAAAGAGATAAGTAACTATACAACCTTTAGAAGACATCTGAAGGTAGCTCTGTAGAGCATGGGTAGGCAAACTAAGGCCCGGGGGCCGGATTCAGCCCAATCCGGCCCACGGATGGTCCGGGAATCAGTGTGTTTTTACATGAGTAGAATGTGTCCTTTTGTTTAAAATGCATCTCTAGGTTATTTGTGGGGCATAGGAATTCAGTTTATATATATATATAGTCCGGCATATGCCTAAATTATGTGCTACACGTTATTAGGATTTAAACCACATGATATAGGATATTATTATTTTATAGGATAAACTGAGGCATCATCAGTAGCACTCCTCCACAGTTATGGGTCCACTTGTCTCCCTCCCCTTGTCAATAACAGTCAGATACAGTGTGTTATGCACAAATACGGAAAGATACAGCTCTACACACTATTAAAAAAAATGGCGGATAAAATTATTGGCTCTGGCTGAGATGGCAAAGTTAACATGTTTAATTAGAGAAAAATCATCACTGACATTTGTTAAGGACTGGAAATTTCTTAATGGACTTTTTGCATGAAAGAGAAAATGAACTGGTAATTCCGGCATTGAAATAATGCTGGTTTATAGAAGATAAAATAGTTGGATTTTAAATAATGAATATTATATGTAGCTGTGGAACAAAGAGCCGGAAGTCCTTTTACTCTTTTCAATTTTTCTTTGGTTCTCTCTCCCTCTCTCTCTTTTTTCTCTCTCTCTCTCAAGATATTTTGTAATGGGTTTGTATTTTTGTATAGCTATGAATAAGCTTCAGTAAATAAGTTTAAAACAACAACAACAGGCTGATGCAGCTGCAGAAAAAAAGTCAATCTAGTCATCAGACTCTGATGGTATCCACCATTTTAACTCTGTCACCATGTCTCTGGAGCCCTGATATTGTGTCACCTCAGAGTGAAGCTATGTTGAGACTCCCACAGGCATTACAGGGAAATCAAAATGGCAGAGCCCAACACGGCTGTCAAGACTCCAGCACTGGATAAAGGAACACTGAAAAGAAACCACTCAGCTTGGTTGCCTGTAACTTGCATTTTAGATTGGCTGCAGGCTCAGCGGTGGGCGTTCAGACCATCGGCACCTGCCTGGCAGTACTATCCTGACACCAGACCCACCTGGGTGCAAAAGTAGTCTTTGAATTTGTGTTGCTTTAAAAAAAAACAACACTTCTCTTGATAACAGAAGACTGGTGAGCATTCCATTTCTGTCCCAGCAGAGGAAAGAGGACATTTGAATAGAAACTGATTGAACTATTTTGTAATTGTAATGAGCTTAGCCATTATTACACAATAGTTAAAAATAAGGGCTGAAAATATATTTCAATTTCATTGTAAAATTAAGACTTTGTTATATATATGCATGCACAATGGGAAAAGTAAGTAGGGCATCATATGTAAATGGAAGAGGAAGGAAGGAAGGAAGGAAGGAAGGAAGGAAGGAAGGAAGAAAGAAAGAAAGAAAGAAAGAAAGAAAGAAAGAAAGAAAGAAAGAAAGAAAGAAAGAAAGAAAGAAAGAAAGAAATGCACAGGAGACAAGAATAGGATTCTGCTTTCCATAGACTATCAACTGGGTAGCATAGCATTTGAGTAAAATGCAGTTTTTTCTTCTCCGAAGATACCTAGCAGTAGGAACACATAAACTTCAAAGCAACAACAAGTAGAGGTGACCTTAAGCTTGTTAGCATGGAGAGCCATTTTAAAATGTATAAAGAAACCTTACCCTGCAGGTTGTTCCTTGCTGTTTTAGCTCTTTTATGTAGCTACAGCGTACTAAAGCAACTATTACCAATACCTTACCTATACTGTTAGTCATACCTACATTTTGTTAACTTTTGGCATTCTGCAGGAACTCGGAAAACTGAGGAGTGTTGGGTCCAGAGGAAAGATTTATAATAAATTCAGTATTGCGGAAATGGCAAGCATATTTGTTTCTCTTCCCTGTGATTGCCTTCTACAAAAGTACTAATTTATGAAGGAGTCAGCTTGGCAGTAAAGAGGGAAGGAAGGAAGAGGGGCTTTTTGGAGATAGTATTGAGTGAAAATAGAAAAGTGCTTTCTTTTGTGAACTGGATAATAACACATTCAGTATAGTTAATATATTGCTTCCAAGCAGGGTTCAAATTCAGCCCAGAAAGACTCTCATGAAGAGATCTGTTTTTCCTCTATCAACAATAACAAATAAAGATTAGACTCAATGTACAAAATATAAACTGCGAAGCAAATCCACCGGGGCTAGAAATATTAAATATAGTCTTATCTTTAATGGATTGGCCTTAGAGAGTTTCCATGGGTATTTCAGAATGGCAGTCTAAGAAATCCTACATGACTCTTTGAACATGAGTTTTAGAACCAAAACATTAAAAAAAACCAGTTCACAAAATACACTTATATGATATATGTAACCCTGTTTTTTAGGGCGCTTACCCTAAAACACACTAATAGAATCATGTATGCCATTTAAAAATAGCACAGAAGTTACTTGGGATGTAAATTCCCCCACTTCCATATTTGGTTAAACAGGTTTTGTAGGCTTTTGAAGCAATACAAAAAGGAGCAGAATTTGTTTAACAAGTGGTGATGGGGGGGGGGAGAAATAAATAAACTGTACAAACATACTACAAGCAACAGCATGTTAAACAAGTGCAGTGGTACCTCACCTAACGAAGATAATGCGTTCCGACGCGATCGTCGTTAGGCGAAAAAATGCGTTCGGCGAATCCC
This sequence comes from Darevskia mixta, assembly GCA_034641385.1. Lineage (NCBI taxonomy): Eukaryota > Metazoa > Chordata > Lepidosauria > Squamata > Lacertidae > Darevskia > Darevskia mixta. The sequence goes on from JAWWNH010000105.1 coordinate 11,778,321, forward strand.
CATAGGAACACATTGGGGAAAAATTCGTTAGTCGAAGAAATCCTATTCAAAAATTCGTTAGTCGAAGAAATCCTATTCAAAGCGGCCGCGACGTCTTTTCTTAAGTCGAAGAAAGTCGTTTCCGGCGGCCATTTTGTTTTGCCGGAAGTCATTCGTTAGGCGAAAAAGACGTTAGGCGAGTTATTCGTTAGGCGAGGTACCACTGTGTATATTTTTTTATTCTCTAGTGCGGGGAAAAGTCTGATGTTTTTGCTTTTCAGGGCACACACATCTTCATCTTAGGTGAAGAGTGAACACATCTGCCCATCTTTGCCTTATTGGATTTTGATACTACTTAAGGAGCAGCACTGCCTTCAATATGCGAAAAGGAGGTCTGTCTGTCTGTGGCCTTGTATTCTACCTTTCTACACACATTTCAAGGTGGTGAAGTCAATTTAAAAAACAGCAATAAAGGAATCATTAAAAAGCAAGCAGACAGCATCAAATCAATAAAGCAGCCTGAGAGCCAGTCAAAACACACAACCTGAGCACAGGGAGGAGTGAATCTCTTGAAAGGCAGAGCAAATGTCATTAAAAGCCAAAGAGAACAGGACTGATTTTGTAAAATAAAAAAATAAAAAATTAAGAAGGTGCCCGGCATGCATGATTAAGACGGGCATGGGTGTTGTCACTGGAAAAGGCCCCATCTCAGGTAGTAACCTGCCTGTCTGCCAAAGGCAAGTGCACCTGGGGAAATGTAACATCATTTTATAGTAGAATGCAATGTGTGTCAACCTTGAGATTTAAGCTTGAATCCAGAGTCATGGGTTAAAAAGGTAGACAGACAGTGAGTTCCTGTCACTCTCTCCTGTATGTGCTATGTACCTATATGCTGCATGTTTATAGACGATGGTCTGCTGCTGACACAAATACTGCTTGTGTGAAGCACTACAGTATATCTTCCCTGTGTCATTTCGTTTCTCTGTCCCTGTCTGTGGCATCCAGTAACACTCAGCTGCTGAGTGTTCAGCATCACAGGTATTTCTTTCCTCAGAAAATCTTGTACAGCACAATCCTCTCTATACAATAAGTAAAGGTAAAGGACCCCTGGACGGTTAAAGGCGACTATGGGGTTGCGGCACTCATCTCGCTTTTCAGGCTGAGGGAGCCGGCGTTTGTCCACAGACAGCTTTCTGGGTCATGTGGCCAGCCTGACCAGTGGTGGAGCTTCATGCTCCAGCACTGGGGGGCGGAGAGCAGGAGGGCAGGGGTTGCGTGCGTCCTGGGGTTGTGGCACGTCCGCAAGGGCATGGCGCGCCACCTGCGGGGTGGGGCCCCAGCGCGGGCGGGGGGCAGCCGCGATGGCACCCTGCCGGGATTGTTCTGTGCTCCTCCCGCACTCCTCTTCCTCCACCAGTGAGCATGACTAAACCGCTTCTGGTGCAATGGAACACCGTGGTGGAAACCAGAGCGCACGGAAACGCCGTTCACCTTCCTGCCTTAGCGGTATTTATCTACTTGCACTGGCATGCTTTCGAACTGCTAGGTTGGCAGGAGCAGGGGCAGAGCAAGGGGAGCTCACCCCATCACGGGGATTCGAACCGCCAACCTTCTGATCAGCAAGCCCAAGAGGCTTAGTGGTTTAGACCACAGTGCCACTTTATATGAGACGTAAGTCCCATTCAGGGTTTACTCCCAGGTAAGTGAGCATATAGGAATCCAGTCTCAATTTCAACCTATAATTTGCCCTAATAGCTCCACATATAACTTGCCCACATAGCCTTAGTGGGGCAATGTGGGTGTCCTCTCATCCTACTCTGATAAAGCGGGTTCTCCATCATGGAGAGCACATGTTGCGGTGGGGGCTAGCAAACTACCCCTTAGTTGCTGGGCGGGTTTGTTTGGACGGCCACTACTGTGATTGGACCCTGGGGCTGTTGTTGGGGAGAATTATATGTTGCCATTTATGATGGACAGCCCAGCGTTTATAAATGGTTTGCACACAGCAGGATCTCCCTCTTTGGCTGCGTGCTTCGGATCACCCGCCCTCCCTCCCTAATTTTAGGCCTCTGTGTTGACCTTGCTATGCCTGTCATGGGGTCATCTGTTGTTGGGGCAGGGGCCTGGTAGGAATTTCTCCATTGGGCTGATTGGCTTGTGCCATCTGGTTTTCGCCTACTGCGTAGCAAATAGTCACAACTTGTAAGGTTGGCGGTTAGGCATTGGTTATTATTATGTTGGATGGAGGAGGGGACTGTTGACTTCGTTTGCCCCTCCCAATTGATGGGGTGTGTGGGGAATTCCGTTAAAGGAATCCAGGGGCTCGACATGCTTTTGTCCATATCCCCCGGTTGGGGGCCAGGGCCTCGCAAGAGCCCCTGGGAGCCTGTTGGGAGAGGGGAGGATCAGATCGCCTGGTTCCCTGTCTCTTCCCAGAGTGTCTTCCCCTTACTGATGGTCGTCAGTTCTGTCCTTAGGGGACAGATAGTCGGAACCAATGCCTACGCAACCACTCACATGTCTTGTAATTTAATAAAGTTGTGGCCAAATTCATGCCAAAAAACAAAACCAAAATTTATGTCTGAGGTGTGAATTTATTTGGAGGGGTGGTTTGGGACCTCGACACGCAACATCAGGCAATGGAGGACACATCAGTGAAGCTCAGGCTGCAGTTTCTTCTATCACCATGTCATTTCCTGGAAACTGGAGCATCCCTGGTATGGCAAGGAGCTGCTACCACAGACTTAAGAGGTTACCATACTGCAGTGGTTCTCATTCAATTTCTGGTACCCTCAAAAGGAATCTTCTGACTTGAACGTTTGGGGGGAAATATTAGATTTGCAGTAATATTTATCTGCCGAAGAAGGAATCGAGATCACAACCTGACAAATGGCATCAGCAGCTTGTAGATATAAGTGAACACCACAGGACACAGGTGCCATTTTCTGCCCTTCTTATATTGTAAACAACGGAAGGAATAGATTTGACTTCACCTTCGGTGAGCTGTCTCACCCCACCCACACCTGACATTATTTCTCTAGACCTTTATACATAACCTGACAGCGCTTTGCTCACAGGCTATAAAATTACCGTCTGAAATGTGCTTTACAGTGAGTGGTTTGCCAGACTCAGTGTTAGGAGGTTATGGCCTTGGAAGTTTGGGGACTCGCAAAATTGACAGAACTCTTTTTTAACAGCACCTCAAGTGGCAAAGAGTACTGTGGGCAATGCATGACCCCTGGAAAAAAAAATAGATTCAGCAGTTCAACATGAAAGGCAATTAAAATGACTGCAGCAACCTTGTACACTTCTGCACATCATAATGAAACCACCAGTGTGCTCCGTTCTTTAGAAGTGGAAGCCTAGAATGTCAGGGCCAAAAGCACATTTGCACAGCTGCTCCAGGGAGTTTTGAAGTATATATGTAAGTACTCTTAAGCCAAACCATAATGTTGTTTTCATATTTACAATGAAAAAAACGTTATCATTAAAAAGTTATAATTTGAGTGAGAGCAGCAAGCATTAGATCCAAGACTATTGGTTTCCTTTTCATTTGTAAAAATATTATTTAAGAATATATTATAATTACCACTACTATTGCCACTATTATTATTCACACTCATGTATTGTTTTTCCAGTGTTCCAAGTGCTTTACTTTGATTATCCCCATCCCAATGTAACAATCTGTGCCTTGGGCAGGGATACGGAACAAATCAGGATCTTTTGGCATTCCGATGTGAACTGACGTAATTCATATTTTCTGAAACAATACACAGTCCACAGCAGAGCTGTCCTTTGAAATTCAGTGTTCTCCAAATCTTGTGATGCAGTTTTCTGACGGAAAAAGGTGCTCAAAAATTCATACATTAGGGGAAATTGTGGCTAAGAACACAAATACACTACATTAGGGGAAATTGCTTGAAAAAAAATTGTGTATGTTGGGCAACATTGTGTACAAAAATGCGTGCATTGGCAGTAGCCAAAGATGTAGTTCCATTTGTGCAAGGACTTATAGCCTCACAATGGAATTTTCCCTGTTCCTTTCCCCTCACATCCCAGCCTAAAATGCAAACATTTTCATAAGGACATTAACAAAAAAAAATTCTTGTAAACCAATGCAGAAATGTGGCAACCTGAATTTAAGATCCTCATTCTTTCCAAACAGAGAAACTGAAATGGGCAGCTCCATCCATTCCTAGGGGTTATATCTAGTGGTCGACATAGGCAAAGTGGACCCACAAAAATAAATGGACATGACTAACTTGAGTCCATTAGCTCCAGCGCGTTTACTCATAAGTGGAGATTTGATACAGTCCTAGCACTTGGGGTAAGAAAGGGTAAGTGTTGGCTCATACACAATGCTATTTTTCTAGAAAAAGATGTCCCAGAACTCACCATGAACACCTACTCTAAACCACAGGGTGATGCCTGCCTTCTTGCAAGCATTTGACTTGGAATGCTTGCTTATGTGTGTCCTACTGACATGCTTGCAACACCCCTTGCCAAGAGGAGTCCAGTTTATCCATTGTCCTAAACTGTAGAATCTAAATTTTACACAGTACAACTCCTTGTTATTGATGTTGTTGCTCTTGTTGACTTCTGCTCAGATAATCCAAGCCTGTTGAAGGACATACAGATCAAAATAATTCTTTCACGCTATTAGAGACCAGTTCTTATCTCACTTGCTCTGTGAATCACAACTAAAGAGAGACCAGTTCTCAGCCCATAAAATACTCAAACATCTTCAACAAGAGCTCCTGGGGATTCTTTTTTCCAGAGGAAAATGTAGGACTAGCAGTGCGACTAATTATCCATCTGCCTAATAATAAGGAAGGCAGGGAAACCTTGCCATTTTCTGCAGTGTCCCTGAAACCAACTTTCTTTTCCCAGAGTGCATCATATTTAGTTATTCCTCTGCCCCCGCTCCTGCCTCAGATCTGTTCCACTGCATCAAAATGAAACTGGAATGCATCAAATCATTTAATCCTTCTCAATGGTGTTTTTAGCACAAAATAAATAAAGCTCAGAGAGAAGAGAGCATTTTTCTAAATGAACAGCAGCACACAGGTCATTGAAAGCTTCCTCTGTCGGAGCAATCATTCTTTCACACAGCAGAAAACATCTTTGAAGGATTAGGGGCACTTGTTAATGAATTTTCCAGTCTGACTTCTACGGTCCCATACATAAAACAGACAGCTAATGTGATTATATGCATGCACATCCTAGAAATCAAGCATAGCTAACAGGAACCGCTTCTCTAAAGCAGCAGCTGAACAGGGTTTTTTTTGTTTTGTTTTGTTTTTTTGGAGGGGGGACTGCTGTAATATGAATGTGTTCAGATTATGATTCACAGTTATAGAGAGATGTTTTCATTCATTCATTGTTCAAGCTAACAGTCAACAATTCATTAAGATATCAGAGCAATTGTTTGGGAGGAGGAAGGATTAAACATGTTCAATATTTAAAATGGAAAGGTTTGGAGCTATTTAGTCGCCCCCGCCCGGGAAACAAAAAATTAATTTCTGTTTTTGTCACAAAGAGGCCACCAGAATCAATGACTCTTCATTGTGTTCTCTGGATATTGTCAAAGGCTGATAACATTCATAAGCATCTAAAATCAAATCTTTCGTGAAGCTGCAATGAAATTTGGAACATACATCGAACTAGTGACGTACGGACACCACAACCCTTGGATTGAGTTTTAACCTTTCTTATCAAAAATTCCTTTAGGCTTCCCATTGGAATTCCTCATATGTTTTCCCCCCACTTGCGAAACACACCTTGAAATTTCATTTGCAGGTAGGTAGACGTGTTGGTCTGCCATAGTCAAAACAAAATAAAAAATAAAAAAATTCCTTCCAGTAGCACCTTAGAGACCAACTAAGTTTGTTCTTGGTATGAGCTTTCGTGTGCATGCACACTTCTTCAGATACACTGAAACAGAAGTCATCAGACCCTTATATATAGTGAGAGGGTGGGGAGGGGTATTACTCAGAGGGGTGGTGGAAATGGGTGAAAGGTTGATGGCTATGGTAAACCTGTTGACGACTGTTAATGACTGCAATTAGTCTTACAGGAAAAAGCAAGGGGTGAGAAGGTTAAAAATAGCTTTGTCATGTATAATGAGATAAGAATCCACCTGGTCTGAATAAAGACATTGGATTCTTATCTCATTATACATGCTTGGTTATTGGTTATCGCCCCCCCCCCATTTTTTAAAAAATCCTCACAACAACTCTGTGAGGTGAGTGAGGCTGCATAGGAGCATTATGGAAGGAACAGAATTTGAATCCAGGTCTCCAACACCGTAGCCACTACCGGTATGCCACACTGGCTCTAGTAAGGGCTGTGTTAGGGATAAACTTCAATCCTCACATCGCTGTGCACCACTGTGCATCCTTCTTACTTTAGTGAATAGGCTTTTTGCTATAAGCAGAAGCAACCATTTTGCATGCTGACATAGCCTGGGCAGCAGTTCAGTCTCTGGATAAATATTTTGGCCTACATCCTGAAATAAGTGAACTGGTGGAACTAAATATTTCTCATCCCATCCACCCTCCAACCACCTGCTGCACAGACACCCCGTCGCAAAAAAAAGCCTCTGTGGCAGGGTGTGGGGGTACCAAGGGCCCCTCCTAAACAATGTGGGATGGGGGAGGTTTCTAGAGAAGTGAGGATTGGTCAAACCAAACAGAGCTCCACCCAGTTCCGAATTATTCCTGCCTCCTCCAGCATTCCCCTGCCATGGTTCCAACAGCAACAGCTAGGATTCTTTATGCACAGAAATGGAAGGAAGAGGTTCCCACCAAAGAAGAAACGATGAGTAAGACTACGCAGAACCGGCAAAATTAACAGCAAAATTAAGAGAATCTAATGACGAGTGCTTTGTGGAAGAATGGGTGCCCTTTTCAGACTACTTAAAGAAATATTATAGTATGATGAACCTCCATGCAGGATTTGAGATATGAGCAACAGAAGTAATTATATATAATATAATATTGTGGTTACGATTTAATAAATAGGGTGTAGCAGAAGGGGAGATACAACTCCATGGAAAACGGGGTAGGAAGTCAACAAGAATAAGAGGAAAAGATGAAATTGTGTTTTGATTGTATTTGTTAAAAACGTTGAAACTTAATATAAATGGGGTAAAGTTGGGATGAGCACCTCATTCGATCTACAAGTATTGTGTTCTGCTCTCATCCTTGAGAAGCCACAGTTAGGGAGAGGTTGGCTGAGAGCAGAACAACAAGCCTATGGTAGTTCAGAGGTGCCTTTGTCTGAGAAGTGGGTTTTCTGAAAGAATGTCAAGATGGAAAGGAGCACCGATCGAAATAGAAGAGCTGTTCTCTAGATGTATTCTGCAGTTTTCATCTGTAATAAAACATCTGTACTGTACTTTTATTTGGACAAATCCACAGTATCTATTAAAACCAGACAGTAAAACTCACACCACTATTCTGTGAAATGAAAGCCAACCGGGGCAGAATAGCAAGCAGAGCCTGTTCTACCAAAGGCAGGTCAAGAGCTTTCTTCGAGAAAAGCAATGCCATTGTGGAGGTGTGAGTGGAAGAAGGAAATTAATCTCGTAATCACAAACATGATGAATTGGAATGAGCAGGGACAGTGATCCAAGTCTTTTCTTTTTTCATGTTTATGTAACTGCAATCATTTTGGGAGGAGGGCTAGCTATGTATGTAACAAGTATATGAAAAGGGGGAGAGAGAGACACCATTTTTCGTATCCTCCGTTGCTTCCTATGATTTAAAGATATTTATGGAGGCCAAAGTCAAATTGCTTAAATAGAATATATTTTATTGTCATTGTCCCCTTCGGGGACAACGAAATTATTAAATCAATAAAGGGTAAACACTCTTCAAAAAACAAAATACTCCATACATATGCCCCCATTTTCATTTATCAGTTTTTAGCATACACTGAAGATTTATTTGCAAGTTTTTCAGCTTATCTGGGGTTTTGGTTTTTTTTAATCCATCAAAATGAATTAACACCCATGATGAACACCCACATCCGTTAACAATGCCAGTTCATTTCTTCATATCACCCTATCATATTACTGAATCTGTGCTGCACAGTCTAATAATAGGGTGTGTTGTTATTTTGTGACAAAGGAATGTTCCCGACTATTTAAAAATCTTGCTGCATTAAACTTGTCACTTTAATATTGAGATAATATTGAACGAATCATCAAAGGATCTCGGTATTCCTTTCTATAGAAAATATTGTTTTCATCCTGGGGACACTGGAAGGCAATAGACCAGAGACTCATTTTCTGTTCTTTCATTCCTTTTGATATCTCCCTATTAGGACCCAAATTTAAATTCAGCGTGGTCGCCTAGTAAATAAAAGCCAGAGCAAGACCAGACTTCTAATAATAGATCAGATATCAAGTCATTGTTGTAACAAACAAAAAGATTCTACAATACAAATGTGTTTCTCCAATCTGGTGCTTGACCTCAATTTTGGATTTGGACGCACAACGACTTCAGTCATGCCACTGACTCTCTGGATGTGTGTCTCCATTGGATAGACACCCGGACAAGCTAGTACAGAGAAGTGGAAATTATAAAGAGACAGAGAAATGTCATGGGCATAAAGAAGACTGAAAGGGAGATGAAGAAGAAATTACGGAGTCCATGGAATACGAATTCATTGAACAAATGGGCTGAGAGTGGCTATATTCTCCAGGGTTTACAAACCTAGGCATCTAACTGATCTTCAGTGTCTGCTGAAAACAACAGCAATACTTTCCCGTCTTTTAAAGAGTGGGCCAGACCTAGGCAAATAAATGAAATTTATATGACTACACATTCACTCAATGCACACATGAATCACATTCATTTATTCCCTCTTCTTAATTGCAAGTGCTTGTGGCTATTGTGAAAACAAAATAGTTTATATTAGAACTGAGCCAATACTTGTGAAGACATTTCTTCCAGAGAAAAGAATGCTACTTCACAGAATTTTCTCCTGAGAAATATTAGAAAATAGGTTAGGAGTGGTGTTTTGGTGCCATTTGAAACAGTTATAAATCCAGTATTAATTCCCAAATAGGTTGTTTTACAAACGTTTTCCAAAGTTGTGTTTTTATTGTGTTAACCTTTGGCAGCGGTAGGTGATGTTGATATTTTAATTTAAATATATATATATTTTAAGACATTTGATTTGGCTATTGATTTCTCTATACTTTTTTCATTGTATGCACTCTTGTTTCCTAGTGTTCGTATGCCCTATATAAATACTAAATAATAATAATAGTAAACAAGCTTTTTCTCTGGAGTCTTGTTAGTGTGAATTAAGCAAAGAGGACAGACGTTTTGTCTAATCCAGCAGGGCTTTTCTGATTGCCAAAGGATCATTAAATGCCCTGTCATGAAGCTACATCAATTACCATGTTTGGTGGCGGACCCCTCTACAGGCTGATGCAGAGTTCCCTACTCCCTACTATGGCCTGGAGATTTCTTCCATCTTCCCTCCCTGCTTCTCACCCTCCCTCCTCTCAGTTTGGCCCAGGACCTGTTTTGATCCGACTGTCACTCTTTCCCTTTGAACATACACTGAATACTCTTTGAAGCAATATGTCCTGTTCTTCAGCACGTGTCAAGCATGCCCAAGAGGTTCCCTTACTGAAGTTTCAAGATTGTCCAAAGTTAATAGTGCTACTCCAACCCAGATTCTATACAGCCCTATGAAATCTCAAGTTCCATGAAACACTGAATACCTTATAGCAGGCTTCCTCAACCTTGGCCCTCCAGATGTTTTGGTACTACAATTCCCATCATCCCTGACCACTGGTCCTGCTAGCTAGGGATCATGGGAGTTGTAGGCCAAAAACATCTGGAGGGCCGAGGTTGAGGAAGCCTGCCATATAGCCTTTTGGTATAAGAGGACTTTCTAGTGATGGTTGGCAGGGACAGAGGAAGGGGGGTGCGGGGGGTGCAGTCCACCCCGGGTGTCACCACTGAGGGGGGGTGACAAAATGCCAGTCGGCATTCATCGCAGTGCCTACAGCACACATCTCTCCTGGGAGAGACGCGGTGGCTTGGGTGCAAGCAGGCTCCATGCTGCCCAAATGGTCCGCCCACTGCCTCCCCCCCCCCAGCTGTAGGGCGGCTGAGTGGGAGAGGCAGGCAGACTCCAGAGGCCCCACAATGCACCCCACCCCTATGGGCAGCTCGCCCCGCCCCTATGGGTGGCTTGCCTCCCCCCCCCCCGGGCACGCCACCCCAGGCGCCCAAGCGGCTTCCTCCACCGCTGGTGGTTGGTACCTATTGGGATGGGTGGGGTGGAAGGCAGGGAGCCTAACAGTAAGTTGAGTCAATGACAGGCAGATCCAACTACTTTTGTCTCCATCTTCCTCCCTGCTAAGTTCTACAAGGTCAAAACTGAGACTAAAAAGGAAGATGATAGCCAGCACCATCCTCAACTGAAGGCAGCTGGGGGGGATAACTGAGGACACCCTGGAGGGCTGCTGAGGCAGTGCTCCATTAATGGTCCAGCATCCACTGTGGCTTCCTATAGAGTAAAGAGGTCTCCTTTCTGTTTTCTGCAAGTAAAAGGTTGCCTGCCATGGAGCAAACGTTTGGGGGATGCATCTATCTTGTGCAGAGATCCTTTGTGCTTTCTGCCTAAGAAACCTCTCAGTGGGCAAATGCATACATTTCCCCTTTTCTCGTGTCACTCTGTTGATTTCCAGGCAGTGTAGCTCGTCTCATAATGGTGTGGTGTGACATGCACTGGAAGGTACTAAATCATATTCACTTTCCATGCGTGTTTGTGTCAATCATCAGTGAGGGCGATACATATTCTCCACCTCCCTCAGCCAACCGTGCGAGGTGCTTTTTGCTTGTCATGATATCTCAAGATAAAAAGAAACCTTTCTTTGCTCCTGGTGAATAGTCTGTCTATTTATAATGCAGGTATTAATGTTTGCCATTATCACCTTTTCCCTGTCGTCAGCTTAGAAGTTGGGTTTTTCCCATTATTATGTGCTCACTGCCACCCATTGTTTCTTTCCTGACATGCATTTGTCCTTCAAAAATTGCTCATGGTGCATTCAAAGGTTTGTGTATTTTTCCCAGATTCACTTCCACTATATACTCTGCTTTTAATATGCCTTCTTTGTGCAGCTCTGTGGGGTTGCTCACCCTGGCCTTGTCCCTGAGCAAAAGTCTCCTCTTGTGTCATCCTCATCAGTACTTGAATAGCTATGGATTAATTGCCAATTGCTCCCAACCATCTGTGATTATACTCCATCTCAGAATGAAAGGCAAGCTATGCTGCTTAGGGTCATGGCACAAGTATGAATGAGCATTTTAGAAATAATTTGCATGAGTGTGAGTAATGGCATGTTGGTATTGCTAAGGCCACTGGGCCAACAGTTCACCCTAGGGGCACATTTAAAGTCAAAATGATTGCATTAGTCATTTCATTGAACAATGGGAACTTTCGACGTAATTACTCAGAAAATCCCCAGAGATTTGTTGTCATTTGTTGGACAAATTGTAATATGGATGTACTCAAATATATGCATATCCAGTTGAACATGGTCTTTTCTGGTGGGGAGAGGATTTCTGCAGGTCTCTCTATTAGCACAAACATTTTAACATGTGGTCTTCCAGATGTTGTCAGATGACAGCGCCCATCATTCCTGACTCCTGGTCCTGCTGCTTGGGGCAGATGGGAGTTGAAATCCAATGGCATATGAATGGTCATAGGTTCCCCATCTCTGCCTGCTTCTATGGAAGGTGCTAGAGAATGAAGCAGTGGTGTGTGGTCACTGGACTAGGGGGACAAGACTGCTAGTCCCCTAAAGGGACCGCCTCTCCTGGTATGCCCCATGTAGGACCTTAAGGTCCTCAAATAATAACATTTTGGAGGTCCCGAGCCACAAGGATGCTAGGCTGGCCTCAACTAGGGCCAGGGCCTTCTCAGTACTGGCCCCGACTTGGTGGAACGGTCTGTCACAAGAGACCAGGGCCCTGCGGGATTTGGCATCTTTCCGCAGGGCCTGCAAGACGGAGCTGTTCCGCCTGGCCTTTGGGTTGGTTTTAGTTTAACCCTGATGTTTCATTCCTTTATGGTTTGATTGGTGGGCTACTTAAAAATGAGGCTGCATTTTAAACTTCAAATCGTATTTTAACCTGCATTTTAATTGATTGTTTTGTATGTTTTGTTCTGATTTTATTGGTGTTAGCCGCTCTGAGCCCAGTCTTGGCTGGGAAGGGCAGGGTATAAATAAAAATTATTATTATTATTATTATTATTATTATTATTATTATTATTATTATTATTATAAATGTACCTGGCACCTCCTTCCCAAAGCCCAAGAAGCTTCTGCCCACCTTAGGGAGGGAGGTATGATGCTCAAGCATGCAATGTTAGGACATGACAGGCTCCATAAAGGGCTGCTGCTGCCCAGGACTGACCTGCTGGGAGTCAAACGGGCCCTGCCCTGCTTCTCTCCACCCGGCTTGGGGTGGGGCCTGACAGGCTCCATAAAGGAGTGTTGCTGCTGCTGCTGCTGCTGCTGCTAGGCAGAGGGCTCTGTTTTTGTTTTGATTTCCTTTTTGTTTTTAAATTGCTTTTATTTTTTATCTATGCCATTTTAAATTGTGATTGATATTAATGCTGTATTCTTAGTTTTGGATTTTATGATTTAGGTGGAAATAACACCGGTCTTGAAAGACCTACATTGGCTCCCAGTACGTTTCCGAGCACAATTCAAAGTGCTGGTGCTGACCTTTAAAGCCCTAAACGGCCTTGGTCCAGTATATCTGAAGGAGCGACTCCACCCCCATCGTTCTACCCGGACACTGAGGTCCAGCTCTGAGGGCCTTCTGGCGGTTCCCTCGCTACGAGAAGCCAAGTTACAGGGAACCAGGCAGAGGGCCTTCTCGGTAGTGGCGCCTGCCCTGTGGAATGCCCTCCCACCAGATGTCAAGGAAATAAACAACTATCTGACTTTTAGAAGACACCTGAAGGCAACCCTGTTTAGGGAAACTTTTAATGTTTAATAGACTATTGTATTTTAATATTCTGTTGGAAGCTGCCCAGAGTGGCTGGGGAAACCCAGCCAGATGGGCGGGGTATAAATTGTTATTATTATTATTATTAATTGTTTTCCATTTGGTTGTGTACTTTTTGATGGGTTTTATTTATTGTTTATGACTTTTGTTATGTTGGTAATTATGTTGTAAGCCACCTTGAGCATTGTTTTAACTATGGAAAGGCGGCATACAAATAAAATGATGAATGAATGAATGTATGACAACAAGATGTCCCATGAACGACGTCACCCCTCAATCGCCCTGGCAAGCTGGTGCTTCTGGTCCTAATGAAACATTTCACCACACACCACTAGAACAAAGCTGGGTGGTTATATAGGTAAAGCATGCTCTCTCCCTCAGAACTCTTTTTGCACCCAAAGCTCTTAACTTTCATTGGCATTTGGTAAGGAGGTCTCTAGTGGCTGAGGTCCATGGTATCTCCACACAGGGTTGGGAAAGACTCCTGTGCAAAACATTAGTTGCTGCAAGTCACTGCAGAAAGTCCTGAGCTAGATGGGCCAGTGTTAAGCAGGAATGTTTGAGAGATTTGAGCTTCAAAAAAAATTTTTTTTTTATTTAAAAATTGGTTGGATCAGTACTCCTAGAGCAGTTGCCATCTTGTCGGCTGAGGAGCTGACAGTAACATCTGGAGGATACTAGGTTTGCAAAGGCTAACATGTGGAACAGAACTTAGTCACCATTCTTCATACTTCTGGCATGTTTCTACATACAACATAGTTCCCAGTGCAAAAAAATAAGGCCTATTTTGAAAGCAAATATGTTTAGAAATGTATAATTTGAGGGGAAATGCATTCAGAAATATATATTTTCATATGCATTTAAACTAGGTGGGGTTAATGCAGTTGCGTGGCAAGGTCCCAAACTCTCCCGGGAAGTGGAATAAAGACACATGAAACAGTATTTTAGGTTAAGGGGCGAAAAAGGCCACAACTTTATTGGTTACAGAATGTGAGCGGTATTGGCTTAGGCATTGGAAACCACACGACTATATCTGACTCCTGCCTCTCCGCAGGAAGTCTTGGAAGGATTAACCACCAGTAGGGGGAGCCCTGCTGATGCACATCAACTAGGAACTCCCCCAGGGTCACCACTAGGGGTCGTGCCATGGCCCTAGCCCCCCGTCTGGGGCTTCGGACAGAGACCACGCCCCCTGGATTCCTTTAATGGAATACCCCTGAGCAGGGAGAAAAAGGGGGCAAGTCCTTGGCCGAGGGCAGTTTCAAATAGCCCGCGCCAAGCCCCTGGACTGTCCGGATTGGACGGCCTAGGGATGACATGGCCAAGGACCCTCCAATGGTGCAGGGGCTATCCCGCCCCATGTGCGTGGGGAGGGCTTGCTGTCAGCCCGCAACATCATTTCCCCGGGAACAGGAAATGGCTAAACAGGACAGAATAAACTTGTGAACACATGTGAAAGTGACATGGACTTCCTGGTGTCTGAAACACAGCTCTTTCCCTAAGCACAAGGCAGCTTCTGCCGTGGCTGTGGGAAGTGAGCACATTTCATGCTCACTTCCAGCACTGACTGCTAAAAGGATCACATTTTCATGGCTTGGCAAAAATGTCGAAAGCCAGCCTTATGACACAAACGTTTATGACATTCAGTAGCAAATCACAATGCAGTGATTATCCAAAAAGCCGTATTTTTCATAATTTCAGATCTCTTCTCAGCTGTCTTAAATGCTGCCATTTACTGGTAAATGATGAAAATGGGAATGAAATGGGGTCATCTAGCAAAGGCATTTGGATGCTTCTCGAGAAGTACAACTTAGAATCTTCTGTCAAAAAGTTCTTACTTTTTTCTCGTTGGCATCCTAAAATCTCTGTATTATCCATTAAGCACTGACATTCTCTGGGTCCCATGCACACACTTCTGAATTTTGTCTGGACCCAGCACTTATGCACAGTGAATCCGTACTAAAAAACAGGGGATTCATTTCTTTATACTTCGCTATGGTTTTATGAGTGCTCCTTGACAGATAGCTGTAAAAAGTCTTTTCAATCTTTATCAGTCCAATATATTCACAAATGGTTCTTCCAATTGACCTTCAGATGGGATTTCCACAAGCACTTTGGTTTCTGGCCAGTTCAGTACTTCTCCAAAGTGCTCAATCCCTCATCATTTCTTCTTGCTGAATTGTGCATATTGCTGCTAGCAGAGTTGGTAAAAGGAGGTTTAATGCGTGCATCTTTTCTTCCTCATTTCACTTTGCAATATTAGTGGAGGTGGCGGGGGCATTCACACATGTGGAGCTGCATCCAGAGTAGCAGGCACAACCACCATCCCAACACCAACAATGCTACAGTTTACATGGACAGGTCAGCGGTGAGGTTGGGGCTGCATGGACACATCAGTGGAGCTGATTCGGTGCTCCCACTGGTGTGGGTCTCATTTCTGCCCTGCCTCACCCCACCCCAGCCCTGCCCTGCCCAAATAAACTACAGCAATGCCAGTGTTGAGAAAGTGGCTTGGTGACTATTGCCACCCTACCGGAGGGTCCAATGCGTTGCACTAGTGACTAGACGAATGATGGAAACACATTACTGCCTGTCAGGAAGCGTCCTACACACAAGTAGAACCTCTGCAGAGACACATGCCTGATTGGTTCGGGAGCTTCTTAGGCATTCCTCAGCCCGAACATCACAGCAACTGATGCCAGAAGACATCAGCACACTTAGGGATCCACAGAGTTTGCTCAGCTTGCGTGACAGACCTCAGCAACACAGCATTTGGGCTAAACTACTTTATTTACATATAAACACACACGGAGCTCTGAGACATGACTCTCACTCTCTCTATCACCAGGCAGCAAAGAGGGGGGGGGGAGCACAATAGTCCCACTTCAGGGAACACAGTAAGACAAACATCCTGTCTTCGTCACATCCCATTCTGTGGAATCAAAACACATACCCAGTCAACAACAAACTCATGACTGCACACGGGGAATGAATCTCCTAACACTGCCAACATATGCCTCCAGTGTTCAAAAGCCAGGTTCAAGTTTCTTGTATTAATTTTCAAGGTTCTGAACGAGTCCAGGACTGCCTAATGCCTTATATCTGTGCCCGATCACTGAGATCTTTGGAGAGTTGTTAGCAGTCCCTCCATGGCTCACATGCACAGCTCATATCCACCAGGAGCCATGTATTATGGGCTCAATGTTAAGAAGATCCCTTCCAGCTGAGGCCAGACAGGCCCCCTCCCTGTTGAACATTTGCTGTCTACTGAATAATAATAATAATTTATTATTTATACCCCGCCCATCTGGCTGGGTTTCCCCAGCCACTCTGGTCAGCTCCCGATACAATATTAAAAACACGATAAAACATCAAACATTAAAAACTTCCCTAAACAGGGCTGCCTTCAAATGTCAAGAAAATAATCTGACTTTTAGAAGATATCTGATGGGAGGGCATTCCACAGGGCGGGTGCCCTCTGCTTGGTTCCCTGTAACCTCACTTCTCACAGTGAGGGAACTGCCCAAAGGCCCTCGGAGCTGGACCTCAGTGTCTGGGCTGAACAATAGGGGTGGAGATGCTCCTTCAGGCATACTGGGCCGAGGCTGTTTAGGGCTTTAAAGGTCAGCACCAACACTTTGAAATGTGCTCAGAAACGTACTGGGAGCCAATGTAGGTCTTTCAGGACTGATGTTATATGGTCTCGGCGGCCACTCCCAGTCACCAGTCTAGCTGCCACATTCTGGATTAGTTGTAGTTTCTGGGTCACCATCAAAGGTAGTCCCACATAGAGCTCATTGCAGTAGTCCAAGCGGCAGATAACCAGAGCATGCACCACTCTGGCAAAACAGTCTGTGGGCAGGTAGGGTCTCAGCCTGTGTACCAGATGGAGCTGGTAGACAGCTGCCCTGGACACAGACTTAACCTGCACCTCCATGGACAGCTGTGAGTCCAAAATGACTCCCAGGCTGCTGAAGACTTTTTATTTTTATTCCAGCAGGCATTTTAATGGAATTCTGAAATTATACTTTAAACTGTGTCTCTCTGTGTGTGTTGTATTCCTTGTGCCACACTTAGAGACAGTTGCAATTAAGCAGGAAATAAATTGTTTAAATAAATAAATAAAATCAGAAACCATCTGGGCTGAGAGATTTCATAGAATGATAGAATTAGAAGGGACTATGGGAGACATCTAGTCCAACCCCCTGCAGTGCGGGAATATGCAGCTGTCCCATATGGGGATCAAACCTGTAACCTTGGTGTTATCAGCTCTACACCGTAACCAACTGAGCTATGCAGCTGATTGGTTGGTTTTTGTCCATTAGGCATAGGACTTCATTTCTTCTCACCACTATTTACTTCTCTCTCTGGCCCCTCTCTCCCTGTCCATATATGTTTGTTTGTGTGTGTGTATAGCCTTGTACTGAAAGCCTAACGAGGCGCTTTACAAAATGACAGACCTTGACCATATAGGGATTTGGAAGCAAGTTGATTTAGATTGTTACTTCCCAGTAAATGTATTTTGAGTGCAGACAAAATCATTGCCAGGGGTCTGCTTACATTCTGAAATATAGGCAAAGGAAAAATAATAGGCCAGAAATCAGACTATGAGAGACCAAAGGTATAATATGGATGTGATTAAATGCAAATGTCAAACAAACACTCGCAAAGTAGTAAGTACCGTAGACTGGACAAGGATGAAGGAACAGTGGGGCTTAAAGCAGATTAAATAAATTGAATAAAATTTACATAAATGATACAGGCAAGCTCCCTTTGGGAATAAAATGAAAAAGACAGCAGTCATTGGCCATCCATATACAAGAGAAAAACCTATCTCAGGATTTATGACATCAGGGTTTGTTTTAAATTTGCCTCCATACACACAGTTTACATGCTTATTTTTCAATGAAATATCAAGCCTAATTTTATTGAACATTTGCTTCAGAGGTGGAGATTAATGTTTTATAACCCTTCAGCAAATAACCAAGTTTGCCACAGCCTCAACTCTCAAGCAACTCCTTCCAAAACTTCAATCAATAACAATGTGAGAGTTAGATGAAAATCAGATTGTATCATTACAGTTAAAGCACCACAGGGAACTTATAAGGAAAAGAAGTGGGGTCTCCAGGTGGCGTCCAATGATTTCACAACAGGATTTCTGGTTTTCCTCTGCTTTCCTGTACCATCAAAATCAGCTTCAGGGTCCCTCACCAGAAAGGTTTTCGAGGGCACGCAGGGGGCACAGGTGGAGAAGAAAGAGAAGTTTTGTTGTGTGAGTGGACTACTGCAAAGAGCTCTACATGGGGCTACCTTTGAAAGTGACTTGGAAACGACAATTAATCCAGAATGCGGCTGCTAGATTGGTGACTGGAAGCACCCGCTGGGAACACATCATCTGGTCCTAAAAGATCTACATTGGCTCCCCGTGCATTTCCAAGCACAATTCAAAGTTTTGACGTTGAACTTGAAAGCCCTACGTGGCTTTGGCCCTCCACCATCATCATTCAGCCTGGACACTGAGGTCCAACTCCGAGGGCCTTCTGGCAGTTCCATCATTACGAGAAATAACTTTTGTGCTCAGCAATAAAGAGATGAAAAGCAGTATTGCTGTAGAATGGCTACATCAGGCATAGGCAAACTCGGCCCTCCAGATGTTTTGGGACTACAACTCCCATCATCCCTAACTAACAGGACCAGTGGTCAGGGATGGTGGGAGTTGCAGTCCCAAAAAATCTGGAGGGCCGAGTTTGCCTATGCCTGGGCTACATCTTCACTTAAATCTGCAGGCATGGCATGCCACATCAAAGCAGTGCTGTGAATTAATTGGGGAGGGATGGAAGGAGGGAAGAGATGGTCTGCTCTTATCCACCCAGGGTATTAGCCTGGTTATACCAGAAATGCCCTCAGGTGGTCTGATCACACCCAACCACCTTTCCTAGGGGGAAACTGTATTGAGCAAAGGCAGGTCTCCCCCCCCCCCATAGATGCCTCAAATCTGTGCAATAGTGCCAAGCTTAGCCACTCCAGAAAACATAAAATAATCCTTCCTGGTCTTCAAAAGAGTGACTGGGTGTGACCTGGGGTAATCCTGCAAGCTAAGTGGGGAGGATAGGTTGAGTTGCCCATCTGGCTCAACCAAGGACAGCCCATAGGGTCTTTTACAGGGCCTCACAAATTTCATTTTCCATATCCCATGAGATGGGTAAATAAAATCCCTGTTCTCAGAAAATTTGGGCCCAGCATGAGGCTGTGGGACTGTGCCAGTGGCACAAACCAGTACATTCAATGCTGCATGTTCACAGCTCTACAGACTAGGGCATTAAACTACCTGGAGTTCTTTTGCTTGAATATTGGTGAAAAATTGAAATACAATGACTCATTATTTCGAAAGTTGAAGTTGAGGAGGGACAGAAGGAAAACAGTTTTATACTCTAATCAGGTGTGCTAATAGTATATTCTCAATGAGTCAGACATTCTTTAGCGCATTCCTTTTGTTCTGTTACATCCTGGAATAACAACTCTCTAGACAAGCGGGGAAAGTGGATGGAATATTCAATTCTGTTGGGTAAGGACTTAAAATTGCAACCTTTTTTATGAACCATGTTCCTCTTCCCTCCACCATTACCTTCTGCAATTTTGCAGGCTTCAGCTTGCTATTCTGTGATTCTATTATAATCTGTCTCTTACAGATCAGCACTTCTGTAGTTATTCAGACTGTCTCTGCATTGACTCACACACACACACACCAGGTTGAACTAAATGCATATTTTTGAACTTCCAGGAAGGTTTTAGAACAGGCTTAGAATTAAGACCCGTTCCAGGATCCAAACCTTCTCCATGAAATGGCATCTGGAGAGCTGGTTGGAGTTGCAGTTTTAACTGTGGCGCTGGGCTGTCCACAGTTATAGACAACTGCTCAGAGATCATTGCTGTGATCGGAACAATGAAACAAATGTGCTGCCACAATGGCAGGAATCTCCGCAAAATAAGGCTACAGAACTTTTGGCCTGTGAGATGTTGCTGAACTAAAACTCCCATCATCCAGAAAGGTTCTCCACATCTTCTATAGATGCAGCTGTAGCCTAGAGTTGCCATATTTCAAAAAGTGAAAATCCGGACGCAATCTCGCCATGGCCAATCAGATGCCTGTAGGAAGCACACAAGCAGAGTCTGGGCACAAGAGACAACAGGGCTTGCCAGTGAAGACTGTGGTGTCTTTATGTGAACCACCCTGAGACCTCTGGGTATAGGGCAGTATATAAATTCAATAAATAAATACCGGTAGTGATATATGTGATTCCCAACAACTGGTATTCAGAAGCTTACTCTGCCTATAACAAATGCGTTTCTCTCCCTGTTTGTGCATTACATGGAAAGGATTACCGAACGTGGACTCAGCATCATCAAATTCAAGTGTTTACTCTCAGGTAAGTGCATATAGGATTGCAGCCTCAATCTCCTTGCCACAGTTCCATAAAATAGCCTCTTTTCACCAGGGCAGACTTTGGCAATATGGTGCCCTGAAGGAGGACAAAATTTGGCGCGCACACAAGAAATATTTCTTATTATCACATTAATTCCTTTTGGTACAGTTGCTTTTTTATGGAGCTTCTCTGTAGGTGCCACATAAATATAGGCATTTATTATTCTCATTAGGTTGAGTGCCCTGTGTGGTGGAACTGCCCTAAATCAAGGGCTGCTTTTCATATAGCAAACTCTTGAATGCTGTAAACTGAATTGCCATTTTATTCACTATTTTCTGTAAGTATAGTTGTTTGTGAATCATATTCCCAGTGAAAATAAGGACTTGCGGTAGACATAGGCTGCTATTTAATTCAACCTTGTACCCTTGCTTGGAATGTCCCAGATGGACATTGGGATTTAATTCTGAGTGAACCTACTGAGGATTGAGCTGATAAGCTACAAGGACTTTAATTCATTCCATTCTCTGGAATACCTTTCTTGAACAGTCCCATAAACATCAGTAAGACTTTAATAATACATTCTTGTCATTGTGAATATTTGCAGGACCAAGCCCTCTTGAGTATTTACAAGTTCCACAACCCAGCCTAATATTTGATGAAAATGAGAAAACCAGGAAAATTGGCCGCAAGCATATATGGTCGTTCTACATTTGCTTTGTGCCATTGGTACAAGTCTGACCATAAGGTGATGCTATAAACCAATGTGATGACTTACTGCAATGGCATTGTAAGTAAACCCAACCCCATTGAATTCAACTGGACTTTCTTCCAAGAAAATTGAGCTTAGGCTGTCAACTTAATAAAACAATTTGACTTGCAAGCTTTTACTTCTAGGTTTTGAATACCTTTTTAATGCCTTCTTTTTCTGACACATTCAAGAATTTCTGTAGAGGACAAAGAATCAAGTTTTGGATAGTTCTACATATTCTGTGGAAGGTTGTGCTATACAGCACACCCACACAGCCCTTTAAATGGAGCGTGCCTTCATCTTTTGTCCCTAAAGCTGTAGAAAATACCATAGATAATATAGCTTTTGATACAGTATCTTATTCAAAGTACACACAAAATGCAAAACCTAATTTAAATGTGCCTTGAAGAAGTAACATTTTCCTCCCTGTAATATAAAGGAATCAATGCTTTGGTAAATTTTTGGGACAGATCTGCAAAATTGGAGAGCATGTGAGCAAAGGGCCTTGTCACTTTGGAAGCAAAACTGCACCAAAGCAGAATTAAACAAAGAGGTAGTTCTGCAGAAATGAATCAAAGTCACAATTCATAAAGAAAGCAAGTCCAAGGGGGCTTTAAGTATAAAATGACATTTTATATTGTTTCTGACGTGGTGGGAAAGTACAGCGGGTCAAGGTTTAACTGGAATATAATGTGCACAATTAACTTTGTGTGGGGTCAGATATTGAATTGTAGAGTTTGTTTATACTGGCAAGATCCTTGAAAAAAGCAACCACCCTCTGTATACAGCTGAATCTTTGTCAAACAGTGACCACAACTCAAAATGGGATGGTGCATCCAACACAAATGCAAGCTTTGAGAAGTCAATGGGGGTTGCTTCATTGGTTTCCTTCAGTAGTGAGAAAAAACCATGCAGTGTTGCTATCAGGACAGGACTTTGGAGCAGAAGGCACCAGCAGCTGAACTGCTCACTGGGACAGAATATTGCCATCCTATTATGCTACTACTGAAAGAATTGTAAAGGTAAAGGTAAAGGGACCCCTGACCATTAGGTCCAGTCGTGTCCGACTCTGGGGTTGTGGCGCTCATCTCGCTTTATTGGCCGAGAGCCGGTGTACAGTTTTCAGGTCATGTGGCCAGCATGACAAAGCCGCTTCTGGCGAACCAGAGCAGTGCACGGAAATGGCGTTTACCTTCCCGCCGGAGCGGTACCTATTTATCTACTTTCACTTTGACTTGCTTTCGAACTGCTAGGTGGGCAGGAGCTGGGACTGAGCAACGGGAGCTCACCCCATCGCAGGGATTCGAACCGCCGACCTTCTGATCAGCAAGCCCTAGGCTCTGTGGTTTAACCCACAGTGCCACCTGGGTCCCACGAAAGAATTGTAGTGGCTGCCAATTATCTACAAGGCTAAGTTCAATATGCTGGTACTGGTGTACAAAGCCCCATACAGACCAGGAGACCTAAAAGATAGCTTCACCCTTTACTTACCCAACTGATCATTGTGCTGTACAGGAAAGGGTACCAGGACTTTAATTCCACACAATGTAGGAATTGGACCTTTACTGTGCTGGCACTTCTAAACTACCTTCCATTACATGCCAGACAAATGCTGTCTGACGTCATTGTCAACTGAATATCTTCCTTTTCCAAAAACCCTTTTAAGTGGAATTTATCATAGTCTGTACCTGAATTGGATTTGGTGTTGTTTTTATATGGTTTCACTGTTGATGTTTTCCCCATTAAATTGCTTTAGGGATGTTTCATGGGAAGCTATATAAATAAAAATGAAACCACTTCATTGACTCCTTGCATGCTTGTACGTTGTAACTCTGGGCAAAAATAGTGTTGCTTAACTCAGATGTTCAGGAGTGAGTGAATGTTTTAATAAGAAGCCTCAGCAATAGCCACTGTGATATTATTTTATTTTATGGTGCCTTATCTGAACTCTGATATGAATACTATCAACAATAACAGCTAAGAGTCTTGTGGAACCTTAAGTCTAATGACCCTTTGATGCTTTTGTTGCAAAAACACTAGCACAGATACCCCTCTGGAAATGTTTACTATAAAACGAGTCACATTGGCTTATTGTAGCATCACTAAAGCCTATTTAGTATTTATTTTAACATGTCACAGTGGTTTGTCCCTTTGCTGCTACAGATCCATCCAGCTGCCCATCTTCTGGCATTGGTTGCTGACAGCTGCAAACAGTTGCAAGCACATTCACATTTCTCCATGTAGTGATGGCCCCTGGGTAAAATCTGAAGCTACACGAGTCCACCCACAGCAAGTCAGAGTCTATTCAGTGTCCAGATGGGTGACCACCTGGGAATGACCATTCCGCACATCAAATGGGGTGCACATTTTGCGTGGTCGCAAGTAGCCCTCTGGGATCACGTTGCAGCTCCTGGCAGTTGGGTCTGGCACCGCCTTCCCAGGTAGGATACCTGTGGTCTCCACCTACTCCAGCAGCCGCCCAATCCCAGCTGGGGAGGTGTTGCCAGGGGGATTGGCCAGGTAGAAGGAGGGAACATACAGTACACAATAGGAGTCATACCTGGGAGAGCTAGCCCACTCCCCACACATGCTGGATAACCCTGAAAATTACCCAGAACTCCGGCTGGGGGGCTGGGAAGGATAAAGGTCCAATGCCTGAGCCAAGGTCTCCCTACATCTGAATATTAATAAAGTTGTGGCCAATTTAATCCCATAGAACATTGTCACGTGTTGTTATTTCCCTCAGGGGCTGCCTGGGGTTCGGGGGGACTCCGCCTGACCACGCAAACCGCATGTCCACCACCTTGGCTTCCATGACAGAATGAAGGTAGGATAGAAGTGTAAGCCAGCAAATAAAGTCAATGGAAAGGGAGAATGATCATGAAAATTCCTAGGTTCTACAAACACAGGCTCAGTTCACAGACCCTGAAGAATATGTGGAGCTTTGTAAGAACTAGTATCCATCTAGAATCCCTTTCTACATAAATGCATGCATGACCAGGGCTACAGACTTCCCTGACCAATAATAAAAAACAGTAGAAGAGCATCACCAAGGGACTTCTGATTTAGCAGTTACAAGATGATATACTTCCAATGATCTGAACAAGAAGTAGAAAGTTTTTTATTTTTGGAGTCTAATTTAGCTGGGTTGTAAGACAGGAGTTTAATTGCTCTGCTTATTAAGTGGTGTGGTTTTGCAAAAAAAGAAAAGGAAAGCTCAACAACGTTTCTGTCCACATTTTTGAAATATGGCAACCCTAATGAACAACAAACTTCAGATATTCAGGAATCCAAGATGTGGATTTAAGAAAATAGAATGCCATACAGGAAAATGATTGCAAAAATGTTTTAGGGTCTCCTTTTCTTAAGTCCTTTGGAATGGGAAACACATGATTTCAGTTTCAATCAAATGCATGAATGCTGTGTACTTGTGGATACTTTGGGGGAACGGATATTTTGGAATATCATTTCTGTCTAAAAGGGGGTGCTTTTGTTTCTCATACTAAATTCATATCAAAATCAGAGCTCGGCCATCTCTACCGCAGACAATTTACAGAGATAGGTATTTTTTATTGCCCTGAAGGGACTGGCTGGTGTTCAGGTTTCCTGCTGCGGCTGTGCATTGTGAAATATGGGCTGCCTGTGCACCATATGTCTGCTGCTCTTAGCTCTTCAGATGAGCAGTGGGATATAAATATGATAAATAAATAATTTCCCCCTACAATAGCATAGGAAATTCATCTTGTGGAGTGGCTGTTAGACTCCAATTGTCTTAAGTGCAGCTCAATTAGCTTTCATCAATTTGTACAGAACGATAGTAACAAACTGCTACTTACAAAGTACTGAACTGATGACAGTTGAAGATCCATTATGAAAAGGCATAGATAAACTGAAAATGTGCTTGTGGAGAACCACCCCACCTCCAATACAATTTGCATGTTTTATTTATGTATAATTTATGTATTTATGTATTGCGGAGGGTTGTCTCCAGTGCTATTTTTCTAGGAAAAGAGGTGCCAGAGGTGTCACCATGAATGCCTCCCTTGTTCTGTGATAGAGGTGCCCGAACTGCATCAGGCTCCGGCTGAAAGAGAAGTCCTGTTTGCTTCACACCTTAGTATCTTTGTTTCTTTATTTAAGCTATAACTTTGTCTTTCTCGGTCTTTGATCACTGCCACTATGTCACTAAATACCAGGTCAATTTTATACCAATAGCTATGCATAGGCATGGGACAAACAGCATAGGCTCAATTTTGGAAAGAAAGGTGTGTGTTTTTTAAAATCACATATGTATTCCACTCTTCCTCCCAAAGGAGCCCAGGGTAGGATAGATGATGATGATGATGATGATGATGATGATGATAGATAGATAGATAGATAGATAGATGTTTATTCTATCTATCTATCTATCTAATTATGAATAGAAGGTGGTGTCAGCTAGCATGGCTACCATATGCTGAATATCACTTGGTTACTATTTCTTTAAGTCAGAATGGTTACACTGTAAGATTACTGTTTCTTTATGAAGGTAATTATGAGAGATTCAGTTCCTCCCAATAGTCCAACTTTTAGCCAATTTCCTTAAACCATTCCTACCCAGTGAACACTCATTAACTAGGCACTGAGAACAATCTCCATCCCTTCCATCTGCAATCTTCATCCTGGTCTGGTAGCCTCTGTGGCATCAGGCACTAAGCATCCCTAATGACTCCCTCGAAAGCCACCTCTTGAGACATACACTCTTCCCCACAGACCTCATTTCCACCAAGTGATTTCAGAAATTGTCTTCTCAGTTATCTAATCCTCAGCATCCTCCACCTGACTCTAGATTCCAGTTCATACAGTGTACATCCTCTAGTTAACCCCTGGGACCAGCCTTTTATTTCCAACAGGGTCTCTCTCCAGTCAGTCATGTTAAGTTTGGGTGGAATTCTCTCTCCCCTCCTCCTCCCCCCCCCCCCGCCCTCATACGCCCATAACTATGGTCCAATGAGATGGGGCAGAATGTCCACAGAATGACCAATCAGAACTCATGAGTTTCTAAATCTACCTCACAACTACCTTTGTTTTGACACAATGCAAATGGCAGTTAAGTGAACAGCTAAGTGACCCAGAGCCTCTCTGTCATTTCTCTGTAGCACTACAGCTCTCTGCAGAAAGTCATGAGTTTGCATGCAGTTAACACTTCACATTCAACAGTATAGATTTGATTGTATATTCCTTTGGGGCAAAATTTTACCTCAAAAATAAATCACAATAATCCCACACTGCCCCAAAGCGGCTGAGGAAACCCAGGCAGATGGACAGGGTATAAATAACAAAATTATTTAAATTAATTACGGTATTATAAACCTTCAGCCCCTTGGGGTGACAGGGTCCTTGCTGGGTGCATGTGACATTTTTGCCACCCCAGTGTTTCCTGGGTATCCATGTTCATTTCCCACCACCATCTTCAGCCCCCTTTGATTCCTATAGTCCTGAACCCCCGGCCTACCTGGCAGCAAGTCAGTATGCCAAGTCCAAAAGGTCAGGAAACACAGTCCAGGGTCAATCAAAGTAGCCAGGTCTGAAGTACCACAGTCAGGATACAGTCCAGAGTCAAACCCAAAGCACAGTCCCGTAGAGTCCCTGGAGCATCCATGGGGCGCTGCTGGCTTTGTGGCGTAAACCACTGAGCCTCTTGGGCTTGACGCTCAGAAGGTCGGGGGTTCGAATCCCCGTGACGGGGTGAGCTCCCATTGCTCTGTCCCAGCTCCTGCCAACCTAGCAGTTTGAAAGCACACCAGTGCAGGTGGATAAATAGATACGGCTGCGGCGGGAAGGTAAACAGCGTTTCCATGAATTCTGGTTTCCGTCACGGTGTTTCGTTGCACCAAAAGCACTTTAGTCATGCTGGCCACATGATCCAGAAAGCTGTCTGTGGACAAACGCTGGCTCCCTCGGCCTGAAAGCGAGATGAGCGCCGCAAGGTGAAATGCGAACAGGGGACGCAGAAAGGGCAGAACTCCTCAATACCTTCTTTGCCTCAGTCTTCTCCAAAAAAGAAAACAATGCCCGACCTGAAGAATATGGAGCAGATGATTCAGCAGGGGAAACACAGCCCAGAATAAGTAAGGAGGTAGTACAAGCACACTTGGCTAGTTTAGATGTATTCAAGTCTCCAGGGCCAGATGAACTACATCCCAGAGTATTAAAAGAACTGGCAGAGGTGATTTCAGAACCACTGGCAGTAATCTTTGAGAATTCTTGGAAAACAGGTGAAGTCCCAGCAGACTGGAGGAGGGCAAATGTTGTCCCTATTTTCAAAAAGGGGAAAAGAGAGGACCCAAACAATTACCGCCCAGTCAGCCTGACATCAATACCAGGAAAGATTCTAGAGCAGATCATTAAGCAAACGGTCTGTGAGCACCTAGAAAGGAATGCTGTGATCACTAAAAGTCAGCATGGGTTTCTGAAAAATAAGTCATGTCAGACTAATCTGATCTCATTTTTTGACAGAATTACAAGCCTGGTAGACGAAGGGAACACTGTGGATGTAGCCTATCTTGATTTCAGCAAGGCCTTTGACAAGGTGCCCCATGATATTCTTGTAAAGAAGCTGGTAAAATGCGGGCTAGACAATGCTACCATTCAGTGGATTTGTAACTGGCTGACTGACCGAACCCAAAGGGTGCTCATCAATGGCTCCTCTTCATCCTGGAGAGAAGTGACTAGTGGGGTGCCACAGGGTTCTGTCTTGGGCCCAGTCTTATTCAACATCTTTATCAATGACTTGGATGATGGGCTTGAGGGCATCCTGATCAAGTTTGCAGATGACACCAAATTGGGAGGGGTGGCTAATACCCTAGAGGACAGGATCACACTTCAAAATGACCTTAACAGATTAGAGAACTGGGCCAAGGCAAACAGGATGAATTTTAACAGGGAGAAATGTAAAGTACTACACTTGGGCAAAAAAAATGAAAGGCACAGATACAGGATGGGTGATACCTGGCTTGAGAGCAGTACAAGTGAAAAGGATCTAGGAGTCTTGGTAGACCACAAACTGGACATGAGTCAACAGTGTGATGCAGCAGCTAAAAAAGCCAATGCAATTCTGGGCTGCATCAATAGGAGTATAGCATCTAGATCAAGGGAAGTAATAGTACCACTGTATTCCGCTCTGGTCAGACCTCACCTGGAATACTGTGTCCAGTTCTGGGCACCACAGTTCAAGAAGGATATTGACAAGCTGGAACGTGTCCAGAGGAGGGCAACCAAAATGGTCAAAGGCCTGGAAACGATGCCTTATGAGGAACGGCTTAGGGAGCTGGGTATGTTTAGCCTGGAGAAGAGAAGGTTAAGGGGTGATATGATAGCCATGTTCAAATATATAAAAGGATGTCATATAGAGGAGGGAGAAAGGTTGTTTTCTGCTGCTCCAGAGAAGCGGACACGGAGCAATGGATTCAAACTACAAGAAAGAAGATTCCACCTAAACATTAGGAAGAACTTCCTGACAGTAAGAGCTGTTCGACAGTGGAATTTGCTGCCAAGGAGTGTGGTGGAGTCTCCTTCTTTGGAGGTCTTTAAGCAGAGGCTTGACAGCCACCTGTCAGGAATGCTTTGATGGTGTTTCCTGCTTGGCAGGGGGTTGGACTGGATGGCCCTTGTGGTCTCTTCCAACTCTATGATTCTATGATTCTATGAAGCCCATAGTCTCCTTTGACTGAACTTAACCTTCCAGGGATCCTTGACCTTTTAGCTTTTTTTACCTGGAGTATCCAAGCTAAGATCCATCAACATGGGGCAGTTGAGCAGACACAGTACCTCAGCTCAGCTTCCCTTTTGTACTTCACATGCTGATTGCAGCATCTGGGCTTGACGAGGCAGGTGACCCTCACCTGTTCCAAGTCTAGTCCAGCTGACCCCAGCTGACCAATCAGAGTTCTCCCAGAGGTAGCAAGCCACACCTGGCCAACTATGGAACAGGGTTGTGGGCCCTTGCCTGTTTCAGCCTCCTGAACCACCTCTCCCACTGCTCCCTACGCCTCAGCGTCCACTGTTTGAGTGGAGACAGGGGCTCCTCTGTCTCTAGTGGTGGGTCCTGCTGCTCTGGTTCCTGTGCACTGACCCACATCCCCTGACCATCCTATGTCACCCTGGGAGTACTTCCTCCCCCATTCCATGCTTACCCTGCTGTGTCCCAGTCCCAGCTACACCCCTCACCAGGATCCTCTTCCTATTCCACGTCATCCTGCCATTTCATATATCTGCTGCAAAACAGTCAAGTGTGTCCTTGTGAGAGAACCACTGTAGCTACCGGTATCATTCTAAAATTGGCAGGCTTTATCCTTTCAGACGGGACGCGGGTGGCGCTGTGGGTTAAACCACAGAGCCTAGGGCTTGCTGATCAGAAGGTTGGCAGTTCGAATCCCCACGACGGGGTGAGCTCCCGTTGCTCGGTCCCTGCTCCTGCCAACCTAGCAGTTCGAAAGCACGTCAAAGTGCAAGTAAATAAATAGGTACCGCTGCAGTGGAAAGGTAAACGCCATTTCCGTGCACTGCTCTGGTTCGCCAGAAGCAGCTTTGTCATGCTGGCCACATGACCTGGAAGCTGTACGCCGGCTCCCTCGGCCAATAATGTGAGATGAGTGCCGCAACCCCAGAGTCGGACACGACTGGACCTAATGGTCAGGGGTCCCTTTACCTTTATCCTTTCAGAAGGGGCAACTATTTCTTCAAATTGCATCAAATTGTGGCAGAAGATGGAAAAAGTATAGACTTTTTGTTTTTGTTTTTAAAAGCATTTTTTAAAAGATGCCCTGAATGCAACCCCCTGGATTTGTGTGTCTATGATATCACAGGCTTAATCTACTCTGGGGCAGGAAGGGGGCGCTCCTATACCTGCAAATTTCAGCCACTTATTGGAAAAGGAGAAACAAAGGCTCCCCATTATAGTGAATGGGAATGGTGAAGTAGAGCTTCATTTCAAACATATCTAATTAGGTTCCGAATAAAGAGTTGAAATGGAAAGAAACAGAGTGGCTCTGAAACAAACAGTGCTTCTTCCCAAAGCTACTGATACAGATACAAGTCAAATCTTATGACCGGTGCATACTCCTAATATATAGGCATCATGACAAGTAGCTATTGATAAGACAATTTCCTCTTCCTGATGTTCAGATCAAGAGCTTATGCTCCATGTGCCTAACAGGCAGCCTTAGAGTTCAAGTTCATAAGTTTATTGTTCTAGCCAAAGGCCATGGCAAATTTGCATTAGGCAATACAGAATGTACACCCATAATATAAATATCCATAATATAGAAAAGACTTTACTAAGTTCCTGAGCATTAAAACAAAGTTCCCCTTGTGTATCTCCGACAGTTCCAGTTCTCATATTTTGCCATTTTAAAATCCAATTTGCCAACATCTATGATGTAAGAGAAAGACGTTACTAGGCAGCCTTAGAGTATTATTAGCAAGATTTATAATGTTTACAAGACTCGCCTTTCACTTTTGCTAGAAGTCTATAGCACAATATAATATATGTTTTGAATGTGTAATTACAATGTTGATTATGTTTCAAAACTGAAATTCTCTATGAGGAAAACCTCTGAGTAGCTTGCACCTTATTGAAGTTTTCTGTCATAATGAAGGTTATTCATATTAGAACTATATAAATACTTCAATTCTTTACAGATATTCTGCACAGGCATACAGACAAATAGATATTGTTAGAGGTGTTCCTATGGCTGGGCTGGTTCCTCATTCAGAGTATGCATAGCAGGGATGGAAAACCTCAGGCTTGGGGTTTTTACTCCCGTGTAACATGGTGACTGGTCTCTTGGGGATCCACTTCATCATGGGCCATCATGGGCCAGTTGTGAATCTTTAGGTGCCTATGCACTCAAGCTCTGGGTGGTGGTGTCTTGATCTCTGAGCAAGATCCAGTAGGGCAGTGTTTCTCAACCTTGGGTCTCCAGCTGTTTTGGGACTACAACTCCCATCATCCTTAGCTAGCAGGACCAGTGGCCTGGGATGATGGGAGTTGTAGTGCAAAAACAGCTGGGGGCCCAAGCTTGAGAAACACTGCACTAGGGGGCTCCTCCTCTCGTACTACAACCCACCCAGAAGGCTATTCTGGAGGCAGACCTACAGAAGCATGGCGGGGGGGGGGGGAATGCACATGTGAAAATAACACACCAAAATGCATTGTATTAGACAAAAATTGTTTTGCAAAAAATCAGCATATTAAACAAAACTGCATACAAACATGTCACAAAAATGCGGGTGGATTTCCATGCGGACCTTTAAAAAAATAAATCAACTGCCAATGGTTGTGAAAATGTAGAGAACTGAACTTAAGATGGGAAAAAAGAGAGAAGCAGAAAACTGATAGATTCCCCTATTCCTAATCTTGTTGCATCATAAATACATCTCGGAGATTTACATGTAAGCAAATATGTTGAGTTTGAATCATTTATTGTGTGCAGCGCTAAATGTTTGTTTCCCTGGCAAAGGATTCGGACCTCTGATGTTAGTGCATTCCTCGGTGGCACAGGAGGTCATCAACATCAAATATTCAGGAGCTCAATCTACTGTGCATCTGGGTCAGCGCCTGCATTGTTTGGCGTTCTCATTAGCGATCTGCAAGAGTGGGTAAACAGTAGTGCATTAATGAATAATGCTTAGGAACTAGATTGGGTCTGTTAGAGTCAGCCTGTGTATCAGTAGCAATTGAGAGCAATATTTTCCTACGAGCAGAGCCATTCACTATAATCTCCTTTATTTGTGAACAGATGTAGAGGGTGCGGGGCAATGCCTCGTCATGGTCCTTCCTCTACTAGAATCCCCCCCCCCCGCTGTATGCTGACAGTGTAAACAGACACAGTCATATGCTTGGATAAGGTGCCAAATTGATAGACAGGAATAAGGCATGCAAAGGTGACCTTTGGAAAGATGGTTGTGAACTAGTGGAGACTCATCAGAATTCACAGTGAGCGTGGAACAGAAGAAAAACAGAACTCTCTGCTTCTCCACGTCTTCTCATTCCCCAAAGGGGAATGCTCCCTTCTGTTCTAGCCAAAGATATCCTGACTTGAGTATTACTGGTATGATAGGCTTATCATACCAGTAATACTCAAGTCAGGCAGGCCTGGGACACAGGTGACGCTGTGGTCTAAACCACTGAGCCTCTTGGGCTTGACAATCAGAAGGTCAGTGGTTCGAATCCCCGTGATGGGGTGAGCTCCCGTTGCTCTGTCCCAGCTCCTGCCAACCTGGCAGTTTGAAAGCACACCAGTGCAAGTAGATAAATAGGTACCGCTGTGGTGGGAAGGTAAACGGTGTTTCTATGGGCTCTGTTTTCCATCATGGTGTTCCATTGTGCCAGAAGCGGTTTAGTCATGCTGGCCACATGACCCGGAAAGCTGTCTGTGGACAAACACTGGCTCCATTGGCCTGAAATTGAGATGAGTGCCGCAACCCCATAGTTGCCTTTGAATGGACTTAACTGTCCAGGGGTCCTTAGCTTTTACTTTTTTCAGTAGCAGACATCTACCAGAACTAACTTGGCTCCTGTCTCCTGATAGGAAGTCAGTGTTCAATGGCACTGCTGACATGTATAGAGTACCAAACATTGATGCTTCTGTACTGGTTCTGCAGATGTATATAATTCGAGTGCATATATAAGCTGAGAGTTAGAGTGGCTCAGGTATGTTAGCAGTGATGTAGAGGAGCTGGTTAATTTAAGGCTGTTTTAACCTGTAATGATAGAACTGGTATTGCGATAAAGAACTGTTTTTCTCAACCGCACATGCTGCTAAAGCCTTAGCCATGCAAATGATATGAATATCAGAAAGTAAAAAAGAAATGCCTGGAACATTTTTACTTGATTATTCCATTTGTCTCAGCCTGCAGCAGTTTTCTCGTCTCTTGGGACACCTTGAGTGGAACGTCCATTGTCAAAGAAACAGCCGTTCTCTTAGGAACAGCAGAATTCTTAATGCACAGTCAGTTCAAAATAGGCAAGAGCAAAATGTAGTATGAGTTTTGAGTACACAAAAAATAGAAAATAGTTTTAAAAACTACGAATAGTTTTAAAAACTACGAATAGTTTTAAAAACTATGAAAAGATTTGCGGTTAGTACCACAAATCAGTAGGTTTTCAAGAGACTGACTAATGTAAGGAAGTAAGTACCGTTGTAAATATTTTTATAAATTTTAAGGGGGAAGTAGTTATGAGTGACAAACAAAATACCCAATTCAAAAATCAAAGGAAGAGAATTTTGTGAATAATCTGTATATATTGAACAACATCCTGTCTATTTTTCATTAATTTGTTTGCCAATGCATCATAAAAACATTGGGTTGTATCCAAGTGATTTATACACAGAGAAGACCAAATGAAATCAATAAGGTTAAATTAGTCATGACAGATTTAGTCCACTGATTTCAGTAGGTCTACTCTGCATACTGACCACAAGATTTGGTTTGAACTGGACTATGGCACTTCAAAGAAGAGTAAGCACTTCATAGTCTGATTTGACCTGGAGTTTAAAGCTGTGCTCCAATTTAGGGAGAAAATGAAGCTTCATACCTCCCTCATTCCCTGAACCCATCAAAAAATGGCTATACCCTTTTCTATATTTGGCAGAATTGGATGAAATTTGTAGGAGTATCAGTTCCTCCTGAGCATGTAAAGTTTGCCAAATTACTGGTGAATACATTCAGGACTTTTGCACTGGGTAACTTTGACAGTTGATATTTCTTTTTCTAAAATAGAAATATCAATAATTTCTTTTGAAAACTGACAGAATTTGATGAAGCTTTCAGGCATGGTAGTCTCTTCATGGCAGTCTTCTTCTGTGAAATTTCAGGATAGAAGCAAGAGTTTTCCTGCAAGGGCAATCCCTACAGTTTGGAGTGGTTAAAAATATCACCTAATCTCCATTGTTTTATAGGCAATCTGTATGAAAATAGCATACATAAAAGAGATCCCTGCCGAATTACAGATGAAAAGGTGCAACAGTTTTTTGTGCTAGGCCCAAAAGTTAATTTGAGGAACTTTAGAATTCATTAAGGAAAATGTACTACTAAATTTAATTTGCTCCCCGCCCCATGGTTTTGTGGACAATACTTCTAAAGGACTGCAAATTTTTGGATAAAATGAGGGCTGGTTGTTGGAAGTTATGATGAATGAAGGAAAAAAGAGTTCAGGCCCCAAAATTCACAGAAACCACGTGCAACACCGATGTACATGAATGGATGTTTGGGAACGCGACACAGAAGCAGAAACAACTTGAATATCCAGTATTTCATAAGCAAGCAATTGTAGCAGCACAGAACAGACAAGAACAAGCTGGTGCACTGTGTCAATATCCTTTCCCCAAAGCAAAGTGATTGAAAGCCCTGGTAGAAGTTAGATCTATCAATTACATGCACAAAAAGCTCTCCCTTCCACCTTTCCCCATCCTGGTGCTTTCCCTATATGGCAAGCTTGGGGAGAGGTGCTTCAGTTTTTGCAGACATACTGTCTGCAGCATTTCTTTCTTTCTTTTTTAACCTCCAAATCTCCAGAGCACTTTGGAGGTTCAAACTCCAGTTCATAGGGATTGCATCTTGATTTGCATGAGGCCCAAATCTGTCTGAAGCAGCCGCACATTGTTTCTTGATTTGAGACGCGACTTAATCCTTTGCATACCCCTACTGCACACATACAGAGGTTTGCTGAGACGGGGGCATTTTGAAAAGACTGCATAGCAACAGACATGAGAAGCAGCCTAGATTCATGCTGCTGAATTTGTAATGCGCTATGAGTCAGAGAAATTGAAATCATTGCCTTCAAGTAAATATTTGTTGCAATGGGTACTTTGGGAGAGCTAATTGTTTTATTTTATTTTTACATTAACTTGTTTTGAAATTATACTGATTCAGTAATGAGAAAACAGCCTCTTCTTTGGAAAAGAATTCCAGTGGAACTGGAGTAATTAATTAATAAATGATTGCCTACACTCTAATAAAAGTGATTATTATTTTTTTACTTTGTTTTGTTCTCCTCAGGCCCAAATGCTACAGAGTGATGCATGCTGCAATTTTACTCATGTTTACTTGGATTTAAGTTCAGTTGATGCTAACCCAGCAGTCAGGCTATCCATTTGGTAAGGCAGGCCTATGTAGCTTGTGACCCAAGTCAAACACCAGCAGTCAGGAATATGTGGCAGACCACTTCCAGGGGATTTGATAAATCTTTATTTTCCTTACGTGCTTTTTGTTCTAATGGAAAGCACTTTTGCTTGTTCAAGGCAGGCTACTCAATCTCTGCCAATCCCCTTCTTAATTGTAGCCCCTTCTAGCCTCCAAAATGATTCCTGAGAGTTGGGGGACCTTCTAGCACATTCTGGGATGTTGTGCAGAGAGCTGCAGAGGGTGGGGGCAGAAGTGAAAATTAGACACCACTCTTTGCATCAGCTTGTTCTGCTAGTGCTAAGCCACCTATTGGATGCAGCTATAGAAATTGGAGTTCTTGGTGATGTACAGCAGTCAAAATTATAGAATGCAAGAACTCTGGCCAGGCAGTAGATCAGTTTTTGAATCTTCAGACAGTTTTAATATTATAGTATTGCAACAAATTCCAGTTGAAATAAATTCCTGTTCCAGGACAAGGCCCTGTTTCGCTAATTCTTCGTCAGCTAAATTTTCATGGTCAAAATGTACCAATGTGTCACACACAGAAGACACATGAGGCACACACAGAAGACACATTGGTACACTTTGACCATGAAAATTTAGCTGACGAAGAATTAGCGAAACAGGGCCTTGTCCTGGAACAGGAATTTATTTCAACTGGAATTTGTTGCAATACTATAATATTAAAACTGTCTGAAGATTCAAAAACTGATCTACTGCCTGGCCAGAGTTCTTGCATTCTATAATTTTGACTGCACCTATTGGATGCAGGCCACGGTGCCTACCACCATCAATTGCCATTGTGAACGTCAAATAGCTATCAACACCTTATTCTGAATGGAAATTCACATCCCTTTCAAATCATAAAATAGTACGCATTGTACGCAGCACTTAGTTACACTGTTTAGGTACAGCACATAGTTATATTTATACGATTATGCAGTATATAAACCGAACAAAGAAGTAAGATGCTTCTAAGGTCAGGCAAACACTTGAAGCATACTTGACTGCCTGCAAACAGAACTGAGATGAGTACAGCCCTCTTTGAATGAATAATCTGCTTCAACTATGGTTGCTCCATATACAGCCTACTGGTGCCCAGCTGCAGTTTCTCCATCACCTGCCCACCCCGGTGGAGAGCGGCCCTTTGACTCTTCATGTGCTATGTTCTCATGTTCTTAAAGAAGAAGAAGAAGAGGAGTTTGGATTTGATATCCCGCTTTATCACTACCCTAAGGAGTCTCAAAGCGGCTAACATTCTCCTTTCCCTTTCTTCCCCACAACAAACACTCTGTGAGGTGAGTGGGGCTGAGAGACTCCAAAGAAGTGTGACTAAGCCAAGGTCACCCAGCAGTTGCATGTGGAGGAGCGGAGGCATGAATCCGGTTCACCAGATTACGAGTCTACCACTCTTAACCACTACACCACACTGGCTCTCCAGTGTGGAAAGCAGAGGCATGCCTTGGGCCGAAGATTGGCATAACAGAGGGAGGTTTTGTCAGATGTATCTTAACTGAAACACCGTTACTTTTCAACTGCAGCAAATTACATTGCAGTATGATGATAGGCACTGAGCAAATGATAAAAGTAATATGCATCAGACACAACTGGATTATCTTTCAGTACTTTTTTATGAAACCTTCATAATTAAGAGAAAATGGAAAAATGAATTTATCATTTGGCATATTAAAAGGTTGAATCTAGACAAGTTAACAGTGTACTGTTATGACAAGTGCAAGAAGTAAATGAAAAATATCAGGCCTAATTTGGTTTGGAGCTATTACTGGAGTAAACTAATAAGATCATATGCACTCTCCACGTAAACACAAAACTTGAATCTGAAGTTCCTACAGGACTCATTTTGTTTGATTTATCCTTTAGTAAGTATTGCATGATTGTCCTGATTTAATTTATTCATTTTATTTTTAAGCATTTGCACAGTAAAATTGGTAGAATATGAGATTTGCTCAGTGATATTACAAATGAACTCTGGGTAATCTCAGGATACCTTTTTGAAGCAAGACTACTAACTGAATGTTTCACATGGGCTTATAGAAACCAATTTTTAGCTCTTATACTTGCTGCAATAGAAACTTTAAAAAAAATAATCTTCCTTGTTTCTGTCCCTTCCTGGGTTTTTCTTTGCTTTTCCCTCTGCCTTCCCCTCTCTGTCTCTTTAATTGTCCATTAAATTCTATAACTGCTCTTTCGGAGAAGTTTATAGCATCTCCTAGTGTGTCATTTAACTTCTTTTGACTGTATTTTTCAGTTACCCTGACAACTCTTGGTGCTCCTTGTCACATCTCAGTGTCAGTTCTCAAGGTTACACTCATTGTCGGCCATGTTTTCAAACTGACTATACTCTCAGTTGCAATTCTGTCATACGCCTCTTCTTTTCTAAACGACAGATCCAGCCCCACATTCAGTTCCAGCCCCCATGTTTTTAAAGCAGCCAGAATTCTCCCCATGGTGCCCTACAGATCCAAATAATAGAAATAGTAGATGGCGTTCAACTAGGTTTCATTCAGAGTAGTCCCACTGAAATTAATGAACCTCACTAAGTTAGGGCCATTTATTTCTTTTTATATATAGAATGTGATTTTTATTGCTTTTCAAAAATAACAGAAAATAATTTTTAAAAAGAACAAAGATAAGAAAAAATAAAGTTACATCATGATATCATAAAAATTCCACATGTTGAGATTACGCTGAATCTCTTGGCTTCCCCCCATCCCATCCATGGGTCCTATTAATTCTATTTTCAACTGTATATCAATACTTCTCCAGTTTTTCATATTTCTAGATTATCTACGCTTTCTGTTACAATGCAAATGTAATTAAAATCCTGCTACTGTTTTGACCTGTTTACAATGATTTTGTATATGCATAATAAATATTCCCCCCTTTTTTAATTTCTTGTCTTCTTGATTCCTGAGCTTCCCAGTTGGTTTTGCCATTTCAGCATAGTCCATCATCTTGATTTGCCATTCTTCTTTGGTTGGGGTTCTCTCTTCCTTCCACCTCTGGGCTAACAACATCCAAACAGCTGTAAAAGGGCCATTGATTTCAACTCTGAGTAAAACTTAGCTGAATATCGCCCATCATTTCAAACTGTACCAATTCAGGTGCCGCTCTAGTTACCTGCATCCCTTATTTTTAAAGATGAGGTAGTTAAAAGTAAACTTTTTTACTTGCTTCTATCTAAGAATAACAGCCAAAAAGTATAACCACGAATGTGGCTATTTAATAATAAAAAAGCAAACACACACACACACAGAGAGAGAAACACAGCTTTTTAGTTTCCATAAGGCAAGCGAGGAGATCATATGGGTGTTCAGATGTTGTTGGACTACAATTCCCATCCACCCTGATTATTGACCATGCTGGCTGGGGCTGATGGGAACTGGAGTCCAACAACATTGAGAGGGCCACAGGTTCTTTTCTCCTGCCATAAGGAATCATGCTCTGTACTCCCAAGAAGTTTACAACCCTAAATGCAGACCATTAATTTACCTCAGTTTCAGTTGCTTTTCTCCTTTGCTGGTTTACCTCGGAAATGTGAGGTGCAACAGCCATCTATGGGTGGTGTTCACCTAAGTTTTACTCAGAGTAGACACATTAAATTTAGCAGAGTCATGTTCATCCATTTCAGTGGGTCTACTCTAGATGAAGCTTAGTTGATTGCCACCCCTATATATTTAACACAACTTTGGAGAAAATATTAGCCATAATGACAAATTAGAATTTATATGAGCACTTCAAGATTTAAGTATCACTAGAACAAATCCTCAAATACGTTTGTTAGGCTTAAGCTTCCTGATAAGCATATCCTCTGCTTACGTCTTCTGTGGTCGTCTTCTGCAGGATTAAGACATCTCATCTTAAAGGAGGCAAACATGAAAGTTAAACCCTTGTTTGAAAAGTAATAGAATTATTTTATAGCTGCCACTTGTACACAGAGAAGTCCTGAAATCTCGTGTATCAATATAGCATGTGTCTGGTATGTGTTTAATTACATGTTTGAAATCGAGACCCAGTGTAACATTTATGTGAGAACCTTGATCTTATTATATATGGGAGCCTCCTGGTGGGAGCTGCAAATATGGCCGCTGCCGTTCCTAAGACGTGACCTCCATTTTTCAGGTCACTGCCATAGCACAAATCATAGTAGTGTGGAGGTATCTGCTCATACAAGCGATGCCTTTGAATGAGAATGGTCTGGTTGTGTCTCAGTGGTATCCTAGAACCTGCCAAAGCTGCACATGGGGTAAATGCGAAGAGCCCCAATTAGAAAACATTAACGTATGGTGTGTTAGTTCAGTTCTTGCTTGTTTGCCTGCAATCATCTGGGAATGAGGTCCATTAAACATGGGGTTTACTTCCAAGTACTGCTAATGAGCTTTGGACTGTACCACCGGGGCTGGGCTATAGGGAGACCTAGAATGCATGCTCTCTGCAATGTTAAAAAAAATGTTTTAAAAAGTCAGCTGCTTTGGGATTTTAATGAAGCGCATTAAATTAAATGAATCATCCTAATTTTATTTATATCCCATCTTTCCACATAGTCAGTTTGCATCAAGAGATATTAGAAACAAGACAGAATAGGAGCATAAATATTTTAATATATAGGACAGTACAATGAACAATGCAAATTAATGCAATAATACTTTTATTTCTGAGGCACACATCAAAGTAGGAAGCCAGAGACTTCCCAATGTGAGAGATTTCTTCATGTTGGAGACTTGGACACTTGAAAGCATGTGGAAGGGGGTAAAGAAATAGGATTGTTGTGTGAGGAGCTCAGAAGCTTACCGGGGTTGGACCCTTGTTGTTGTTGTTGTTCAGTCGTTCAGTCGTGTCCGACTCTTCGTGACCCCATGGACCAGAGCACGCCAGGCACGCCTATCCTTCACTGCCTCTCGCAGTTTGGCCAAACTCATGTTAGTAGCTTCGAGAACACTGTCCAACCATCTCATCCTCTGTCGTCCCCTTCTCCTTGTGCCCTCAATCTTTCCCAACATCAGGGTCTTTTCTAGGGAGTCTTCTCTTCTCATGAGGTGGCCAAAGTACTGGAGCCTTAACCTCAGGATCTGTCCTTCTAGTGAGCACTCAGGGCTGATTTCTTTAAGAATGGATAGGTTTGATCTTCTTGCAGTCCATGGGACTCTCAAGAGTCTCCTCCAGCACCATAATTCAAAAGCATCAATTCTTCGGCGATCAGCCTTCTTTATGGTCCAGCTCTCACTTCCGTACATTACTACTGGGAAAACCATAGCTTTAACTATACGGACCTTTGTTGGCAAGGTGATGTCTTTGCTTTTTAAGATGCTGTCTAGGTTTGTCATTGCTTTTCTCCCAAGAAGCAGGCGTCTTCTAATTTCGTGACTGCTGTCACCATCTGCAGTGATCATGGAACCCAAGAAAGTGAAATCTCTCACTGCCTCCATTTCTTCCCCTTCTATTTGCCAGGAGGTGATGGGACCAGTGGCCATGATCTTAGTTTTTTTGATGTTGAGCTTCAGACCATATTTTGCGCTCTCCTCTTTCACCCTCATTAAAAGGTTCTTTAAATCCTCCTCACTTTCTGCCATCAAGGTTGTATCATCAGCATATCTGAGGTTGTTGATATTTCTTCCGGCAATCTTAATTCCGGTTTGGGATTCATCCAGTCCAGCCTTTCGCATGATGAATTCTGCATATAAGTTAAATAAGCAGGGAGACAATATACAGCCTTGTCGTACTCCTTTCCCAATTTTGAACCAATCAGTTATTCCATATCCAGTTCTAACTGTAGCTTCTTGTCCCACATAGAGATTTCTCAGGAGATGGATGAGGTGATCAGGCACTCTATAATATAGAGGTTGGACCCTATATTTTCTCTAATCATGGGCATGATAGGGTCTGAATCATAGGAGCCAACTCCTATGGACCAAGGTCCCTTTGCCCACGCCCAATAAAATATTTGAGAGCACACACACCCCCAAATTGATGGGTATTGCCATTCAAATGGTGTGCGTGTGCCAAGACTTGCAATTGATTATGTGGGGAGGGGCTTACTTGTTCCCCACTCCTCAATATTTTATTCAGGTTGGCACTCCTGGTCTGAATTGTTTTAAATTGGTTCTGAATAAGTCAAGAAATTTTCCTACTGCCAGGTGGTGGTGGGATAAAAAGGTAAAGGGACCCCTGACCATTAGGTCCAGTCGTGGATGACTCTGGGGTTGCGGCGCTCATATCACTTTACTGGCCAAGGGAGCCGGCGTACACCTTCCAAGTAATGTGGCCAGCATGACTAAGCCGCTTCTGGCAAACCAGAGCAGCACACGGAAACGGCGTTTACCTTCCTGACAGAGTGGTACCTATTTATCTACTTGCACTTTGAAGTGCTTTCGAACTGCTAGGTTGGCAGGAGCAGGGACTGAGCAACGGGAGCTCACCCCATCGCGGGGATTTGAACCGCCGACCTTCTGATCGGCAAGCCCTAGGCTCTGTGGTTTAGACCACAGTGCCACCCACATCCTGGTGGTGGGATAGGTCCATCTATTTGTAGACAAATTGAAACAAGCTCTTCCATTACGGACAGCGGGCTCCCTACTTCTCCCTGTAACTGCTTCTTAGTTCAAGAAAATTCAACAAGAACTTGGAAGCTCATCCACAATCCCCTTCATTCTGTTGAGATATGTATTTCTGAGCATATCTACTCCAAACATGTGCCTCTTATTTGATATGTTCTTTAGTCCAGAAGTTAGTCAACATGTTAGTCCTTGATGGACCACAGCCATTCCTAACTTTTTCCACTGGTGGTTTGCAGGGAGGGAAGAGCATTAGGAGTGTGGCTTAGAAATTATTTGTTACCTCATTGCAACCAGGGGATGAGGCAGAGTGCTGATTAACATGACCAGACAGTTGCATATCCTCCAACATTTCTCCAATGGAAATAATGACCTCCTAAGGCAGTGATGGCTAACCTTGACACTCCAGATGTTTTGGGACTACAACTCCCATCATCCCTGACCACTGGTCCTGTTAGCTAGGGATGATGGGAGTTGTAGTTCCAAAACATCTGGAGTGTCAAGGTTAGCCATCACTGTCCTAAGGAAAAGCGAGACATTTCAGGATCAAATCAGAAACTGGAATGGCTTCTGTAAATCCGGGACTATCCCTGCAAAATAGGGTCTGATATTGTGAAAGAGTAAGGCCTATTTTATGGGCCATTGTCTTAGTACAGCGCAGTTGCTCACATACCAACATTTGCATGCCAGAATATTCTGAAATGAAAAGAAGGTTCAGCCATCCCGTACTGCAGAAATGTGGAAAGGCAAACCCACTGCTGCCAGCTATCAAAACACAGCAAGCTTTTCCCTTGCAATTTCTTTTCCTCATCTTTCCTGCTGCTGGAGAAGCCAAGCCAGAAATGCTCTTAAATCTGTTCTAAATCCTACAATAGACAATGTGATGAAGAGCTAAGATACTGGGGTTCTTCCTAAACCAGAAAAAGGTGATTATATGCTCTATCTATAAGGCCCACCTTTACAGAGCATTTGCAGACTTTAAATCGGCAGGATGAGTGCTGTGTTCTTCCTGGCCTTCACTGAGCTCCCTAGGCCCTCTCTGTTCCTGAGAGACAAATGGCCTGGATTTTAAAATGTAAGAAACATCCCAAAGACAACACTGTACGTTGCTGGCTTCCATTTCTAAACAGCAGACAATTCTGCTTCTCACAAGTGGTTGCCATTCCACATAGATCTCTTCCTTGCTTCTCTTGACTCTTTCCCTCTTGTTTCGTGCATTCTTGATCTACTTGACACTGCTCCTGTTTTCTTTCTTTCTCGGTTAACTTCACTGTTTTCTCCTATTTGTTCTGCATTATTTCCTAAGGAGGCTGCTTCACAGTTTGCTCATTCTACAACAATTGATTCTCTCAGTCCTCGGTTCGTTCTCATCGTTTTTCTCCATCACCCTTGGCTTATTTTCTTCATTGTACTGCGGACCCACTCGCAGTGACCCCTCCCCTAAGCTAAGAAAGGCGAATAAACTGGACAAGACAACATTCTGGGATTTCAAAATTGGCCACAACTTTATTGATTCCAGATGTAGGCAGGATTTGGCTTAGACATTGGGTGTATATCCTTCTCAGCCTCTTGGTGGAGGGCTAAGGTATGACTAGGTTGAGCCTAGGATTAATGGGTCATCTGCAAGACAAAGATCTACACAGATGGCCTTCTCAGGCAGCTGAAGGCAGCTCTATGTCCCATCAACCGAATGCCCTGGCTTTTGGACAGAGACTTCCATGTAGACCCTTCAAACAGAGTACCCTGTCAACGCATCTCTTCTGAGGTTGGGCTGATGTACCACTTCACACACACACCCCACCTGATGTTAGACTAAAAGTTCGCACCTAATGCTTTATCTGCCAAAGTCATGACCATTGCTATGGGGAAAGGCAACAGCCGCAAACGAGGCCAATCTGTTTGTGGGCAAATACCTTCCCAGCTCTGAATACGGCAACCATTATAGAACCACCACAAAGCCGATAAACACAGTGCCGAAAGAAGGAAGGAAGGAAGGTTAGCATATAAAGTCACAACATGACTAAATAAGAAGTGAGCAGGGAGGGTGTTCTTCGGCCGACTGTGGTTCTGAGGTCAGGTGCAGCTGGCTCTTATTGGCTGGGGTTAGACCCGAGTGAAGCCTGCTCCACACCCAAACAATGCCCACCCAGTCTGGCCAGATTGGCCAAAATTGAAAAACTGGCCAGGTGGGAAAATTCACTAACCAAAGCCAGGGAAATCCCCAGCTGCCAGCCACCATGCGTAGTGTTGCTCTCCAGGGATTTTGGCCTACTGCGCTGGGCTGCAACCGCCACCCACCCCGGGACTGGGTAAGCAGCCACGAACTTCATTCAAGTACTTGGGCTAGTGGACATTCATGGCACAGGTCCCAAGCATGTGTTACTTTTCTCCAATATACATTTACGTTTGATTCCTCTTCTGCTTCTGTTTGTGAAACAATCTTATTTCTCAAAATGGATTCTTTTCACTCCTCTTCTCCTTGCCATCTCTTGTCCACAGTTGATTCTCTTCCCTCATCTCTAACTCATCAAGGGGCTCATTCCCCGTCACCAATAATTTGTATTAAAATGTTTCGTTAACAATAGAAATGAGAGAAGGAACTATAAATATTATTAGAATAAAAACTTGATTGATTGCATCATATTTTGGATTATGCAAAACTAATTTTTGGGTTAATCCCCCCTCCCCCCTCTGCTATTCATTCCTCTACTTTTGTTGACCAATCTTTATTTATTTATGACTTCTTCCTGAACCTTCTTTGCTTCTTCAATTCTTCTCTCCACCTCATGTATTTCTCACGTGTTATTTTCTCTTAGTGTTTGGGTTTTCAAAAATGTAATTTTCTTTTTGATATTTGCCATTCTGGCTTCTGGGTTTACCATTCAACAGAAGCTATTTACCTTTCTTAACTTTTTTCTAATCTACCAAGAGAGCAGCACCAGTATTTTCCTTCATCTACA
Organism: Darevskia mixta; assembly: GCA_034641385.1. Taxonomy (NCBI): domain Eukaryota; kingdom Metazoa; phylum Chordata; class Lepidosauria; order Squamata; family Lacertidae; genus Darevskia; species Darevskia mixta. The sequence continues at coordinate 11,823,222 of JAWWNH010000105.1, forward strand.
CCATGTTTCAATACTATTTATCATTCTGTTCTTCTTTGTGTGTTCTCGACTTTCAGGGTTCTACCCTGACTCCGTTTTGCTTTTATCGTGTTTATGTATCTTAATAGAGGCCCAGTCATAATTTCTATTCTTTTTCCTAAATCCATCAAGATTTCCTCAAGATTTTATTTTAGACTCCCTGCTTTTTTATTTATCAATATCTACGTCCTTTCGGTCCTCTTATTCAGAAATTTGCTATTATCATATATATGCTTACAATTCAGTCCTTCTTTTATACCTACAGCATATCCTTTTCTTCATTCACCTTGTCTTCTTGCTGTTTCCTCATGAGTCTCTGCTCACTCTTTGAAGCGAACTATTTCATAGGCAGAATTTTTTTATTTATCCTACAGATTCTTCCCTTCCCATTCCTTGTGTTTATTTTTTTCTGTTGCTGATGTCAAAAAATGACAATTTGATGTCTGTAGCTGACAAAAAGTGAAAATTAACATACAATACACATAGGAAGATTATTTATTTTAAGTGGTGATTGATGAAGGCACTGGAAGAAGGGGTGTTAATGTGAAATGTCTGCTTCCCAGCCCTAGATGTTCACCCGGGGCGGCGAGCGGGGCGTTGTGACATTGTGTCGTGATGTCATGACGCAACGTCACGACGGAGTGCGCATGCCCAAAAAGCCGTGCGTGTGCACTCCGTCGCCGGGCCACTGCTGCTCCTGTGGCGCCCTTGCGAGGTGCTGCGCCAAAAGCAGCAGCGGAGGGGCACCCCGACAAGCCGCCAATCGCATGCGGTGGCTCATGGGGGTGCCCGGCCGCTGCTGCTTTTGGCGCAGCGCCGGCGGCCGGGCCCTGCGCAGGGCGGGGCCAGCCCAAGTGTCACCCCCTCCTCCCATGGAACCTGGGGCGTACCGCCCCCCGCCCCCTTGCGACGCCAGTGTTCCCAGGTTGATGAGCCCCATCTGCCCCTGGGTGCACCAGATCTAATGCTTCCAACATCCTTCCTATCTCCATTTCAAGCAAAACTTGTTGCACCACATGACAGCTAGAAAAGGCCAAGATCGCCAATGGGGAAAGAACTCTATTCCTAGTTGCGATAAGTCACAGCGAGGCCATGAAAATAAAGATCATGGGATATTTTTATGAATAAATTTCTGCAATCATTTGTTGGCTTTAACTAGGGTTGCCGTATTTCAAAAAACATGATTTTTTTCAACTGACTTGCCTAAGATCCAGGACATCCCCCCGGACGTCAATTCCGCCTTTGACATCCCGGTGATGTCCGGGAAAATCTGGGTGTATGGCAGCCGTAGCTTAACTATTGTCATATATTCCCCCCCCCCTTAAATTTCAGAAATCTGTAACTCCATAGTGTTGCATCAGATCTCTCTGAAGCTGGCAAAGCTCTAACTCCCTAGGGGAACAATTTGAGTTTTCAGTTAATATTCCTTTCCACTCTCAAACTTTGGCAGTTTTGAAGTCCCTTGATTTTTATAAAATGAGAAGTGTGAATCCCTACCCCACCCTTTTCTTTCTTAACCCAATAATAATTGACTGCAGAACGTTAAAACTTTCTAAATCACTCCTCTATGAAGCGACATCAAAATGCAGACAGCTATATTTCTGAAAGCTAGAGTTGATGCTACAGTCTCAAGGTGTGAATCTTAGCCACATTCTCTGCCATGCGTATGCATGAACGCTTTAATGCATGTTATTTCACTGAAGCTTTTCTTCCAGAATAAATAAGATGAAATTAGAGAATGGTAGTAAGCCCCTATAATTTTCTTTGTGCTTGCGGAAATCACAATATTCACTTTTTCAGAACATCGCTTTCCCCTTTTATTTAAAAAAAATAATAATAGAAAAGGAAGCAGTTGTTTTGAAATGAGGATGAAAGGATTATTAATATCGAAAAACCTACACTTTTTCCCCTGCAGAATCTTTGTCTATAATGAATCTAATGGCAGGGGGAGATTATTATCTTAGCATACTCTTGCAACCTCGCATCTTTCAGAATGAATCATCAATATAATTCAGCCAAAGGCATATTTGGGTGAACACTGGCTGATAACAAGAATTGTTTCGGAGAGGAAAGCAAAGGATATTTTAATTCTCTAAAACTCTTGCCCACATTGCTTCATGCTTGAATTGTCTTTGGTTTCTGAATTAGTAGCAGAACTCTTTGAAATATTTAGCAAAATCATGGTTCGCTGCCTTTCTAAGGCAAGTCGGATAGTGCTCTCAGCATGGCAGGGAAGGAGGGAACAAGCTAACTCTCTGAGATGACAGCCCCAGGAACCAATCAAGCATCCTTAGACAGTTTCTGGAGGCAGGGATGAGTTGTGGACCAGAGGGGAGACTAGCTTCCTGCAGTCTACACTCTTTGTGAAAAGTTCAGCAATCTAAGTACAGTACTATGTTTTTTCTTAAACAAACCTGAATGCCCAAAGCCTCAAGGCAAAAGTACCCTGTCAGTCTTTTAAAAAGGTATTGCCAGAAAGATTACAGCACATATCACCAGGCAATATATAAGTCTCCTCATCCACGCTTCTTTATTTTACGCTACACATCTCTTCCTAGAAATAGTCTCTTGGTTTCAGCATTAGGATAATAAATATTTTAAACCATAGAAAGTTATTGTTGCTTTACTATCCTGCCGGTAAGAGTACATCATCCCGCTATTTCACACACAGCACTGGGAAAAACTAGTTTCTGCGGTCTGGCGGTTGCCATGGAAACTGATGTCAGAAGGCCTACTGTTTAACTACAACACAATTTGGAGTATTATGGGTTCTTGCACTGCCTCTCTTGCAAAAAAACAACAACCAAAGTCTCCAAAGGAATGGACGATCTGTTATCTAACTATTTAATACTTCTAGACAACCTGTCAAATTGAATGTGTTTATTAATTAATTCTGGGTAAGATTATCCTAATGCCTCATCAGTGGAAGCCCTGTGCAAGAACATTGAAGTCGAACCTCTGTTTCTAACTCTTGTTGTTGTTGTTCAGTCGTTCAGTCGTGTCCGACTCTTCGTGACCCCATGGACCAGAGCACGCCAGGCACGCCTATCCTTCACTGCCTCTCGCAGTTTGGCCAAACTCATGTTAGTAGCTTCGAGAACACTGTCCAACCATCTCATCCTCTGTCGTCCCCTTCTCCTTGTGCCCTCCATCTTTCCCAACATCAGGGTCTTTTCTAGGGAGTCTTCTCTTCTCATGAGGTGGCCAAAGTACTGGAGCCTTAACCTCAGGATCTGTCCTTCTAGTGAGCACTCAGGGCTGATTTCTTTAAGAATGGATAGGTTTGATCTTCTTGCAGTCCATGGGACTCTCAAGAGTCTCTTCCAGCGTCATATCTTTTATATGCCTGTTGTCTTTGTCCATGGAGTTTTCTTGGCAGGGATACTGGAGTGGCTTGCCAGTTCCTCCTCCAGGTGGATCACGTTTGGTCCAAACTCTCCACTATGACCTGTCCATCTTGACCTGTCCATAGCTTCCCTGAGTAATTCAAGCCCCTTCGCCACGACAAGGTAGTGATCCATGAAGGGGTTCTAACTCTTAGGATTGCTATATATCGCTCTATCTCTGGAAGGACTTATGGTGCTCTTCATGGTGTGGAGAAAACTAGTGCTCCAATTGGCAGGTCCAGCTTCTACCCCAATAATGGTGTTGTGCTGCAGTCCTTTACCTTTGTCAGCTGGCCTTGGAAATGCAATGATGTTATCTAGCAGAAAAGTCACTTCATCCATGGCCATGCTTGCTGGGAATAGTGCTGGTTCCGTGGGTTACGCGTAAGGCGAGGTCGAAGTCCGGTCCGTGGTCAGAGTTGCAACGAAAGGCAGTCCATAATAATTGAAGCTAGGTGCAGGGCAGGGAGGCAGGCAAAGTCAGGAACAGGTAGGCAAGCAGGGAACCAGGGCGGGTCAGGAACTCAAGCAGGAAAGCAGGACAGGTAGCAAGCAGAAACACCGGCAGGAACTGGTCAGCAACGATGTTGCTCCTGCAACTTGGGGCTGGGGCTGGCCGGCTCTTATCTGCCCCGAGGCATAGGGCGGCTCTGATCCTCAGGTGACTCGCCTCTCCTGGCTTGGAGGCGAGCACTCCTCCTGCAGGAACTTAGTTCCCTTCGCCTCTCTGCCCTGAGCCTCTGCAGCTCAGGAGAGGCTGGAGGATTACAGGACCCAGAGGTAACCTCAGCTTCCCCTGACGGGGCTGGGAGTGGAGCACCTGCAGGCAATGGGTCCTCCACCCCATCAGGAGCCAGAGCAGACTCAGCAGATGTCTGCACCTGAGGATCCAGCACAGGTGAGGACCCTTCAGACTCAAGCCCTAGCCCTGGCTCTGCTGATTCTGGAGGTGGGGAATCCTGTGCAGGCTGGGATCCCTCAAGTTCAGCATCTGAGTCTGAATCCCAGGCCATCACAGGACTGATGGGAGTTGTAGTTCAGCAACATCTGGAGGGCCAAATGTTCTCTATATACCTGTGGCACAGGAGAATGTTTTTCGTGTCTTAACTCTTCTTTTATACTGAAGTTTTGTTTTGTTTTTAAATCTTAATTGGCATATATAAGCAAAATCCATCCTATGCGCTGGAGAAAATTATGTCCTAATGTGTTCATACAAATGCTAATTGATGTGCCGATGGATAATGCCATGAGTGCATTAAAATTATAAATTAAAGCACCTGCACAAACTTCTGCAACATGTAAACCATGTCAACATGTTGAGGGATTTTGCAACAAGCCCCAGCCAAATGCTCAGAAGAACCAGAAGTGCCATGCTGCATCAGACCAGGAATTCAGGAAGTCCAGCACCCTGTTTTCAGAATTTACTACCATTTCCAAGCTGTATAAGCCAGAATTCCACATCAAACTTTATAGTAGAAAAATTCCACAGATTAATTGTGCTAAATTATGTGATGAAGTCCAAATATAGGTTGGTTTGTTTTTATTCCTTTAGCCATTTCCCCCATAGCATGCATTTTTAAAAACCTCTTCAGGGGCAGAAAATATTATTATTATTATTATTATTATTATTATTATTATTATTATTATTATTATTATTTGTACCCCACCCATCTGACTGGCCACTCTAGTCAGCTTCCTTCTAAAGTCAGCTGTCTTCCTCTAGTCAGCTGTCTTCTAAAAGTTGAATAGTAATTTATCTCCTTGACATTTGAAGGAAGGGTGTTCCACGGGGTGGGTGCCACTACTGAGAAGGCCCTGGTGTCCTGTAACTTCACTTCTCGCAGTGATGGAACCGCCAGAAGGTCCTCAGAACTAGATCTCATGCCCAGGCTGAAGGATGAGGATGGAGATGCTCCTCTGGGTATACAGGGACAAGAGGTGCAGGAACATTTCCCTATTAAGACCCATTGACTCAAATTTTAGGGTTCTGAGAAAGGGAGGAAACCTTTTCTCTATCCACTTCCTCAGCACCATAGATAATCTTGTATACACATCCATCATGTCCCCTCTGCACCTCCAGCTTCAGAAGGTAAGGGTATCAGGGATATGAGCACAGGAAATTGCTTGGACCATTAGCTCAGTATTGCTGATTGATGCAGGAAGCTGTCCATGGGCTAAGGTAGAAATCTTTGCCAAAACCCATGACCTGAAATCTTTGGAGCTGCCAGTCAGGGAAGTAGGAAAAGACGAAGAGGAGGAGGAGGAGGAGGAGGGGGAGTTTGGATTTGATTTCTCGCTTTATCACTACCCGAAGGAGTCTCAAAGCGGCTAACATTCTCCTTTCCCTTCCTCCCCCACAACAAACACTCTGTGAGGTGAGTGGGGCTGAGAGACTTCAGAGAAGTGTGACTAGCCCAAGGTCACCCAGCAGCTGCATGTGGAGGAGCAGAGACGCGAACCCGGTTCCCCAGACTACGAGTCCACTGCTCTTAACCACTACACCACACTGGCTCTCAATCTAACGCAAATACCACATGTGCTTTTCCCAGTGAGCTAAGGCTGCTCCCCCAGAGACTTGAGAGGTAAAAAGCACCACTATGTGTCTCACTGTGTATATATGAGGATAAATTTATTTTTTGTATCACAGAAATGGGAAAAGGACACTGCAGCTGTGTGTGTGTGTGTGTGTGTGCTGTAGATTCAGGTTTTCTTTATGGCTATATTTAGCGATAATATGAGCTTTCTCCTCTGACAACAAAAGGAAATCTACTTCCTTCTATTTTCACATTTCAAGGTGTTCAATTGCTAGTTGATATTATTTTTTAAAAGATGGTTTTTAAAAATATTTTCTGCACAAAGAGCAACATCAATTTGGAGAACCATAAAAGAGAAAGGAAACGAGTCCCAGCATTTCTTCCAGCTGATGCTGCTTGCCTCTGCTTGAGTGAAATAAATGGTACGGGGCATTGATATTTCAAATAAAGTGGACAACCAGTGCCGATGTGAAACAAACCAATGGCATTTATCCAGGTTCTTTGGACTTTCTTCCTTTGCTTTCCTTTAGAAAGGCAACATAGCTGTAAGAATTCTGAGAGCACAGTTCTTTCCGTCTATGCATCCTTGCACAATGCTGGCACCTTCTCACAGCAAGATTGTATTTTTCTATTATAGTCATTGCACTAAAATGAAATTTACATGAGGATTTCCATGTGGGCACCTAAGCTACGCATTTTGATTTGCGCACTGTGTACAGCATGCATTCTAAGTATCTGCCGAGGTCTTTATTAATATTGAGACACATGCTACATGATTTCCAGAGGCTTACATTTAAAACATCGTACTGCAAACACAGGGTGCTTATTAGCAATAGATAAATTGAGCAGCTATGTGCTGAAATATAGTGAACACACACACACACACACACACACACACACACACACACACATACACATATTGAATCTTAAGGAAGATTGTGTAATGTGTGCTGTACACCAGTCATCAGTTGGAACCAGTGATTTTTTTTCCTGGGGGGACGCAGGGGGACACATACCCCTAAACATTTTGTGAATCTTTGTACTTTTGTCCATTTGCTGTATTTCTTTTCCCCGATTTGATCTATAAAATGGTGATTTTCTTGAGTCAAAATGAGAGTACCCCTAAACATTGTTTTAAGAAGAAAAAAACATTGGCTGGAACTATTTAGAAAAAACATTGATTTATAGGTAGTTACAAAACACCGAAAGTTGCTGGATGCTGTACAATGAGCACCAGCCTTGCCGTCAGGCTTTAAATACAGCACTTCCCCATATATCAGCCTGCCTGGTCCCTAAGATCTGCAGGGGTAGCCATTCTGGAGGTTCCCCTGCTGAGTGTACCCCAGATGTGGTGACTCAGGTCAGGGACTTCTCTGTGGTGGCTCCCCAGCTATAGAATCCCCTTCTCTCAGTTGGACAGCAAGTCCCATCATTATTCAATTTCCATGACTGATTAAAGATGTACCCCTTCCCCAACACCATGGGGGGGGGGAGTTAGTTTTCTCAAAGTCAACAGCAATTTCATGGATGACCATTTGCTGTATGACACGGTGGGTTTTAGACTGGTTTTAAACAGCTACATTGCATTTTATAGTTTTAATATATAGGTCCTTTGGTTAGTAAAATGCTCTGGGTCCACACGTGATGAAGAGGGATTTCAACATTGAATGAATGAATCTAAAAGGTGAAGAAGGGAGGGAAGAGTAAAAGAGAAGGAGAATCAACCAAGGAAAGCCAGATCAATAGAAGAACATTGTCTCACACAGAGTGCAAGAGTCTGAGAGGGGAGGGACCACTTGTCAAAATGGTCTAGGCAGGTCAAGGGTCTTTCTTCCTCTCCTTCTATAGGGCTTCAGGGATGCTGGCCATTGATTTAAACCCAGGAGGATGAAAGGGGTAACTAACCTAGATAAGGTAAATCAAAAAGTAAGCATTATAAATTTCAAGAGAATGACACACAGAAGTGCAGGGAGCTAAGAAGGATTCCGCTATAAATAAGATGTGGCAGGGGAAAATGTAATACAGCCTTCTCCATCCTGGTACCCTCCTGACATTTTGGATTACAACTCCCATCACCCCTAGTCTGCATGGCCAATGGCTAGGAATGATGGGAGAGTCTGAAACATCTAGGCTGCACTTGGTTGGGAAAGGCTGGTGAAATGGAAAATCTAGACACACTTCTCTTATCGCCTTAAGGAATTCATTCTCTGCTAACAGCTTCCCATCCCTATTGAAAGGAAGAGGAACACACCAAGGAATGAATCTAACATGGAGAATGGACACAGCAAAGGTAAGCATCTGTGAAGAGGATAAATAATCAAGTTCCCAGGTGAAAAGGTAAAGGTAAAGGGACCCCTGACCATTAGGTTCAGTCGTGACCAACTCTGGGGTTGCGGCGCTCATCTCACATTATTGGCCGAGGGAGCGGGCGTACAGCTTCCAGGTCATGTGGCCAGCATGACAAAGCCGCTTCTGGCGAGTCAGAGCAACACACGGAAACGCCGTTTACCTTCCCGCCGGAGCGGTACCTATTTATCTACTTGCACTTTGACGTGCTTTCGAACTGCTAGGTTGGCAGGATCAGGGACCGAGCAATGGGAGCTCACCCCGTCGTGGGGATTCGAACCTCCAGCCTTCTGATCGGCAAGACCTAGGCTCTGTGATTTAACCCACAGCACCACCCGCATCCCCGAAAATGTAAAAGTATGTAATATAATGTCGGCATTGAAGGCCTTGCTTAATATACACACCACTATGCTGAACATTATCCAACCCAGTTTCTAACAAAACAGCCAACAGAGAATATTCCCCAGGCAATAGGTAGTATTCAAGTAAGTTTTGCTCAGAGTAAACCTACTGAAATTAATGGACATAATTTTCATTAATTCCAGTACATATATTCTGAGTAAAACCTGGATGACTACCACCCATTGTTTGAATCATTACTTTTCTGACACAACAATATTTGCCCTCTAATGCACATTTCTCCACTCTATTTTTCTGCCCTCTAGGCCAGTAAGACAACATCTGCAAAACTCTAGTTTTGCAGTCACGCAGATTATGTAACGTTGTTCACCGTTAGTCTAGTAAGCATAAATGACTGGTAGGAACTAAGAAACATTGACCTCAGTGGACATCTGTTAATGCCAGCACATAATCAGCCTGATATATAATCCAGTTAAGCTGCGGTATTAAGATTTATGTAGATTTAGTCCCATTGACTTTCAGTACTTTGACTTAACTGGCTTGTGGATTGGGCTGTTAAGAGAGCACCCAAGAGGAATCAGATACACAGCACTTTTACAAATGAGGCATGAACTGCATGGCATCAGAAGGAAGGAAGGGTTCGTATGAACAATCCGACAAACAAGAAATTAACAGATGCAGCATCTGTTTAGAAAAAAATAGACACAATAATGGATTTGTGTGTTTTCTTTTTTTGGGTGGGGGGTATCCTTAACTTTATATGTTTGTCACTTTTAAATTAATGAGCCAATTTTTTGTACAGATCCAGGGCTTTCACAACAGCCCTCTTTGCTGCTCTCCAAGGCTGCAAAGGGTTGAGCGAGGGAGAACAACACACAGCCAGAGCTTCACCTGCTCTTTCTGCCAAAGCAGTTCCCACTTTCGAAAAGGCAAGCGACTTTTTAAACTGAACAGAAAGAAGACTCTTCATCAGTGGAAGATGGTTGGGTTAAACATCGCAAGTCAAACTCTGGCCTGGTGTACAAGTCTTTGTCTGCGTGCGGACCACATTGTTCAAACGGTGCCTTCAAACTACAGTGGTACCTCAGGTTACAGACTCCACTAACCCAGAAATAGTACCTCAGGTTAAGAACTTTGCTTCAGGGTGAGAACAGAAATCGCATGTCAGCAGCAGGAGGCCCCATTAGCTGTTAAGAACCCCTCAGGTTAAGAACAGTTTCAGGTTAAGAACGGACCTCCAGAACAAATTAAGTTCTTAACCCCAAGTACCTCTGTATAGGGAATTGAAGTGCCCATCCTGTTGACTCTTAGCAATCAAATGGAAGTGTTGATTGGGAACCCTCATCATCAGATGAGTCCTGCTGGATTGAAGGACAGATTTGTTTTGTCTAGTCTAGTCCTAACCAACAAGCTTCTGCCCAGAAGCCCACAAGCAGGGCTTGAAGTCAATGATCCTTTCCCACTTCTGATGCCCTGCGAACGGCGTTCAGTGGCATCTTGCCTCTAAACACAGGGATTCCATATGGCCATCATGACTAAAGGCCATTGATAATACTTATCCTTCATGAATTTGTTTAATCCACTTTTAATAAGAACTCTGTTTCCAGCCCCTGCATTCATTGGACCCTGGCCAGGGTAGCTAGCCAAAGGAAGGGATAATCCATAGCACACAGACGATAGTGGGGAGAAATATTTTTGTGGGAGGGGAATTATGATGGGCAGAGTAAGTTGTCTGCTTCTAAACATTTCCACCTAAGTAAGCATTTCACCTGCCCCATGTCAGAGATAAGGATACTTGAGTAACGGGATCTTTGCGTTCTCTGATGCAAACAGACCTGAGCTAAACTTCCGGAATTAAAATGCAGACTGGATTTCACACTTTGTTGGCTTACACGATACTTTGAGATAAAATATGTTTATCAGATGTGTATTTTCTAAGAAAATGCATTCAGAATTATGTATTTAAAGATGAATCTTCATGTGGATTATTATTTTATTGCAAATTAAGGTGACATTGTGATGGAACAGATTTATGGAGGAATGCATGACAAAATGACATGCACTGAAGGTAGAGTGATTCATCCATCCCTTGCAGAGAATCAGTGCAGAGAGCAGTAATCCCAAAGTATCTGTTTTTAAAGTTAAAAAAACCAAGTCGAGTGCTGAAATTTCCATTCCAAAGCCATATGAGTCCCATCCACCAAAAGCAGAAGTGTGTGTGAATCATACAGCACTCATGAAAGATGCTGAACTTAACCTTCTATAAGGATAATTTCACAATTGTGAGAGAACCCATGAATGTGCCTCTCCTCACGCTCTTTCTGTAGTGTATTGACCTTCTTGGCTTGCCATACCAGGAACTGCTAAAGTGGATTAAGCTCTTAGGAAGTGTGCTGTTTTAGTACAATTCTGCAATACGAGCAGCAACTTGTTTCATTGCTTGTTCCTTCCAAAACCCTATTTTACATTAAAGTTGTTTCTATGTCTTTGTGGTCTTCTCTTCATGATACTTTTCACTTTCAATCTAGACAAAGCACACAACAGGGGCCTCCTCAAATATTTTCTTGGGAAGACTGAAGACCCCTTGGCGTTGGCTCCTATGGATGACTGCGACTTAACTTTCCATAGCTTCTAAAATACTTGGGTCTTAGGGTCTTTCATCTTGCCCCCCCTTCATGCAGATCAGACTTCGGATGGATCTACACACAGCAAAAAAACCCGCTGCAAATAAGTCATAAATTAAATTGCTAGAACAAAAGGAAAAAAAAACTCTATGTAAAATCACATAGAAAAGTTTTGTGCTCTACAGCGCCATCTGGTGTTGCATGTTTATAATGCATTCAAAACACTGTTATTTTGACTAATGTAGCTGGGTCCCTACAGACATATAAACAATTTGAGCTCGTCATAACAACCCTTAATAAGAATGAATGAAAGAGGATGCAAGGTGGTTAAAGATAGCGCAAAGCCACTGGAAAAGTTTGCGTTCGCTTCCAGGCAGACACTATTTTGCAGAAGGGTATTGCTTACAGGCAACAGGGTGCAACAAACCCACTTTAAAGGAGTGGACTTTCTGTGATAAGGAAAGTGATGGGAAAACACACTTCAAAGTGTGCGGAAATGATTGATGGGAACACATCTGGGCTGCATACACACCATACACTTAAAGAGTTTGGATTTGATATCCCGCTTTATCACTACCGGAATTCTCCTTTCCTTTCCTCCCCCACAATAAACACTCTGTGAGGTGAGTGAGGCTGAGAGACTTCAGAGAAGTGTGACTAGCCCAAGGTCACCCAGCAGCTGCATGTGGAGGAGCGGGGAATCGAACCCAGTTCACCAGATTACAAGTCCACCACTCTTAACCACTCCCCCCAACTCCTGGATAACTGTAGTTTAACTATCAGATCTACAATTCCCAACACTTTTAACAAACTGCAGTTCCCAGGAGCCTTTTTTAAAAGGTATTTTAAATGTATGGTGTGTATGCAGCCCAGGTGAGTTTCCACCAAAGTCTCCACGCAAAACAAATCAGGCTGAATGCTCATCGGGAAGCAACCTAAGTCAGCCAAACATAAAAAGTTGCCAAAAATTTACTCTATATGGCGTTTACACATTGTGAAGATTATTGTGACACTGATAGTAAATTAATAAGTTACATTTCAATCATCCTGAAAAGCCAGAGATTTTTTATTTATTTCACAGATGACAGCTCTCCAAGTAGCTTGGTATATTTTACTTCCCTAATGAACGTGCATGCCATAAAATATGCCAGTCTAATATGCTAGAATAAAACAATAAATATGCAAATGTGCCATACTTCAATACTTTGTGATATATGGTAAAGCAAACCCTAATCCATCAGACTTTTTCTAATTACAGCATCCCATCTATTAAGAAATACATTAGAACATTGCTAATATAAAAATAATTGCCTTGGTGGAACACATTTTATATCACAGCAGGGCTATATTTGTTTATTTTCTTTCTGATGAAAATTATGGTCAAAACATTGCTGCACATATGACTGCAATGTGGAGGTGGCTGGCTGTAGAGTAATTTCGGCAATTAAGTACAATTTTGTAAACTTCTGAAGAGAAATTACCTTTCAGGTGACTGCATTCAAAGATAAGCGTGTGGCTTATTAAGCCCTCCTAGTAGTATTTTCAAACAATTAAATGTTAAAGAAATTAATAGCTTTAGTGTCAGTCAGCAATTGTGAGCTAACTAATCAAAACATTGTGCTAGTTTCCTCAGAACCTGAGAAGGTCCTCATATGAAGGCAGATCACATAGCAGGTAATACTCACAATGAGTGGAAAGTTTTCACAAGCTTTGACATGGTAGAAAGAGTCACAAATTAAAAGCATATTACACGGCACACTTCAAAGGATTTTACCTCACTTAATTTAAGATGCCAAAACTAAAGCTAGTCTGCAATTTTATTCTGACATTTCATCTGTCTGGCACATAAGGAAGGGTTATCACGACCCCAAGTCCCCTGCTCGCTACAATTATTCAGGCCTACAATTTTACTTTTGAAAGGCTCGTTTCTTTGCCATTTCTCGTCTCTCCTCCTCTCCCTCGGTGCACCGAGTCAGCATGATATTAAAAGTGATCTGGTTTATTTAAGAAATGATGGTACTTGACGGTCATCTCTTAGGATAGATTAAGGCTTAACTCTGACGCTACAGATTAAGTGCATTTAATGTTCCTGAAAGTACAGGCTGTTTAAAACCCAGTTAATGAAAGTAATTTGCTGTAGGTATTTGGATTCCTTGTATATATCTAAATACACTTGTTCATTATCTTTGCCTCCCTCCCCCTACTCTCAGAACTCGACTTGCTCTCCGTGGCAATTTTTAGTGGATTCTTTATGTGTGGGTATCAATTAAGGAAACACCTCTACATTCCAAACCCATGGATGGCGATAAAGTACAGTGAGTTCTGCCTGTGTTCCTCTTCTAGCACAGGTATTTATGAAATCATTCTCTGCATTTCAGGACTAATAATATTTCTCAACACAAGAGGTGGGGAACCTTTTTCATCTCCAGGACCACGTGCCAATGTGGATACACTTCTGGGGGCCCCATGGCAATAATGGGCAGAGCCAGAGAGCCTAGTAGGTGGGGCCAGTACCCCCACCCCCCAAAAATGGGCCAGGCAGAGCAGAAAAGTGTTCTGGCTTAAATTATCTAGAAGAACATCATGCTTTAATTTTCACCGTGCCCACCAGTCTTTGCCGTACAACAGCCATCTTAATTAAGCCCCACTGCATATAAGACATTATGTAGATGATTCTTTGATTATTATTTTTTTGGTAGCAGGACAATTCTGCATGCACAACTACTTTTCTAGAAAGCATATGAAACCAATTCCTTTGTGACTTTACTGTGCTACACACACACACACACACACACACACAGAGAGAGAGAGAGAGAGAGAGAGAGAGAGAGAGAGAGAGAGAGAGAGATGAAATCTAGCAACAACAACAAAAACACCTCACACCCCTTATTCTTCCCAAGTCCTTAAATCAGGTGGGGAGGGGAGATATGATTTATTTGAAGAAAACTAAACACTGCCCTTGCCAATTGTCTTAACTATACAGAAAGAGAGGTTGCGTGTCGAGGTCCCCAAGCCACCCCCCTAAATAACTCACACTACACGTCGTAATTTCAGTTTAAGGTTTTTGGCATGATTTTGGCCACAACTTTTATTAAAATACAAAAATGTGAGTGGTTGCTTAGGCATTGGTTCCAACTAGCTGCCCCCTCCTGGGGGCAGACTGACATCTGCCCGGTTAGCGGAAGTCAGTAAAGGGAAAACACTTTGGGGAGAGAATGGGGGTCAGGGGCCCGGGCCTTCGCCTCTCCCCAAATGTTCCCAGGGGCTCTTGCGTGGCCCTGGCCCCCTACCGGGGGATACGGACAAAAGCATGATGAGCCCCTGGATTCATTTAACTAATTCTGCCCTGTGTTCTCCAATATTCTTTTTCAGCGTTTTGCTTTCTGTTTACACTACAGTGGTACCTCTGGTTATGAACTTAATTCGTTCCGGAGGTTCGTTCTTAAGCTGAAACTTAGGCCCTAATGGGGCCTCCCGCTGCACGTGTGCCTCCGGTACATGATTTCTGTTCGCATCCTGGGGCAAAGTTCGCAACCAGGAGCAGCTACTTCTGGGTTAGTGGAGTACGTAACCCGAAGCATTCATAATCAGAAGCGTTCGTAACCAGAGGACCACTGTATTCATGAGAAATGTGATCCAATGGACAATATCCTGGACTTAGCCATGTGTTCCACCTTCAAGTCCCACCTTCACTTTACTGTCTCTCAAAAAAAAGGACTCTTCCTGAGATTGTTTTGAGGACAGGGATGCCAACGAATGAAATATTAGGAGGCCCAAGTAAGCCCCACCCCACAGAATTAATCACATGATGTGGTGCATGCACACCTTTTAAATGGCAATGCCCATCAACATTGGGAGGGCATTCCCCTCAAATATTTTATTGGGGAGGGGGGTCTGAAGGGAGCTTGACCCCTAGGAGTTGGCTCCTGTGTTTGAGGATGAAAACTATAGTTGCCTATGTTAACAATATGCTAAAGCATTGCTGTTTGCTGTAGAAAATTAATAGCCAAAGATGGACTAAAACTAGAACAAAAGATGTGATATATGATGCTCATAATTACACAGATGGAGCACATAACGCTGTGAGATTCATCATAAAGTAAATATAGCTCCACAGCTTTGGAATAGAACATGTAATATCAGGTGTGAAATTTAAAAATGATATTCTTACGCTCTAGCACAGGGGTGAGGGAGCTGTGGCCCTGCAGATGTTGTTGAACTCCAGCACCCGGCAGCTCAATACAGCTTTTTTCCCCCAGCTGAAACTCCCCTAAAAAGAGCTCAACAAGTTCCATTACCTCTTTTCTAGAAAAAAAAGCCCTGATGCAAGTTATAGTTCAACAACATCTGGAAGGCCAGAAGTTCCCCATCCATAAAAGGTAAAGGGACCCCTGACCATTAGGTCCAGTCACGGATGACTCACGGATGACCGAGCAACGGGAGCTCACCCCGTCGCGGGGATTCGAACCGCCGACCTTCTGATTCACAAGCCCTAGGCTCTGTGGTTTAACCCACAGTGCCACCCGCGTCCCTTCCTCATCCATACTCTAGTTCTAATCCTATAATTCCTAGAAGGATGTGCACAGCTTCATGCTATCTACAGTACAAAGTCTCCTGGATGGAAATGTCTATCTAATAGTACACAGTTAATCATGGTTCATGCATGGTGTTCCTTATTCCCAACGGATATACTTCCCAACCTTTGCTAATGCTTTGGTAAGTAAGTTCGAGATTCTTTTCTCTTGTAATTCAAGTCTTATTCTTTCATTTCCGACAAATAGCATTTGTGCAAAATGGCACAGTGGATTGCCAGTAGATTGCAAGCGGAAGATGTGCTTATAAATCCACTGAACTTCATTAGACCCACGCGGTAGTTCACATATTTCTGACAAAATTAAATAACACATTTTGGAAGTGTGTGAATTTTCTGTCATAGGTAATTTTTCATGTCCGCTCACACAATGAAAGTGTAATGTTCTCTGTAGGTGCCACTGTAGTGCACTTTAATGGTAAGTAAAACCCTTCTTTAAAAATAAAAGAAAGAAAAGAAAGAAGCACTAATCTCATCTCATTGAATAGCAACCTAAAATTAAACTTGTCAACCACTTGAGCGTTGGGGACAGTCATGTTAAAGGAAATTGCTGCCTCACTTAAAAAACAACTACTGTATATTTGAAGTTTAATCAGTAAGAAAAGGGATGACAGTAGTGCTGCGTTGAACGTTTATCCTGTATTTCTCCCCTTGCCATTCTCCATCAATTAATAAGAAAATAAATTGCCTAGGGTTGTTTGCAATTCTTCCATTCTACAAATCATCTCTTCAGCATCCAAGATGGCGATGCTTCAAATGAAGTCCAGGGTCTTTTTCACATAAGGAAACACAGGCAGCCACACACATACAGCCTCCTTAGCCAATGATAAGGTAAGTTCAAAGCCCTGCATCCCTCAACCTCCTAAAGAGCCCTGCGAATGAGGCAGAAAACAGAACTGTCTTTTGCAAAAGAAGACACTTTCAACACAGCTCTTCATGGCACTTCCTGGACATATCCACCATATTAAGCAGCATATGGGGACACTACAAATGTCACTTCCTAACAAGCCATCTTGAATTCTCATTAGAGACATCTTGGAGGACAATTCAATGGATGTTTGGCATCACATACTTTCCCCAATACACTACAGATATAGCGAGGTGGCCTAAGTTCAAGGTCAGAAACTTCATGAGAGCATCCCCATACGACCAAGAGTAACAATGCACTGGTCCATTGTGCTTTTGTCACCATCATTTCCCCTTAATGGGATGTGTTCGTCAGAGAACAGCATGAACTTTGGTCTACACACGTTCAGTAGAAAAATAACATAGACTCTTGAGATGCAGGTGTCATTATAGGGCAGGTGGAGAGTATTTGTTCCGAATTCTGTCTCAAGTTTTTAACAAAACTCAGCAAATCAAGCAGAAAAGTCCCACTGCTAATTGTTTTGTAGATCTAGACCAGGGGTGGCCAACTCCCAAGAGATTGTGATCTACTCGCAGAGTTAAAAACTGGCAGTGATCTACCACCTTTTTGGGGTTCAGGTCAAAGTTATTGAGTTTTTTCAGGGAGGAGGTAAAATGTTGAGCTTTTTTAAGGGAAGCCATAATTGTTCAGCTTCTTTGGGGGGAGCCAGTGCTCTACCAGTGATCTACCACAGACATCCAGTGATCTACCAGTAGATCACAATCTACCTTTTGGACATGCTTATGTAAAGGAGCATCAAAAAGTGTGCACCTAAAGCACTAGTCTGTTTTGCCCCTTCAGCACTCTACTACCTCGTTCCTACTTCATCCTGCTGCATGTGGATCAGGCCTCACCTTGGATATACTCAAAGGAATCTGGCTAAGATAGCTACCACCTCCTTGGACTGCTGCATTCTGAGGTGTACTTGCCTGGAGGCAAGTCAGTATCCAAAGTCAAGTCCAATCCTAGGGCAAACAGCAATTCACATGGTCAGATGGTCCAGGGGTCAGGAAATCTGATGGTCAAAGGGTCAATATGAGCAGGAAGCAGCAAAGTAGAGCCAGGAACTACAGGAGTTGTTTTCAGCATCTGCCTGCTGCTGGAAACTCTGCTTAAGAACTCTGAAGTCAGCTGGTTCTCATCTTTGCCTTCTCCTCTGTCTCCTGGAAGGCTGATCAGTTGCAGGTGGAGTCACTCTGCCTTCTCCCCCCCTTCAGGCTGCTGTTCAGCAGGTGAAGCTGACTCCTGACCCATGGTATGGGTCAGGTATATGTTCTCCCTAAATACAAGACTACAAACCACGAATCACTCATGGTCCAGTTTCTGCCACAAGAAACTCTCGTGGCAACCAGTCCTTTGATTTCCCCCCCATACATGTCCCTGCTATTTGCACACTGGGTATTACACTGTGGTATTATCTAATATTATTAACCTCGAAGGAAGTCCATTTAAAAAAATTATGAGCTTCTGTATAGGGAATATTTAACTGCTCTTAAAACTCATATTAATGTAAAGAAAATTAACGATAAGATGTTAGAATGAGACACCATCATGCATACCATCAAAGATCAGTAAAGTGTGATCCTCATTTCTTGCATGGGTGAGTGCCAGAACCAATTAGGCCCTCATATATTATCGGCGATAACAATGTTATACAATAAAGGTCACACAAAATTGCATGTGTTGGTTTATATTGTATTAGACTGATGATAAAGAAGTAATAAGGCAGTCAAGCTTTCCAGGAGCACAGATTCTCAGACTGGGGACCCTAATTTCAGTTGAAAAATAGACAAAGCAGCACAATGTTGATTCAGATCATGTAATTCAATTAAGGGACAGACTTGAATTGAATGGCTTCCTTCTTCAAAAATAGCCCATGAGCATGAAGTTGCTCTGAATTATTTTATCTAGACCTGCAGTGAGAGGAGAATATGCTTCTCACTAGAAGGTGACCTTTTAATACTTTACCAATGATAATACTCCTCAAGATATAATACATGATCTAAAGCAAGAACAAGCTAAATACCTTTCATAACCATTGTGTCTTAGAATTATAGGACCTTGCCAAAATGATTTATGGAATGCCACATAGTAGTGCAATAGTTAAAGCTAACGGATATGAGCTGTCAAGATGCTATATCTGAAATTATGCTCCTTTCTAGGTGACTAGCCCTATAAAGTAAGGACTAGCATTTTCTCCCTGTTCCTTTTGTATTGCTAAGAATAAAATACATTATGTCACCTACTCTCCAGTTTGTACATCACTAGGGAGTACTTTACATTCATCAGTGGTGATCATCCTAGGGCTGCCACATTCCACTCAACAACTTTTGGGGTGTCCTGGTTTTTACTTTTTGAAATCTGGCAACCCCAGATCATCATGCCATTAATAACAGAATCCTATAAAGAGTCAAGGGGACGTGGGTGGCACTGTGGGTAAAACCACATAGACTAGGGCTTGCTGATCAGAAGGTTGGCAGTTTGAATCCTCGCGATGGGTGAGCTCCCATTGCTCGGTCCCTGCTCTTGTCAACCTAGCAGTTCGAAAGCACATCAAAGTGCAAGTAGATAAAGAGGTACCGCTCTGGCAGGAAGGTAAACGGCGTTTCTGTGCACTGCTCTGGTTTGCCAGAAGCGGCTTTGTCATGCTGGCCACATGACCCAGAAGCTGTACGCCGGCTCCCTCAGCCAGTAAAGCGAGATGAGCGCCGCAACCCCAGAGTCATCCACGAGTGGACCTAATTGTCAGGGGTCCCTTTACCCTTTTATAAAGAGTCACCTGATGCATCATATGGGTGGGTTACTCTTTAATGCAGGGGTCAGAAGCCTGAAACCTTCCTCAGGTTGCTGGAATACATTTCCATCATCACTGACCATTGGCAACGTTGGCTGGGGCTAATGGGAGCTGGAGTCCAATATCATTCAAAGAGCCGCAAGTTACCCACCTCTGCTTCATTATCAACAAAAGTAATCACATTACTTCACATACATTGTCTCAGTAATCCTTATGATGACACAAACAATAGTTCAGTATTCCTGTCCTATGCAGAAGCAGAGGCAGAATAAGGATGAAAATTAACCAGGCTGCAACCTGATCCTATATAGTTATTCATCTTCTTGTTGCTAGTTTTATTTATTCTGTTGCTGGTTTTAAGTCATTGATTTGTTGTCTTTTTTCATTACTGTAATGGATAGATGGAAAGACAGAGAGACATTTACACTTTTATTAGTCTCCTTGGATGTTTGGATTGAAAAGCAGGATTTAAGTATTTTAAAACAAATATATGGTACCTTGTCCTGAGCTGATGGATAATTTTGCATCTGTAGAATTGAAGAGCTAGCCATAACCATAAAAATCTGCAGGGTCCCAATTCCAGCATATTATGGCCTAGAATTCTAACTTTACTACTCAGATCAATCTTATGAACTTAATATGCTAAATTACTATGAAAGGCCACAATATTTTAAACATAAGGGGGGGAGTTAACAATATTTTTAAAATATGGTCAGATCGGTTTAATAGTGGAATGCCATCACAATCTCAACGTTATGCACATTCAGTGTGTGCAAAGTACTGTATTTTTCCGTCTATAAGATGCCCCCATGTATAAGACTTTTTGGGGGGACTCCAATTCAAGAAAAAATCATTTATTTTACTATCCGTGTATAAGAAGCCCCCAAATTTTTGACATTATTTTTTAGGGGGGAAACCTAGTCTTATACACGGAAAAATATGGTAAATAATATTTCTGAGAATATTAATTAGGGCACAATCTTGGGGAAAATCAGTCATCCTCGAGACTGTGGTCCAAACTGCACACATTAGGGAGCGAGTCCCACTGCTAGTCTGTGTTGACAAGATTGAACTGGATGGCCCAATAGGCTGACTCAGAATAAGGCAACTTGCTGTGTTCCTACGATCCCTTGTTTAGGATTGTGCTGTGTGTAATTCAGTGCAGTGAGATAGGTTAAATGAGCAACATAGACTTTTGCTCTCCATTGTTAACCACTGGTGTCTGATGGCTGTACTGCAAGCTGCTGTTAGCACGAAAGTGTAGGATTGTGCCATAAATGATATTCTACACCTGTTGATTAATAATTAATCCTGACATTTCTGACTGGAAATAAATGCCTGGGAGAATATAACACTTCCAATTATGTTATCAGCGTACTTAAGAACGAAGACTGTGATCCATACATGAATTATGCCAGCAAACTTTCACTTAAGATTAGCATAGCAATTCTGAAGCCAAAAGAGAGAGATTAAGCCAGCTTAACAGAAAGCATGCTTGTTTAAATCCTTTCTATATCCTACCATAAAAAGTAGTCGATATTCAAAAAAGGCATTTTTATCAGCCACCTGTCAGTCAGCTGCTCACCAGAATGTTCAGAAAATGTGAACAGAAAAGAAATCAAATGCACCTCCGTACAAACCCATGATTTAACAAAGTTGTGAAGCTCCAATACTGAGGTTTAATACAGTAGTGGTCTTTTCATTCTTCTTGTTGGGTTTTAAGAAGGACATCTGAAGATTCTGTGAAATCTGGAACTGGGTTACGAGCAAAGGTGATCGTGTCGATCTGAAAGTGTATTTCATTGTAAAGTCTTCTTTCAAGTCTGCTCTTAGTGTGGTCATTCATGCATTTCCTTGGATGCTGAGCCATTGTGTGGTCAGCCATACCATACGTTAAACACCTACAAGAATAAGACTTACCTACTTTGTAAATTCGCTGGAGTACTTTATCCAGAATTTAACAAATTGAAACCACTAAATTTGATGGATGCGGACTTCACTGTGAACCATTTGGTTCAGTTACAGCATTGACTTTGCTGTGTGATTTGTAAAGAATAAACGCTCACTTTTTAGGACTGAAAGGTAGGGTGGCAATCTAAGAAGGGAAAGGCGAGGCGAGGCGAGGCTCCATTCAATCAAGAGAATTAGTGACACAAATTAATTGCCACATTTTTATCTTTTTGCTCAAGGTCTCTGATTCTGCTCCGCTCCCATAAAAAAACTATTGATAATAGTCACTGTGGATTGAACCTATTGGTACAATCCTTTTGGTTTACGACTGAAAAAACGAGACCTTTACGTGATTGGGCCAAAACACACAGCAGCAAAGCCACCGCAATATTGGTGAAACTTCAGAGAATCAGTGCACCTAGTAAGGGGATAGATCTCCCTGGAAACATCTCTTATCTAGGTGCTCCAGACAGACTGCCTTCAGTGGTTCTGCCTTCTGGTGATGAAAGAAGTAGGGGCAGGAAAAGGGGGGGTCCTCAAACATGGGGTCCCCTTGACTTGTGAGAGGTGAGACACGCAAACTTGTGGGCTGCATCTGATGCTCTTGGATAATCTGTGTGTTAAGTCTTGAGCTTGGATGCCAGAACAATAGGCAGGTAGGATTTTAGAATGTAGTAACTTGATTGGCCCGTAGGAGCTGTCCAATCTGGCTTCAGGAGGTGAGTTTGAATCAGCCTATCAGGCGTGACTGATGGTGTCAATAAAGTATATATAGCCTGGGATCTGGGCAGGGTTTTTACTATGAGTTGAAATAAACACAAGAAAACCGATGGCTTAATAATAATAATAATAATAATAATAATAATAATAATAATAATTTATTATTTATACCCCTCCCATCTGGCTGGGTTTCCCCAGCCACTCTGGGCGGCTTCCAACAGAATATTAAAATACAATTGTCTATTAAACATTAAAAGCTTCTCTAAACAGGGCTGCCTTCTGATGTCTTCTAAAAATCTGGTAGTTGTTTTTCTCTTTGACATCTGGTGGGAGGGCGTTCCACAGGGCGGGTGCCACTACCGAGAAGGCCCTCTGCCTGGTTCCCTGTAACTTGGCATCTCACAGTGAGGGAACCACCAGAAGGCCCTCGGCACTGGACCTCAGTGTCCGGGCTGAACGATGGGGGTGGAGACTCTACACTGAGTTTATTTCACTGTGCAAATTGGAAATGGCCCTCTGCTAATCTGGCAAATGTCCAATTTAGCCAACCTTTGGACCCAGCTTGATGAGGTCACAAGTCTCTGTACCTGCCTAGATACAGCTTCAGGGGCAGTGCTAACCATTCTCTTTTAACACCAGCAGGAAAGGATTAGAAAGCCAGAAAAAAAGCAATACAATACATCAGTGATATCATCTGAGGATAAACTTTTGCATTGTCTGAATTACTTGAGTGCCCCTGCATGAATTCCAACTCATACAACATTTTCACACATAAGAGAACAAACAGTGTGAGATTATAGGGGGGATTTTTAACAAAGAAAAATATACTTTTGATCTGAAATCACGATGTTCAAGGAAAAAGCAGCATGAATCCTTTCTTCTTCTCTCCCTCCCCTTTATTTTCACGCGCTCGTTTTCTCCTCTGACTGGCAGCCCAAAACATTATATTGGTTTCCAGTACAAAAGAGTGTTTCGAAAATTATTAAAGGATAACATCTGAAATCTTGATTTATGCTTTTGCTTGCTTGTTTTGTGGGTGGTGGAAATATAGTGCTACAACACTGGTTTGGGGGTATATATTTTTCACCAGATGTCCAGAGGAAAGCGGGTACTTTAAAGAGGCAGGAATATACTAGCAGGGCACATAAAACCCATGTCCTGATTAGAAGGCTTTGCAAATAGAAGGTTCAAATAAATGAACACTGCTAATTAAATTAGGCATGTACCACTTGCGACTCAACAGGCTAAATGCAGCCCCCCAGTCATATAATGTAGCCTGACAGGAGCTTGAGTCTCCTCCCGTATTTACTGTTTCAAGTGAGCAGCAAAATCTGGAGTTCTGTTCAGCCTTGATGGGTCACCCAAGATGGCTGGCTGGCTGAGTTCAGCTTGAGTCTTAAGTTGTGATCATTCAATTGGTTAAATATCTTCCTTTAAATCAAACATCAACGGAAAGAGATAAATTGTATCCAACAAAAACAAAGTCTTTGCTTTAATGAGAGAAACTGTTTTCCACCCAAATAATCATTAATAAATCATCAATGTTTTCAAGAGTTGATAAAAATACATTAGGAAAATCATCATTCACATTGATTGTTTAGGACACCACTTCAATAGTGTTAACACTAATAGAATTTTTTTAGAACATACTTGTTAATTTATTCTATTTTAATTTGCCAGTGTCAATAAAAAAAAGTTACATGCTTTTTCTAGATACCAGTTACCAATTTTTTTCTTCTTTAAAACTTTTTTTTTTCTCTTTTCCGCCCCACAAATGTTTGATACATGTGACCCGTTTAACTTGTTGAGCTGTTGGGTTGTGTGAAACATTCTGAAAAGTTTTATTCTGTTTTTAGTGTTCTGTTGGGAGCCGCCCAGAGAGGCTGGGGAAAATGGGTGGGGTATAAATAATAAAATTATTATTATTATTATTATAACCATATTTATTCCATCTTTTTTAACAAATTAATTCATTGATTGAGTTTGCATCTTTTTAAACTTATAATGAAGTAAGTTAGGGAATATTAGCAGTAATATTGTGGTATTTAATGTGCTGTTGGTAAAACTAGTGTGAATTACAAGGTTTGCCTTGTAATTTCAGGAAGAGCTGAGGTAGATTGTGGTGTCAAGAGATGAAGTTAAGGGCCTAACTGACAAATTAAAAGCCAAGAAATCACCTAGTCCAAATGGTTTGGGTTTTTTATTTAAACAATTTGTATACGATCTAACTATAATCGTCTCTAAGAGGTGTACAAGAAACACAATACAGAAAAAGGCAAAAATTGATTAAACCCCAGACATTTAGCAGGGAGAGGGATTTCCATAAAAAGATACAGGTTTTGGAGACATTTAGTTCAAAAAAAGGATGGCGATGGGGGACATCATAGTCAGGTATAAAATTATATATGGTATGGGAAAGAGAAATTCTTTTGCCACACACACCATGCTAGAACTCAGGGTCATCTAATAAAACTGAGGACAGGCCAAAGGAAGTACTTATTTACACTATGCATAATTAAATTTTGAAATTTGCTATCATAAGGGATGTAGTGCTAGCCATCAACTTGGGGTGGATCTACACACAGGGCGAAAAACGCTACAAATAAGTCAGAAATCACATCGTTATAACAAAAGGAAAAAGTGCTATGGAAAATCGCTTAGATTTTTTGCTCTCCAGCACCTTCTGGTGTTGCATGTTTATAACACAGTCAAAATGCTATTTTTTGACTAATGTAGCTGAGTCCTTGGGTGGTTTTAAAGGCGATTAGACAAATTCATGGAGGACAGGGCTAGCAGTGGCTATTAGGATTGAGGGCAATGTGCCAATATGACATGCCTCTGAATATCAGAGACTGGGGGTTAAAAACAGGGAGAAAGCTATTACACTCAAGTTCCGCTTGTCTCATAGGCACTGACTTGACTAACCACAGTGAGAATGGGGCTTTTGGCTTGATCCAGCAGAGCTCTGGTGTCAGCCAGCCAAGTAAATTTTATGCTTTATTCTATTTTAAGGTCGTAAGTTTGGTTTATCCAGAGATTGTATGTATTGTGAAGGAGATCTAGGACGAATTACTCAGATATTATTCCGAAATGTACAAATAGTCATTTATTTATATGTTCTGTTTTGCTTTGTTTTACCTTGTGGGCTTATAGCCGAATAAAGTATATCTATCTATCATCTATCTATCTATCTATCTATCTATCTATCTCATATATGAGAAAGCTCCAAAATAACAAGTATAATAAAATAAATTAGGCATCCTCAGAAATCAGATGAACAAACAAACTGGGATGAGTGGCTGTCCCAGTGATCTGCAGGTGCTTCCCTATTGCTTGTGGAGAGTCGATTGTTTGCCATAGCTGTAGCTATGCAGGATTCAGTTTTGATAATGCATTAGCAATTGCACAAAGAGCTCTTGCACCCGAGTTCTGAGCATGCCCAATTTCGCTTTGGAATGCTCGGCACAATGAAAATGTACCAATATCCACAAATTTATAAAATGGTTTTATGTCGCATAAGCCACATGCTGGGAACAATCAGACTGCATATCGTTCAGAAGGCTGATTTCATGATCTGCTGCACTTAGTGATTTAGTTTCCTCCTACTATGTGTGTCCATGTAGATATTGCCCTGAGAATGTAATATGGGTATTATATGTTGTATTTAGGGAAGAACAGGAGGTGTCTGATCCAATTCCAAAGCAATTGATGCTTGCATAACAGCCCCAGTAAAGAGCGTTGGACTCAGGAGAACTGGGTTCAAATCCCTGCTCAGCCATGAAGCTCACTCAGTGACCTTGGGTCAATCATTCTCAATTGAGAGCCAGTGTGGTGTAGTGGTTAAGAGCGGTAGACTCGTAATCTGGTGAACCGGGTTCGCGTCTCCGCTCCTCCACATGCAGCTGCTGGGTGACCTTGGGCTAGTCACACTTCTCTAAAGTCTCTCAGCCCCACTCACCTCACAGAGTGTTTGTTGTGGGGGAGGAAGGGAAAGGAGAATGTTAGCCGCTTTGAGACTCCTTCAGGTAGTGATAAAGCGGGATATCAAATCCAAACTCTTCTTCTTCCCTTAGCCTGACCTACTTTGCAGGGTTGCTGTAAGGTTCAAACTAGGATAACCCCATGAGCATGTTTTCCATGCTAATTACATCATCTAAATGCAATAAATTAGTAGAAGGCAATGTTTGTACCGTGGTGGCTCAAGCTGACTCAGGGTCAGCATCAACAGCATGGCCAGGCATCTGACAAAGGTCCTCACGTACCAAAGTTCGAATCTGCTCTGTCTCTTCACCATTGCAACCTACTTGATTGTTTCACTTATTTTGCCGTTCGCTCTGGAGCAGGCAATGGTGGTGGTAAGGAGCAGTAGTTGAGTCCATGTCACAGCACATCAAATGTTATCTAACAAGCCCCACCTGGGCTGTGGATCCTTGCCTGCCTTCCCTCAGAACTGACAGCTGCAAATTCTGGAATCCTGAGGTCAGGGGTGGTACGTCCCATTTTGCCACTTCAGGCAAAATAGGAAGTACCACCCTGCTCTGCCACACCACCACTCGTGGGACACTGACCACCACTTGCCAGTGGCACGGAAGCTGTACCATACCCTTCAACATTTCTCCAGTGAAAATAGGGACGTTCCATTGCATAATGATCATTTCACTGTTTATACCCACACATCTTATTGGGTTGCCCAAGCACTCTGGGAAGCTTCCAAAACAAATAAAACATTAAACATTTTTTTTTGTAAAAAAACTTTCCCTATACAATATTGCCTTCAGACAGCTCAGGGGCCTGATAACTCCATACCCTCCAACATTTTCCCAATGAAAATCCTAAGGAAAAGTGGAACATTCCAGGATCAAATCAGAAACAGGGACAGCTTCTCTAAATCAGGGACATCCCTGGAAAATAGGGACCTCGGAGGTTCTGTTGTCACCTGATCTAACCTGCAGTACTGTCACTGGACTGATAGAGAATACCAGAACCTGCTTTGCAGCCTTGGGACAAGGCTGCTAATATACCTATATAGATCTAGTGAAAGCTGTGAAATATAGACCTGATATTTGTCTCTGAGCTGGAATGGATGTCCGTAGAAAAGTTTTTTTCTCCTCAACATCTATTTCCCCCCTGAATTTTCTTTTTTGCTTTTACTATTGGCAGACACAAGGGAGTTAACTGTGTTGGAATACACCCAATTGCTGTAGAGGAGTTCCAGATGTCATTTTAATCCCTTCACATCTGTTATCCCAAAACAGCTATGTTTTCCCTCTGAATGGGGAAAAATGTGCGTCATTGACCGTTCTACCTGTGTTATATTGGGATCCATAAACACAGCGGGAGGAGGGCAGCATTTAGGGATGCACCAAACATCCAGGATGTCTCAAGACTTCGTGATGCCAAAAGCTAACAAGAATAGCTCAAGCATATGTGGCAGGACTGAGCTAAGATATTTTAACTATAGGATCAAAACAAAATAAAAAAATTCCTTCCAGTAGCACCTTAGAGACCAACTAAGTTTGTTCTTGGTATGAGCTTTCGTGTGCATGCACACTTCTTCAGATAACTATAGGATGTGGAAGAAGAGGATGGTCATTCAGTCCAGATGGCAGGTAGGATAAGCTCTGCAGGAACAAGCTGGCTGGCTGGGATAAGAAACTCAAGAACAACAGAATAACCTTTAGACAAGATTCAGTCTCAGAACAGTATTTCTGAAGAGCTGGAGCAATTGGTAGTCTTATTTATTCATTTAAATATTATTTAAATATTTAGAAACCACTCTTTCATCAAATATATATAACAACAACAAAAAACAACTACAGAAGCATGATTAAAAACATCAATAAAGACTGGTTGCACAGTCACCGACAGGAAAATGCTCCAGAAGGTCATAACCACAGCCCAAAAGATTATCGGTCATCCTCTCCCATCTTTGGACGAACTATATAGCTCCTGTTGTCTCAAAAAAGCAAACAACATTTTACAGGATTCATCTCATCCTGGATATAGTCTGCTTGCATGGTTGCCTAAGGCAAGAGATACAGAACAATTAAATCAAGAACAAATAGACTAAAAAACAGTTTTTATCCAAAACCTATAACTATTTTAAATGCTGTAACCAAATGATATGATCTTTGGGGAGTCGTGATGGATGGCATGTATGTGTATGTGTGGTTGTAAATGTGGGATGGCATTTAATTTTGTTGTACTATGTACAATGACAATAAAGTATCTATCTATCTATCAATCGATCTATCTCATTTTATATATGTATGTATATGTATATATATATAATGTTCCGAAGGCTTTTCTGAACAGCGGAGGTTTTTTTCAAACAAAAACCCGAAAATAGATGTCTAAAGGAAAGCAGAGAAAACTCCTGCTGGTCTTCTATTGGCAAGGAGTCCTCCAGGGCAGGGCTTGTCACACTAGAAGCTTGGTTCCTGTTGAACGTCAACGAAACGTCAGGGACCACCAAATGTGTCCCATCAGAATATTTCTGAATATATCATAAGGAACCAGGGAGTCCAAAATGAGTCCAATATGGACCCAAATTTTTTAGGACCTTTGTGAATTAGCACACAAATAAAATGTTGATAGAATATTGGATAGGGTGGACAAACCACTGGAGACTCAAGGATCATCTGTTAGGATCAAATGTTATTTCTCCTTCATTGTTTGGCAAATGCAGGAGAAAGAAGGGGTGCCATATTTTTTTTAAAAATTGGCAAAGAGGTGGGTTTTTTTAGTTTTGCCCAAAGTTTGACGTTTTTGAGCTATTTTTAAGGGAAGTCACCAAAAATGGCACTGCCGACATGGGTTGCCATACGTCCAGATTTTCCTGGTTGTTTAAGCGATTTCTGCCCAGACACTTTTTCTGATGGACGATTGCTGGCTACGTCTGGGAAATTCCAAACATATGGTAATCCTAGGAGAAAGTCATGTTTGAACCAAGTTTCTTCTATTTGCATAGCTTCCATGTAATTCCTACATCCCAGCACTTCAAAGCACAAGAAATTCTATATTCATGCACCTCGGATTTGATTGGCGGGTGCAAGATTTCTAGACCGTTTAGTCTACGTCATCTAAAGGCTGTTTGGTATTCTGGCAAGTACTTCTCTTCCAAAGGAAAGTGTTAGCTGAATACACATATTAGAAGGGAAGCAGCATACTTGACACCATGATTGTTTTCGCTAATAAAATAATAATTCAGCAAGATATCTGCCCCGACATTTTGCTTTATGGACAACATTGCCTAAGGAAAAGCTCTTTTAATTGATAAACAAATAGCGTAATCTGTCTATGAAGTGAATTTGCCTTTATTAAACCTTTATTACTTTTAACTACATTAGCATTAATTTTCTTCTGGCCTGTGGGTGGTCCTATCCTAAGATCATTCAGCACGCTTGACACTATTTGCAGAAAATTGCACTCTAGGTAATTTATTGTTCCTAGGAAATATTTCAAGCTGGTGTTTTAATTCAATGATAAGGCATAATAATGAAATTTAATTTTTCTCTGTGACCCTCATTTTACAAACATATAAGACAGGAGCACATCATAGCATAAAAAGAGTTTTTTATTATAATTGTCTTGTCTTCAAGGAGGTTATGCCCTTTTGCTGCTAACACACCTGGTCATCTACTGACATGCAGAGCAGCCCCTTATCTCATTATTCATCTGCAAGCAGGGTAGATGTCTCCCCTGGAGAGTCTTCTCAGCTGGAGAACATGTGGTTGCTTTTTGACAGCACAGAGATGGATATTTGCACATAAAACATAATGAGGGGAAGTCCACAACCTTCTGCGGGAATCCATTCCACTGTCAAACAGCTATTTCTGTCAAAAAAATTCTTCCTGATGTTCTTCCTTCTTCCTTGTAACTTGAATCCATTGCTTCAAGTCCTTCCCTCCAGAGCAGGAGAAAACAGGTTTGTTTGCTCCATCTTCCATGTGACAGCCCTTAAGATATTTGAAGATGGCTATCCTATCTCCTCTCAGTCTCCTTTTTTGAGGCTAAACATACCCAGCTCCTTCAACTGTTCCTCATAAGGCTTGTTTTCCAGACTCTTGATCATATTAGTTGCCCTCTTCTGCACACATACTCCAGTTTGTCAATATCCTTCTTAGATTGTGGTGCCCAGAACTGGACACAGTACTCCAAGTGAGGTCTGACGAAGACAGAATAGCACACTACTGGTACTTCCCTTGAATAAGGTGGATTATACTTCTGTTGATGTAGCCTAGAATAGCATTAACATCTTTTGCTGCTGCATCACACTGTTGACTAGTGTTAAGCTTGTGATCTACTAAGACCCTTATATCCTTTTTGCATGTACTACTGGCAAGCCATCTCATATTGGTACTTCTGGTTATTTCTGCCTAATTGGAGAAACTTACGTTTCTCCCTATTGAAATTCATTTTGTTAGTTTTGGCCCAGCTCTCCAATCTGTTAAGGCCATATTGAATCCTGATTCTTTCTTCTGTGATATTAGCATAATCTGATCCAACTGAGCTCTTCTCATGTTCTCTATCAGGTGTAGAACACACCAATATACAAAAGTTCAATTATATCCATTTGGGAATCAATAGGAACAATAGAGAAAATGGTGTATATACATACTTACAACTAAGGATGCATCTGATGAAGCATATGCCATAATAATAGTTTTTTAAAGCATGGGCTTTTATTGGGGTTTATGTTTAGACTACACAGCTACCTGTGTAGTCTAAATTGAAAAGGAATATCCAGAATGGTAAGTCATTCAATTCATTTTTTTCTTTTTATCTCAGACTTCAGTAGCCCCTACAGCCACACAAAAAGAAAGGATACCTCAAAGTTCTTCTTGCTACCCTTTCATGAGTGGCTTTGTTCAGTAAAGCTTTTTTTTCTGTATGCAAGTAGGCATAGTTAAAGGAAATATCTGCAATTTGCTCTGAGTAAGTCCAATTCTCAGAATGAATGGCTTCTTTTAAAGCCTCAATTTACATGACACTGAGAGCTCTCCACATACAGATCTCCAGTTTTACACTGGGTCTCAAGAAATGCCACC
Source organism: Darevskia mixta (assembly GCA_034641385.1). Taxonomy (NCBI): domain Eukaryota; kingdom Metazoa; phylum Chordata; class Lepidosauria; order Squamata; family Lacertidae; genus Darevskia; species Darevskia mixta. The sequence goes on from JAWWNH010000105.1 coordinate 11,854,502, forward strand.
TCTGTGACACCATCAATCTTCTATGAAAAAATAATACATACTGCGAATCTGTGTCAGTGCAAATTGCCATATAATTTCCCTTCTTCATGAGATATTACATAAATTACCCATTTGTGTAACATATAGCCATAATTTTAGACCAGTTATTACTTGTGTATTAAATCTGTTCCATTAAGTCAACAGTAGGAATGGAACAGTCTTGGATTTCGTCCTAGCAAATGGGGAATAAGCTGCTGTTCTGCTTAGCAGAACTATGTTTGAGGAACATAGTAAGATTTCTAGCACAGGTTGACTCTCAGAGGACTGGTTTGATGAGACTGGAGTTCCTCAGCTTCATGGGTGATACAAATAGCCATTTCAACGTGGTAATTTACCAAGGTGTTATGTAACCTCAGAGTAAACCAGTAGCTAGCTTACTTCTGTGTCTGATCATAAATGAATGCAGACAACCATCTCTTTATTACATGTGCACACCATCACTTCGTAAGCTCATCATCTGTAGAATCCTCTCAAATGTGATAATTTGACCATCCTCCCCACCCTACCCTCCCTGATTAGAAATATAAGGCATATATATTCCTTGTCATTGAGGTGGATACAAGTGACCATTCGGCTAAATTTTATCATGCACCAATAAAGTCCTCTTGCTGGTGCACTCCTGTTCTTTGGTCAAGCCAGCTATTCATTTTGCCTTTTTCTGAACCTCAACCCATGATAGTTTTTAATAGAACAACAATTTGATAAGCAACCCCCCCTACACACACACACACACACACACACATTCCCAGCGACAACACTTGTTTTTACCTCCCATCATTCTTGTGCCCGGTTCATTGTCTCATTTACAGATCCTTTGATTTCATAATTCCCTGCTGATATTATCTTGTGCTATGTCGCCTAGCATAAAAGTCCTTAATTAAAACAAATTGGTTTCCCACATCTCATTCTTGTTAGGAGAGCAGGAAGATAGTTGCAAACCCTCAGAACAGTAATGCCTTCAGTCGCACCAGGAGAAGAAGAAAAAAATAAAGGAATGTACATTGATTGGGCTAAAAATGGTACATTAAGGATTCTTCAGGTGTTGCATGTCTACTTTAATACATATAAAATCCATTTGGCCTCTGTGAGCCTTAAAAAAATATTCATTCTCATATATATTTTACCCCAGAGTTCAAATAGCTGATAAGAGTAACATTTTGGAGGGGTTTAAAATATATATATGTTGCTGTAAGCATAAAAGTAGGTGAAGTAGCTTTTGGCTGTACTATATTGTATATCCTGTGCAATTTAACAGGCTCCATCTTCCAGAAATAGCATACTTCTGTAAAAAGTTAAACAGGTTCCCATTAAAATCAGTGCAAAAAGAAACACCTAGGGCATGGTTCAACCAAAAATGAGCACTTTTAAGGACAGTTCAGCATGTGCTTCCAACTTTTCTATTGAAATCAAGGGAACTTTTAAAGTAGCTTAACTTTGACCACAACCTTTATCAGCATTTTTAATTTCTAAAACAAAAGGCTGTTCTTATGTGGTCTAAACCACTGAGCCTCTTGGGTTTGCCAATCAGAAGGTCGGCGGTTTGAATCCCTGCGACGGGATGAGCTCCCATTGCTCTGTCCCAGCTTCTGCAAACCTAGCAGTTTGAAAGCACGCCAGTGCAAGTAGATAAATAGGTACCACTGTGGTGGGAAGGTAAATGGTGTTTCCGTGCACTCTCGTTTCCGTCAATTTTATATTTTGCATCCCTGTGGCAGCGGGTCAGTCTGAAAATAATTATTGGGAAAGCGATGCAATGTCCGATGCCTAACAACTCCAAGATGATTTAGAAAGTAAAGGCAAAATGGCTACCACCATTATGGTAGCCATTAAGGGCCATTATGTTCCAACTCAGCCTCCGATATCTAAACTGAATTTCAGGGCAGCAACAAGCAACTTTATTTATTTAAAAATTTAGTGTAATGCACTGAAGTCTATGTAAACTGTTGTCTTTTTTATATTTAGAGATCGTCTCAATAAAACTCTTAAGCAATCATTTTTTTTTGCCATTATATTTGATAACATTTTGGCTTCCATCATTGCATTTGTCTGGGATTATTCACATGAAAACAGGATTCCACCCCCTTCTTTACAGATCCCGCTGCTTAATTCTTACTTGAAGTCATAATCCTTTTTATCACATCATGACAATTTCCTGGTAAATGACTGTGATGTCACAGAAAGAGGATTATGACTTTAAGGGATTAATTGATTATGAAGCAGTTTTAATTTATATGAAATTAGGCTTTATAACTTACATTTTTATGGAGTGCTACTGCAACAACCCCAAAGACAAAGAGAGAGAAAAGAACCTATACCCAGATAATAAAAATATACACAAGGAAGTACTCCTCCCAATTCAACTTTCGTGTCGGTGAATCTCAGCTGTGCATGAAATAGATTTTGTGGCACAGTGAAAGAGTATAGCATGGCTGCATAGTTCATGATGAATAGTACTCTGCTCCACATTTTCTTCATCTTCTTTGGCGATCACTCGTAGCTGAGTAAGATTGTCTTCCATTAACACAGTCTTAACAGCGAGTCCATAAGTGACTGTGGAGGCCAATTCTGGATCCACATGTCCTTCCACAGTGGGGACATAGGTTTCCGCACAGGAGTTGATCACGGTGAGGGTTTGCCAAGCGTGCCTTCCTCTTAGTGCGTTTCTCCCTTTCGTCCTGAGTTCGAGTGTCTTCAAAACCCATGACACCTTTGGTAAAGGCTGTTCTCCAACTGGAGCACTCGCAGGCCAGTGTTTCCCAGTTGTCGGTGTTTATATTACATTTTTAAAGATTTGCCTTGAGAGAGTCTTTGAACCTCTTTTGTTGACCACCAACATTATGCTTTCTATTTTTAAGTTCGTAATAGAGTAGTTGCTTTGGAAGATGATAATCAGGCATCCGCACAACATGACCAGCCCAACAAAGTTGATGTTGAAGAATCATTGCTTCGACACTGGTGATCTTTGCTTTTTCCAGTACACTGGCATTATTTCGCCTGTCTTCCCAAGTGATGTGTAAATTTTTTCCGAGACACCATTGATGGAATCTTTTGAGGAGTTGGAGATGGTGTTTGTAAGTGGTCCATGTTTCACAAGCATACAGTAAGGTTGGTAGTACAATAGCTTTGTAAACAAGCATTTTGATTTCCCTGCGAATGTCCTGGTCCTCAAACAGTCTGCACCTCAATCGAGAGAAAACTGCACTCACAGAGTACAGCCGATGCTGGATTTTGGCATCAATGTTCTGCCCAGGTAGCAGAAGTGACCAACATTTTCCAACGTTACACCATTGAGTTGGATATGTGGCACAGCAGAGGGGTTGTTTTGTGCTTGTTGGTACAGCACTTTGGTTTTTTGGATGTTGAGCGATAGGCCAAGCTTTTAGTAAGCTTCTGCGAAGATATTTAGGATGGTTTGGAGGTCATCCTCTGAGTGTGCACACACACTTTATACAGTGTCTGTCACTGGTACAGAGGCAACCCCCCAAAGCAAACATATAACGTGCAAATAGCAGGTGCATTTCCTTAGAAAACTTTAAGGACAAATATCGTTCATTCATATTGTCCCACTCCCAGAATAAAAACATGAGGCAACATTGTTAGATTAGACTAAGGCCATGGCTTTATTAAACAGCTGGTCTGCAAGCCCCCTCTCTTTTATTTTGAGTAAGTCCCCCTTTACCAGTTTGATGCTTCAACATACTCCTTACTCTTTCCCAATCCAAACCAAATCCAAGCTGCTCCTTGTGACATCAGTTTGGGGCCCAATTAACCCTGAGCAGGTCAATTTAAAGTTAACCATCAATAGACTTTGACAGCGTAAAACAGGCGAAGAAGAAGTAGAAGAAGAGTTTGGATTTGATATCCCGCTTTATCACTACCCGAAGGAGTCTCAAAGCAGCTAACAATCTCCTTTCCCTTCCTCCCCCACAACAAACACTCTGTGAGGTGAGTGGGGCTGAGAGACTTCAAAGAAGTGTGACTAGCCTAAGGTCACCCAGCAGCTGCATGTGGAGGAGCGGAGACGCGAACCCGGTTCACCAGAATACGAATCTACCGCTCTTAACCACTACACCACACTGGCAAAATCACAAGGCACTATCAGTTTTGGGAGCAGGGAACGGCACAGGGCACTTGTGCCTGAAATAGTTGCATTCACACTTCCTCTTCCTTGACTTGGCACTTAAAGCCTCATTACACCGGTCAATTCCATCACCCCCTCCAGGCTTGCACTTTATTCATAAAAACACAAAGGAGGTATGGTCACCCCAACTCACAGGTAGTGAGTTGGGCACCTGTATTGTATATTTGCTGTGAGAAACGCCAGCTCAACAGTGGCATGGCAACAGCATACAGAATGGTACATAAAGTGAAGAACTGTGGTCAGAGTGTTTCCTTGAATGGAGAGCATTGCCGCATATAACAGGGGTGGGAAACCCCAAGCCCAGGGGTCAAATGAAGCCCTCCAAGCATTTTTGTCCAACTGTGAGGACTCCCATCAGCTCACCATCTCCCCAGACACATCCAATCTCTTCACAACCCTCAATGGCCTGGTCTCACACCTTCTTTGAACATTTTGGCTTGGCTGGATTGTGTCCTTGAACTGCTATAATGACTCTGCTTGCCTCAGTGGCAAAGCGTGGGTTGCCAGTGCCTGGGGCAGCACAGAGGGGAGAAACAGATGGAGTACACATGTGCATTCAACTGCCAAGCAGTGTCCATGCCACCCAGGAGATCGCAGCCACAGTGATAAGAAGAGTCATTCCATTGTCTGAAGGGGTCACTTCCTGGTTCGCATGGAGAAGCCATTTTCAACAGAGATCAGCGATGGAAGCATGCAGCTGTATTGGGGCAGCACTGAGTGTTGACATTTTGCACCCCCCAACAATTTTGCTCCTGAGATGGTGTGTCTGTAAAAACAAGCCTAGTGAGCAAAGGTAAATTTTATATTCGTTGTTCCACCCACTTTTGCCTCTGCTCCCACTCACCACATAGACCAAACCCCACTCATGGAACTAAACAGGGTAGGAATATCTTCAGAGGCATCTCAATCTGTGCAGTTTGGAATGGTTCAGTTCACAATTTGGGCTCAAATCAGTATGCACCACTATCCAAACATTGTCCCAAACCCACAACTTAATCTCGGGAACAGTCAGGCCAAATTGGGTAACAATATTTCAACAGGTGTCCGTACACAGACAGAATAGACAGAGATACAAACAACTCCCCAAAATATATAGTAGGTTTAGATTTGTACAGCCTTTTGTACTTTGTATTCAGAAATATGAATTGTTTGCTGGAGTAATTTCATGTCTCAAAATGGAAATTGATTAGCAGTTGTCTCTGAGAGATGATTCACTTAGAAATAACTGGATAGATTTGAGTAAACATCAGAGGGAATTTTTTTCCCCCAAGCTGAAGTTCTTGTTGAATTGTTGAACTTGTAAGTCTACATGAGGCATATATGAAAGGTTTATTGACCAATGAATGAAGCTGTGGGAATAATCCATTATACATCAAACCTCTGCAGAGAGACAATACAAATGAATTTACCAATAAAAATTTAGCCAGCACATTTCTGAAAAAGTTTTCTGAAACAACTTTAAACTATTTGTTTGCAATGACAATCCAATTCTTGTGATTTAGACACACACAAAAATGTCACATCATCATCATCATCCTTTTATTCAACCGTCAGTCAGAAGAATACATTTGTACAGAATTAAAAGCATCTGCGAGAACTTTGAAAAAAGGAAACATAATCCACAATAGAATGGAACTAAACAAATAGCCTCATAAAATGTCACATTAAATGTACAAGTCTGAATACTTTTCACAAACAAGTTCTCCAACTGAATGCAGTTTAAAGAAAGGATTTTGTTTTCCTTTAAGACTTACAGAAAATATCACAGAGGCATCAGAAGATGTTTAACTTTTAGCTGCTCTTGTTCCTAAACAGCAACAAGTTTTCATTTACAGCTGGAGTCTTGCAATCCTAAATGTACTTACTATGGAGTGGGTCCCATTAAGGTAAGTGGAGCTAACTTCTGAGCAAATTACTGCTGCAATTTTTTAAAAGTTTGCAGAATTTAAAGAAAGGTTTTAATAAGGGTATATTGTGGGAGATTGGTCAGCAGGAAAACACATTTTAAACACATTTTTGGTAGTACTACAATGGCTCGTTGCTGTCCTACTGAAGTGAAGACATCAATCAGCTGCTTTGATAGCAGTCAAAACATTATCTTCCAACATTATTAGATCAGAGGCCCTGCCCTTTCACTTAGAATTTGAAAATGGCATCACTGACATTTATTCTACATGTCCTGACTACCTTACAGGAAATTGAAGAGCAGGGCTTTTTAATAATACAATTACGACTTTTTTTTTTTTTTTTTTTTTGCAATATCTGGGGTGTTAAAGCTCTTCTCTGCACAAAGCTCAATATAACACAGCTTTTCAAGGTCAGTCTATTTAAAGCATCACTCCTGCTAAACACTAATGAAAGTTTTGTCCAACTGCTTTACTTATAATTCAGGGTGGCTAACACCTAGTCTCCCAAAAAAGTTATTCTGCCCCCTAAGACTCCACTAATTTTGGTGTCAGTAGCCAAAAAAGGAAAATAAAGTAGGCACACTGCTAATCTGGACAGATTCCAGGGTCCTCATAAGGATTCAAAGTGCCCTGTCTCTAGTCATCAGATCCATCCTTTGATCAGTGAAGAGGGGAGTCTTTCTTAGCTGACCTCCAATGATCAGATGAGGAGTGTGTGTGTGTGTGTGTGTGTGTGTGTTTGTGTGAGTGAGTGAGAGAGAGAGATGGTGTGAGAGAGAAGGAAGGAAGGGAGGGAGGGAGGGAGGGAGATCACCCACTACTCTCAAGTGGTCCTTAGAGGATTGGCCAAAAAAAGATTAGTCACCACCTCTGATCTTAGTACACATCCTTCTCTGTTTTGTTGCCCTTGTTCTGTACAGCGTGGGGAGGGGGCACCGTTGCAACCAGTTCCCCCAAACACAACCAATATGTAGCAGGCCCCACCACTGAAATAGTTTTAAAAAATAGACCCTGTGTTGCAAGATCCAGTTTATTTTATTTTTTAAATGTGAGAGTAAACCATATGTTGTTTAAAATGAAGAGCTCGTCTTTGTCTACCAAGCACATTTTATTGAAACATTATGTAAATGTAATGCAACATTGCACCATCAACAATGACTTCATTCATTTACCATCATAAATCACTCCTCTAACTGCTGTACAGTACATATGCGTATCTTTAATAATTACCGTGAAGGTGCCTGGTAGTGCATTCATAATGCACATCAATTTAAAACATTGCTCAGAAAGACCCTGTCAGGGACTGGCCCGAGCCAGAAGGGGTGGCAGAAGGGGCAGAGCAACCAAGCAGCCGCCAACGCACGCCGGAGGAGGTGTTGCGAGCATGGGAAGAGGAGGAGACAGCGCCAGAGCTGTCACCGGAGATAGGGAAGGAGGTATGGAGAAGCGAAAGCGAGGGGTGGTCACCGCCTGTGCTGTCACAGGAAGCGGAGGTTCTCAGGGAGCCAATGGGAGGAGATGAGGAAATGGAGACAGAGGAGGAGCAGGGGGTTGAGGATCTTGCCAGAGCCTCAACAGCAACTTCTAGGGAGGACGAAAGCAAAAGGGAAGGAGCCAGCGCCGCAACGGATAGGGTTAGAAGGCGGAAAAGGAGGAGCGAGAGGAGGCGCTGGGGTTTTGCCAAGCTTTTATGCTGGGGACAAGATCGGAAGTCTTTACTCAGGGGATCTGACACATCAGAGTCGGACGATGATCTGTAACCTGTGCTGATTGAACTTGTAAATAAAACCGTTAGTTTAGTAAACCCGTCTCATGCGAGTTTACTCCTGAGGAGGACACAAGTCCCTCTCACAGACCCCTTCTCTAATTCTGGGCTAGGTTTCAGCGGCAGTCATTAAGTTGCTGGTAGGTGAGGATTTTAACTTCTCAGATGTACTGGGATGCAACCCCAACCAGAAATGCTTCTTGCCCTAACTCCTGACTCCTGGTGCATGAAGACTGGTTGTGGTTGTGCAATGTGCAAGGGACATGCTCCACACATGCTTACATACCCTCCAACATTTCTCCGATGAAAATAGGGACGTCCCATTCCATAATGATAATTTTACTATTTATACCCCACACATCTTACTGGGTTGCCCCAGCTTCCAACATACAGTACCGTGTTTCCCCTATTTTAAGACACCGTCTTATATTTTTTTCCCCTCAAGAAAACGCACTATGGCTTCTTTTGAGGGGATGTCTTATTTTTATTACGTAAGTCCAGCCCCACCTTTTCCTTGGTGCCCTCCAGAACTGCGCCTATCACTATGGCTTATTTTCGGGGTACGGCTTATATTTCGTAAATGCGAAGAAAATCCGGCTATGGCTTATTTTATGACTACGTCTTAAAATAGGAGAAACAGGGTATATAAAAACGTAATAAAATATTAAACATTAAAAAATACTTCCCTATACAGGATTGCCTTCAGACGGCTCAGGGGTAGAATAACTTCATACCCTACAACATTTCTCCAGTGAAAATAGGGACATCCTAAGGAAAAGTGGGACATTCCAGGGATGTCTATGGAAAATAGGGACACTTTGAGGGTCTGTACTTAGGCCTTAGGTGCATCCTCTGTTCCTTATTCACAGAATTCAGAGCTAACCAGGAATTTCCACAAAATGATCTAGAACCATGATGTGAAGTGCTCCGGCTCAAATTTAAAGCCACAGGGATCTGGGGCGAGGCAAGGCAGGGGTGACACCTGTTATGCTTTAGCTGTTGATAGCAGTGATTTCAGCTGGTTATTTTACATTTCCTCTTTAATTGCCTTTGGGACACAGCAGACAAGTCTGATGTTTTGGGCAGCGCAAGTCAAGAGTTCACCTCGTTTCATGATCAGCATAGTTTTACAAGTATTGTAGTCAATGGTACTGTTATTATTAGCTTGGAATCTATGATAGATTAACTTAAAGAAGTTCATGGGAGAATAGTCTCCTGTCTGCTTCTCCCTCCTACCGCTATGTGGACCCGTAGAAGCTTCTTGGAGTGTTGGGGAACCCTGTTAAGCAATGTTAGATAGACAAGGGGAGGAGACAGAAATATTTTTTTCCAATTAACTTCCTTAGCTTGTACCGGTGGAGTACAAGATCAGGTTTAAGGTGCTGGTTTTGACCTGTAAAGCCCTATGCGGCCTAGGACCCGCCTCTCCTGGTATGCCCCGCAGAGGACCTTAAGGTCCACAAATAACAACATTTTGGAGGTCCCGAGCCACAAGGTTGTCAGACTGGTCTCAACTAGGACCAGGGCCTTTTCAGTACTGGCCCCAACTTGGTGGAACACTCTGTCACAAGAGACCAGGGCCCTGCGGGATTTGACATCTTTCCGCAGGGCCTGCAAGACAGAGCTGTTCCACCTGGCCTTCGGGTTGGACTCAGTCTGATGTTTTTTCCTCCCCTTATGGTTTTGAATTTGGGCAATAAATGAAGCTGCATTTAAATTTTAAATTTTAAATTGTATTTTAACCTGTATTTTAATTAACGGTTTTTCTTTCTTTTCTTTTATTGTAATTTTTATTGGTGTTAGCCGCCCTGAGCCGGGTTTCGGCTGGGAAGGGCGGGGTATAAATAAAATTTATTATTATTTTTATTATTAGGTTTAAGCGCACTCTTGTGTAATTCCCACTTTCTCTAGTAGATACCTGCACCCCTGCCACATTCTTCAGGAGGGTCCCCTGATCTTCTGGAGAAGCATTTATTTTTATTTATTTTTAGGAGAAAGAAAGTGCCTTCAAATAAGATGATGGGAAAGGGGACATTGCTTCCATTGTCTTCATTAAGTTCCCACTAGTTATTGACTTCAGTTAAGATCTGTAGCTAAATTGCCCTATTAATTCTTTTGTGGTTCTACTGCACATTGCCTTGTGTACATTTATACAATAGCGATTTACCACCACCACCACTGCTCTCTCATCATTCAGCACATCATCATCATCATAACCCAGGATTTATACAATTTTGAGCAATAGCTCGGTTGCTTAGAGCATGGTACTGATAATGCCAAGGTTGCAGGTACAATCCCCGTATGGGATGGCTGCATATTCCTGCATTGCAGGAGTTGGACTAGATGATCCTCAGAGTCCCTTCCAACTCTATGATTCTAAGAACTGAAAGATATACTAGATTCCAGAACTTTATTCCAGTAGACCCCTCAGCTGTGTGACCCCCAGTAAGCAAGACTTTAGTGCGGTGGGTGGTGCACAGTGCACACACAGGGCAGGACCTTCCTGTTTTGCCTTAGGTGGCAAAAAAGGATGGGCCACCCACATTGCAGCAGAATGAATATCAGCAGGAAGAGGACCATGTGTTCAAAGTTTGACTGTGTGGCATGTGGTGTACAGCTTAGATGCATGTATGATTATATGCATTATGATTACATGCATCTAAGCTGTACACCACATGCCACACATTCCTGATTTGCCTCAGGCGGCATAATGGGGTGGGTCACTTCTGGATTCTCTATATACAATTAAATTCCTGATTCATATATTCTTGGGAAGAAAAAGAGAGGAGAGGATGCTTTCCCCTGACATCAAGTTTTTATGCAGATATAATTTTTGTATTATGCAGATATAAGAAGCATTTCAGTCATGTCACATCACCCCAGGCTGAAGTGGTCCAGCCCAGACAACAGGTATCAACCACTTCTGAAGTTTGAGCCATGAAGCTGCAGGGGAGACTTACTCGTCCTCTACGCGCCATCTAGCGGTTAAAAAGAGAAGGATTTGGGTTTCCAAAGCGGACGGCAATAAGCGAAGATGATTTGGAAAACGAGAGAGAGAGAGAGAGAGAGAGAGAGAGAGAGAGAGAGAGAGAGAGAGAGAGAGAGAGAGAAACCTCCCAGGAATGACGATCATTTTTGAAAGCTGGTTCAAGGCGATTTGGACAGCGGCTGCAAAGCACAGCGAAACATTGCATAACCTCAGCTTACTTGGTTGTCATTTGCAAATGTTCATTCTTGGGAATCCCACAAAGTTTCAGAAATATTAGAAAGGGGGGGGTGGAATCACCTTCTGCAAATACTTCTTCAGAAAACGTGTGTGGTGGGGCAGGCGGACAACCAAGGTGTCGTCTGTGTGATTCCGATGAGTAGAGGGCAGAGCGACACACGCAGCGCGCAAACACCCGCTGCCCCTTCGCCGGTGTTGCCAAGCCGGAGTGTGCACCGATTTGCAATTCTCTTTGTTCCTCTCCGGATCGATGCCCTCCTCCTCCTCCTCCGCACCGGGACTCCCTCCGCCTTCTCTCCCTCCCCCCCCCCCCCGCGCCGCCCCAGTGACATTTGCCGGGTGGGAGGAGGCGAACGAGGCGCCTGTGTGAAATCATAACCTGCAGCAGCGGCAGCAGGGTGGGCTTCTCTCCCCTCCTCCGCCTACTGCTGCCGTCTTCCCCGCTTCCTTCTCCGCAGCCCCGCCAGCCCCGAGCGGCGACAGGAGCGGCAGCAGCATCGGCGGCGGCGGCGGCAAGCAAGAAGCCCCCCTCGCCCGGCTCTGCCAGGCATGGGCCACCCACTGGAAAGGCAGCAGCAGCAGCAGCAGCGAGGAGGAAGCCGGTTTTCGCCCCCAGCCCTGCCCTCCGCCAGCAGCAGCAGCAGCAGCAGCCCGCGGCATGGACGGCGGCAGCAGCAGCCCTCCGACTGCCTGACTGGAGCCGCCGCCGCCGCCGCCGCCGAGCTGGGCTGGTTTCTGAGAGGAGGAGGAGGAGAAGGAGAGGAGGAAGAAGCGGGTCTGCATTGAGCCGCCAGCAGGCGGGATTGCGTCGCTCTCTCCACACGCCCACCAGCCGCCCCGCCGCCGTCGAACTTGTTGCTGAGGGGAAGCGGCGGGAAGAAGGGGCGGGCGGAGGAGAAGCCTCTCGCGGAGGTGGGGGGGGGGAGAGAGACGCACGCGCGCCCGCCACCTCCATGCCAAACGGGGCGCCCCGGCCACGAGGCGACTTCGCCAGGTGAGGAGATACTGCAAGGGAGGGAGGGAGGGAGGGACGGAGCCCACCTCAGGAAAGAGAACCCCCCCCCTCGCCTCCACACACACACACACCGGCCACACGCCCCTACTCCATATTATTAGGAAGACACACACACACACACACGGGTCTGCAACGGTTTTTTTTTTTAAATGTTTAATTCCACCTCTCTCCGCCGCCGCCAGAGGTTTTGGGCGCCGCGCCACCTGCTCGGCAGCATCAAGTGGCGAGGAGAGTTTGCGAGGGCTCGAGAGGCGCCCAGGCGAGGCGGCGCTGAGGGAAGGCGCGCGCCTTTTTCGCTCCTTTTTTTTTCTTTCCGGCGGGCGAGGCGAATTCGGGCGAAGCGGGTGGGGTGGGGAGAGGAACCGAGAGCACTCTCGGCTCCCAAGAGAACTGAGGCAGTTTATTTGCTCTCTAATCTCTTTCATTAGATTGTGTGTGTGTGTATATGTATGTGTGTCCCAGGGGAAAAAAATCACACCCCACCAGCCCCCTTTCCTCCCTGAGACTACTGAATGAACTTCCTGCCTATGTCCTCCTGCGCCCCCGCCCCTCGGTTTCATATTGCCCATAAATCTCTTTTTTGTGGAACTGTTTTCTTTTGCACTGCTTGAGCTGTATTTTCCTTCTCCCTCGTAGTATCTTCGGACTCCCTAAGCTTACTTATTTTCTGACATCCCTGTACTCCCTAAGGCATGGGGGGGCAACTGCCCCCCCCCAGATCAAGTAAAATAATATAAATAACTAACTGACCAATCATGTCGGTTCTACCCCCTAACAAAAGTCCCGCCCCCCACAAAGTCCTGCCCCCCCAACAAAAATCCTGCCTATGCCCATGCCCCAAGTGTACACCCACACTTGCTCATAGAACCCCAACCTGTCTTCAGCCTTTCCTGAAGATGGTCAAGGCATGAGACTTCACTCCTGCTCCCCAGACACCCACTGAGCCTCCCTTCCTCTTCCTGAACTATGAATACTCTAGTCTAGCCTAACTCGACTGCATCTGCAAACTCAAATCAGTTTGGTTCCCCTCTACCCACACCAGCACCCTCAAGTTCCATCCTTATCCTCTCAGGAACAAACTCCCAACACCTCTCCCTCCTTCCCTCTCTTCCCCTCCAACTTCTCCTTCATTTCCCCCCTCCCTGACCTATTATGAAGTTCCTGCCTTTTCTCTCTCCATTTAATAAAATACCCCCCTTTCATATGAACCTCTCCCTCAGAGTTTCCTACTTTTACTCCTGCACGCACAACTGGTCCTTCCTGAACTTCTGCCCAGAGAAAGCCACATTTTTACTTTCCCCAATTGTTCAACATGCCCATCTTGCTTACTAAGGTACTCTATTTCTTCTTTCCTCTTCACCTTCCCTAAGACAGCTTGCAGAATCCAGGTCCCATTTTCTTCTAAACACCTGTTCCCTCAATCACCTGTTCCTCAGGAGTCAAACTGTCCCTCCGCAAGTTTTCTTAAAAGAAAGCTTGTCTTTCCCTAACTGGTTTGCCTTTATCCCTGTGCCCTGTTTCCCCAGAACAGGAGGAGTCTGGAGAAGGTGAGTGATGGGTTGATATGATATGAAATCAGCTGTGAATTCAGAGTGGACATCTTCTTCCTAAACCTGCTGTTTCCTAATAAATGGATGTGGAAAAATTAGCAAGTGTTCCTTCAGCAGCATAGCTTAAGGATTTACCAAAGGGAACATAGCATAATCATCTGTTCTCTCTCTTCATTTCCAAGCCAGATATTTGCAGCTGGTGGCTAATGTAGGAGTAGGTGGGAAGGGATTTGGGCTTTGATTTGAAGTGAATCTCCAGGAATCAGGACAGTACAGGAATGGTTCCTAGCCAGTAGATTGCGCCTTTGGCCTGGAATATTATCTAACTGCTGCTTATTGGACCTGGCAGGCTAACTGACTGATTACCTCTTGCAGCCGCTGTCCTTTTGCTGTATTTTTCTGCATGTGGAGATTTTCTTATCAGGAACCAAGTGGTAGAGACAGGAGGTGCCAGTTTGGGGATTATAGTACTACATGACATCTATCCATCTACCATCAATAGTTAATATACAAAATCCGATTTCTTAGTCTGACTTGAATAATGATGGAATGGTGGCAAATGAGAGAAGATGACATAGAGCAAGAGGGGAGAAACGGGTAAGGTTTTTATTATGCACTCAAAATATTTTGATACTGCTCTTCACTTTGTGAGATGATCCCAACAGTAGAACACCAAGTAACACATCGGTAGACAAAACATATAAAATAATAGAATGATAAAATAAACCTCAAAGCAACAGACATAGACGTAGAAATTTATATTCTTTGGAAATAGCAGGCATCCTAATTTCTTGGTACATTTTGTTTTTGTTTTTATGTAGACTGGATTATTTCTAAAAAGAACCCCTGGGCATACCAGTAGCAACTTACACCATGGCAGCAGGAGTAGCAGCATGGCTGCCATTTGCTCGGGCAGCTGCTATAGGATGGATGCCGGTGGCCACAAACCCCATGCCGACTGCCCCTCGCCAAGAGAGGAAGCGTAGCCAGGACTCTCTGATTGTGCTGAATGTCAGTGGCACCCAGTTCCAGACCTGGCTGGATACCCTGGAACGCTATCCTGACACGCTGCTGGGCAGCTCAGAAAGGGATTTCTTCTACCACCCTGAGACGCAGCAATACTTTTTCGACCGGGACCCTGACATCTTCCGACACATCCTCAATTTCTACCGAACAGGGAAGCTACACTACCCGCGTCAAGAGTGCATCTCAGCCTATGATGAGGAGCTGGCCTTCTTTGGTATAATCCCCGAGATCATTGGTGACTGCTGCTATGAGGAATACAAGGACCGGCGGCGGGAAAATGCCGAACGTCTTCAGGATGATGCTGATCAGGATAATGCTGATGAATGCAATCTGCCCTCCATGACAGCCCGGGAGAGGATGTGGCGGGCCTTTGAGAATCCACACACCAGCACGCTGGCCCTGGTATTTTACTATGTTACGGGCTTCTTCATTGCCGTCTCCGTCCTTGCCAATGTAGTGGAGACAGTACCCTGTGGGCTAAGTCCTGGTACCATCAAGGAGCTGTCCTGTGGAGAGCGCTATGATGTGGCTTTCTTCTGCCTGGATACGGCCTGTGTCATGATCTTCACAGTTGAGTATCTGTTGCGTCTAGTGGCTGCCCCGAGCCGTTACAAGTTTGTGCGTAGTGTCATGAGCATCATTGATGTAGTGGCCATTATGCCCTATTACATTGGTCTTGTGATGACCAACAATGAGGATGTCAGTGGGGCCTTTGTAACACTGCGTGTCTTCCGTGTATTCCGGATCTTTAAGTTTTCCCGCCACTCGCAGGGTTTGCGCATCCTGGGCTACACTCTGAAAAGCTGTGCGTCAGAGCTTGGCTTTCTCCTCTTTTCTCTCACTATGGCCATCATTATCTTTGCTACGGTCATGTTCTATGCTGAGAAAGGCTCAACGTCCACCAAATTCACCAGCATCCCTGCAAGTTTCTGGTATACCATTGTCACTATGACCACCCTTGGGTAAGTGCATATTGGTTTTGGTAGCTACCTGAGCAGAACATTAAAAGGCCATGTTGCTATCATTGCTTTTCCGATTTTGTGTTTTAAAATTCTGTGAGGAAAGTGACAACGTACACCCGTGTTTTGATCAAGGAGGTGCCTCTAATCTATCTGTCTGTGGTGATGTGTAGACGTATGGGAGTTCACCATCTCTAATTGAGCACAATAATGAGAGGTCCTTGCAGTTGTAAGATTGCTTTAATTTTAATATTTTTCCTCTTGCATATTGAGATCCCAGTGTTTAAATTTCCATTCACCTACTTCCGTTTGAATGTTAGGGAACAACAGGTGATGAGTTACATGCTTGAAATCCAATCTAAAATTTGGTGATTTTGCTCTCATGTTAGTGTTTGACCAAAATTGTAAGTTCTTTTTAAATATTTTAAAGGTGAATGTATCTGTCCGAGAAAGAGTAAGTACATTTTTACAAACTTTACTCTAACCTCTGGAAAGTAAATATTATTCTCCAACAGAATCAGAAATGGGATGATACCTACCAATTTACATGCATTTATGCCAGTGCTGGTATATCAGAATGATATATTATGAAGTTTTTAACTACAGTACTTAATATGTGTTAAATCTAACTCCTGCTAACTTTGAAAATATAACAATGAAAATTGCAAACCCATACTAATATAGTGAACTTTGTGTGGGAAGTCAAACTCTTCTGAAACTGCAGCAAATATACCAAGTAAATTAATAGCTGGTGTAGTATTGTATTTCTAAAAACATGTTGTGTAAATATATTTGCTTAAGATGGAATATGATACAGCATTAAAATCAGTGGTATAAGTGATGGATTTGACCTGAGGAGGTAAGTCAATTCTAGGGACACCATAGTCATTGTATTACCAAATCTTTGCAATACCTTAGTCAAATATATGGCTTAAAAAATGTAACAGTATTTATCTCATTTCAAAATTTTCATTGCTGCAACTGTGTACTAACATCCGTATAAACTTATTTGCTAAAGGTAAACTCTCTCTGTATCAGAATTAATGAACTCACAGATTATGTTTTGTATAGAAAACCATGGGCAAAGCATTAAAAATGTGAATAAGCATACTGCTATCATTTTCTATTCAACAATGGTATTGGCTGATAAGGAACATTATTATGGAGGTAAATCCCGAACACCAAAAATATTGTTCTTGCAGAGGACTTGGCATTTCAGTAATGGATAGTGATCTAGTTATACAGGAAATTAGTAGTCCCTCTCTATATGTTGCATTATTATTATTATTATTATTATTATTATTATTATTATTCATTTTAATGTTGTTTCACTCATAGGGCAAAATACAGTCAATTAAGCTCAATTACTTTCAATAGAAGAGATTTAAGCATGTACTTAACTCTCCCATTGAAATCAGTGCTGTGTAAAAGTGCTTAATTCTGGTTTGATTGTGCATACAAATTAGGTTGAAATTAGTAATGATAATGTCTTTAAAAAGGAACCAGTCATGAATAAACTGGGGCAGGGAGCTGATTTTCAAGCAGAAGGGTTGTATACGTTGGGAGTACTGAATCTTCTTCCACTCAGCAGTTTATTTCTCCCCAACTCTTCCATTCTGTCACTTTTCTTCCAGCTAAGCAAACCTAGTTTTGGAGCATTGGAGAGAAAAGTGTTTGGGAGATGGGACTGACTGACTGGGGGAGGACGGGACAGAGAGACAAGGGAAGCCTCAGTACCTCCCACCTGCTCACTCTTTTTGTTCATAAAAGTAGACCCTCATCCTCTGTTTTTGATGGGATAGTGGCATATCTGTGACATGCCTATATATTAAAGTGTCTAGTGAAATGTCTAGTTTTGCACTCAGGGAAATATTAACAGTAGCATTTTTTAAATAAGTGGTACACAATGTTGATCTAACATTTGATCTAATATTTGCCACAACACTTGAAGAAACAATGTTGATGCAATATTTGCCACAATACCTGAAGAAGAAGAGAAAGTCTGGTCAATAGTTGCTGTGACTCACATTACGTGCAGGACATGTTTAAATGACTGCATCGATTGTAGTATGTACAATCTGCTTGTTCTTGTCCATGGTGCTGAAGAGGCACTTGTTTTTTGTTACATCGCCTTGCAGTTGAATTTCCCCCATGTTGTTGTTACTATTTAGTGGGATGATGGCACCAGACACTTAGGAAAGTAGGTAGTCTGATATGCAGATAAATGGAATTGTTCTGCTTCTTAGCTCCTTAAACACTAGTTAGACATGTTGTGCCTTATGACAAAATGTCCATTGTCCCACTGTGTGATACTTTATAAAGCAGCTTCCCTACTTTTGTATGACACCCCCTTTCCTTTTTACGACCACCTCTATGGATATTCTTAATGCTCTTAGAGAGGAGGAGTATTACGAATACCAAGAATATGTATTAATGTTAAATTTGGCTTGAAGGGGTGTTGACCAAAAAAACACTGTGTAAGTTTTCTTGTGGTTCATTATTATACACATCAACAAATTAACTGATTCAATTTATCTTTTCATATCAGTTCTTTGCAATTATAGTTAAATTATAGTGAAACAGTAATCTCAAGAGTAATCCCTGCACCCCAGAAATGATATTTTCATTTGGGACAAGGCCAAAAGAAGGAAAAGTAGAAGCAGGAGAAAGGAAACTCAAGGTTGTTATATATTACTCACGTCTAAAAATCATTGTTAAATTCTGCAGTTCTCCATTAGACAAAATTATCTTTAGTTTACATGGCTGGCTTAAAGCCTATTTAAGGACATTGAGATTTGTTTGTATAAAAGAATGTTTTAATTATGGACAAAGTGAAATGAACTACTACTTTGCTTAGTAACTTCTCTTGAATGCTATAAAACCACATGAAGGTTTCTTGTAAGTAAACAGCTAAATTTTGTACATTGTAGAAAATGAATATGGGCTTTTCTGAAATAGCAAGGATATGGAATGACAACTTAGTCATGGAAAAGTCATAATGCTGGGAGCAAAGCCATATTTCTTTGTGATTGCTAGACAATTTACCAATCTTCTAAAAATGCAACAGATTACATTTTCTTTTTTTCCAGAGCACTCCTCATGTTAAATATTGTCATATTTTAGTCTCCAAAAACAGCTCTAATAATACAATTATATGCATGTTTACTCAGAAGTAAGTCACAATATGTTCATTGGAACATATTGCACAATACTTCAGCCTTTTTCAAGGAGTTAAGTGAGATGTTAGAATAAAAGCTTGGACCAACTTTAAAATAGATCAGAAACAATCTTGTTTAGCTGTAGTTATTAGAACTTGACACTTTTTATTGCTAATTCAGTGTGGGTCGAATCTATGCTAATTCGTAATGCCAGAGATCTGGTAAATAAATCAATAATGGAGATTTTAGTAAAGTATGGATGAAGTAAAAAAGCAAAAACAAAACTTTTTTGTTTAATTAGTATTGCAGTTTATGAATCATCACTACATTTTTTACTGTTAGTGAAAAGATCACAAATATGTTTTCGTAACCAGGCAAAAGTAATTATCTAGGCAATAATACATAGAAGTATTATAAGCTATTTCAGTGTCTGATTATATTTCCACATAGAGGTGAATGGTAGACTTTTTTGAAGGTGATTTGCAAATACATCCTTGGTCTTTTGTTGCTTTCCAGCTGTGAACTGCTGCCCCTTTATGTACCAAATATATAAAGCAGCTATTTGTTTATATTATCGTTTTGTTGAAAAGCAAACAGTGGCAGTTTGAAGCAAAACAGTAGCTTTTACAAATTCAGGGGACACGACAAACATACAGAAGTATATAAGTGCTGCAGGACAGAAACCCGCGAGCTTGCATAATGTGGATGGCAGTGGAGCCTACATAGAAAAGTGGGGGGGGGGGGGGTTAAAGAAATTAGAAGACTAATTGTGTGGCTCTATCAATCAAGTTAGTGGCTAAGTGCACTTTGAGGCACACAATGTTCATGCGTCAGTTGAAAGTAGCCTCTCTCCATCACACACACAACGGAGGCCAGAGGCAAGAGAGGGAATGAACCTGCACACATCCCAAACAGCTTATAGAAACTATCCGGGAGAAAGAGAGAATTAAGGTTGGATTGGAGAGATGCCTTTCTCATCACTAAAACTGCATGTCCTCTACTCTGGTTTTGGCCTGGCAGTCCTGCAACACTATATAGTACAGAGGGAAAACTTTTCGGTGGGTAGGTGGGTGAAGAAAAATGATGTCCTTATACCTTTTCAACTCCTGAAACTTGCCTACTCTCCTCCCCACCAACACCATTGAAGGCCTGGACAGTATTGCAAGGCTTGTGTTATTGACTGCCTGGAATTATAAATGGGATACACTTCCCAACATTTTGTTGCAGGTGTCACTTGTTACTATAGTAATCTCACCTCCAGCATCAAAGGCATCCAATTATTTCTAGCCAATTTTTCACTGAAAAGAGACAGCCCCTAAAGCCCACAAAACTGATTTATTTCTCAGTTCTGTATCCCCCGCCTCTGACCACTACAGCCTCTCTTTTGGCCATCCCTGGTTAAAACCTCGCTGCTAATGAAGTCCCCTTTTTGGTCATTCTTGCTGTATTTTTGTGTCACTATTGCTAACTTGTCTCCTTCTGTGCATTTTTACTGTGCAATTATCTATACCTATCCAGGCTTTTGATGAAGCCCCCCGTGATATTCTTGCAGAAAAGCTGGTAAAATGTAGATGAGGTAACTGTTAGGTAGATTTGTAGCTGGTTGATTGAACTAGCTCAAAGTGTACTCACTAATGGATGCTCATCATCCTAGAAAAAAGTGACAAGAGGGGTGCCTCAGGGTTCTGTCCTGGGCATATTGTTCAATGTATTTATAAACAGCTTGGATGAAATGCCCCATCCAAGGGAGGAAATAGTACCACACTATTCTACCTTGGTCAGACCACATCTGGAGTACTGGGTCCAGTTCTGGGCACCAAAGTTTAAGGATATTGACAAGTTGGGACATTTGCAGAGGAGGGTGACCAAGATGATCAAGTTTCTGGAAGCCAAGCCTTATGAGGTATGGTTGAGGGACTTGGGTATGTTTACTCTGGATAAAAGGAGACTGAGCAGAGTTATGATAGCCATCTTCAAATATCTCAAGGGCTCTTGCATGGAAGATGGAGCACGCTTGTTTTCTTCTGCTTCAGAGGGTAGGACCCTAACCAATGACTTCAATTTACAAGAAAGGAGCTTCCAACTAAACATCAGGAAGAACTTTCTGACAGTAGGAACAGACCCCCTCGTAAGGTGGTGGACTCAGCTTCATTGGAAGTTCTGAAGCAGAGGTGGGATGGCCATCTGCCATGGATGCTTTAATTTAGATTCTTGCATTGCAGGGAGTTGGACTAGATGACCCTGAGGGTTCCTTCACACTCTACAATGCTGTAATTCTAGGGTTCTAAGAATGTACTATTTATGATGCAAACAGAACAAAGTTAAAAAGCCAGGATGAAAAGATTGTGTAAACATGAGTTTTATGCAAAAATGGTTAGAAATATATTGCTTTTAATGTTCGAATTAATTCAGCTTGTAACATGCATTATAATTATGTAATTTGATAAGCTGCCTCTTTCAGGTTTACAATCAAGGACAATGTCTGTGGTACCAGGGCAGAATCACACTATATTCAAGGGCTGGAGAATTGTCAGGCTGAATCCTTATCTCCCAACACACCGCACAGCTCATGTTAGACAGATTGGTGGAGTTGCCAACCGGTTGATCACCTGATGTTAGGCAATCAAATATTGCCTAGTGCTCTGCAAGTTGTGTTCTAATGACGAGTAAAACAGCCTATTGAATGCCTGAGAGCAAAATTTACATCTGATGCCAAAAAGATAGTAACAGGTGGGGCATTCTGGGAAGGGCATTCCCATAGATTGGAGACCACAACCAAAAAGACCTTCTAACTTGTCACCACTCTCTGAATCTGTCATGGAGGTTCCATATGGAGGAGGGCCTCCAATTTAAATTTTGGATCAGCTCAGGTAGTGAACAAAGTTTACAGGTGGGAATATAACATGGAGAAGGCCAGGAAGAACTCTGAAGGTAAAATAGTTTGTAGTAGTTGAAGAAAAAGAACACATGCTCAAGATTAATCCCCTAACAGATAATATAGTATTTTGATGACTTGCTGATTTCATGAAACTGCCATGGCCTGAGCGTTGTGTCACCAAGTGTCAGTTTGGTGGCAGGTAATTTATTTTCCTTTCTTTAGATTGGAAACAGATGGAATCTGGTGTTTTGGCAGTTGAGTCATTCTGAGTCAGAAAATAGCAGTTTGACTGGTACAGTGGAGACCAAAAGCCAAAACAACAAATATTTTACTGCAACACTAACAGCATGAGCTGTCATGTATGATAATGGCAGCTAGGATATGATTTATTAGTCTTGGGCTATTATTTAAGTGATGTTCCAGAGTGTTAGAACGAGATTAAAAACCTGACTTAAAATAACAGAAAAATCCAGGAATCCAAATGAATGTTACCTCATTTCTTGTCCCCGTTTGTTTTTACAAAAATACTGAAACATTTATAATACTGGTGACTGAAATGTTCTTACCAGGTTGGAAAAGGGAGCTGTAATATGAAGCACAGTGAAATATAAAAAACCCTTTGCAAATAAAATATTTATCTGATATTTTGTTGACATGAACAGTATTTCACAAGCACAAGAGAAAGTACTCATCTTGTTTATTATTTACCAGCAAATTCTGTTCATCTTATTGCTTTCTTTGTCATATAGAATTTTGTTCCTGGAGGTTACTCAGTATCCACAGAAAAATCCCTACTTTATAGAAAACCAAGTGGGAAGAGAATCAGTATTTATATGGCAATTGTTTTAAAACAATTAGGAATTAATAAACTGTCCAGAACTAGTGATACAGTTGCAGATGCATATATTCAAAAACAAGCCCTTCCTTTCCATCACTATGGTCCAACATTTGGTGGTCTGCTTTGGTGAGAATTATGTTACCTCCTTAGGGACCCAGGTGGCGCTGTGGGTTAAACCACAGAGCCTAGGGCTTGCTGATCACAAGGTCGGCGGTTCGAATCCCTGCGACGGGGTGAGCTCCCGTTGCTCGGTCCCAGCTCCAGCCCACCTAGCTGTTCGAAAGCACATCAAAGTGCAAGTAGATAAATAGGAACCGCTCCGGCAGGAAGGTAAACGGCGTTTCCGTGCGCTGCTCTGGTTCGCCAGAAGCGGCTTAGTCATGCTGGCCACATGACCCGGAAGCTGTACGCCGGCTCTCGGCCAATAAAGCGAGATGAGCGCCGCAACCCCAGAGTCGGACACAACTGGACCTAATGGTCAGGGGTCCCTTTACCTTTACCTATGTTACCTCCTTAAAACATTTTAACACTCCTTATTACTTTCCAGCTTATCACAGAAAACATTTCCATCTTTCTGAAAAAGATACTAATGTGGAATAGATGTGAAAACAACCCAATCAACCCCCCCCCAAAAAAAAATTCTCAGGATGATACCTCACCAGGAGCTTACTTTAAGCACACACTTAACTGAAAAGTATAAAAGCATTTTGGATATAAGAAGCATCCTGCAAAGCAAATTTCTGAATGGAATTAAAAATGTATGTGATCAGAGAACAAAGTGCTACCAGATATATCAGTGTTTCTGATATAAAGCAATCAATGCATGAACATGACATTCTGCCAGTGTAACTCAATACACAACCAAGTTAAGATATGTATTTTGAGTTAGACAATCTGGTGCCATGGGCTTCACTAGGACAAAATATGTGCTCTGCTATATATCTGGGAGTAGATCTGATAAACAGCTGTGACTTAAATAAAAATCCCAGGTATATACAGACATATTTAAGCAAGAATGAACTAATTTAGTATATTGGGGCATACTGCTCCCCACTTTTCTATGGCATCTACCTGTATAATCCTTATTGCTGTGATGTTTGCATGAGTTTCATTTATTCACACTATAGGTCATTCGCAGATATGTTTAATCCTTTTTTTATGAACACAGTCTATGTATGTATCTCAAAGCTGTACCTGGACCCATACCAAAGACTCACTGCAGATTACAGTAGATTAAAAATACTACATTCCATTATAATCCAAAGAAATTAATTTTAACAACTGTAAACGTAATACTAAAACACTGAATCTCCTTCTACTGGCTAAATTGTTACCATTTTCCAATAAAGTCCTACATATCATTTACACAAATTTACTTTCATGGGATTCAGCACAGGGTGCAAGAATGACTGTTATTGGTATCTTAGTTTAGATAACTTGCTCCAAATCTGATGGCATATTATATAGCCTAATTTATGTACTTCTGTTGATAGCCTCAGAGTTGCTAGGAACATGACATACCTGAGAGTGGAATCATGTAACTATATGGGATGTATGTGTTTTGAAACTTCCCTAGCAGCAGTCTAAGCCCCCAGGCATGTTGGAGAGGGTTTGGGTTTCCTCCACCAGCAGTAGCCATTCGAAACACCAGTCATGGGGCATTTCTGAGAGTGGGGTCGAAAATGGACAGACCTTGACCAGGCAAGGAGTTGGTGGATCCTAAACTGGTCTAGCTACCAACAGTGGACCTGGCATGGGCCTCTCTGCCACACCAACATAGAGCTACTGCAGCAAAAGGGGATGAAACTATCCCCCTCCCCACACCTTCCATTGTGGCCAGCATAAATGGCAGAACTCCATTCAGCCCTACACTCCCAAACAGGAGTTAGGATTGTTCCTTTAAGTGGTTATATAATAAATCTGTAGCTGTTGTTTTAAAACTTTGGCCATGCAATAAGCTCAATCTAGACAAGTGAAGCTTGGTGGTAATGTTTGATGTTCCACATCACATGGCCAGTGTCTACACACATCTAGCTCTTCGCATGGTTAAAGCCGCCACATGTGCAGTGTCTCCTGGATAATATATAGGCCTCCAGTCCTACCTTACGAAGTTTGTCTGAAACTTAAAAACATGTGGATGAATGTGGAATCACTGGCAGGCCCAATGTAAGTGCCGTCATCTTGATAGTTTCATGATAGGTAGGCTGGGAATAACCTTGCGAAGAGCCTTGAAAGAAAATTTTATATTTGATATGGTAGAAAAGATGGAGTGGAGAAGGTGATGTGATTGAAGCAATTACCCAGAAGAATGGCTGTTACCTCTAAGCTTGAATAGATAGAAAGATGTATGATGAGGTCTTGGAAAAGCTAGAGAATGGGAGACTGAAGTAGTCAGGTAGAGGCTACATATTAAAATTAATAGTATGGCTATAACAATGCTTTGGCTGAAGGGGCAGCAATTCAGAAAGATTCTACAATATTGTAATGGGGAAAGGGGCAGCCTGGCACAAGAAGGGAAGAATGTGATTCATCAGTGTCCAATTGTTATTCTTGTACTCCCTAGATAATTTACTTAATGAGTCCCCTTATAAATATAACAAATAAACAAACTTTTATTTTGATTGTTTGTAATCAATATTAATAATGTAGGTAAATAATGTCATGTTGTCCATTTAAACTATTGCATTAGTAGAACAGCAACCACAGAGGCAGAGTGAGTGACAGCATTAAGCTGATCTCCATAATAACACCATAATAAATACACGGATAAAACTAATGTGGCCCATAGTACAGGCAGAGCTTCAGAGAAACAGGGAATTCTTTGTGGGCCACTTCAACATTTTGTAATGTAGCTGGACTCCAATCCACTATCAGATCCTATTTCATGGCAACCATATAAAGGAATAAATAGGTTAGGAGTTTTTTTTTTAACAGCTTTACCAGTATTGCTTCCAAATCACTCAGCTAATCTCCCTCTTGTTAGATCATGACATGACAACTAACATTCCTGATTCCGTTAATCAGTTTCTGTGCCAATTATTCTAATATCTGAAGGTCATTTTACCAAGAAAATTATGCTTTCACCATTTTAGTTACAATCTGGCACTATATTCCAGCTTTTTGTGGTTTATCTAGTCTCACCAGCTCAGAGTTGTATTGTTGATCATGACCATGGCTTTTCTTCAGCCGGAACACACCACAGCTCAGTTCCGGCACCTCTCAGGTGAGCGCCATTGCCCTTATAAGAGAACAAGGGAGGCATTTCTGGTGAGTTCCGACACCTCTTTTTATAGTAGCACTGATCATGACCACTGTAGTAGTGCTGTCAAAATGGACTCAGCTGGCAAATTTTTCAGCTAGTATTTGAACACATGTTTGAACAAAGTCCACAGCTAAATGCAAGCATTTTTTTAAGATGAGGAGCATAATCACTAGAAGTATTTCAAAGAGAAGGTCTGCTAACTGTCTCTTTGGATCACTTCATGTGACAATTGTTCTACAACTGAAAAATATATATACTACTGTTTAATTATGAATATGCTGTTCATACAATATTGGATTGTCATCATAGTAAAAGTAACACCATTTCAGGATTTAGACCACTGGAAGTTATCCAGCACCCACTGTATAGAAAAATAGCATTTTCCTATTTTCACTTTCTATTTATACAGTGAAAGTACTCCTAAGGGAGACTGCCAACATCTGCTGTTATAAATTATATTCAAGAGGTGGCATCCTGGTCCACAGCAGGGTTATTAGGTATAAACCAAGGCTTAGAGACAGAAGAACTGTTGAAAACATATTCAGGGAGACTTAACATTATGCTTCCTACTCTACCAACTTGACTTGTAGAAGTGGCAGAAAATATCTCCCTTTTGCAGTCTACAAATGGACCCATTATTGTGATATGGAGACAATACAAAGTATTACAACTACCGGTACCTATGGTAGAATACGACTTCTGAATTAATACTACTTTGGTGTTTTTGTCCCCCCCCCCCAATTAAAACTAAATTTTATTAGTTATCACCACCCAGAGAAATATCCTTTAAACAGTTTTTGCATCCTGGTGGTAACTCCTGAATCTCTTCTGAGTGAATTCTCTTGTCAAAAGGAATTAGTTGCCCCATGTTTGTAGGCCCTATCATAAAAGGGGAAAGAGGCTAATTTATGTCTACCCCTTTTTTGAGTTGGTCTTTATAATAAGGGTAGCACAGAGATAGTACAATCATTTTTTGTAATCTCTATTCACTTTCCAACCAGCTAGCTAACATTTCCTTGAGCTGCCTTTATCGCTTGTGGACAGGAGCAACGAGGCTGTGCTAAAACGGCTTAGGAATAAAGTTGATGCATTTTGCTATGGTGGATTTCAGCTGCATCATGACTCTTTTGCAGAGAAATGGGAGATATGTTGTCCATCACAAAATAAGAAGAAAGCACTGTACACTGGCTTTAAGAAAAGAGTTTAATCTGGTCACTGATGTGAACCAAAACATTTAAAAATGAGCATCACTCTTGTGAAAATGCAGCTATAATGGCATAGGATTTTTCCTATGCATTTACTGTAGAAACAACTTTGGACTGAAGATGATTCATAGCCGCTAAAATGAATGACTCCTTTTTCCCCTTCAGGGGAAAACTGATCTCTATTCATGACTTTTTCCTTGCCACAGAGTTTTCACAGTACACGTAGCAAACTTAGCTGCTGCATGTACATTTTCTTGGGCAGAGAAGCCCAGTGAAGGAATCGGGGCTGTGCGCACAGCACCAGCCAAATTGCTCATGATTACACAAAACAGTTCAGGATGCAGAAGAGTGATTTTGAATAGATGGATTGGTCCTGTCACTGACAATTTGCCTGGGGATATCACCCAGTTTCGATCTTGCATGAACTCTTTCATCCCCAGGACAATGTGTGTGCCCCTCTTCTAAGTAGGGATCTCCTCTTGAAAGGTTGTGTCTGTACACAATTGGTCTTAGATAAAGGCAGCTGACTGCTACTATTCTAGTCTCTTATATAATAAATTCCACCTATTGGTTTCTTTGAATAGATGAATGAAACTGTGTTAATTTGAGTGCACACAAGTATGTCATGTCATGAGATGATGGCTCCCAATTCAGGAAATCTCCCACAAAAAAAGAAAAAAGGCTGAAGCCAATTAAAATGGCTGTGACAAAATTAGGATCCAGGACAGCAAACATTGCTAAGTACCACATACTAGATTCAGAATTTCTGCCAATTAAACAACTCAGTAAAAACTTCCCTCTACCTCTAATTTATTCATAATTCTGAAAATGTTCATCCTCAAATCACTCTGTCATTCTCATAGTACTTTCCTACCCAAAGCCCAAAGGCAATAGCTTCCTATCAGAAATTATCCTGACATCTCTTTTCTAGCAAAGGTGCCAAGAGAGGAACATTCAGTTGACTACTCACTTTGTATATTATATGTGCAGTTAAAAATAAATCACACCTCAGTTTGAGAATCTGTATAGCTTCATAAGTTAAAAGAAGCTTTAGAATATGCTTTATACTTCTTTAGATTAATTTCAGAATGCAACTTATTCATCAAATCTACTTATGATAATAAAGAGCCTGAACAAAGATGAATATTAAGATAGAGCTGCACACCAGATGGTAGAAATGTTGGGACAAATAAGTTATTCCAACAATAAAAACAGATGAGTTATTGGGATGTTACAATATTCATCAGATACACTGTAATCAACTACATTAAAAATACTTATCTCAAAACAACTTCAGAAGAAAGTTTAATGAGCCTATTATCATATAATGAATGGTAATTTTCTACTCAGATAATTGAGCAGGAAGCTTTATGAACTACAAATTAGATTGCCTTTCTCCAGGTAATATATATATATATATATATATATATATATATATATATATATATATAATTCCACCTCTGTATAAAGGAATCGAATAACAGTTGCTTACTACACCAAACTTAATGTTCAATAGGTAGCAAAAGTTGTAATAAATGTCTGGTAGAATATTTTTTCATTCCATAAAAGATACTATTCTTAATATCAATATGGAAATTTGATAACTATACCAACCCTGGAGTATAATATATAGCAGTGGTGATGCCATCTGAAGGTAACTATTGTAAACTTGTAAATGGAACACTAGAGAACAACATGCAAATTGGGTTGAAAATATTTGATACTTACATACAGTGGATCCTCGGTTTACGAACTTAATCCGTTCCGGAAGTTCATTCTTAAACCAAAGCCATTCTTAAACCAAGGCATGCTTTCCCTAATGAGGCCTCCCGCCGCCGGTGCCCTTCCACCATTTGGCTTCCATTTGTAGACTGAGGTAAAGTTCGCTAACCGGAACACTACTTCCGGTTTTGCAGAGTTCGTATATCGAATAGTTCGTAAACAGGGCTGTTCTTAAATAGAGGTACCACTGTGCAGCTCAGATGATCAGTCAATGCATGCTCCAGCTTTCACAGGACAGGCAGTCCTGCCTTTGTATGAAGTCCTGGGAAACTTTACAAACATGAAGAATAGGGAGGAAGAGACAGAATGTAATGCCTATTAAAATAGTTTTGCTATAGGTTTGTTTGTTTGTTTGTTTGAAAGGGAGTAGAACAGTTTGCAGTCAATGAAAATATAAAACAACACAGTGCGACAGAATACAAATCAAATGTAATAAAATTAATTCCATAAATCCAACACAGAGAATAAGGGGAAAAAGGTAGCATTCGATTCAATTCCATTAAAATCTGGCTGTTAAAAAATATTTAAAAAATCAGCTAACAAGTGAACAGATAGGCTTCCTGTAGTGGCAATCATGGGTAATGACTTCTAAAATAAGGAGTGTCAGAAGTAATGCAGAACTGTAGAAATTGTAACAAGCCAAGTTTTAGACATTTAGGTTGCAGTCCAACCCCCTGTTCTGCTTGACTGTAGGG
Organism: Darevskia mixta; assembly: GCA_034641385.1. Lineage (NCBI taxonomy): Eukaryota > Metazoa > Chordata > Lepidosauria > Squamata > Lacertidae > Darevskia > Darevskia mixta. The sequence goes on from JAWWNH010000105.1 coordinate 11,883,948, forward strand.
AGATTAAGTGGAGGCATTCCTCCTCTCATTTCTGCTAATATAAGCAGCATTCCAACAACACAGTCCTCCCCTTCTGAATGGGCGGCCAGGAGTCCCGTGGTTGGTATCCCCACCAGCAGAAAGCCCCCAAACAGGACATTCCAAGGGTGAGGCTGAGCTGGTCCAGGATTCACTAGATCCCAAGGCAATCTCACAGCTGGTGCCAGAAAAGATCGGGCCCAATCTCTGCAGGAGATCTGGGAGCAGGAGGTGTGGAGGGTGAGCCTAAAACATTCTCTACGTGAAGTACTGTACCTGGTTGACCACCGTAAGAACAAAATGTGGGACCATATAAGCCACTGGCCTGGTGCAGCAGGCTCGTTTATGCTCTAAAAGCACTGCCATTGAGCTATTAACATTTTCTTGCTTTCTTCTGTGAAGAGAAAGTGGACTCCAATTTCTAGAACCCCAGTAAGTGCCTGGGGACCCATACAGAAAGTTAGTTGGGCATTGTGGTACGTATGAAAATAGCTCAATCATTTGATGTTGTTAGAAGTATTACATAATGGAACTGATGGATTCAAAATTGATTTAATGTATCCTGTTTGAGCCATTATCATTTTCATCCTAACTCTTATGATGGGTTAAGAACGGACTTTTAAAAGTTACTGCCTAGAGAAAAATCAAAAAGTTGTGCCATAGAACATTTGTACAACACCATCAAAAGTATTCTTTATTCACTATTCACTTTTGGATACAAAGCTTATTCTTTATTAGAGCTGTGAGAAGAAAGAGATGTAGTTTAAGAATGACTTTAAGGAAGTCATTCCTCATCCTCCAACAAATAGAAAAATGGTAACTGGCTGTTGAAAATGGCATTTTCATATGAAACTTCAACAATTATTCTTATGCATCAAATGATAAAATAAAAATGTTCATTATATTGAAATGTTTTTGAAAGGTTCGCCTTTCTTATCATACGTCCCACATCAAGAACACTGAAAATAAAGCAGCATCTGCTGAGGAGGAAACCATAGCTTAAAAAATAGCACCAATGTACTAGTAAAATTTCAAAGAACACTATGTATCAAGCCTACTGTCATCTGTGTTTTGAGGAAGAACACGTTTTTTTAATAGTAGGGTAATGAATTTCTTTAAAATATTAATAATTATTATTAATATTAAAAACCATATAAGATATATCTCATAAAATATTAGCAAGTGAATCTAAAATAAGTTACATTATATACTGAAGATAGCCGTGTTGGTCTGTCATAGTCAAAACAAAAAAATAAATAAAAAAAAAATAAAAAATAAAAATAAATAAAAATTAAAAAATTAAAAAACAATTCCTTCCACTGGAAGGAATTTTTTTATTTTATTTTGTTTTGATTATATACTGAAGTCCTTTAGTGTGGGTGGGTGCAATGGAATAAGTGGTATTTCAGCTAGTATCAACAGAAATGATATCCTACATTACACAATAAATACAATCAAGCCAGCTGGAAATGCCTAGTAGCATTTAAGAAGAAGTTGTACATAACTGGTATCAGGAATATCTTTATGCACTGACCTGAATGGGGAAAGAAAATTTCTGTGAAATGCTTGTAGGTTTGGTGATGGGTTTTGTTGCAGACCCTCTTAACCTCATTAATATGTTTTCTTGTAAAGGAGATGGTGCAACACCTCTCTCCCCAACAAGGTCTAACCTTGTAAGGCTTGTAAGGCACACCCAGATCACCCATCAAAGCCTTGTGGATAAGCATGGTGCTATTATGGATGGACCTGGCATTCAATAACAGCACCACCAAACCAGAGGGCTCAATAGGTAAGCTACCTGTAACTGATGTAGGAGTGAAAGGGCTGAAATGGAAGACAGGGGTAAAATATCTAGGTCTCCTCCGCAGATGGTGGTCAGCCCCTCCCTGTGTCCACCCCTACCACCGCTTTAGTTTGAAGGTGACAAAGCATTGTTCATGCGTTTCCTTTCATTTTTCCTGAATGGTCTGCACTCTAAAGCCTTTTCAGGTGTTTTGTGTTTCCTAAAAACTGTGTATCATTCTCAGCTGGGCCACCATGTCACAATGAGTAGGTGGAGAAACTGCCTCCTGTGTAACTTGACAGCTGCTCTTTTTTTTTTTTAAGTGAAGTATTTTTACTTTTAAAGAAATCAGAGTAGAAAGGGTCTTTCAAATAAAGCTTGAAGGACTTTCCTATAGCACAAAATCAGAGAGTGCACCAGTCTAGGGTGCTTAGTAACCATCCTCCGTGGCTTCCTATGCTTCAGTTGAAGCTCAGTGGAAGACATCGGTCTTCCACAGGGCTTTTTCAGATAAGACACAGGTAGCTGGGAAGGGTGCAGAGCTCTGGAGAGAAGTTCACCCACATCACCTTGCAACAATAAGGTAAGTGCGAATCTGCACACACTTCAGGATTTCATTACAATGTTGGTAAGAAACAGGGGGGGGGGAATGGAAGCTTCCTTGAAGTTTTTAAGTATTTGGAGAATAGATTCTGGCAGAGCACTATTTTAAATAGGCTAGCCTAGAAATTATATCCATTGACAACTGAGCCTAATAGTGCTTCCTGATGAATAGGTTAAGTCTCTCACAGCTGCTATATCTTTTGCATATGATTTCTTTCCTTAATGTAGCTAAATAGGATGCCATGCTAGAGCAATTAAAATGTGCCAGACAAAATGTGATTCATAGAGTGAGGATTCCTAGCTTACTTCCTTGTGGGTCCCAAGTGTCTTCTTTTTGGTCAAAAAGCATTGTTCATATTAACTTGGTTTTGGAAAAATCCTTTATATTTGTGGATGGTCATGCACTCTTAAATTATATTCCTGGGACATGGGACAGTAAAGGAGATCCTTTGAGTCCCTATTGTTACAAAACTGATTTTGGGAATGGTGCAAGGGGAGCTGATGCGCTTGTGGAAATCATTCCCCATGCATAGTGATTTAGCTGGATAGTTTCTCTTGCAGCTTTTAAACAATGTCTGTGTTGCCAGTGCCACAAAGTGCTTAGTTCATACCTACCCTGTAACAATCTCGCCTCATTTTGTAGGAACCCTCAAATCCCTCCAAGGCACCCCACATGAGCTCAATACTCGGAATTTGTATGAATCTTTCACATACACACACCTAGTATGTCAAATCAACAGCATTCCATTCCATACCCACAATGAAAACACATAATTTTTGAGCCTGTCATAGAATTCTTCAGCTGGTTTATGTAATTCACTTTGCAAAATGCAATTACTCTTCAGTATCGAGCTCTAAGGGTTAGATGCTGTGCAAGCGTTTGAAGCTAGAGACCATGACAATTTTTTAGGCTGTCTCATTAACAAATTGTAGTTCTGCAATATGTGCTGATTTACTTATTTATTGAAGAGATAATAGGAAATAACCCATTACTTTCTGAAGTCATAAATAATATGACAGGAGGATATTAAGTGCACCGAGATGTGACAGAAAAGCTAAAAACTTGTAGTTTAGTATTTTATGGTGCCTGTTCCATTTTAACAACTACATGTAAAACAAACAAATGTTTTCACCTGTTTTGTGTTTTTGTTGTTTTGGCCAATTATTAATTTATTGGACTACTGAAATGGAGAAGACTTTATTGTAATCTCAGACATTCTGTTTCTGTATAACATTTTGAAACTATGTTCTCATTTTTGGGGGGCTATTGCCATATTTGAAAGATACAACAAATATTCACTAGCCATGGCTCAAGGACAGGGAATTTCAATCTGAGTATGGAGAGTAAGCATAACTTTGGGTCTTTAATCACCTTTTTGCCAGTTATGAATATAATTTTCCCCAGCATTCTATCCAAGAAAGCAGAAACCAAACAACAGTCCCAGAACATATGCTATTATGTATCCTTATTTGGGCAGCCTTGCCAACAGCTTTTAGACCCTAGATCTAAGATATGGGCAAGCCTGGCTGGTGCATTGAACTACCAGTGTACTACTTTGAAAGAGTTCTCCTGTATATTGGCAGAAACTGAGGAGAAGGGCTTGTTAAACCAGACTTTTCTCTTGCAGAGCTGGTTCTAAAGTCTTCCCCAAGTCTCCCTTCCACATGGCCTTCAAATTGTCAAAAGTGGTGAATTGGCCTCTCAAGCAGAAGCCAAACAGCTTCCTCATGCGTAATCATTTTTGTTGAAGGAGACAGAGGGTCGGATCCTTCTTATTTCAAGAGGTAAATTTGACTTAGCAGGATGCAGCCTTTGTGTGCAGCTTCACTATGTATGAGGAACTGCTTTTGTCTAAGCTTCAATTCTAATTAATTTAATTTAATGGATTATTATTATTTTTTATAAAAAAAAATTACCCAAGTTAATATAACTAGGTGAGTCCTCTACATCTAAAAACATATTGGATCCATAATTCTGAAGACCAGAGAAATGACTTCACTGAATTTAAAATGAGTATGTGTATCTCTTTGGCTCTTCTGAGATGGGCACTTATGACATAATCTCACTGAGCAAAAACAATGTAATTAATTTTATTGAGTCTTATAAATTATGTGCACTGTCTGACTTGAATTATACAGGTTATGCTACCAACAGCTCTACAGTACACACAACATCTTTGTCATGAGGAAAGGGTGCTTACTTGTTATATAGGGACACCATGCACAAAATAGTTCCTGCTCTGTTATGCACACAAATGGCTGTCTTCTGTTCTGCTTGAATATCAGGCTTATTGGTGTGATTCTCTTCCAAACTGCAACAATCCCAAGTTAGTCATGCATGGGTAAAACAAATGACTTAAAATATACCAGCTGAAAAAAGAGTCTACCTCCTCCTCCCCCCCCAGCTGCTAATTCTGAAACACATGAGGCATTGGCTCTTTATAGTTACTGGCAAACCTTGTAATAAAATACAAATTGATTCTGGACATGAGGACTGCATTATGCCAATGTAAATTCCAGCATGAAAATATGCTTCATTTGGTGATTCATTCATTATGGAGATACTCAGTTATCATAAGGACAGATGCATTAAGCCTCACTATAAGAAATACTTCCATAAAATATAACTGGATTTTTTTTCTATGGATAAATTTGGTAATTAAAGAGACCTGCAAAATGTGAATTTGAGCAGGCATTTATTTGGGGGGGGGGGAGACACAAAAAACTGATTATTATTTACAAGCCCACTTTTATACCTGACCCCCATTTGCTAGCAACCAGCATCTGAACTGGCACTGTGTACTACAGAGGGCTTCTTAATATTCTGTTAAAATTCTACAAAACCAACTATGCAACCACTTTATAAAGAGAGAATAAGATTGTTAGTCCAGCCTTGGTGAAAAACCAGGAAAGAAATGAAGGAGGTCCAGTTTCAGCAAGACCTCATCTTTGCTGCCCAACAATCGCTGTTTTTGGAGAGATAAACGGGTACTAACAAGTTCCTATTTAGCCCTATACACACCTGGGCATCCTACTGAACACAGTGGGACTTCTTTCTGAGAATGTAGGAATGTAGGATTGATACGCGGCAAAGACAGCTGTCAGGCCATTTTGTCTCGTATAGAAAAATCTGGCTGTGTATCATCAACCATAGCCTAAGGTTGGTACCACACTTAAGAAGGTCCTTGGCTTGGAGTCACCACTGAGCCCCCAATATACACCATACGTTTTAGAAATGACCCAGTATGTCAGGGGGCTCCCGCCCCCTTCCAGCCTAGCGTTGAGTGTTTATAGAGAGCAAATGCCGATTCTAACAACAGACTCCTCCAGTAGCAGCAGCAGCGCAGAAACGGAAGTGTTGCAAGGGGTTGAGAGAAGCAGGCAAAGACCTTGCAACGTGCAAAGGGAGGATAGGAGGGGGAAGGGAAGGAGAGGCAAACGGTTCTTCCGCTTCCCCAAATGGTGCAGCTGGCGCCAAAATCGCAGTGGCGCACTTCCGGATTCTGAGAGTGATGGATGAGACATGTTGGCGACGTGCTCTGCATTGTAAAGTAATTAGCCTAGATTAAAGCATTAAAGCTTCATGGCTCAGACTCATTCTTCGAATGGCCAGTTAAGGGGGGGGGCAGCCCTGAAAGCCTGACACGGTGACACAGCTGCTTTTGAATGGGAGCCAAGCTCCAAATTTCAGTGCCTCAGTCTATAGATCTGTGAAATCAAAAGAAGCTTTGCTACCCTTCCATGACCAAAAGCGCCTTCTGGGGCCACACACAGGCCACACACATACATACTGTATAATATAATTTGATTATTTGCAGGAGCAAAACCTACCTTTTATAGGTTATAAGAACAAGAACAATAAAAGTAAAATCTTACTCCAGCATTTTTCAGGAGCTTGCCTGTGATTTTTTGAAAGAGAATTTCATAACATACAGACATCTGCGCATTAAAGCTTATCTTTATCCCTTTCCACATTCAACTAGGTAATGTTTTCAAACAGATGTAGTTTTGGATTTCGGCTGTTCAAGATTTAATTCACAATTTGTACAGAGCTTTCCTGAAAGTTCAGGCTAGGTTCAGTCATGCCCCATAGCTCAGATATGCATCTGGTTGTCCATTGATCAAGTAGGGCTTTTCTTTTTCTTTTTTAAAATAAAATATTCTGAATCTCCATGTGGTTTGTTTATTAATTTAAGCCATTTCTACATTGCTTATTGACCAACATTTCCTGGGCTATTCACAAAAATCAGTAAAGTAACCAAATACAATGCAACCCATAAAACAATTAATACAAATATAAAGATACAGAACTGGCATAAAGCTTTTTCTAGGCATGATAAATATCAGCAGAGAATAAATATAAGAATCAAAATGGCTTCTGTCTGTTCTTTTCTGAAAGAGCTTTGGGTTCACTGTGGAAGTGGTAGCACTTACTAGAGCCTCTTCAGGACAAACCAGTCAGGATCCTAGACAGTTCCCATTGGTCCCTGCTGGCTGAACATTACAAGTTGTTGCCTCAGCAAAGGAACAGAGTCATCTGAAGCCCTACGGAGACTGGCAACACCTTCTCTTCCAGTGGTTTCAAGGCTCCGTGGGAAAGATGTCTCCAATCTTTAAAAGGCCTGCAACTTATTCTGAAGTTGCATTCTCCTGCATGGCTGTAGACCAGGAGGAGTTTCATGGGGATTCGTCAACTGTGTCTGATACCATACCCTCCAACATTTCGCTGATGAAAATAGGGATAGCCCATTCCATAATGATAACTTTATTATTTATACCCCACTCATCTCACTGAGTTGCCCAGCCACACTGGGCATCTTCCAACATATATAAAAACACAATAAAGCATTAAACTTTTTATTTAAAAAATCTCTATACAGGATTGCCTTCAGACGGCTCAGGGGGTCGGATAACTCCATACCCTCCAACATTTCTCCAATGAAAACGGACATTCTCTAAATCAGGGATGTCCCTGGAAAATAGGGACACTTGGAGGGTCTGTGATACTGATGAGAGATGAGATGATGTAGAAGTGAATTCTGAAGACTCCCTCCAATGGTGGGTTTATAGGTATGAAAAGCATTAGGGACCCTTGCAGCTGAGCCGCCACCCCCAAGTTAATTGAGAGGATACATTTGAAACATGACTACAAACAGTGATTTGCCATTGTCGACTTCCAGTATTTTAGCGTGTTGCGTTGTTTCCACTCTTCATTTCTCTTACTCTCTGATTAAAGTCATTGGAGTCCTGGTCTGTTAGGGTGGAGGTCACCAGCCCTGGTGCCCATGAAAACCTTCCTTGGCACCCCTGAATAGGGATTTCAGACTCTGAGCCTTCATTTATTTATATTTTTAAAGGGAAGTCTCTAATCCTTCTGGATCTAGCCCATCATTTGTGTTGTCTTATGTTTATTAATGCTACTTTCCCTTGTAAAGTGGCAGAATATAAATGGAACAATTAAAAAAAAAATCCTTACAAGCAATCAATTCTCTCAGCTAACAAGAAAGTCAACTAGATTCAGAGGAGAGAGTTGAGTCAAAAGGTGCCCTTCCACTCAAATTGTGAGCAGAAGATTTCGTCCATGGATGCCAGGGATTTTTGAATAAAATGCTTTACTGTTGAACCAACCAAATATCTCCAAATTCCTTCAGCGTCCTTCAGTCTTCCTGCTCACTGTATGTGCCAGAAAAAGAGCTTTGGAAGAGGCAGAGTGTCAGATGTTATTCTGTGATGGAAGGACTGCATTATTATTATTATTATTATTATTATTATATATATATATATATATATATATATATATATATATATATATATATATATATCCTGCCCATCTGGCTGGGTTTCCCCAGCCATTCTAGGTGGCTTCCAACAGAATATTAAAATACAATAATCTATTAACATTAAAAGCTTCCCTAAACAGGGAAAGTCTGGTAGTTGTTTTTCTCTTTGACATCTGGTGGGAGGGTGTTCCACAGGGCGGGCGCCACTACCGAGAAGGCCCTCTGCCTGGTTCCCTGTAACTTGACTTCTCGCAGCGAGGGAACTGCCAGAAGGCCCTCGGCACTGGACCTCAGTGTCCGGGCAGAATGATGGGGGTGGAGACGCTCCTTTAATATCTAAAGTTGGTTGATGATGGGGGCGGGGCTCCCCTCCCATTGATGGAAGGATTGTTTTACACCTTACACTAGGGCATTGTATGAGCAAAGTGAAACTTTAGGCAAAGGTGATGTTCTGCCTGCGAAACAATTTGTGCAAACTCCTGCACAAGTGGAAGCATGAGAATGGTTATGCAACCCATAAAAGCACTGAGTGAACTCCTAAGCATTTGCAGAACAGCACTAAAAAAGACTATTTCCCTTCTGTTCATGTTTCCTTAGATCCAGCACACACATTATAAAACTATAGTGACAATACACTTTCTGCATTAAATCTGCAAGGGGGGGAAAAAGCTTTACAGAATTGCTGGCAGTTTTGAACATCAAAATATAGAAATATGAAGAACAAAATATATACATAGTAAATAAAGGAATGTGCAATGTAAATGTTAAATAGTATGATGAATTCTGTTGCATTTATAATCCAGTACCAAAAACAGATTCCTGGTTTAATCCTTAGGAAGGGGAGAGGTAGAGGAGAGAGGATTTTTTAATATTCTGTGGTAAAACTGCATTGGCCAGAGCACAGCTTGTACTGCAGTCTTTACATATAATGAATTATTTCAGCATGGAATAGTGAGCTCTGTAGGCACATAATAAAGGTTACTAAAATGAACTAAGAAATTGAGAAGAGAAGCAGAATAAGAAATTCTATTTTGAATCAAGGTTGATATGAAAAGAGGGCAATGCATTCCTTGCCTATGATTAGATCTGGCAGTTATATTATCCCTAATAACTTGCTTTCTAAGACAGAAGTGAAAAGTTATTTTTTGGTTGGCTGGGTGAATTATATCATTCTAGTAAGAGTCTATAGCCAAACAGTGCTTTCATTTGGGGGAGGGGGAAAAAACCAACTAATGTGCACATATGAAAGTAAGTTGAAAATTCATCATAGTATGGAATGGGGAAAAAGTTTGCTTAGAATTTATTATCTAGTCTGTCATCCAGCCTTCAATAGGAATGACTTCATAAGTGGTTCTTCTATACAAATATATGAATTAGCAGTTATCTGAAATACTACTGCCTGGAAATGTCCCATCAAGATGAGTGGGATTTCTTCCAAAGTAAGAACTGAGTAATACTATTGCTGGTAACTGGGATAACTGGATGAGGGTGGAATCGAATAGCTCCTCAAGCTTCTGTTTTTCCCAAAGGTATCTTTACTGCAAATGATACTGTTATGGACAAACAGCACCTGGGGGTGATTTTTGATGGGAAAATGGCCAGCTTTCAGCTTGGTTGTTTTACATGACCCTTTAGAGAATGAGTCACTGTTCAGTGGAAAAATCAAAGCAAAATAGAAGGGTATTTTTAAGTACAGTTCATACAACCAATGTAATGTGGGATATTCCAACCTGAAGATGTTAATCAGTCATAATGCATCTTTCAGTGTATTTAGGCTTCGTGTTGAAAATTGCATGTAGTGAAGTCTCAGGCAGTCGAGAGCAGCAAAAAAACATTTCGACTGACAACACTTGAAGAATTGGAAAGATTGCTCACATTCAATGCAGCATTACATCATTGTGAAAGAGAAACAACATGAATTTGAATAATCAGGATTCACATAATGGTGCTGCTGCTATGGCTCCACTCTCATATTATTCTCTTTAAAATTGTAGTAATCCCTGTCAAATCTAAAATGTATGGATAATACATTTGGAGAATACATTTGGATATGGAAAATAAGAGTGGTATATTAGCATGTGTTGTAAACAGCAGCACAGGACGGTAATAAACAGTGCCGGACTTCTAGCTGGATTTATGCAAATATATGCGACAATTGTCCAGCTCTTAATCCCACTGATGTCAATAGCAATACTCCATGGAATTCAGCAGGAGAAGAATTTGGTTCTGTGCCTGACCTGCTGGAGAGCATGTGATAATGGAGCCTCAGGGCCTTGCAAACCACAGGATCCTTTGCTATGGAAATTGATTTCTGGAAACCCAGACACTTGTGATTGCTTCACATATATTCGCCAGAGAATGAACAAATCTGTTTCTTTCTATTCTTTCTTGTCACTGCTGCTGCTGTCTTTACAAGTGATTCATTTTGCTGTACCAGAATATGTGTGTGTGTGTGTGTGTGTGTGTGTGTGTGTGTGTCTGTGTGTGTGTGTAAAACACATATTAACTTAGGAAGGATACAGTTGCTCTGGAAATAGCATATCTACATAATCCATAGAAATAATGGATGGTGGCATAGCAGACCCTCCAAGTATCCCTATTTTCCACGGACAGTCCTGAATTCCTTAAGATGTCCTTATTTTCATTGGAGAAATGTTGGAGGGTATGGTTGGACGTCCCTATTTTCATCAGAGGAATGTTGGAGGTTATGAAGTTATCCGACCCCCAAGCCTTCTGAAGACAGCCCTGTATAGGGAAGTTTTTTAATGCTTTATTATGTTTTAATATATATTGGATAACCCAGTCAGGTGGGCTGGGGTGGTAATAATAATAATAATAATAATAATAATAATAATAATAATAATAATAATATTAATAATAATAATAATATAGGACATCCTTATTTTCATTGGAGAAATAGTGGAGGGTATGGTGAGTATCCCAGATTATTAATTCTCCCATAGATTGCTGGAAACAGAAGTGCCACAACACTTCTATTTAAGTCTGTATTTATAAATGCAGACACATAGACCAACAATTTTATATATATATATATATATATATATATATATATATATATATATATATATATTATATAAAATTTAGATGCAGAGCAGCCCTTGGAATACTATATATATAGTATTCCAAGGGCTGCTCTGCATCTAAAGATTAAATAGCAAAAGGCATTCTTTCAGGTAGTAATTGTGCTGAATTCTGTAACTGGTGATCCAGAATAATTACTTATGTGCCTCATAATGCACAGATGATTTCAAACTATGTGTTATTTCTCTCAGAGTCTTCCAAGTGTTCAGTAGACCACTAAAGACAACTCATTGTGTGCAATATGTTAAATCCTTACTCTGTTGAAACTTGTTTGAGCTGTTCCAAAAATGGGAATTTAATTGCTTCTGCTAAGCACACAGATTTCTGTTGCACAATGGAACTTCCCCTCCCTATCGTCTCCTTGCATGTCCTGCCTCCCCCAATTAAATTTGCTCTGGAGAGTTGCAGAAAAAAACCTAGAACAGATTTAGGAGGTTTGCAGGTAGAGGAGAGGGAAGAGATATTCCTTTGCACAGCCAGAGGTCCTTGGCGGTTGTGGATGAACTTCAGTGGATACCACCTATGCTATTCTATCCACCTCAGAAATTGGTAGCTGGTAAGGGACGCAGGTGGCACTGTGGTCTAAACCACTGAGCCTCTTGGGCTTGCCAATCAGGAGGTCAGCGGTTCGAATCCCCATGACAGAGTGAGCTCCTGTTTCTCAGTCCCAGCTCCTGCCAACCTAGCAGTTCGAAAGCACCCCCAAAAGTGCAAGTAGATAAATAGGTACCGCTCTGACGGGAAGGTAAACGGCGTTTATGTGCGCTGCTCTGGTTTCGCCAGAAGCGGTTTAGTCATGCTGGCTGCATGACCTGGAAAAACTCTGCGGACAAACGCCGGCTCCCTTGGCCTGTAAAGCGAGATGAGTGCCACAACCCCAGAGTCGTCCGCGACTGGACTTAACTGTCAGGGGTCTTTACCTTTACATAATGGAGAAGATGTGGTCCGTGAAATGACCCCCAAAACAAAGAATAGAAGAAGGGGATAATATGGTAAGCCTTAAGAAGGTCAGGTCACTTTTATTGTAAATTAAGATACATATTTCTGCCATCATGTCACACACAAAGTTAGTTGTTCTGGACATATAGGCAAGCAACTATTATGGTATCATGGTGAGGGTGCCAGACTAGAACTAAAGACGCCCTTGTTTAAATCCCGATCAGCTATGAAGCTCACTGAGAAAACTTCGGCGAGTCCCTCTGTTTTACCCTAACCTACAACACAGGGCTGTTTTGGGCCCTAAGCTTCTTGGAGGGAGGGTGAGTTAAAATTCAATAAATACAGGTTCAATAAGTATCTCTCTTGCCTCACTACTCAGAAGGTTGGTTTGGATAACTTTGACTCAGTCACACTACACTGTGCTCCTGGAGGTTTGTGTGTGTTAAATCAATGATCCCAAAACCTCCTTTATATTGGCTTAAGTCTCAGTCAAGCATTCTGAGATATGTCCTTTCTGAAAACAACCCAATCAGGTGTATAATTGTTGTTGCTTTATTGTTTATTTAATTTCTGAACTACTTCCCATGACAAGTCTAAAAGTGATTGCATATAAACACAGCTAAAACACTTGTATATATACAAGTCCATGCTTTGTTTTGGGGGTGGAGGTAGGGTTTCCCCCCAAAATAAAATAATAAAAATAGGATACTGTAAAGCTGTCTAAAGGGACGTGGGTGGCACTGTGGTCTAAACCACAGAGCCTAGGGCTTGCCGATCAGAAGGTCGGCAGTTCGAATCCCCGTGTCAGGGTGAGCTCCCGTTGCTTGGTCCCTGCTCCTGCCAACCTAGTAGTTTGAAAGCACGTCAAAGTGCAAGCAAACAAATGGGTACCGCTCTGACGGGAAGGTAAACGGCATTTCCGTGCGCAGCTCTGGTTCGCCAGAAGAGGCTTAGTCATGCTGGCCACATGACCCAGAAGCTGTACGTCGGCTCCCTTGGCCAGTAAAGCGAGATGAGCGCCGCAACCCCAGAGTCGTTCGCGACTGGACCTAATGGTCAGGGGTCCCTTTACTTTTAAAGCTGTCTGAATAGATGGGAGTCTTAAGTCAATTAATGATCTGATCCACAGCTCATCTGAAAATATAGTCCATTAATACAAACATGGAAAGTCTCTACAGGATGAATAAAAACAACACCATTAACAATTAAGCAAGCAGCAGGATCACATATATACAGCTGTTAGGTGCTTTTGCAAATTGTTCCTTAAATTATTTAATCCCCTAAACATTTCTGTATAACAGCTTAGCCTCTGTGCCTGCAGTTCCCCAGTGACATTGAATGAAGTCTATACCAGTATGATTCCTAAGGGATAGCATTCATTTTGTAAAGCACAAACACTAGCAGAAGACATAACTGCTAAGCATTTTGCCCATTTATATTAAAACATCTCAATGAAATGTAGGATTCCAAGCTCATATAACTCTAGCATGTTTGAATCTAATTAGTGCATGAGTAAGCTGCCTTGCCAGACTTAGTTTATGTCATTGTTTCCCATCTTGAGAGGAAATGGGTCACCAAACTTTTGTTATCTCTCACTTTCTATGTGAACTTCAGTATGTAAGGAGCTTTGAGCTGGTCAGCTCATGGTTCTAACAAGCCTCTTTTGTTTCAGCCCAGAATGGAGTCTGAATCTAGAATTTTTCTATTCCAATAGTTTAGAAACTTTTACCTTTTGCAACTAAGTAATGTTTTAACTGCCTGTGCTTCTTTTCTGACTGCTGTATGGAAAGGCACACAAATCTGACCTTTGAAGTGTTTTGTAAGTAAGCCGTTTTATAGCCTGCCATGCGTGTTGTCTATTTCAATGCTAGGGAAGTGGGATAGTTTGGAAATAGCTTTTTAAAGGGACAATTTGAGACTCACTGGAAGGGCACATTACAAGGTTTTACAGCCTATATTGCCACACTTTTATTTGCAAATCTCTGCTGAGGTTCTCTCAACCAAGAGTACTTGCCCCAAACTTGGGTCTTGGTTTCCAGGATTTCAACATAAAATACAGTGTAAACCAGGCATCCCCAAACTTCGGCCCTCCAGATGTTTTGGACTACAATTCCCATCATCCCTGACCACTGGTCCTGTTAGCTAGGGATGATGGGAGTTGTAGGCCAAAACATCTGGAGGGCCGCAGTTTGGGGATGCCTGGTGTAAACAATGAATTTTAGGTATGACAATTCTGTTGGCTTTTAACTTTGCAAAAGGAAAAAAAAAATAGAGCCTCCTTTATTTAGATAGGAACTTGCTTGTGACATGATTGGTGGGAAAGGAACACAGGAGCCATGAATGCTTCAGTGGTCTGCTGGAACTTGGAAGACCATAGTTGGAAATTCCATAATTCTTGTTCACTTGTGGAAGCCTTCAGGCAGTCCAAATAGAAGAAAATTAATCCAGGTGGACATTACAATTTTTTAAAAAATCATCAGTTTCCTGTTGTGATATGTTTGCAAATTGCATGTGCTCTAATTTGGATGCTGGCTTGCTGATGGGAAGTGGAAATCCCCTAGCACCTGTCTGTTGCAGTTGCTTGGATGAGTGCTGATAGATTTCACCTGCAGATGCAAGCAAGGTCATTGCTCAAGTCCATTCCATAACTTGCCTCTTGACCCTTACACACATTGGCTGGTGATAGCCATTTGGGAACCTCTATTGGCCTATCCAGTTTGGTAATGAACCTGCCTTTATCAAAAGGCTTTCATCTGGATATCTGTTCACCAGGGAAATGTGCAGAACAGAATAATGATTAAAGGGCTAGTTGCGAACTATTATCTCAGTGTGAAAAAATTTCAGCGTGAAGGCTTAATATTTGGCTCAAGGAGGCATGTAATTAGAAGAGAAAACAGAAATACTTGGCCAGGAGAAATGCTAACATTAATTTGAAGAATAAGTACAATATTATTTTCTCCACATATGTGAAAGTATCCTAACCCAAACCTAGGATGTAACCATAGGATTGCTGGACTGATTCAAACAATATTCCCTTCTCAACAGAAATGTATGTCATAGATCTGACTTTAGAAATATGAAAAGCAAATTCACTCTCTTTCTCTTTGGCTTTTTGCTGTTTTTGACCTGTTATCTTAAGACTTAATTATCCTTGCTGCTCATGCTCCATCAGAGAACATGCTGTTAGATGAGTTCTGTTTTAAGATATATAGCAAGGGGCAACTAACTCATAAAACAACCTTAGTTTAACATCTTGAATGGCTTGAATCTCTTGTTTCCTTTTAATTATCCCATGACTGTGCACTTTAACTTTACAGGAGAATTCACTAGGATTAATACTACAATGGAATGAATTAAACAGATGAATTCATAGTAAGTTATGTACCTAGCAGATAAGCGCCAGTTGAGATATGAAAAGTGTTGAACATTGTCTGAAAGGCAGAGTACCTTATAGAAGAAGTGATGGTGGAGAATCCAGGGATTAGCTAGACAGAGGAAGAATTTTTAGGCAGGGGTCCAATATGATTTAGAATATTTAGAGGATAAGGCAACCTGATATGTTTATTAAATGCAGGTGAAGGTTCTAGTTTCCTTGAAGTAATTTTCTGTATTTGCCTCATTTATCAGCTTAATTATCTATCTATCTATCTATCTATCTATCTATCTATCTATATGTTCCCATTGCGTGCGCGCCGGACACCACCTTGCTCCGTAACCGCTGGACCAAATCTCATCAAATTAGGACACAGCGTACCATGACCATCAAGGAAGGATCTGGCATAATAAAAATTCAAAATCTGTGCGTTTCCATAGTGCTTTTCCCTCAGACAGCGTCAGAGGCCTCCTTCCTCGACTTTTTCTGCCACAGGCCGCAAGATGGCACCTGAGCGCATGCAGAGTGCACATGACGCCGGCAGGGGTAGGTGGCTGGTAGGGGTAGGGGTAGGTTTATTTTGGCTGCGGCTGCTATTGATGGTAATAAGCATAAAATGAGCCACAGCAACGCGTGTCTGGGTCCGCTAGTATTTTATAAAATGATATGTTCTAATCTCTAATAGGAAACTTTTGTTACAAAGCTCAGCGGTAAATGAAATAATACTTTCCAGGTGGTCAATGACTTTTGCCATTGACTGAACATAATATGAAAATGGCAGCCTCGAACACCAGGGGCTACATTTTGCATCTATGATTGTACTCTGTAGATCTGGCACCCACACCAATGAAACAGTTATTGTTGTCTGTCTTAGTGGGTGTGGATCTAGCCCTTCTATGTCCATACCCAACACAGAATTGATCCCAGCCCAGCAACAGGTACTGCACACCTATTTAGTCTATACAGCAACCTTTCATGCACGCAGAACCAAATCTGGAAGAGGCACGTCCAGGCAAGCATGCAATATTTGTTCCTTTCCCAAAACTGGATGTGCATGTGCTAGTATTTCCCCATCCCCAGTCCTGAGCAATCTAATGAAAAATATGGAATTTGTGATAAATATATGACTTGACCCCAAGTCTCCCCATGACATTTTAGGGTATTTTTGTGGGCACGAACTAATATATGAATTTAGTTGTGCCTTATTACTCTAGAATTGCTCAAATGATTATATTTGCTGCTTTAGCAAGAGATAACTTGTGTGGTTAAAAATAGGAGTCCTAAAGGTTATGAGTGTTGCCTACAAAATAACTATTACACCTATCTTGCAAAGGAGAGTAGCCATTCTCTTTTCAGACCTACGCTATTTTCTTTCTATTCCTGAGACAAATATTAATATCTTTTGCTTGAAGCTAACACAGAAGCGTTGGGTTTGGTTTGCATAAGAGTTGCGAAAAATTTAAGAGTTTCTTGCAAAAAATCAACCTTTTTCTCAGCTTATAACTGAAAACCCGTCCATTTTGATTATTTCAAAGTTCTTACGAACTGGAATGATTTCTCATCATTCTGGAAGCAATTTGTTTGCCTGAACAGAACAGAATTAAAATCAATTGCCGGGGCGGGAGAGGGGAGCAAAACTTTTCATTAGAAGTGTCTGACACCTCAAGTCAATTTGGTGAGTGGGCAGAAGGGAAAGGAAAGAGAGGGTAGAAGTTTTGACACAACCCATTGCTCTTTATAGCTTAAGTTCTGAAGAAATGGAAATCCTGCCGTACAACAAGCCAGTAATTCAGTTTTGCCTTTAAAGCACTTTCCTAGCCTACTGTCTTCTGTATTTATCTGCAGCAGAGGCAGGCAGTAAATGATTTTTTATAGTAGAAAACACTAGCTTGACTCTGCATGCAAATCAAGAGGAAAAAGGAATTCTTTTCCTTGCCAGACACCGTCAGGAAACGGTGGTGGGAATAGGAGTGCCCTCAAGAACTACCCCACTTGTGGGCATGGACAGCTGGTGCCAATGAGAATGGCTAGCTTGTCAGCAGCAACTTACTGACAGAGTGCCTTGTCCTCATCACTGCCTCCTGTTGGTTATTGCTATATGTAAATAGGAATTCTCCTTAAGCCATCGGCTGCAGCCAGCAGTTTCTACTAGAGATGGGTACTGTGTAAAAAATATAAAGTAAAAAAATAATGTCGTTTAGGTGTTTAAAAAAAAGATATTTAAAAAGGAGATTACTATGGGGTGGTTTGTACAAGGGGGTAGCTGCATGAAAGGAGAAGGAAGAGGCATAAACATGGGTGTGAAGTTGAAATGGGTGCAAAGTGGGACTGCAGAATAGGAGAGAGAAGTGGCTTCAGAAATGGGATAAAGGTAAAGGGACCCCTGACCATTAGGTCCAGTCGTGACCGACTCTGGGGTTGCGGCGCTCATCTTGGATTATTGGCCGAGGGAGCCGGCGTACAGCTTCCAGGTCATGTGGCCAGCATGACTGAGCCGCTTCTGGAGAACCAGAGTGCACACAGAAACGCCGTTTCCCAGAAATGGGATAGGGAAGGTTAAAAATTAGCATAGTGGCTAAATGAGGGGTGTTAGTGAGCAGAGAGAGCAGGGGCACAGCCCCTAGTTTACTAATATGTACATTTATTGTGCATGCTTTTTTTAATTAGATAACTGTGTCACAAAAGGTCTATATAGCACCTGATTTCTAAATCCCCACGTCATAAATATTTGCAAACCCTTTAATCCGTTTCTTTGAAATTTCAAGAGAGGAGCTTGTTAAAAAGTAGCAATGCTCTATCTAAGCATGAGCATTTTTATGGTTGTGATTTGTGTGTGTGTGTGTGTGTGTGTCTGCTGGCTGCATGAAAGCTTGAACAGCTGTGTTCTCAGCACATGAATATGTTTTTGCCTC
Organism: Darevskia mixta; assembly: GCA_034641385.1. NCBI lineage: Eukaryota > Metazoa > Chordata > Lepidosauria > Squamata > Lacertidae > Darevskia > Darevskia mixta. The sequence continues at coordinate 11,902,458 of JAWWNH010000105.1, forward strand.
TTCTATCCTGCCTGATGCAGTTTTGAGTAGGAGGTATAGTCTATTTCTTGTGATTTGTTTTGAAATGCACATCAGGTATTTGTGTCATCCCTGATATTTTTATACTTACCAGTCTTTAGCTAAAAAAGAAAAAATATATGAATAAGACACGAGGATGAATAGCGCTATATTTATAGTTGGTAATCAAATGCCACATAGATTATTATGATTCAACACCAAAAGGTCAATAAACAATCCGCAAAAATCTAATTATACTGAGAAAAATATAGCCTCTGTTGTCTAACAGCTGCTATTAAACTATTGTTGAAATCCCATGTAGTGGCTTTACCTTGTAAAATTCAGTCACCAGTGATATTGCTAATAGATCTTCACTATAAATGTAGTAAATTCCTGTTATGTGCTATTTGTCTGCCACTCAGGTACCATGTCTGCACCAGGGTATTAGTTTTTCTTATATAACAATTAAAAACAGGGGCAGAAACTGCAAATCGAAGTATCTTTTGGATAAATTTAGACTTTCCGTGAAGTAAGATCTGTATCATTTAAAAAAAAACCCCAGCTGTTGCAAAAATGTTACAAAGATGTAAACAGATAAAGTTGAACACATAGTTAAAATTTATATCACAACATAGTTACTAATTTGTAAAATTATGCATAATGATGATCCAGAAAATACATCAACGCTACCCAGCAGGACTCAATGTATCTTATCATGGGTGTTCAGGGTCCTTTATTGACCACATGCTGTTTCACAACTACAGAATGCTTTCAGTGTGATATGTGAAAGTTCATCTTCAGTTTGCTTTCTAAACAGTTCCTTTCTGTTGCATACTCAGAGTGGGGTTGGGAGAACTAAACATGCTCAAGTGTGTTGTTCATGCAGGAGACAAGTGATTTATAGCTCCCTCTGCCTTCTAAATTGAAACACGGTTGAGGTGTACAGAGAAAACTAAAATTGTCACATATCCCAGAAGAAAATGATTGTCTTGGTCATGCTCAGAGTGTCATTTTTAACTAAGGAAGTTCAGAAAGTCATCCTGTGAGCCCCCCCCCCCACTCCTACCCCAACATGGGTTTCTCTTTCAAATTTTGGTTTGGGGACGTGAATGGCAGTAGTCATCTTAACTATGTTTAATTGCAAATATGGAGAACCCGTTTTTCAGTTCATGGGCCATGTTTCCTGATAAGCAATCTTCTGGGCCCAAGGCCGGGTGGGGGGGCAAAAGTGGGCAGGGCAATTAATGTGAAGCTTTGAACAGTAGGTTACATTCCAGCCACACAAATGCCAAAGGTTTCTGCACACACACAATACCCTCTATTCAAGTAAGCAAGAGGCATTCAAAACAGTTCAAAACAAAAGTGTTCAAGGATGGGGCCAAAATGGCCAATGAGGATTGTGGCCTCAGGAGGAGACAGGGCACGAGGAAAGTCCCATGGGCTGGATAGAGATGTACATTTCCCCCAGAAACATTTGGCTCCTGGGTGGTGCTGTGGGTTAAACCACTGAGCCTCTTGGGCTTGCCGATCAGAAGGTCGGTGGTTCGAATCCCCGTGACGGGGTGAGCTCCTGTTGCTCTGTCCCAGCTCCTGCCAACCTAGCAGTTCGAAAGCACATCAAGTGCAAGTAGATAAATAGGTACCACTCCAGGGGGAAGGTAAACAGCATTTCCGTACGCTGCTCTGGTTCGTCAGAAGTGGCTTAGTCATGCTGGCCACATGACCCGGAAGCTGTACGCCGGCTCCCTTGGTCAGTAAAGCGAGATGAGCGGTGCAACCCCAGAGTCGTCTGCAACTGGACCTAATGGTCAGGGGTCCCTTTACCTTTACCCTTAGTTTACTGAAACAAATTAAATTAAAAACATTAGTTTGTGAAGCTGGTTTGTTTCAACAGCCATAGTTAAGATACACACAACCAAGGGGTTAAATCAAACCTCATTACTTGAAAAGAGAAGCGAAAGCTTTTGTTCATATAACAAAAAGGCATAGTTTATCATTGTATTCTAATGTAGTCACTTTATTATGTCTAAGCATGTGTGTAAACTGATAATTCTGAAGCCTTATTGCTATATCAAAATGTAACTACTAAAGATTTTTTCTTTTTTCATCTCAAGATCCCTAGGTAGTTCTGTGTTTCTGTTTCCTACCTTTGTAAGGATAAAGAAGCTTTGTTGAAGCATGCTCTGCACATTCATGAGACGATCATTTTATGCTAGTTTTCCTCTCTAAGCTTTAGCCTTAGACACAATCCATCATAATAGTAACTTTCTCTCTATTGAGTTCACACTGAACAGAGGGGGTTTAATGCTCATTGGACGCAGAGGGAGAAACAGAACAGTAGGGAAACAAACAAAAAACGAAAGCAGCAGATTCACTTAACATATTAACTTTTCTGTTGTTGGAAAATTTATGAGGGAAAGAAAGGATAAGAGATCCTTCCATTCTAGTCAGTATATCTTCTAACATGAACCACATAAGGATTTAACATAAATGTTAGGGGGGCTTTTTCTTTATTGTTTTCTTCCAATGCTTCTTTCCCCTCCTCTGAAACAGTCTGTACATCTACAATGTAAAGAGTACAGTCAAACATTAAGTTTCTAAGTAGTTTAGAAATAATGACAACAGTTAGGTGTCTTCTGCTCTCCCTGCAAAACCATGCCTGACACCACACCCATACCTGTCCTGGGGCCTCTTCAACCACATTGTGCTGGTCCTCTAACCAGTAGGGGCATGCACTGACCACAACATTTGGTCAGGTCATGATTTGGTATTTCAGAAAACAGTTCTATTGGGATTTAATAAATTTGGAGGCTGCCCAATTCAGCTCACTTAGTCCTCATCAATCCCCATTTTCTATTGGGAAAGAAGAAGAAGAAGAAGAAGAAGAAGAAGAAGAAGAAGAAGAAGAAGAAAGCTACAACTCCCCCCATTTGGGACATAATTATTCCTCATGATTACAAGTTAGACCTGCCAGTCACAATGCAGCTCTCTTTCTGCATCCTCTCCCCTCGTACCCTATTCCCACATTGGTGTTTGCTCCTCCTTCCCTCATCACAGCATCCTGGCATTATGATAGCCTTGGAGATGTAATTTCACTTTCAGCCCACATTTTTATGTCTGTATTTTCAAAGTACCCCTAAGCATTTCAGAGGTTCCCACTTTAACTCTTTTTTGGGACTCTGAAAAGGCTCTAGTTGTTCACTAATAACTCATTGTTATTTTTATTTTGCAATGGCCATGCTTTTCAAGTCATGCAATGAGCTTGCTTGGTCAGTGAGTACAACGTCTCAAAGAGTGTTACTATCCCAATGCAGGTGGTAACTTCCTCAATTCACCAGCTAAGGAAAGTACAGTGGTACCTCGGGTTACATACGCTTCAGGTTACAGACTCTGCTAACCCAGAAATATTACCTCGGGTTAAGAACTTTGCTTCAGGATGAGAACAGAAATCGGGCAGTGGCGGCGCAGTGGCAGGGGGAGGCCCCATTAGCTAAAGTGGTGCTTCAGGTTAAGAACGTTTTCAGGTTAAGAACGGACCTCCGGAACGAATTAAGTACGTAACCAGAGGTACCACTGTATTGGTTAAATCCCATTTAGCAGATAATCTATGGAGAGATTGATTTCCACTGAATTAGTGCCGGGGTGGGGAACAAAATCTGTCTGGTGGGCCAAATCCTGACGTCACCCAGTCTACACAGGCCACTTTGACAGATTGGCATTTTTCTTCACAGACTGGCTTGAATTCATCCCCGTCCACAAACTGTGTGGACAAAGGAAACATTTTCCTTTAGAGACCAGCTTAAATTCAGGAACTCCAAAATGGAGCCTATCCCAATAGAGCTTGCATTTAGCAAGGGACAGTTGGAAGTGCACTTTAAGGCTTTTGGATTGTTCCTTTGCAGCCACATCTTCATCTGCCCCACACCTGGTGTCATGTAGGACCTCCACTGGGCTCAATTTGAGCTTTAAGCCAGAGGTTCCCCACTGCTAGAATAGTAGGAGTGACTGGCTACTCTCTCGCTTGCTGCAGCATGCCTACCTGATTTGGAAAGAGCTGCTCCTTTTTAAATTATTATCCTCACAATGTTTCTCCCTGTGGATTCAGGGGGAGTCAGATATATCTTAGTCCATTTCCATTTCTAATGGCACTGCCCGTTTAGTGCCCAATTCACAAACCTTTGGACACAGCAGCAATGTACAGCAGCAATCTTGCCCATTCTATTTGGAAACAGCAGTGTGATTGGTACTGAGTTGTGGCAGCCCAACAGGTAGAACACATTCAGAATAGGGAGCTTGAGAAAAGCTGGGCTATGCCAAAGCTTATACCACAACAAGTGACTATTATGGAGGTGTGTCTTTTGATTTTCTGCCACTGTGACCAGCTGAAGAGTGATATGGCAGTGTGCGTCTTTTGTGGCTTTCTGAAGCTTGGACTACATTATCTTCAGAATTTTACTAACATCTCATGACTTTATATGCCAGCAGGACCACACTTACTGCTGTTGCTGTTTGTGCCGGCACTGCTGGTGTTGGGATTCACTCCTAAATTATCAGCCAAGGCAATAAAAAAATAATAATCCATTTCCCTCTTCAATAGGAGGGGTTTCACATTCAGTACATCATTCATTTATGTTATTCATGTTTTGCTGTCTTTCTGTTTTTGAACTATTATTTGTTAGTTACTAAATGTCAGAGAAAGCATTCACAATTTATGCATTGGATTCCTCCCCACAGTGCTTTACAACTCCTACCTATAACTTTGCTGTCAGAGGCAGTCCCATCATGACTGGGGAAATTTATCCTTTGACGTTCTTTTCCCCAGCCTTTTTTTTTTTAAGTTAAGGAGCCAAGTCAGCATGGCATCCATAAACACATTTAATTAACTTTTTTAAAATTTTGTATTTGTGGTAATAATGATCAAAACCTTCCAGGCATGACTGGGGGATAGGAGAGATGGATCAATGAACAAGAATAGTTCAAGCACAAACAGAAGCAATTTCTGTTGCTGAAAATTTTAGCATTATATTATGAATTCCTATTACTCTGCACCATCTTCTGAAAATATTAATTAGCTAATCAGTATGATTAATCAATTACTCCATTCAGTTTGGATAAAAGACTCTTGTTTTTAATGGGCTTTTAATTATTGCTGTCTCCTGCGAATGTTACTCACTACTGATGGTATTGTTGTGAATGATCTATGTATAAGTCCTGTAACAGTGGGTAGCAAATCTATTGCCAATGAATATTTGAAATTATCCATTCACAACGAAATACTATATTTGCCAAAGATCCAAAGACTATTTCTTTATTGGGTTTACAGACTGCTGCTTCTCTTACAATGAGGTTTGTGATCAATCAAGATTGTTCTCTCAACAATACCATGTATCCATCAAGTATCAATTGTTACAGCCGCACATTCTTACTGGTGTTTACTTTGATGTATATTACAATGACTTCAATGTGACTAAATTCTCATCCTACAAAATTCTTCATATATTCTTTCAGGAACTTAAAAGCAAGAATGGATAATGTAAGGGGGGAACATTTCTGAAGGAAATGTTAAGCAGTAGGCGATACCCACTATTGGATTTTTATTGTTAGTGATCTTACGGCACAGTCCTTTCTATCTGTACTCAGAAGCAAGTCCTTGTGAATTCAGCGGGGCTCATTCCTCGGTCAATAATGTTAGGATTGCAGCCTAAATGATTCCTTCTGGTATTTAGAGTTGTTGTTTTTGTTTTGGTGGTGGTGTTTTTACTTTTTTCTTTTTTTTAACTGCAGAAGTCCACACTTTATGGGGAGCAGATACCCATGAAATCAGCAGAATGGTTGTGACCTCAGCACTGCGACCTTTTGTCAATATGATTTACACATCAGTTCCTGCATTTAATCCCATTAGAATAATCAAGGTGCTGGCAAAGCATTTTGAGAATTAGGCTTTTAATTCATTGCCAGATTGGGACCTTCATCCTGGCAGACGTCTGTATCTTATTGTGGGATCCTACAGGCCTTTTTATATGAAACTTATTATATGATCAGGACCTTGGGATATAAATATTGTAATTAGCAAAAAGCATTTAAGGGAAAATCTATGGCTATAAGCATATGTTTCTCATGAATCATTCAATACCGAGAAAATGTTAATGACAGTATGCTAAATTGCTTCTCAAATGTAATTTCTGCTGTGTAAAAATTGAACCCATTGCAAAATTCCCTGCACTTCATTTGAAATTGGGGCTATTTTCTTTTCATAGCAGAAATCAAGCTCTGGTTCATTCACTCTATTACAGTTATGGGCTATACATGTACAAAATCAGGCTTACACTGTCATATTCCTAGAGCTTGTGGTTTGCTAGTTTTGTATCGCAATGGTAGTGCGCTTCCTTTGCATGCAGAAGGTCTCATGTTCAGCTGCTGGTATTTCCAGGAAGACTCGGTAATGACTCCTTTCTGAAACCATTCAAAGCCACTGCCAATCAGCATGGATAATAATCAGCTAAATGGACCAGTGGTCTGACTCAGTATAAAGCAATGCCATACATTCAGAAGTATGGCAAATTGTGCATGTAAGTGTCAGCAAATACCCCGCCTGGGGCAGTTTGTGAGACTGCCCCAAAGCCAGAGCAAAGCCATGTGCGCACATCCCCGGCTACAGAGAGTCCGGTGGCGCATTTATATGTGATTCTTCCCAGCATGAAGAACAACACACACAAGCCATAATTAAGGCTAAAACTATTTATTGTAGGAATAGTGCAGAGAGAATCTCTGCTGCCAGCACAATGACAGAGCTGCCATAATGCCGTCTTTCCAGCTTGAGGTCTAGCCAGAAGAGAGAAAGCACAAAGGCTAGGATTACAATAGTACAGTAAAACATAAACATTCCATGTAGGAATATCATAACAGTAAGTGGGTGCTATAATTCTCCACCCTGGTCTGGTCTGGTCTGACATCCAGTCAAGTAGGGGAGGACTCAATTGTATCCTTCCCAACGTTGTGGGTCAGAGAGGTGGCCGCTTCCTCAAAAAGCATCCTGGATGTTCCATGTATATATGCTCTGTAGAATCAAATTAGAAAAATCAGGGGCAAGCCTAAACTATGCTACAGCTCATACATAGACAACTGGCTTGTTAGCTAAAATACCTGCATAGGTTAGAGGAGCTGCTCAGTTTAAACCACCCAAGAAGCTTTCTTTTTGTACATTTTACTAATTACTTAACATTCAAGAGAATGTGCCTTTATGGGAATATTGATGAGTACAGAGCTCTAACCCACAGGAGAGAGGATTATGATTAAGGAACGACAAACCATGTGTTCGTGCTGATTAATTAATACTTACCTCAAAGATGTAAGGTAAAGCACAGCCAAAGCAGAGGCCCCCAAATGCTCCCCAGGTATATATTAATAAGCAACACTAACAAGCATGTTTGACTGTGATTATCAGGTTGGCAATTTAAAATGAAGATGATATGCTTTTAAATATTCAAAAATATTCTTATTAAGGTTTAACTAGCCCCAAGAGGAGCTTTGGTATACTTAATTTTTGATAAAATTGCTACTTTAAATGCTTTAATTTGCCTCCGCCCCATCTCCTTGATACTTTTTCTTCAGTTTTGCATTCCTTGATACTTTTTCTTCCCCTCCTAACTTTGTTAGCAGTTTCAGGGTGGCTCCTTCCACACAGAGTGACCAATGTGTTAAGAAACGTTCTCCATTGACAGTGCTTCTAAAGTTGCATCATAGCAAGAAAATATTTCTTGTTACAATACCAAATTGGTCATTCCCGCTGGGGAAAATAAATCAGCAGATTTTTAAAAAGTGCTGTGTGACATATTTCTGAATTCGGGAGGGAGGGTTAGCCATATTAAACTGTTGCAGCAAAAACAGTGAAAATTCCTGTAGTGCCTTAAAGACTAACAGATAGCATAAGCTTTCATGGAATTGTTCCAAAACGCAGTTGCTAGTCTTTAAGATGTCATAAAACTCATTTATATTTTCAAATGCAATAAATGAATCCCAGTTTCTTATTTTCTGCTATCAAGATCATAAGAGGATGTGTTAGGATGATAGCAATCCTATGAACACTTATCAAATGTGACTTAACCCTTTGCAAATGTGCGCAGGATCCTGAGAGAAGAGTTCTCTTCTACGGGAGTTTACCCATGTTGTTTGCTGACCTCTTGTGTTCGACTGTTCCTTTCTACCTCCCATTCCATACTTCCTGTTTGTTGCACCATCTCGCTGTATGGCCTTGGGACAAAGTCAGTTTCAGACAGGTCAGTTTCAGCTATCATGCTAAATTATTTTTATATATTTCAATTATATACAATATGTGTATTATATCCCATCTGTGGCCTCTCTTAGGCGACCTGTTCCCTTTAAGAGGCTTTAGGTCATGCATTAGAATTCAAGATGCTCATTAATAACTATAAAACTTTGAATAATAATTAATAACCCGCCCATATGGCTGGGTTTCCTCAGCCACTCTGGGTGGCTCTCAACATTAAAAGCACAATAAAACATCAAAAATTAAAAACTTCCCTAAACATGGCTGCCTTCAGATGTTTTATAAAAGTCAGATAGTTGTTTATTTCCTTGACATCTGATGGGAGGGCGTTCCACAGGGCGGGTGCCAGTACCGAGAAGGCCCTCTGCCTGGTTCCCTGTAACCTCACTTCTCACAGGGAGGGAACCGCCAGAAGGCCCTCAGAGCTGGACTTCAGTGTCCAGGCTGAAAGATGGGGGTGGAGACCAGGATATTTGAAGGACCACCATCTCCCACACGGACCCATCTATCAGTGGTAGGTATCTTCAAGGGGACTGTTCAGCCATCACCAAGAGAAGTACAATTGGTGATTGTTCAGGATGGAGCCTTTTCAGTGGCAGCACCCTGTTTCTGGAACTCCCTCCAAAGGAAAGTTATACTACTCCTCTTCTCTGTTGTCTTTTAGGTAGACAGAGAAGATGTTGCTATTACCCCAGGCTCTTTGTGTGATTTAATCTTTCTAGCTATGTTGTTGTTGTTGTTGTTGTTGTTGTTGTTATAACTCAGGGGTCAGCAATCTTTTTCAGCTTTGGGCCGGTCCACTGTGCCTCAGACCTTGTGGGGGGCTGGACTATATTTTGAAGGGGGAAATGAACGAATTCCTATGCCCCACAAATAACCCAGAGATGCATTTTAAATAAAAGCACACATTCTACTCATGTAAAAACACCAGGCAGGCCCCACAAATAACCCAGAGATGCATTTTAAATAAAGGGACACATTCTACTCATGTAAAAACACGCTCATTCCCGGACCATCCGCGGGCTGGATTGAGAAGGCAATTGGGCCGTGTCCGGCCCCCGGGCCTTAGGTTGCCTACCCCTGTTATAACTGTTTTTCCCTTGCTTTTAATAACTTCTGGGTTTAAGTGTATTGAGATGTTGCTGTTGTAAACTGCTATGGGGATGGATGCTTATTAGGGATGGAGAGTGGTATTAAAATGTATAAGTAATAACCAGCATGCAAAAGATGTGAGTAAGCTTATACTTGCAAACTCATGACATTGCATTACTTAAAATGACTGGCCACCATGGGATGCTGTTGTCCTAACTGGTTGTCTATGTCCAGTGCTTGCAAGTAAGAAACTGGGAGGATGAAATCATTTGCATTTGATTTTTGTTCTGTACTCAACACCTCATGAAGAGCACTTAAAAATTTTCTTCTCACCTCTCTAAAACATTGCTTTTTCATCTAAGTGCAATCATTTTTTATTATTTTAATAAATTACACTGCCCACTTACACAGTTGAAAGCTTGCCATCAATAGGGAGCATAATAGAAAGATGTCCAGTGTGCACAAAAATCTGGATATTTGAAATGCTGATGTGAATGATATATTTCTCCATGTGGTTTTGTTTTTCTAGCTCTTAAATTGCTCACTTTAAAAACCTGTTTTACTGGAGTCAGACATAAATATTGCATGATGTATCCTTTCCCTTGAGTTTGTGATAATGGAAGGCAGAATTGTTTCTAGAAGTACAAATGTGCTGAAGAGCATTTGCAATTGGCAGCAGAAGGACTTTTCTTTCATGCCTAAAGTTTGACTTAAAGCCCCCTTTCTCAGTTCCTCGTAAAGAAGCATGATCCTGAGGTTGAAGGGAAATAGGTGGGGGGAAATACATATGATGAACATGTGTGAACAGGTGAATGAGTGTGTGTGGATGGGTTGACAGAACATGTGGATGGTAGGTGGACATTTGTGAGCATGCTTATGTAACTTTGGCCCCAACCACCACAGGCAGATGGATCCCAGGAGATTAGCCCAGAGTGCATTTCACCCTCGGGCTGAAAAAGGTGTTGAACCTTGTGTCATACATGTCACAGAAAGCAGAGGATTCTGGTACAGTTGAGAATGCCAGGTGTGCAAGGTCCTGCACAAAATCTTATGTGAAGGTCTCAGGAATAGAATGCCTTTCATGTTGCTATCTGATCCTTTTAAATTGGGGAGGCAGAAATTGAACTTGGAGCCAACAACGCTAAAACATGTAGGTGGGGAAGAGACATTCCCCAAAACTGGCACCTTCTTTGATATCTTTTAGACACCATTGTCCCTTCTTCTTCCATGCTCAGTGAGAATGGTCACGCAATATTTTGCCTGACTCCATCAGTGGATAGCTCAGTTGGTTAGAGCATGGTGCTGATAATGCCAAGGTTGCAAGTTTGATCCCCATAAGGGACAGTTGTATATTCCTGAATTGCAGGGGGTTGGACTAGATGATCCTCAGGGTCCCTTCCAATTCTATGATTCTCTGTTTTCTTTAACTAGAGATGCCTTTTTGGATAGTATGCATTGTAACACTGCTGCTTTTATGGATTTTATTTTATGACCGTTTACGTTTCACTTCTTGTTTGGTGTAGGTTTTTAATGCAAGCTAATGGGACGCGGGTGGTGCTGTGGGTTAAACCACAGAGCCTAGGGCTTGCCGATCAGAAGGTAGGCAGTTCGAATCCCCGCAACGGGGTGAGCTCCCGTTGCTCGGCCCTGCTGCTGCCAACCTAGCTGTTTCAAAGCACGCAGTGCAAGTAAATAAATAGGTACCGCTCCAGCGGGAAGGTAAACGGCATTTCCGTGCACTGCTCTGGTTTGCCAGAAGCGGCTTAGTCATGCTGGCCACATGACCCGGAAGTTGTACGCCGGCTCCCTCAGCCAATAAAGCGAGATGAGCGCCGCAACCCCAGAGTCGCCCACGACTGGATCTAACGGTCAGGGGTCCCTTTACCTTTGCCTTGGATTTAACTCCAGCGTGCATTTAGTTGACAGTGGTGTAGGGACTTACAACTAAGAACTTTATTTCATGACCTTTTTTCTGTTTTTTCAAAAGTCAAAAGAACAAATCCGCATGCAATGAATGGTTCAGTTAGAGCTAATGAGGATATTTATTTATTTCTGCCACACTGCGTTCCAGTGGCTTTACTCATAATTGCTAATCTTTATCTAAAAGTTTGTTGTATCTAGGAACTTGGCTGTGATACACTTGCAATTTTGCAACTATGTCACATGAGTGCTGAGGTTTAGCTAAAACCCAGATACTTTTTCCCCCTAATCTTCTCCTGCTCTTCCTTCCTTTCTCTCCCCCCACTGCCTCTGCTCCAAACAGCTTGCAGGGTCAATCTTTTTAAAGTTTATGCTTCACTGAATACAATTATTAATCATTTCCCTTCAGGAAAAAAAAAATGAAATTAAGTATTAAAGTACAGATCTAAACACTGTTAAGCCCAGAGCTTCTAAGCGCAGAGTTTCAACTTCATTCCATAGAAGATAACTGACCTGCTCCAATGGAAATATGAAATTGGCACTGAGATAAAACGAATCATCCTGCTCCTGCTTTATCAGCACTTTCCCTTCATTTGGGACCTATTCTGCAAGGTGCTGAACACTGAGACCTCCCCAGAAGTGGTCTGTGTCACACAAACTACCTTTTCCTATTATTATGGAACGACCTGCAGGACACCTTTCTCTGCTTCTTAAGAAACAGAAATAGTAACATCCGACATGATTTCACAGCTGCCAAGATGGTTAAGAATAGTTTGGCACGAACAAGAAACATATTAATGTATGCTGCTCAGAAGTCCCCACTTTGGTCCTCTGTGCTGCTGGCCACACCACTCAGGGAGGGGAACAAACCACGAGGTTTTTCATGTAGCCTTGATCCGAGTCCATGGTTTGTTTTTCCCAGGCATGTGCAGTCTGCCAAGCAAGAAACATTGACTGCTTCTCTTGGTTTGTTTGGATGGAAACAAACCGCAGGACTGGGTTCAGGCATGTCCAGGAGTGGTGGCCGAGTGAAGCAGGGACTTTTGAGCAGCATGCAACAGCACACTGGTAATTCATCTTAAACAATTTATGGGTTAACGTGACATGGAAACCAGGCCGGTGTGTTGTAAGTTTTCCTTCCACAACCATAATATTTAACCCCAGTAACTGACAAACTGACAGCTCCGCCGCCCCCACCTCTATTTCTTGTCATTAATCACATTTGGCAAGGATGGAACGATGTACTGCTTTGTGACCTATATGCACAGTATAGGGCTGGGAGAAGGTTGGGACTGCATGGGTGAACAAGGCAAGCCAATTTGGTAGGGAGGGTGACAGCAGAGCTGTGCTTCTGCACCTGCATGAGACATAGGACCTCTCTTCATCTTGGTTTAATGTGGATTGTGAACCCCTTGTGCTATCTCTCTCCCCCACCCCGCCTCATCCATGTGGCATTCTCTTCCAACTACTGCTGTCCCAAACTTTCTCTTCCCTAAATCTGGAGATTAGGATGTTCAATGTGTAGGAAAACTCTGTGTTTGGGGAGGACAAAGTGTAGGACTGCAGTGGTTGGAGGATAACACAGTATGAATGAGGGGAACTAAAGGAGGCAGAAGGTGAGGTTCACAATCCACATTAAGATGAGGTGTGGATGGGCCCCTACTTTTAAAGTGACTTGTATCAATGATGTAAAGTCTTCATCAGTTTGGACAGAATCTAAATCATCCTCGTTCTGGATGGAAATCTTGGTGTCGACCTTTTAAGAATTTACCCATAGGAAATGGCTTAAACTCACTACGCTGTGAATATGTTCTATGTTTTAGAGAGAGAGAAATGTAATTGTAAGAATTGTTGGAACTATGCCAGAATTCCTCTAGGAAATTACAGAAATGCTCCTGCTTTTCCTTCAGGTAAATCTAACGTCTTATTCTCATGCCAAATGAACTATTTATTTGAAGGTTATTTCTCCAACTTCTACAATATTCCATTCTTTCTCATTCTTTGTTCCTTTTGTCTGCTAAACAACTACAAGTAGCAGAAGAGACAGGGAAAGTCAAATCAATAAAATCTAGGTATATTTTCCCATAATGAAGCAAAGGGCGAATCGAAGAAAAGTGACTTTCTGTTTTCACACTAGCAGGTATCACAGAACTGCAAAGTTGCTGCCCAAATTCTACAGATAAGAGTCCTGTGAATGACATAACCTTCAGTCGTGGCCCCAGAGGCAATTATAAATGACAAATTACTGCAACACAATTCTCAGTGTGGTGTTAAGAGTTAAGAGCGGTGGACTTGTAATCTGGTGAACCGGGTTCGCGTCTCCGCTCCTCCACATGCAGCTGCTGGGTGACCTTGGGCTAGTCACACTTCTTTGAAGTATCTTAGCCCCACTCACCTCACAGAGTGTTTGTTGTGGGGGAGGAAGGGAAAGGAGAATGTTAGCCGCTTTGAGACTCCTTCGGGTAGTGATAAAGCGGGATATCAAATCCAAACTCTTCTTCTTCTTCACTAGCAAAATCTTTGAGATGTCTCAGATGATGGGTCCAACTGTGGTTTCCTGTATTGCAACCTCTGGTTAATTGCACCCAATATCTGTTGATTTTCTATAGTAAGAAGGGCAATAACTTATATTTTCCAGATACGAAATACCCCCCCCCCCGTCTTTACAGATCATTTTAAAACACTAATAATCCATATGCAAATTCTATCAATGAACTAGTGGTATTCTTCCCCAGATTACTTAAGAGTATAAGCAAAACAAGGAAGGTAAGGCACTGAATGCAAGAAAAACAAAATGAATAGGTTATCTGAGTACCCTCAAAAAGTTTGTCATGGTTGTCAATATAAAACAGTTGGCGGCACTCTTCAGGGGAAATACATTTTGTTGGAACACTGCAGAAAAATGCTATTGAAATGCATTTGGCTAAGGAAGAAGCCTCAATAATAATTTTTTGGCAGTGTCCCAACAAAAATAATTGTAGCTGAAGAACAGGTGCGGAAAGAATCCAAAATGCTGCAATAAACTTTTTTTTTTGGGGGGGGGGAGATACAATAAGAACCTTTATCTCTTTTGCTACTGTCACAGATCAATTTGTGGGCCACAGAAAAGGGGAATAATATGAAACTATATGTATTATGTTGTGTATGTACTGGTATTGGGTTCAGTCTTGATGATATATCATTGTTAATAATCCGGAAAACCAAGTTAAACAGCCCGGAAGCAAAACCTGAACTTGCAATATTGCAGACAATAAGGAGAATGTTGTTGTTGTTGTTCATTTCTATACCACTTTATATTATTTTTTAAAAATCTGTTTGCAATGCATTAAAACATAAAATAAATATAAAGTATGCATTAAAAGCAACAATAATCAACAGGAAACTAAAACATTTCCTTAAAGATTTCAAAATGAAACATTGCAAAGGAGGTCAACTACAGAATGAACATTTAATGCAGCAAAGCTAACACACACACACACACACACACACACAAATATCTTAAATGTTTCAAAAGAAAACATTACTAAAGGAAGTCAAATATAAAGTGCATATTTAAAATAGCATAATTAGAAAGGGAATAAAATATTCCCATAGTGCGATTATTTAGAGCCATCACTGGCTTTCCTAAGTTTTCATTACTCTTTTAGAATGTGCCCCACAGTATGTCTTCCATTCGAGGATCAACAGCTATCTTGGAAGCTGTCAACTCAATATGTATGAATGTGGATTGTCAACCTTTCCAAAGTAATGTTTCCAGTCCTACACATGGTTAACTTTGATAGCCTGTTGCATTCACTAGTCTGACTGTGTATTTGCTGGCATTCACCAAGTGCCTAATGATAATAATAATAATAATAATAATAATAATAATAATAATAATAATAAATTTATTATTTATACCCTGCCCATCTGGGTGGCCATAGAACCATCATTCCTGGTAAGAAGCAGGCAGAATTGTCAGAGGCGGAGGACAACTTGGGACCTGGTCATCTCAATGTCCTGCCTGTAATTTTTTCCAGAACAATAGTTGTCAATAACGACCACAGGGAGCAGATTGGTGGCGTAGGTCAAGGGTGTGTTTTTGTGCGAGGGTCCTTGGACTCAAACACCCAGGTCCACATTTCAGTAGTAAGTGTGACCAAAAGTGAGTGTCACCACTCCACACACATCTATGTATACAGCTGGCCATACAGTCCCTCAGCTGGTCAGTGGAATATTGTGGGGTGGGAATTTGCGGGTGTGTATGTGGTATGTGTATGCCAGCTGTTGGGTGGCCCCGTCCCATATTCAGCCATACAAACCCTGGAAGGTGGTGGCGCATCCCTCAGGGCCTTGAAAGGTTAGCCTGTAAAATTTCCAAATTATATTAAAAAGGTAAAGGTAAAGGACCCCTGACAGTTAAGTGCAGTCGCAGACGACTCTCGCTTTACAGGCCGAGGGAGCCGGCATTTGTCCACAGACAGTTTTTCCGGGTCATGTGGCCAGCATGACTAAGCCGCTTCTGGTGCAATGGAACACCGAAACCAGAGCAGTGCACAGAAACGCCATTTACCTTCCCGCCGGAGTGGTACCTATTTATCTACTTGCACTTTTGGGCATGCTATTGAACTGCTAGGTTGGCAGGAGCTGGGACAGAGCAACGGGAGCTCACCCCGTCACAGGGATTCGAACCGCTGACCTTCTGATCGGCAAGCCCAAGAGGCTCAGTGGTTTAGACCACAGCGCCACCCACGTCCCATAAATTATATTTATAGAGCACTTATTTTATATACCCACTTTTGGAACCTAACTCTTCTTTCTTTCTTTCTTTCTTTCTTTCTTTCTTTCTTTCTTTCTTTCTTTCTTTCTTTCTTTGTAAACCAATTGTAATATGCTGTCCATTGTCATCCTTCCTAGAATGGGTCTTCTTTTCAGAATTGTTCATTCGGTTCTTTCAGGCTTGACACTGACACCTTTACGGGTTTGTTACTCGGAATGCCCATTGGTGGCAAGACTAAATTTTGCACTGATCTATCTTAACTAAATTCAATAGGCACCAGTCTACAGCACTGGGATAAGTTGTTATTGATTTAAAGTGTCTTGGTGATGCTTCTTTTAAGAACACCTAACAGAATTGCATTTAAAACCGCTTCTATTTATGTAGCTAAAAGATGGAGTAACATATTTTTATATGTGAAAAGGTTCTGATTTCTCTGGCATGAATAGAATATCATTAAAACTAATGAACCATTGGCTACCATTTGAAAAGCCAGCTAACAAGCCATTTTCTTCCAGGAGCCTGAGCAGACTTAATTAAATCAATTTCTTTCTTTCTTTCTGTGTGCCTGTTGCAAGTGGACTACAATTCTTTCTAAGCATTAGAGATAATCTGTTTCCCTTTACTAGAGACAAGTGACTTCTGTTTGGATGCCCTTTTTCAAAAGGGATTACTGGTGTTCATTTTAATCAAATTAAAAGTGTAGAAATACTGCATGTCTTTGAGGTACGGTTTGTGCCCCTTAACACATAATTCATTCTGTTGGCTCAGGGCCCAACTGCACGTGATGCTAAGTGTGCCACTGTTGCCAGTCTGGGATGTTAGATTATTTAATATTAAGTGTGGGCTGCCCTGATTTGATCAGGGTCATGGCACATGGGGTGACAGGTTTTACCCTTTCCTTCAAAGCTACCATCTCTGCAAAGATCTCACATCTGCACTGCAATTAGTAATAAGAAACATTAGCACCAGGACAGACTCATTAAAGTCGGTGTTAAGTCCACTATTTGCAATGGGTCTACCCTGAGTGTGGCTTAAACCAATGCCACCTTAAGGCATAAGCGTTCATAAATTAGAGTCTACTTCAGGGGTAGTCAACCTTAGTGGGGTACCACCCACTAATGCATCTTTCTGGAGACCCAGCCAGATGGGCAGGGTACAAATAATAAATAATAATAATAATATTAATAATAATAATAATTCTTGATGGTAAAATTTCCTTACCGCCCACCTAGAATCCTGAAACACCCACTAGTGACAACCCCTGGTCTACGTCATCATTTGTATGACATGCTCTTCAGTTAGGAAGTATAGATGCACATAGGTGTAGAAATTGTAAACAGTGGGGTCACATGACAGTGGAACGCAAAGAGGAGAAGCTTAGACATGCAAGATAACCGCACTGGTAATTCACAACAGCAGTAATTGGTGATAACAAAATCATTCTAGCCTTGATAAGATAAGAATAAGACTTACGATCTTATTCTGTGGTTTTATACTGTACTCCCCCTTAGAAACACTTTTATTGCAGAACAGTAACTTTCAGACAAGAAGTTGAATATTGTGGGTGATTTAAACCATGGGTAGGCAAACTAAGGCCCGGGGGCCGGAGTCGGCCCAATCGCCTTCTAAATCCGGCCCATGGACGGTCCAGGAATCAGTGTGTTTTTACATGAGTAGAATGTGTCCTCCCCCCCCCCAAAAAAAAAAAAAAATTATTGGTATTTTCGAAGTTTTATAACAATCACATATTTTCTTATTCATAGACATTTTAAACACATATAAACTTAAACACATAAAAACAAACACACACAAAAAATATATATCTAGACCTCGATTTTTAACTACTTGAAATCACCTCAGACTGACTTCCTCAGAGTCTCCCTTACTAAAGTTCCATTCCTTGCTTCATTAGCAGTTATCCAACTTCATACTTTCCTACCCTCTTTACTCTTTATTATCTCCCATTTTTATCTTACCTTAGAATGTGTCATTTTATTTTAAATGCATCTCTGGGTTATTTGTGGGGCATAGGATTTTTTTTCAAAATATAGTCCGGCCCCCCACAAGGTCTGATGGACAGTGGACCGGCCCCCTGCTGAAAAAGTTTGCTGACCCCTGATTAAACATTCTCCCTCTAGTTTCTGAAAGTTGCCTTTTTGGGATGTCTAATTTGCATCCTTTTATTCTGATCCTGCTAGTCCCATGCAAAATGCAAAATAGCACTGCTTGCAGGCCCTGAAACTGGCACCGCAACTTCAGAAAAAGAAAAAGGCATTGTTATTGACGTGGCCATGAATATTTTTTTTCTGCTGTATCTTACCACTGCATATGTGCACTTGTGTGAAATAAATACAGTAAAAAGTGCCACTCCGTCCAAGAGTAATAAGGCAATTTGCCTTATGTGAATGAGATTGAAGAGGAGAAAATATGTACATTTCCCTTCAAGCAGCATTAGCCACATTAACAGCAAGGTCATGGGTCATGTATTACAGACAGAGTCTGTGCACAAGCAATTGTCTTAAAAATAAGAACTGTTTTTCTATACTTAAAAAAAGCAAATCAGTTGGGAATTCTGTACCCAATATTTACTATGCAGAGCTATCTGCTCAATTTTCATAAGTGCAGGATCTGAGGGACCATTTACAAATGTGAGTGTAATTACACAACAGATTTCCATGCCTTAAAAGCTGTAATTTTGTGCATAGACAGAATATTTGCATGCAAAACCAGACAATTTTGTAATGGAGCATTTTCTGTATGCAGTGCATGTTCCGCCGATGCAATCATGGAAACTGTCTATGCAAATTGGGGTTTGTGTTTGTGCATGATTCTGAATGTCTTTCTTTTGAAAATCAGGTTCCATATACATAGTTATAAAAAATAAAGTCAAGTTTCTGCTAGCAGGATCCATACAAATCACAAATTCTGGACATGAGGGTTTGGGGCATTTAGCAGGCTCATGATCCAGTATCAAAGTTGTGAAAGAAAGAGCAACCGTAAATCGTACAAAGGCATATAATTTTAAGCAAATTAGCTATGTAATCCTATGCATGTTTGTTCGTTGAGTTACTCCCTGGTATGTGTGTGTATTTGGGTTTTTAAAAAAGGTTTTGTCTAGTGTCTCAATAACATAGCTGTCAACCCTCCCTTTTTTTTTTGCGGGAAACTCCCTTATTCCAATGCCGTTTCCCACTGCTATCCTGGATTGTTGATATCCCTTAAATTTCCCGGATTTCAAAGGAAGCAGTTCCTCTCCCTCCCTGCCAGCCAGGGAGGCTCCTCAGCTGTGTTGCTCGGCTGCCAATAAGGAGTCTGAGACCGACTGGGGGCAGAGCTTGCATGCCTTGTGCAGCCAGACCCTCACGCCCAACCAGACAGCCAGCCTGCCTGCCGTCTACGCGCTCACTCTTTTGCTCACCCGTTCGCACGCAGCCTCTGGAGCGCAGGGTGGTGAGGCTACTTGGTGCCATTGCTCCACCCTCGCGGCATCCCTTATTTTCAAATCCGAAAGTTTGGAAAAAATCCCTTATTTTCAAATCCGAAAGTTGACAGCTATGCTCAATAATAGCAAAGTTGGTGCTAGATGAACCTTTCTGGGGGGCGGGGCGGGGAGAGGACATTCTGTTTCTGGGATAACACTGCACAGAAAGATTACTCGCTTGACCTGAAGTTTTTCCTGGAACTTAGCATAGGCAGTGAGACACATTTCATATAGGGTTGGAGGTTATGTACACCACCGCTGCTGCTGAAAATCCCCCCTCCCCTCCACGTGTCGACAGATGGTCATCACTGTAAGCTCTGGCAAAAGATTTGGTTCCCGAGCCAAACGCAGGTGACTGACATTTTCAAAACCATACAGGTTAAAGGACATCAGTTTATGGCCTGTCAAATCCGGCTTGTCCTTTTCTGACACCATTTTCACCTGGGGTAGAACTTGCTTCTGGATGAGAATCACCATTTTATAAATGATGACATGGAATTTTTTTGGTATATATCCTTACCTTTTGGGGAAAAAATGAGAAAGAATTCTATACAACTTTCCACAGTATCTAAAATTACCTAGTCATTTAACCAGCTTGTAAAAATTCATATTAGTTTATATACTTTACACTGAAAGGGCAATGAAATGAGAGACATATACCATTTATTATTTCATTCGGCCATACTATTTGGCATATGTCTTCTATGTCAACCCATGCAGAAAATTTATAACACAGTTTTAAGTGAGGAGCTCATTGCAGCTAAAGCTGGAACAAATGCCCAGTAAATTGCTAAATGCCATTTAGAACAGAGAGTGACTTTTGTATATGCAAAATATTTTGTTTCAGGAATGCTCAGTTAATTTGGAACCATAAGGTTAACTGCATCACCTGAGGCTATGAGAAAGTCCAGCCAAGTCTTTTGCCAGTCGGTTATCTATCTGTATATTGATCCAAATGCATAATATAATTTTTGTATCCATTTATATCTTGGCAGTTAGTAGAGTGGATATAACTTTTGCATGGTAGAGAAGAGATGCAGAAAATGTAGGAAGGAAAATAAGAAGCTGTATTTCATCCATTTACATAATGCACAAAATAAACATTAAAATCCCTTATTAACATTACAGCTAAGCCCTTTGTTCTGATACTCTCCTGACAGTGTGCTACAGAAGGAGGATTCTGTCAATTTCAGTCTCTCATAGTTCAATTTTAAATCCTGCTCGTCCTGTTTCTGCATCAGTTTGTGAACTTTTGTGAAGAAGTCTACATGAAAAATTGTGTGCACCTTTGGACTCAGCTATACTGGCAAAGAAAAAGTGCTTTATATGCATTGTTTCTGCATTCTAACACCATGACAACAGATGGCGCTGTGGAGTTCCATTTTTGCTAACCCGATTTCTCATACAAAGATTGCAATGAGTTTAACTGAAACACTTCTTTGATGCGTCTACATACAGCCTTTGTGTGCTTTTCTTTTAATATATGAAGTTCTTATACACACTGACACAATGTCTGTTACAGCACTGAAATCCAAATTGAACATCAGCAAAGATCTGGCATTTCAGCAGCAAATCTTAGCAGCTACAACTTTTTGGGGGGGGCCAAATTACCATGTTGACACTTGAAGATGTACCACAATAACTTGATAGTTTGTTGCATGTGCAGTTGTTTCAGAAAACAGTTTTAAAATCAGAAATCGGGAACAGAGGGGGGGATTGACTCTTCAATAAATGCACATGTTGATATTTCCTTTTTTTGTTGGGGCATGTGCAGAGTGCCCATTCAACATGCCAGCAGCTTGTGCAAATGGAAAACCCAGATTGGGTTTGTCAAAGAAAAACACCAGACAGTTCGGGTAGGGTCAGTTCCTTTACTGACAGGTAGTCCAAAGTATAATGCAGCTCCTCAGCTTAGCAGTTATATACAGTTGTAGTATAAAGTAATCCTGCCTCAGTCTGTCCCAACAGACAGCTTACAGCAAAAGTAATAAAAAGTCTTTTCCGGCAACATGTCCTCCTCGCAGCATTCCAACACAGATTAGGTTCTAGCCTAGGGGCAGGGGCCAGAGGCAAATTTGCTACAAACACAAGGGTATCATATTTACTCGAGTCTAATGTGCCATCAAATCTAATGTGCACCTCAGTTTTCAGAACCTTGAAGCCAAAAAAAGTATTTGCTGGCGCCATCAAATTTAATGCCCACCTTAATTTTCGCAACGTAATTTGGCCCAAAAAAGGTGAGCATTTGATTCGAGTAAATACGGAATTTATACTTTATATTGTGCCGACTCACACTTAACCATTTGCAAGTGTAGAGCAGGCACACCTAAATTAACCCTTTATTGCCCCTCTTCTCTGTCTGCATAAACATTTTATTTATTTATTTACTAACATATTGAACCCAATCCATTGGTACCTGTATTTAACAACATTGTTCGCGTAATAACCTTCTTATGCTGCAAAGTAATCAACAGCAGCAGCAACTTTTTTAGCTGTACACTGAGCCCTGCTTTCCCTACATCAGAACAGTCAGTTATTAGTAGGAATAGGTTGAATATAGTATAAAGAAGGTGGCATGTTCTCCACCAGCCTCATACTGACTGATGCAGGATACGCATTGTGGCATCATCCCAAGGTCATATACCGGTACATAAGAGGTCAACAAGAGAAAGGAAGGGGTGAATAATATGCATAAGATCGTACATTATAAGAGATGAGCTAAGCCTTAAATGAATAGATTAAATCCTAAAGATTTACTAACACAGTGTGTCTGTGGGTCTGATATTCTGCCAATGGTTTATTGGCTGATTTTACTTTTGGTTAGAACTGGTTTCTGGAGTGATAAGCTTTGCAAGAGCTTGGTTGCCAGAATTAAGGTTTAGAATTAACAAGTATATATATCTTATTAAACTTTGATCTAGGACCAATCCTAAATTGTGTTACCTCCAAGCTGTAGAGGAAGAAAAATGGGTCTGAAAGACCAAGACTGTGATGGCGTGGGATTCAGACTCAGCTGCTGAACCTGGGGGATCCCAGCCTGCACAGGAATCCCCGGCCCCAGAACCAGCAGAGCTGGGGCTAGGGCCTGAGTCTGAAGGGTCCTCACCTGTGCTGGATCCTCAGGTGCAGGCATCTGATGAGTCTGCTCTGGCTCCTGCTGGGATGGAGGACCCATTGCCTGCAGGTGCTCCACTCCCAGCCTTGTCAGGGGAAGCTGAGGTTGCCTCTGGGTCCGGTAACCCTCCAGCCTCTCCTGAGCTGCAGAGGCGAAGGGCAGAGAGGCGAAGGGAACTGAGTTCCCGCAGGAGGAGTGCTCACCTCCAAGCCAGGAGAGGCGAGTCCCCAGAGGATCGGGGCCGCCCTATGCCTCGGGGCAGATAAAAGCCGGCCAGCCCCAGCCCAAGTTGCGGGAGCAACATTGTTGGTGACCAGTTCCTGCTTGAAACCTGTCCTGCTTTTTCTGCCTGAGCTCCTGACCCGCCCTGGTTCCCTGCTTGCCTACCTGTTCCCGACTTTGCCTGACTCCCTGCCCTGCACCCAGCTTCAGCGACCACGGACTGCCTTTACGTTGTACCTCTGACCACGGACCGGACTTAGACCTCACCTTTCGGGTAACCCACGGGACCAGCACAAAGACCAAGTGAGGTTGCATAGAGCCAAAGTTGTAAGTGAGCACACAAAAATGTGAGACTGTGAACTGAGAAGAACGTTCATCAGTGATAATATGGTGGATTGTAAAGATTTGATCATCAATAAAATATAGAAACTCATGTGTTTTGGGTTGCATTTCAAGATATATGTGTGTGTGTGTGTGTGTGTGTGTGTATGTATGTAAAATTGGCTAACATTGTCTTTTAATGGTGTGTCTATGCACATTCTGTATCATATGGATAGGACGTATATTTCTTTGTAGTGATGGTTGAAATGACCATGATGGTCCCAACAACAAATAAACTGTAGACTATAGAATGTGTCTACTGCTTGGACCAGGCATAGGCAAACTTGGCCCTCCAGTTGTTTTGGGACTACAACTCCCATCATCCCTAATTAACAGGACCAGTGGTCAGGGATGATGGGAACTGTAGTCCCAAAACAGCTGGAGGGCCAAGTTTGGCCATCACTGGCTTACATGGCAAGGAAGTCAAGGTGGGAATCTTAATTTATAATATTCGGTGCCTTTGGTGTATGGGTGAATTTGTAAGAGATTTAATTATTCTCTTTAACCAAAGATTTTTAAAAAATAATCTAAGAGTTTCATATTCTTTTATTCACTTGCTCTCTTTAATATCTCTCATCTCTCTTTTCCCCCTGTAGCCTTTAGGTCAAACAGATGTGGAATGAATTCACAGAGGGTTATTCTGTGAAGTAGAGCTTCTTCCTTTAGGTGATGAATGGCTTTTAGTGCCTGATACTATTAATACTTCGGTAGTATTTATGTTTCATGCTTTATTTACACCAAGGTCCCTCCTCTTTTTTATTATTTATTGCCTCTGTCCCTAGAGACTGTGTTCTTCAAAGCAGCTGGCTCTTTATATAGATGAAAAACAAACTACAGCTTCTGCAATATTTTGTTTTTCTCACTTCTGCTAATCAGCAAAATATGAAAGGATATGGAAAGTGCAAATTTGACAGATTCAGCTTTAAATATGAACTGAATCAAATTTATCCCCCAGTCCCTAGCCAGCAGCCAGGTTTTACTCATACATGTTAAACTTATTGACTTCTATATAAATCAGATATAAATCAGAGAGACTGGGGATAAGATTAGCTGAGTAGTGGTTGCAGTGATCTCTGGAGTTTGGCAGGTGTCGATCACCTAACATCATGATGACTGGCAAGCAGCTGGTCACACCCACCTGTCAAATTTGATTTTTGGGAGCTTGGCAGATAAGGATTTGGCACCTTGTTGTTCAAAGGTTCAACTGCCTACCTAGTTGAACTCCTGCTATTAATGTAGTTAACTATTTTTTCTTTGTTCTTTTTTATTTTAGTAATGCGTTCCTCCTTTTTTGTATCCCTTTTTGTCTGCTTTCATTTGTTGTGTTTGTTTTGTTCTCATTTAAAAGTGACTTACTATTTCTGAAGGAAGCCGTCTTGGCTCCCATAGCTTCTTTCAGTCTGTTCATTAACTGGCCCTGGTATTACCTTTCTTGATTTGCGGTATACATTCTAGCTGAGCTTCTATTATATGGTTTTGAACAAGCCCCAAACATTCTGGAGAGATCTGACCTGCTCACCTTTGCCTTTCAACTTCATTTTTGCCTTTATTGTCTGACTTCTTTGCTCCCTTCAGTGTGCATGGAGAATAGTGGCAAGATCAGACTTCTCTTGGTAAGGTTGCAGAGGATAAACCAGTCTACGCTGGGGAACGGTATTCTTTGCTACCTTAGCTTCCCAAATTATCAATGAGTTCTGCTAAACCCTAAATGGATAGATAACTTGATGGAAGAGCAATCCCGTCAGGACAGATTGGACACTTTTATCCAGGAATATTAAATTCCCCACCCACAGCATGTCCAACTTGCCCAATGTAAACTTCAGCTGCTTTCACCTTGTCCAACACAAAACTGCTTCCAAATAGAGGAAAGTTAGGTGTGTGGAATCAGTTCACCAACACTTCCCAAGGGGGTGCCATAGCTTACAAAACCAACAATCTATTTGGCAGTTCATCTGTGGCTTTGATCCAGCACCAAGATTTTTGTGCTGGATTTTTCTTCCCACGTAATCTGCACATAAGAAGTCTATTACTGAACCTTATTCCAACCTAGAGCACAGATGTTTTCAGATGAAAAAGAATAGGCCTTGATCAATTTATTAATTTCAAAGAATGAACACTAATTGAAATCATTGTAATTACTACTTAAAAAGTAATTCCGTGTTATGGGGCAGTAATTTCTGAAATAGATTATTTGACTTCTCCATTTTAACTTTATGATTTAGGATGCAGAATAAATTTATTGATGTTTTATATCAATAAAGCATTTGCTAAGATGTAATGAAGTACGTGATTTTTCAACTTTCTGTAGTTTAGTGGCCGTTAGTAGATAAAATTCTCCATGCTGAAATGCAATGCATGCCTGTAAATCTTGAGAGAATCTCCCATAGAATCACAACAAATCATTTCACTGACATAATAGATTCCAAACTTGCTTTCACTGTGTTTAGCGTTTGACAAGAATTTTATATCTCCGTCAATCAAACCAATGTTCATGATCCAAAGAAACTGACAAGTTTTGCAAAAGCCATTCCAAACGTTGAAAGCTGCAAACCACTTTAAAAAAGTATTGCCAACAGAAGTTTGGCAAACAGTGTAGGTTCTATGAGGGAAATGAAAGATAGGATGAAGAAAGCGTTTCACAGAAGGCCCACATAAAAATGGAACTATATGTACTGCTGACAGAAAGTGAAGAATAGGATACTGGACAGGCAAGAAGGCTTTAGGCATGAGTAGCTAGAAGACAATTAAGAAGAAAGGCCAGAAACGGGAGGGAAGAATGACAAAGATAGGGAATAAATGCAGGGACCTGAAAGAAGTAGATATATAGAAGACTGGGGGCTGGGGGTGGGGAGTCAAAGAGGCAAGGAGTTAAAGAGGCAAGGGAAAAAATGATGAAAGCTGGGAGGACCCATGGACTTTTGGTAGAAAGAGATCAAGCAATGAAACTCAATGTTGGGAAACAGAGGGACATGGAACCAAGGAAGAGCCAAAGAAGCTGTGAAATGAGCTAGGAGGCTAAAATATACACACCGAGCTGAACTAACCAGGGCTGGATCTAGACCCACCAAAGAAGCGATGTTTCAGTTAAACGCATTGTGAACCTTGAATGAGAAATCGGGTTAAGCAAAAACGGAGCTCCACAGCGCCATCTGGCGTCACGGTGTTATAATGCATAAACAACATGTGTAAAGTGCTTTTTCTTTGCCAGTGTAGCCGAGTCCCAGGTAATGTTTTACAAGTTGTTAGCAGATCTCTATTTGTGTGTACAAAATGCACCCTCTCTTTATGATGGTTGGTACATGATCATGGCTTAGAGGGGGCTACCTGATATTTAGAATTTGGGCGGCCACTTGGCAACACCCAAAAAAGAAAAGAAAAGGGGCAACAATTTGCAGAACAATTGCTTATGGTTGTGTAAGCTGTACAGGTGCGAATTTAGAAATAATTGTTATATTTTAAATAGAATAAATCTCACCATAGTTTGGTGAGACAGTGAATGTATTTTCATCCATTTTACAAATGCACCTGGCAGCATTCTTAGGGGAAGACATGAGTAGCTAAAGAGGCTTTTTCAGGTTAGGAGGAGCAGGAAGTTGGTGAGGCTTCAGATTGCTGAAGGAAATGCTTACTGAAAAGAAATATGCACATACCACACGTGGCCACTTCATAACAGTAAAAGGTAAAGGTAAAGGGACCCCTGACCATTAGGTCCAGTCGCGGACGACTCTGGGGTTGCGGCACTCATCTCGCTTTACTGGCCGAGGAAACCGGCATACAACTTCCAGGTCATGTGGCCAGCATGACTAAGTCGCTTCTGGCGAACCAGAGCAGCGCATGGAAACGCCGTTTACCTTCCCGCCGGAGCGGTACCTATTTATCTACTTGAACTTTGACGTGCTTTCAAACTGCTAGGTTGGCAGGAGCAGGGACTGATCAACGGGAGCTCATCCCGTCGTGGGGATTCGAACCGCCAACCTTCTGATCGACAAGCTCTAGGCTCAGTGGTTTAACCCACAGCGCCACCCACGTCCCTTCATAACAGTAACATAAGTGCAAAACTTCACAACCACCAACATTCTTAAGTGTTCAGAATGATGCCCTGAGAGAGAAAAAAGAAAAGGAAGCCTCTTTTGCAGGGTAAGAAAACTTTTTGACAAAGCACTATTGAAACACATATATATAAGCACATCTCTGGTGAGAATGAAAATTTCACTGCCTTCCTCCCTTACAACAGATCTTTCTATAAATGTTAACCCAACACTTTTGTACAGTACAGAAAACCAGCAAAAGAAAAAAAGCAAACATTTTATATTTATGCATTCCACAGTTGTAGGTCCAACCTTACAGTCATTTTGATAGCAGGGCTTTCTTCCTTGGTGATTTCTGTTCTGTTCTCTCTTTCTGTGTGTTCTCTGCTGTTACTTACCTTTCCTCTCTCAGGACAGCAGATGTAATTTGTATGCTACATGCGAAGCATGACCTTGGCTTTCTGTGTTTTATCATTCAGAAAGCAAAGATTTCAGACTGTCTGGGTGTGCTTGTAGGCCGCTGCATTATGTTAGGCAGTATGTTGATTTCTAGCAGTTCTAATTTGACTTCTGAAATAGATATCGAGTTGCATTATGTCTGTCTCGTCTGTCATCTCAGTTTAGTATTTTAGTGAATTTTAGCAAGCTGCAGTAAAACCAGGATGAGCAAAAGCAGTGAAGGATTAGTATTTCCCCCCCTATCTCCTTATTTCCTTCCTAGAGGGCAATATTATTTCTCTGTCCACTGGAGATTCAGATACTTGAGAGACCTCACGGTGCAGTCTGTGTGCACACACTTCTGCAATGTGATACAGTGTCCACAAAGGACTTCTTCAGTATGTGAACGTGACATTTGCTCTCTTCCCTCTTCTAGTGTGTGGCAGTGGCAGGCAATTCAGTAATGGAAAATTGTTATCAGTAACCATGTAACACTGCAAACATATAAATGGTTAAAAAATATATATTAATGTGGCAATTAAAGGTAGAGGTACCCCTGACCATTAGGTCCAGTCGCGGATGACTCTGGGGTTGCGGCGCTCATCTCGCTCTATAGGCCGAGGGAGTCAGCATTTGTCCGCAGACAGCTTCCGGGTCATGTGGCCAGCATGACTAAGCCGCTTCTGGCGAACCAGAGCAGCGCACTGAAATGCCGTTTACCTTCCCGCCGGAGCGGTACCTATTTATCTACTTGCACTTTGATGTGCTTTCAAAGTGCTAGGTTGGCAGGAGCAGGGACCGAGCAACGGGAGCTCACCCCGTCGCGGGGATTATAAGACATGTTCACATGACCATATATCTCATCCACACATTGCATAATATACCTTGGTTGTGTGAAACTACTATTTTAAAACAGCCTCCATGAAAGAGGCCTTTCTTTTCAAGGAAACTCAAGGATACCTCAGAGGCAGCACAAGACGAAGGGGCAAGAAAAGAAGTATGAGGGAGTCGTGCTCCCTTCCCCATTCCTGTTTAACCTTCAATTGGAGGAAATTGGCATAGGGTAGCTGATTCTCCCACTGACCATGATGTCAAGTAAGGTGGGAGTGAGGGGGCAGGAGGTCTCCTGACCACCTTGTCTCCTCAGCTGATGGAGGAAGAGTGCAGAGCCACTGATTGACTACAACACCTGAACCGCAGCCTTATGAGCATAGGTCCACCTCAACAGAGCAGGCCAAATGGTTAATCAATGTGGCTGCTACCCAAGTGGGAGACAGGACTAGCAATTGATCGTGTTCAACATGGTGGGCTCTGCCCAGGGAGAAGGTTGGCTGGTAAATCTTTTATACCATTTTGGTTGTATTGTCATCTAGTAATCAGAGCTCTGCCCGTTCCACCACTTCCACCGCTGGTGAGAGGGAGGCGCTGCCGTTCGTCTTCGCTGCCCTTGAGGAGAAGCTATCGGCATTGCTTGGAGGAGCACCTCGGTGGAAGTGGGTGGGGCGGTGGCCGGGGAGGCAGGAGCCAGCAATTCCTGTTTTGCCTCAGGCGATGAAATAGGACAGACCACCCCTGCTGGTACTTGTGTGTGCGTAAGTGAATGTTGAGTGTTTCAATGGTGTGTATAGTGTTGGGTGATGTTGCTGAAGGATGTTGAGAATATTTAAGAGTAGGTTGGGTAAACATGTGACTGAATGGGCAGAAAAGAAGTGAGGGTAAGAAGAGCATCATAATACCAGTGATTATAGGCAGGGGAGGTACAGCTTTGATGTAGGGTGTGTCCTCTGTAGAGAAGAGGAGGTTGATGCCTTCTGCCCTTTCCCTCTTCTGACCCCCTTTCCCAGCCTTAAGGATCCTGGTTGCTCTAAGGCAGTGTTTTTCAACCACTGTTCCGTGGCACACTAGTGTGCCGCGAGATGTTGCCTGGTGTGCCGTGGGAAAAATTGAAAAATACTGAATAAAGTATTTTATAATTTTTCATATTTCTGTTTACTTACTATTTCATAATAAAGTAATTATAAAATACTTTCTTTGTGTTTATTTGATTCCTATTCAAGAGAATTACTTTATATATAGTCAATATAGGCACAGAGTTAAATTTTTTAACATTTTCTAATGGTGGTGTGCCTCGTGATTTTTTTCATGAAACAAGTGTGCCTTTGCCCAAAAAAGGTTGAAAAACACTGCTCTAAGGTTGCAACCTGTGGCCTGATGTTGCTGCTTTTTAATTCCAGGTCAATTCACAATAAGTTCATGCTAATGCGCAACTTGATTGTGGCTGAGGGATCTGGCCTGGCATGTATTATCAACATGGGTGGGTAGATTGAGTAGAGTTAATCTTTCCTCAGTTGTTCCACCTGAACATTGGGTTCAGCTCCGACATAGGATAGGGGCCAGCTGGTTTTCTTTTTAATTTATTTTCTAGTCACGTTTTATTTTGAATGGTAAATTCTATGGTGCTTCTGGGTTTTTGCACATCACTTTGTTATTGTGTATGAAAGGCAGCGTAGAAACATTTCAATTAATAAGTACCTCCTGTGGAGTAATGTGTATTTTTCAAGATGAAGGGAAAGAACTTTCATCTACCTGTGGAGAATGTGTCATTCTTGCTTCATCTTAATGGTGCTTTCTGGAGAGCATCTAAAGTACTCCTTAGTTGCTGCTTACAAGCTTACAGTGTGATAAGTTCAGCTACCACCTCAAGTGACTATGAGAATTAATCCCCTAGTTACAACTTCAAGGAAAGTTTGGCAGTCTTATCCATATCCCACATAAACTGAAATCCTTGAGTGTGAAGTGAATCCCAACAGCAGTGGCTTAGTTTTCTTGTAGATTGTACAAATTACTGCCGTATTTTAAACTGGAAAGTAATTTCAAAAATTAATATGGTAATATTTTCACATCTCTTAGACATTTTGTTTACCCTTGCAGAATCTTTGATGAATTCATCTTACTGCCACATATACTTTTATTATTATGTATTTGGCCTTAAGATCATGCATATGCAGAAATACTCAGAATTCAGTAAATAGGGGAGAGTGCTTTATTCCCTTGGGAGGGAGATGGAGTGGGAGAGCAGACTGCTATTTTTTTAAAACATCAAAGTGTAGATTGAAACATACTTTTAAAAGCATCTATAATTTTAAAGCATTATCTTGATTTAAAAGGTATAACAATCAGTGTGATAAAGCTATAGCTGAAATTTTCAAACCATCCATTTAATTTTGCTTGAAGGAATATCAACATTATGAATCATTTCCCCAGGTTCAAGTTTATTTCGGGAAACCCACATTTCGATTCTGTTTCTGTTGATGGCTCCCACCAGGATTTTTAATGCTTCCTATGGAGCATTTGGTAACCACTGAGTTGTTGATTTTGTAGGTCAAGTTGCAGCATGGTGTATTCCTCTTTTCTGGGAAAGTATTATTAAATATTAGCAACATCAAAGGGTGAATGAATATATATAGGTGCATTACTTGCACTAGAATGTGTTGGAATTTGAGGCATTTTATGAAAAAAGAGAAAGCTGTACTCATAGTGCCCTAGTGTAGCCAGACAGAATCTTATTGATCTCTTATTGGAGTAGAGCAAATGTACGTTCAACAACAGTTTTAAAACAAGGCCAGAACAATGTATAATAAACTTAGATTGAAATTTAGAGAATTGTGTAACTAGTTGCACACAGTCAGGGATAAATGCTTTTCTCTCCCTCCCTGCCTCAATTTTGGAAATATCAGTGGTCCTCTGGTAAAGGGGCAAACTGCTTTTGAAACTTAGAGAGCTGCAGTGTGTTATGAGAGGCTTACGTTGTGAAAATGTGAAACTGGGCATTATGGTTTGAAGGATCTGGCCATTCTTAATTCAGTTCTCCACATTGCTGCACAATGTGAATATTTATTTTTATTTTATTTAATAAATAAAATAAGTTTTTAAAGGTTTTTTTTAAAAAAAAACTTGTTCAACACCCTTCAGCATTCTGCTGTGTAATTTATCCCAATAAACACATTTTTTGTATGCAGTTTTGACTAAAGTTCAAATTTTTGCTTGCGGTTTCCCATGATGCTGTGCATTTTTATATGCTATTTTTACTAATATCTTCAATTCCATTGCCCCTACCGGCCAAAGCAGCAGGATTTAATGACTGCTCATCAGCTGTTGCGTGGGGGTTAAATCCTGCTC
Source organism: Darevskia mixta (assembly GCA_034641385.1). Taxonomy (NCBI): domain Eukaryota; kingdom Metazoa; phylum Chordata; class Lepidosauria; order Squamata; family Lacertidae; genus Darevskia; species Darevskia mixta. The sequence goes on from JAWWNH010000105.1 coordinate 11,934,357, forward strand.
AGTTCAGATAGTTGGGAGCAAGGGCTGTCTGAAAGCTCCCTGCTTCAGGATGAGAACAGAAATCGTGCGGCGGCAGCGGGAGGCTCCATTAGCTAAAGTGGTACCTCAGGTTAAGAACAGTTTCAGGTTAGGAACGTACCTCCAGAACGAATTAAGTTCTTAACCCGAGGTACCACTGTAATAATAATAATAATAATAATAATAATAATAATAATAATAATAATGATAAATTTTCTATTTATACCCCACCCATCTAGCTGGGTTCCCCCAGCCACTCTGAGTGGCTCTAAGCAGAACACTAAAAACACAATAAAACTTCAAACATTAAAAACTTCCCTAAACAGGGCTGCCTTCAGGTGTCTTCTAAAAGTCAGATAGTTGTTTATTTCCTTGACATCTGATGGGAGGGCGTTCCACAGGGCGGGCGCCACTGTAACCTCACTTCTCGCAGTGAGGGAACCACCAGAAGGCCCTCTGCGCTGGACCTCAGTGCCCGGGCTGAACGATGGGGGTGGAGACGCTCCTTCAGATATACTGAGCCGAGGCTGAGCACTTTGAATTGTGCTCAGAAACGTATTCCGCTCAGTACATAACAGTAGGTCTTTAAAGACCGGTGTAATATGGTCTCAGCAGCCACTCCCAGTCACCAGTCTGGCTGCCGCATTCAGGGGTTGCAACACAGCTCTCCCTTCTTGTGGGAAGTGGGGGATTAAGAGAAAGATGGTAGTATTTTACAACCATTGCTGCTCTTAAGTGGAGCTGTAAAAACAGGGCCCCCCCCCCCCGCTTTTTGCAAGATCTACTGCAAAGGGGGGTTTCTGCTTGAGCACGGCTATGCTAATAAAATGCCTACATTTTTTCTCCCTCCCCCAGGAGGGGAAGAACCACATATTTCCCAAAGCTTTTTGCAGATCTCCTGCAAGAGGTGTTGCTGTGTTAAAAAAAAAAGCAACTTTTTCAGTGGATGTGCAAAAAGGAAGGTTTCTCTTGAGCACAGCAATGCTTCTAAAATGCCAGTGCCTTTCTCTCTGTCCCCCATGAGGAGAAAAGGTCACATTGCAAGCCCTGGACAGAGGGCTGTTTGTGAAGCTGGAGAGTCCAGCATGCAAAGACAGCCGTGTTTCTCCCTTCCAGGCCAGGTGATTGGGAGATGAGATAAGCAGCTGGCTGCTTTGGGGAAGATTGGTTGTGTGCAGGAGGACAGACCGAATCACCCTTCTCCTTCGAAGGAAGACAATGAGAGGCTGCCTCAAACAGCACTTTTGAGAAGGCTTTAAGGCAGCCCCCATGATCCCATTTCACCCTGTCTTAAAGTCTTTGCAAGGCTCCCCAAACTCTCCTTTTAAACTTCTGAGATCAGGAGTTTGACAGGAGGGAGACTTGCAAAGCTTCACATTTGACAGATGTGTGGCCCTGCCCACTGTCAATCACATGACATCATAATGCCATCATGTAACCCAACCCCCATCCCATTTGGCTGACAAGGTCGAGCCAAATAAGGACATGGCCCATGGAGCCAAAAAGTTCGCCTGCCTGTGCATTAATTATTTGTTCAATGCATTTCTTTGTCACTTAACTACGAAAAGGTTGTTTCTTTTTTAAAAGTGGATTTGTTATGCTAGAACACAGGGCACTTTGGTACATTTTAATTCCCCAAGCCTAAATTCCCTAGCATGTGCTTCCCACAAAATACAGGAAGTCTGGAGATACCCTCTTAATAGATTTTTCAAGATTTAGAACACTGAATTTAGCAGATTAACATTCTTATAATTGACTTCCCATTAAAACATACCGACTTCTATCCTACTCTCAACTCAATAGAGTTTACTTCTATGGGAGTTATTTCCAGGTAGCTCTGCATAGGATTGCAGTCTGAAAGCTCCAAGAATGATAGGCCTCATCCACCCCTTGCTACAATTCCTGAAGCTGTTTCAAAAGTGCCGCTTGTAGCAGTCCTTTTTCAAATTTCTAATCCAAAAGAACTTATGCATCCTTCATTCTATGCACATGTCAGCCTCTTTGCTGATGTGGCGATGTGATCATGGCAAATGGAACAATGAGCAGGAGTGAGGTTTACACGTACATTGATTGTACTGAGAAATGACTCCCTTTTAAGCACATCTGTATTGTTCACCTATCTTGTAGATATCATCATGCTTTGCAAAATGTCCAAATAATTACGGTGCTTTGCACATGGAGGAAAGCAAGAGGCTGTGGAAATGCTAGGCGTAAAATTACATAATTAAACCTAATTTCCCCCAGAACTCTTCCAAAATATTCTAGGGCTCTACTATAAATACTGAAAACAATAACAAACTGTGAGTTGACAAAGTAAAATGTATGCAGTGAGCTGCTGCTGTCTCACATTTCCATGCTAACAGAGTACAAATTTTCATATGAAGCATACCTCAAAATATGACAGGATCTAATTCCAAAAAGATGTATGTAGAAGCACACAGGACAGAAATGGTTTCAATCATCACTATTTATACAGCAGGTGAAAATTCAGATCAAAGAAGGTGGATGTCATCTGTCACAATCTGGTTTCCTCAGAATTATAGAAAATAGATGTTGGCAGGCATCTTGTTAAAATTAGTTGAGTATTTTGAAGAACTCCCTCTTTGCTGTTATTAACAATTATTAAAATGATTTATTATACTCCCAATACTTCCTAAGGCAGTAAGTTATTATATTTTGATGCAGCTAGCATTCCATTTTCTTCTTCTGTTTTTAAATATTTTTATTGGTTTTCACTATCAAGTGTTCCCATTTTCTCTGTAGAAAGTGGCTCAGGGCCGCAGTACCTCAACGTCCGCCTCTCCCCATATGAACTGACTCGGTCCCTGCAATTATCATACAAGGCTTTTCTTTGTGAGCTCCCTCCATGATAGGTTGAGAGGGTGGCAACAGGTTGAGAACGGGGCCTTTTCTGCATTGGCTCCCCACTTGTGGAATGCTCTCCCCGGGGAGGCTTGCCTGGAACCTTTGTTATATGTCTTTAGGTGTCAGGCAAAAACATTCCTCTTCTTCCAGGCCTTTGGCTAATTAAACAAGCCATGGCATTTTAAGCTGCAGATGTTACTGTTTTCGTTTGTTGCTATTTTATGTATTTTTGTGTTTTTATATTGGAAGCCAGCCTGTGATCCTTGGATGAAGTGTGGTAATAATAATAATAATAATAATAATTAATAATAATAATAATAATAATTTATTATTTGTATCCCGCCCATCTGGTCGGGTCCCCCCAGTCACTCTGGGCGGCCTTCAACAGATATTAAAATACATTAAAATATCACAGGTTAAAAACTTCCCTAAACAGGGCTGCCTTGAGGTATTTTCTGAATGTCAGATAGTTGCTTATCTCTTTGACCTCTGCTGGGAGGGCGTTCCACAGGGCAGGAGCCACTACCGAAAAGGCCCTCTGCCTGGTTCCCTGTAGCTTTGCTTCTCGCAGTGAGGGAATTGCCAGAAGGTCCTCGGCGCTGGATCTCAGTGTCCGGGCTGAATGATGGGGGTGGAGACACTCCTTCAGGTATACAGGACTGAGGCCGTTTATACCGAGGTACAGACATCATCATCATCATCATAGCAAACTGAAACCTAAAGTTATCAGCCTCCTCTGACAGCAGACTGAAACTAAAAAAAAAGAAAGATAAGGGATTAATGTAAATATTGGGGGGGGGGGTGTTTGTTCCATCCATATCCCAAATCATGAGACACACTGGGGTGGCCCAGGAAATGCTCTCACATTTCCAAGTTGGTTGTTCCTTTAATCAGACATCTCAAATCAGATCAGGGGTGGAGCTTAGATGTTTAGTGGGAAACCACAAAGTGTATTTTCCCTGACTATCTGTTAGTCTCAACCCTGCCCTCTACTGACTGAAGGCATGCAAGGTTGCTTATAGCCAACAAAAAGGTGGGATCATCTTTTGTTTTAAGTAGCTGTAGTGATGCTTGTGGAATTTGAACTTAGTAAATGCATGTATGAAATTACCTGATCTTCAATTCTTAATAATGTGCAGACCAGCACTTAGCTCTCTAACAGATTTTGCTCTTCTCCGAATGTTGCAGCACAGTTCTCAGAAGTTTAAACCTATTAAAATATACATTTGGATGGATAAAACATATTTATACAATGTATATTATAATAAATATGCTGGAATTAGAAACAAGAGATTTCTATATCCCTAACTGACTGCCTTTAATGCTAGATTTAACAGAAAATTGACATTCCCTGATAAGGCATCGCTTATTATAAGATGCACTTTTACTCCAGCTCTACATAACATTGTGTTTTATATCATAAAAAAACACTAGCGTGATAAATGATGTTGCTGTCTCCTTTCAAGATTTCAGTTCACATTTCAGCTCACATTTGTCTTCTATAAAAACCCCATCATATGAACATGGACAATGATTCCGCAGAAAAGTGAATTGCTGAACATTTAGGTATCCCTTCTGCTGTGACTGTGAAGCTTAAATAGTTTCTTATTCCCCCCCCCCCCATATGCTGGGACCACAGTGCTCAGCTATTAGTTCACTGCAAGTAAAAGCAAATTGTCATGGGCTAAAGCTGTTAAGGAATACCTCCCTGCTCCTTAATGCAGTTCAATTGTACCATAAAATCATAGCCACCATTTGCCAGTACTTCACACCACTTCATAATTCTAGGCAGCATGAGAGAACTGTAATTTCTAGCAACTGGCTATCGTCTGCTACACTCCGCCAAGCATGCAGTACTGTAGCACAGCCCTGGCCGGCTGCCAAACCTCTTCAGCACTCCACAGCACTCCACCTTCAGCACATAACTCAGCATCGCAGCATTAGGACGCCATAATGGACATCACGTTGTGTGGAAGAATTTAGCACAGCTGTGGTGTTATAAGCCCATGCGCTATTGTAACACATTTCCTTACAAAATTCATTCCCATTTTCAAGGAAGAAAAACGACATTGGCTGGTCAGCTGAGGGCACCCTGAAGTATAGCTAAGTCACACTGCTGTACCAAAATAGTACCATATATATCTAAGCAAGCTGTTAGCAGCATGGATCATTTCAGCGGCAAATTTCATGCGTGAGAATGTACGGAATTCCAAATGCAAGCAGCCCAACCTTAACCCAAAGTAAGTCCTATTTATTTTAAAATTAAAGGGTTCCTCAAGACTACCTGATTGTCGAACATTCATCCACTTGATTTGCTTGCACAAAACTTATATGTGGGTTAGACAATGTCCAGCGTTGAATAATAATAACAATTTGTTATTTATATGGTTTCCCCAGCCACTCTGGGCAGCTCCCAACATCAAACATTAAAACATCAAACATTAAAAATTTCCCTAAACAGGGCTACCTTCAGATGTCTTCTAAAAGTCAGATAGTTGTTTATCAAGCATTTGATCAGGAAGGTTATACTACAAACAGCACAAATCCTTATTTGCATGAACAATGTTAATATGTCTCCCATTAATCATTTCTTCATCTCACACTTTTCAGCGCATTTTCCCATCACCATCCTAACCACAAAAAGGCAGTGGCTTTTTTAAAAAGTGGATTTATTGTGTTAAGAGTGACAGAGCACTTTAATCCATGATAATGGTGCAAACCTAAATTTCTGGAATGCACTTGACAGTCAAAGGGTGACATAAGTCAAAGGGTTGGAGCTCAATGGCAGAACTCATGAGATGAATGTAAAGCATACCCAGATCAATTCCTGTAATCTCTAGGCTGGGTGGAGAAAGGCTCCTCTCTGAAACCACAGAGAGCCACTCCCAGTCCATGTTGACATTACTGACCTAGATGCATTGTTAACACCATGACACAAGCAACATTCAGTGGTTTATTTCAACCAAATCCAGATGGATTTTGATTTCTCCTCCTCTAACATAACAGTTCCCTGTGTTGTATCAAAAACTATTTTTGAGGTTGCACCAAGTTCTAAGCCAGTGGTGGCTAACCTTGGCACTCCAGATGTTTTGGGACTACAACTCCCATCATTCCTGACCACTGGTCTTGTTAGCTAGGGATGATGGGAGTTGTAGTTCCAAAACATCTGGAGTGCCAAGGTTAGCCACCACTGTTCTAAGCAATAGGCTATTTGTTATTTTATTTTTTTTATTTCTAGAATTTTAACATTGCCCCTCTGAAAATATTTCCAGGGTTGTTTCCAGTAGGCTTTGGTGCTGACTGTAGAGAGAAGTGGGTGCAAAATACAAGTCCAAAATCTCACGGTGCAAAAAAATAGCTATTCATGTGATTCTCTAGTATGCACCCTAAAATGCTAGAGGCTCACAACAGCACACCCACCCATGGTTCTTTCTGAACATCTTCGCTAGTCAGTTCCTATAATGCAAGCTGCCTTTCCTGGTTTTGGTTGTTTATAACTTATATTTTGAATGGTTTAAACCTCACAAGCTGCCGCAACTGTTAGCATGTAGTTATACTCTTAATAAGTTGCATCTAAATGCATGATGTGCCAGACACATAAGAAACACTCCATTGTTGCTTTCAGTTTGGGATACAAATCACACTCAAGCAAAGCTTGTGATGAATCATCCTGCCCTGCCCAAAACATCTTCAGACCTGTTTACCACGTACATCATTGCTATCATGCTGAAGGTCTCCCCGCTATGCGAGACTTTGGAATGGTTCTAAGGTTAGCAGTTCTAAATCATCCAGGGTGAAGATCATGTTCATGGTTGTGTGTTTTTGTGATACATGGTGGATAGACGCATGCAAAAAGTGTTTCATTGGATTGCCATCTGTGATATGTTTCTGTGGCATTGGATCTTGCACTCCTCTTCAATGCATCTTTGAGGTGGATGATGGGGGAAGGCAGATCACTTCAGTGAAATGGAGCCTCAAGGACTAGATCACAGTTCTTGTCTAGAGAATGATTTCAAGACACACAATAAAGTTATGCTGAAGTTAAGCATATCTTGCCGTAAACATCCAAGCCATCCACCGTGTGATATGACCGTTCCCCACATCAAATGGGGTGCACATTTTGCGTGGTCGCGAGTAGCCCCCTGGGATCACGTTGCAGCTCCTGGCAGTTGGGTCTGGGACCGCCTTCCTGTGGTGTCCACCTACTCCAGCAGCCGCCCAATCCCGGCTGGGGAGGTGTTGCCAGGGGGATTGGCCAGGTAGAAGGAGGGAACATACAGTACACAATAGAAGTTCATCCAAGCCATCCACTGTGTGATATAATAAATAATGATAAATAATGTATTGCCCACACAAGCCAAGCTAGTTTGCTCTCAATACATGCACTCATAAGGCCTAAAGGAATGGGAGGTCTGGATTATCACAGACATAGTAGAAAATCATTTCCTGGGTCACATTATTCTGTCACAATAACAAAAATTGCTATCAGACATATGTGATCACTTGGATCATTGTGCAAACATTTGTCCTCACAACTAAGGAAAACCAGGGCTGCTTGTGTAGGCAGGAAATGTGTTAGCTGTGAACAGGCCTTAAGCTTACTGTAACTATTTGCAACTAATAAAATGATGCCTTTGGAACACTTTGCAATTCGAGATCTTTGCACTTCGAGCCACAGACTTAATTTCCAAAAACCAAACAGTTCTGTAACAAGAACAAAAATGACCTAAGGCAGTGAAGTAATGAAGGTAGCAAATGTTTAGTAACTGAACTTGGTGGAAGTGGCTTCAGCGTCGTGGGAAATGGTTGCGTTCCAATATGCTCACAGCGATGGAAAAACTTCCAGCTGGCATTGTGAAAAGTACTCAGGGGTCCCTCCTCCAAATGGCTTGTAATTCATATGTGAACAGTTTTATGCGTAATGCGCTAAATAAAATATACTTATGCTTTGTGTGTGGAACACTTTCAGTCACTTCAGTCAGTTCGGTTCTGTTTTGATTCAGTGCAAGTTACAACATTATACATGTTCTCCTCTCGGCCATCCATGCACAATGGTTTTATGTCTCTTCAGAGGCCACCTGCACTTTCCCCTTTATTTAGCCCTGCAAGCCATGTTGGAGCAGCTTTCAGAGCTACCTCATTTATCCCAGAGGATGCAACTTACACTCTTAGCTTTCTTTGCCACATCTGAGTGCTAGCCTGGAAGAGTCAGTTGCGTGTCGAGGTCCCAAACCACCCCTCAAATGAAACACACTTCAGACAGAAATTTAAGTTTAAGGTTTTTGGCATGATTTTGGCCACAACTTTATTAAAATACAAAATATGTGAGTGGTTGCTTAGGCATTGGTTCCGACTATCTGTCCCACTGGGGACAGAACTGACATTTGTCAGTAAAGGGAAAACACTTTGGGGAGAGAATGGGAGCCGGGGGTCTGACCCTCGCCTCTCCCCAAATGCTCCCAGGGGCTCTTGCGTGGCCCTGGCCCCCGACCGGGGGATACGGACAAAAGCATGGCGAGCCCCTGGATTCCTTTAACGGAATTCCCCGTGCAGCAGCAGCATTGGAGGGGCAGCCACAGTCAATCCTGACCCCTCCACCAACCAAATGAATAACCAATGCCTAACCGCCAACCTTACAAGTTGTGACTAATTGCTACGCAGTAGGCGAAAACCAAATGGCACCAGCCAATCAGCCAAATGGAAAAAAATTCCTACCAGGCCCCTGCCCCAAAAGCAGATGACCCCATGACAGGCATAGCAAGGTCAAACACAGAGGCCTAATAAAGGGAAGGGGGGGTGGGAGATCCGATGCACGCAGCAAAGAGGAATATCACGCTGTGAGCCAAGCAGTATATAGTCACTGGGCTGTCCATCAACAAATTGCAACATAGAAATCTCCCCAAGAACACCCAGGACCCAATCACAGCAGTGGCCATCTATACGATCCCGCCCAGCAACAGAGGGGTGACTTGCTGGCCCCCACCGCAACACGTGCTCTCCATGAAGGAGAACCCGCTATATTGAGAGTTAATGGAAAGGACCAGACCTTTTTCAACAGAAGCCTGTTCACCCTTGCGGCTTTTCTGTGAAGTATGGGGTGCAATAAATAGTCAAGACATGGTCAATATAACTATGTAAAGAAACAAGTAAATCTTCTATAATAATATGCTTGCCTAAATGCAGACAACTCTTCCAGTCTACCTTTCTCAAACTTTCACTTCTGTGGTCAGATAACTGAGAAAGAGATCAAGGCAACCAACCTGTGACTTTTCATATTGGACAGAGACTTTTCACACACTCTCTTCAAACATCTAATCTCTGCAGGAGCAGTAGAAAGGAAAGGGCTCTGTTAATGCCATTTACGTCAGATGATAGTACACAAATCCTTTCATTCCACAGGCTCCCAGATCTACATGTCTGAGAATTCTGAGTGGTTGTGCTGCAGCCTTCAATCACTCCCACCATTTCATGTTCATATTTCTAGTAAACAAATAAAACAAAAACCCTATTTGGATGTTCTAATCCCACAGACTGGGACAAGAATTGTGTGAAGGAGACTGGGACAAGTTCCACCACCTCTCCACAAGCTGGAGACAAATATCTGCACCGGGGAGCCTCCTGTACCCAACTAGGTTCCTTGCACAATATAGAGCCCTGGAAGATCATAGTTCTAGATGGCATGGAGAGAGTACAGGACTGCAAAAGGTTCCCCACTTCATATGTTATCCCTCCAACTTGTAGCTAGCAAAGCAATGGAGGTGGATCAAGGTTGATTATTCCTACTGACCATCATCACACAAGAGATTAGAACATTTGAATTCAAATATTATGGATCCACATATTCACGCCAAATTCTAAATGCTCTGGGTGTGTGTTTGTGTGTTGCTTTGAATCATATATATCAATACATACATTACAATATTATTATTATTATTTTTAAAACGCCATTGGGTTTAAGATAGGTTGCAGTGTTTATAATTTTCACTCATGACCCCACAACCAAGTGAATTAAGTTAAGCACGGGGGCAGGGATTAAGTTGTAAAGACTTTGTCCAGTCTCATATACTGTATTCACTTACATATTAGGTTCCCACACTTTGCTTTGATCTTTCAGGTGAACATTATATAGGGGAGAGGGGCTGAATCCATGGGAATGGGAGAATCAACAAGTGCAGCATGTTGCGAACCTCCCTTGCCTGTGTGAGCCACTCCGTTACAAATATGTGCTTTTTATTCAGGTGCCTAAGATAGAACTTAATCCTCTCACACCTGACCCTCCGAGGTTCGACTTCGGACTGATCCCTCTAGTAAACTCTGGGGATCCCTGTAACGCGAGTGTTCCCGCCCAGTTAGCGTGACACGATATAGCTTCTGCTCAGGGCTATTATGGTGAAAAGCCTCCTATGCTTACAGTCCTGGGTTTCTTTTTCTCTGAACCCCCCACTGTATCAGCTGCCTAGCCTCGCTAGCAACTCTGTAGCACATATAAGGCTTCTACCCTCAAGCCCCTCCTTTGTGTGACTCCAAGAAACAAACTATTCCCCCCCGCAGGACAAGTTTTGTCTCCTCAGTGAGTTCACCCTGTTTTGAGCCTCTATATATCACGCTGGACCATTGACACGACGATACCTTTTAGCACAAACATGAACTAGATTTTATTTTATTACAAGCATAGTGGTTTCAGAGTTTCTTAGTTATTGAGCTTCATTTCTTTACAGCTTAGTTAACAAACCGTTTCACAAGCATCAACTATTCCTACCCGAATCCTCCCTCAGTCTACTCTATCTCCTCCCTCTCCTGTCCTCTCTAACCCTCACTCTCTATCAATCCACCCACTCCACCCTGAACCAACGGACGTTCCCTCCTTTTAAACCTCAGAAGGTTCCGCCTCATCAGAGCGAGCTGTCTGTCATTCAGTTCTGCACCTTAACTCATAACATGCCGGGGATAAATTGAACATTCTTTCAGCCAACAGGGCTGATTCGCCACACAGCACACTATCTCCATTAATTTCCTTCTTTCTTTGACTTCCAAAATGCCCTTCATGCAATGTAGATCCCAGGGTGATAAAAATATAGAGAGAGAGAGACAAAGCACGATTTAACCACAATTAAACCATTATAAAACTTTAAAGCAGGAAGAAGCAAATCATTTCAATCCAACTGCAACAGTTCATGGTGATAACAGCAAACTTGGACAGACTAATCAATATCCACCAAAAACCTTTGAGAACAAACATGTTTTAACTGGTTGCCAGAAATAATTTGCTACCTTCAGATCGGATGGATTTCTCATTGATGCATTTATACAAGACACTGTGCTTCCTCAAAATGCTCTTCTTCACCCGTCCACTGTTGTACATAGCGTACGAAATATGCAGGAAATTAGAAAGAAACCCATAGACTTCAAAGGAAGCTGATTCCAAGTAAACAGACATAAGACTCAGCATGATCTAGTCATCTGGGGATAGTTTTATTTTATGGTTTTTAATGTAAACTATACTTGTTTTAGTTATGACAATTTATAACCCAAATGTCAATTGTAAAACCATTTGGTGAAGGTCAGGCAATAGGTAAAGGTAAAGGTAAAGGGACCCCTGACCATTAGGTCCAGTCGTGTCCGACTCTGGGGTTGCGGCGCTCATCTCGCATTATTGGCCGAGAGCCGGCGTACAGCTTCTGGGTCATGTGGCCAGCATGACTAAGCCGCTTCTGGTGAACCAGAGCAGCGCACGGAAACGCCGTTTACCTTCCCGCCAGAGCGGTTCCTATTTATCTACTTGTACTTTGACGTGCTTTCGAACTGCTAGGTTGGCAGGAGCTGGGACCGAGCAACGGGAGCTCACCCCGTTGCAGGGATTCGAACCGCTGACCTTCTGATCAGCAAGCCCTAGGCTCTGTGGTTTAACCCACAGCGCCACCTGGGTCCCCCAGGCAATAGGTACAAATTATTTTTTTAAAAAATAATAATAATACAAATATTAATTTAATTTATTATATTTTGCCTTTCTCCCAGTGCAGGACCCAAGGTAACTCCCATCATGTATTTTTTTTATTAAAAAAACCAGCTTAAAAAAAACCTGTTATAAATATTAAAGAACAATTAAATAAGGTTCCACAGCTCTAAAACCATTTAAAAGCACAAGAGGAGAAGAAGAAAAATACCACACCCACCCTTAAAAGACCCAGGTGCAACAGCCAGTTAGTGGCCAAAGACCTGTCAAGAGAAAAAGTATTTGCCTGCCAGGAAAAGAAAAACAGACAGGTGGTTAGCTTAGACTCCTGTGGAAAGGAAGGGGAAGGAGATTATGGAAGGCTATCCTGGAATATAGAGGCTTGTGCACTTAAGAGAAGTACCAGTTGAACTGCAGAGTTTGCTATGTACTCAGAAGTACTTTTTCGTTCTTAAGACTTTGCTGCCAGGAACTACTTTACAGAACCTTGAATGTCACGGCTTGTGGAGATACAACACATGGGGTCAAGTGCGGTACTGCTATGGAAAGGGACGTGTTCAAATTGCTACTTATTGTATGTGCCATCCCCCTGCCATAAGAGTTCCTTCCACAGCCTTCCTGAATTCCAGGAATTGTTGCTAATGAGCAGAAACCACAGCTGAAAAAGAAAAGGCGTTAGGTTGCAGGTGCACCCTTAAGCAAGCTTAGCACCTGGAACAGATTTTTTTACATTGATATCAATATTTTAAGAGAGTGCATACTTCTGTTGCTATGGGACAGAGATAGCTTTGTTTGTCATGGTAGATGATGGATGCATAGCTGTCAACCCTCCCTTTTTTTGCGGGAAACTCCCTTATTCCAGTGCCATTTCCCGCTGCTATCCCGGATTGTTGATATCCCTTAAATTTCCCGGATTTCAAAGGAAGCAGTTCCTCTCCCTCCCTGCTGGACAGGGAGGCTCCTCAGCTATGTTGCTCGGCTGCCAATAAGGAGTCTGAGACCGACTGGGGGCGAAGCTTGCATGCCTTGTGCAGCCAGACCCTCACGCCCAACCAGACAGCCAGCCTGCCTGCCGTCTATGCGCTTGCTATTTCGCTCACCCGTTCATGTGCAGCCTCTGGAGCGCAGGGTGGCGAGGCTACTTGGTGCCATTGCACCAAGCATCCCTTATTTTCAAATCTGAAAGTTTGGGAAAATCCCTTATTTTCAAATCCGAAAGTTGACAGCTATGGATGGATGGGAAAGGGGGACTGTGTCCCTGTTTTTTCTGCTAGACCTGCCAGTGGCTTCCGATACCATCAGCCATGGGATCCGTCTGGGCCACCTTGCTGGGATGTGACATGTAGGCACTGCTACACAGTGGCTCCATTTTTCTTCTTGGAGGGGCAAACCCAGAAGGCGGTGCTAGAGGACTCCATTCCCTGTTATCTACATAGTTGATTTTACTATCTGGTTTTTATTTCTTAGTTTTATCTTTGTTTCTTTTTCTTTTTACTGCTCCTGTAGGTATTAATGAAAAAAGAAAGAAAGCAACAAGAGAACAAAATAGAATGAATAGTACAAAATGGACTTTGAAAATTGCCAAAGGAATTTTCTTTGCAATCACTGTGCTATGTTCTGTGTGCGAATTTGGAACTGTAATTATTTTTCTGGGAAAATATCCACCCAGACTATCCCATGGACCACATGAGGCTCATCAAGGTCTTCTCCATGCCTATGAAACTAAGGGCTCAGTCACACTTTCCCTTAAGTCTGTACCTCTTTGACCTGTTTCGGATTTTGTCTGGCCTGGGTGCCCCCACTTGTGATTTCTGCCTTGGGTTTTACTTGGGGAAACACCCCTGAAACCCTGTTTTTCCTAAAACCAATAATCCGCTTTTCATGTTGTCTCCACCTTCAGCTCCACTCACTCGTGGCAGAGAGTCAGAGGATGAGAAAACCAGAGGATCATGTTGACCAAAGGAGTTGGGATCCTTCCAATACGTATTATTAGAGAAAATAAAGCAATGATTGAAGAAGAGTTTGGGTTTGATATCCCGCTTTATCACTACCCTAAGGAGTCTCAAAGCGGCTAACATTCTCCTTTCCCTTCCTCCCCCACGACAAACACTCTCGAGAGGTGGATGAGGCTGAGAGACTTCAGAGAAGTGTGACTAGCCCAAGGTCACCCAGCAGCTGCATGTGGAGGAGTCGGGACGCGAACCCGGTTCACCAGATTACGAGTCCACCGCTCTTAACCGCTACACCACACTGACTCTCCATCTGAAACCACTGAAACCATCACAACCAATCAAAACACACACACACACACACACACACACACACACACACACACACAAAGCATATCTAACCTGATCACAATTTTTATATGAGTGCTAAACAGGGTAAAGTACAATAAATTTAAAAATAAAGCATCCCAAGAAAACCAGAAGTGCACTGCTCAAAGCTAGAGAGACAACTGCCCTGAACCTCTTTGAGACCTCCAGGTAAACCACCCTGAGACCTCCGGATATAGGGCGGTATATAAATTCAATCAATAATAACCATAAAAATTACCCTGCAGGGCAAAGCAGGAAAATAAGGTCTTCCCCTACACACATGCACAGTTCCCAGAAAAGCACACAAAATCCTGTTCAGGAGCTATTTTGGGACTGGTTCAGAAAAGAGGCAATTCCCCCCCCCCCCACACACACACGTTTTCCACAAATTGTTCTGATTCAGCACTAAACAGCGGGATTTCCCTGGAAAAGTGGTGGGACCAAAAACAAACAAACCCTCCTGGACCCAGTAAAACAGATTGATACAAAGTACTATAAATTGTGGGAGAAATGAAATTGTGGACAGGCCCTAAGAGGTGGTCCCAGAGTGTTGTGACTCATCAGAAAAACACATTGGGGGGGGGGATGATTTTGTGAGGAAAGACTTTGCAGATCTGGAAAGATGCCACCCATGCTGCTGCCTAGTTTTGTTTCCTAATTTCACATAAGAGCAATTAACCAAGGGATGGGGATATAGCTGTGAGATTCATAATGAATATGTTTTAAATTGCCTTAAGTGACAAAGGAATCTTAATTCAGCATAGTAATTACAAGCATATTGAGTCTCTGGTTAATCGGGAAATGAGAGGGGCTGTGGGATTGGTTGTATGAAACCTAAGTACAGTATGTGCCAAATATTTTTAAAGAAACATTGTTGGCACGTTTGTGGTTAGAGGTGTCAGGCGTGTGGAAAGTAGGCCCAGTGAGAGGGAGACTTTCTCAATACATCCAAGGCAATATATCGCTGCTGGTGGGCGGGTGGGGGAGCTTACATGAGTTATCAGGTGTGAATTATCAGGCAATGAATTATCAGGTGTGTGTGTGTTAGAGCCAGTGTGGTGTAGTGGTTAAGAGCGGTGGACTTGTAATCTGGGGAACCGGGTTCGTGTCTCCACTCCTCCACATGCAGCCACTGGGTGACCTTGGGCTAGTCACACTTCTTTGAAGTCTCTCAGCCCCACTCACCTCACAGAGTGTTTGTTGTGGGGGAGGAAGGGAAAGGAGAATGTTAGCCGCTTTGAGACTCCTTCGGGTAGTGATCAAGCGGAATATCAAATCCAAACTCTTCTTCGTCTTCTTCTTAGCTGTGAGCAGGAGGTTCCTGAATAGGACTTTATTCAAACTGACCTGTAACGAAGTGAGACCTGTAGCAAAATGTTGCAGTGCTCAATGCTCCCTGTTCAAGATTTCAACCATTGCCTTCTGCCCTCCCCTCTACAACACAAACAAAAACAATTAGCCAGCATTCTATGGCGAATGAGCATGCTCAGTCCTCACTGGACCGATATAGGGATTTCAACACCTATGGAATTTCCCCCCAGCATTGGTAGCTTGCTTTGTTTTGTTTTTTTGTACTTCTGCAAACCTTGGGCTTCCCTCAATAGCAGTTAAACCTCACTCTTATGGGTGGTGCCAGTCATAGAATGAACATCAGAAATGGAGGATATGGTTTAGAGCAGGCATCCCCAAACTGTGGCCCTCCAGATGTTTTGGCCTACAACTCCCATGATCCCTAGCTAACAGGACCAGTGGTCAGAGATGATGGGAATTGTAGTCCAAAACATCGGGAGGGCCGAAGTTTGGGGATGCCTGGTTCAGAGGATTAATATTGGTTGCCTGTTGGTCCCCTTTCTCTGTACACACTAGCCATAAATAAAGGTGATCACGGCCTGGACCTTTTTATCTGAAATCAATTAGCCCTAAAATAACGAATCTTTAAAAATCATGGAGGGACTGTGTTCCAGAATTTGCTTCCCATAAATACGCCAAACTGGAAATAAAGTTTTCGCAGTGTGTATGGAAACTTGCAATTTTCACGTGCATTTGTTTCCAATTCATTTTCCAGCCTCAAATTATGCAGGAGAATTGAAGCCAGGCAGCACTGAGCTTGTAAAATAATGGAGGTTGCTGGAAACTGAAATTCATCATGAGCCTCTGGGACCAGCGTGCCGAAATAGATGATGGGAAAGAGAATGACAGAAGGGTTATGACACATTTCATACTACCGTTGAACTCATACTAACACTGAGACAGCCCAGTTGTAGGTCAAACATTTGCAGAGGCCTTTGAGGTTTGGAGCCAAAAGGCTTTTAATTTTCCATTTTCATCTAATGATAATGTCCTCCGTTTCGATTTACTTTCTAACTTGAATGCCAGCTAAACAGGGATTCTGTTAGTACGTAAAGATTTCCCATCTTCCGATTTTTGTTGGCATTTATGATTTTACAACCCCCAGAAGTGTGCTAGGGAATATCCTAGGGCAGACAAATTATGAGTGGTACCGTCAGAAAGCTTATAATCTCATTTTACTCATTGACTAAATGAAGGGGCAATAATGTGTAGTGGGAGTTGGATTATGATAATGCTGACAATCATTCTCCTTCCCAATCATGGATCATTGTGCCATGTGTGGCACAACATACAGACTGATTTAACTCCTGACAGCTTGCATTTTTAGGATGCAATAATGAGCAATAGCGAATGGTAAAAATCACATACATTGGATAAATGATAAATTGCACGAGACTGCAACTGTTTTTCTTCTTCTTCAAATAAGTGAGAATCTCTCTCCCTTTGGATCCCCCTGCTCACAAAATAACGTGAACTCAATTGATCTTAAGTTCATATGTTTTCCTGTTCACATCTGGAGAAAGATGGGGAGTATTGGCATGTGCAAAGCCACATACCTAGTATTATCCAATGAAAGCATAGAATTCATTTGAAGAAGGGCCTTCATTGAGCTAGGACTCTGGATTCGTGAGCACCAAAACTATTTTCATAAGAAGCAACCTACAGAGTGGTGGTGGTGGTGTTTTAATGGAAGCTACCTATGTAAAACTAATGGCTCTGAGTAAAAAAAAAAAAAGCAGGTTTCATCCTGTTACCTCTTGATTTAGTAATGCCACGTATTTTCTACAATGTAACACAGGTGGCGCTGTGGGTTAAACCACAGAGCCTAGGGCTTGCTGATCAGAAGGTCGGTGGTTCAAATCCCCGCGACGGGGTGAGCTCCCATTGCTCAGTCCCTGCTCCTGCCAACCTAGCAGTTCGAAAGCACAAAGTGCAAGTAGATAAATAGGTACCGCTCCGGCGGGAAAGTAAACAGCGTTTCTGTGCGCTGCTCTGGTTCGCCAAAAGCGGCTTCCTTGTCACCCTCCTCCAGAAAGATTCCTGGTGCTGCCACAGCGGCATGTCAAAAGGACATGTGTGGTCTTTTCAGATACGAAAAAGAGGAAACGATTTTATCTAACTCCTTCTTTTTCCCATTGGGAATTCTTCTTAAAAGGACTTCTTAAAAGCCAGAATATAACAAAAGCTCCAGTCAGCAAAACCCCACAGCTAGTGAGTGGTGCGAGTTCCCACACTGAGGCAGATCGATACAAGTGGTAAATCAAAAAAATTTAAAAAGCTGATCGTTTATGTATTATGACTGAATTTTGTGAGGCAGCATGGTCCAGCTATGTAACCCATATATTTATCCGAGTTGTTCAAATATTAATTAAATGGATGGATTTGTATGCCCAGTTTTAGATACCGTATTGAAATCTGTGCACAGTCAAAGAGGAACAATCAGTGAGGTCAGAGAATGGCTTCAAACTTTGCTGCATAGATAAAATCCTTGGCCTCTCCATGAGTCAGCTTTTTCCTGAATACGGAATGCATTCCAAAGAGCTTTGTTAAGCCCTTCCACAGGAACCAGAACAGACTTGCCTGGAGAGCAGAAGTTCTTCTGAACGATTCCTCCAGCCCCACTAAAGAGAGGACAGCAAGCTACTTTTCTAAAAAAAAATAGTAATAACAATAATCAATGTGCACTTCACCATGACAGGAAGATATAGCTTTTCATTTAAAGACTACACTATAGATTTACTAGGTTTTGACCCAAAATGTACTTTATTGTGTAAATTCCTTAGTTGTTGAGCATGAGGAAAGCAAAAAAACTTAGATGAATTGCATACTCTGTGCTGAGACACTGAGCACTTCGTCTCTGTCACACCGCTGTTAAGAAATGGAAATGGCTATTAATCTTCAGATAATTCATAAAATATGTATTTTGCACTCAGATATATTTAACCACTGTATGCTCTGCATGAGAGCCTTATTTACTTTGTGACGTACAGAAGCTTCTGAGATGCTCACGAAATTCTCCTTGAGTTCAATGCGATTTTTGCATTCAGCTTTCTGTGGGTTGTAGTAGAAATATAAAGGAGAACAGGGACTCTGCATCAGGGTTCGACCCTCTTTTCAATGTTAAATCTTTGCCTTTATATATATATATATATATATATATATATATATATATATATATATATATATGCGATAATAATGGGGTGTCTCTGAGCATGAGCAGAGTGTCTTTCCTTTAGAGCTCCTCGCTTTTGGGATTAGGATACATGCCTTTCAAGTCAAAGAGACTTGATGGGATTTAACGCCAATTTCCAAAGATCTCTCAATGGTTTGCTTAAATAATTAATCCTCCCCCCCACAATTCTTCTGTACACTGAATAAGAACAGGCTATAACATATCCAGATAAATTGAACAGTGCAAAATGAGGTTGCATATAGCAGGGCAGAAGGATTTTAGCCAAATTTGTCATCACTGCCATTGATAGAAGGTTTTGTTCTGCTAAAACAGCCTCTTAGGTTATCCCAGAGAGAGAAAGACTGGTGTAGGCAGGAATGATTGATGTCTGTCATTTCTGCACACATTTCTTCTCTCAGCCCACTTGCTTAGCTGTTGCAAGAGAGTGGCTGTGTATACACCATGCATTTAAAGCACATGGCTTCCTTAAAAAAAATCATGGGAACTGTGGTTTGTCAAGGTGCAGAGAATTGTAGCTTTGTAAAGGGAAAATTTCAGCTCTCAGGATCCTTTGGGGGAAGTCATGTGTTTTAATCATCTAGCATCTCTGGAGCTGAAGCAGGAAGAGGTTCTGATGATCAAAGCACGCTCCGTTCGCTCAAAATAACGACCCTTTGTGACTCTAATAATCACTGTCCTATAATCCTCTGTGAGAATTATCTCTTGTTTCATGAACTGGAAGCTTGCACATCTCAGGCTATTTTTATGAATAGAAGCAGCTTAGGTATTAAAAGGTTGGCAACCTAATATACATTATTTTCCCTGCCCCGCCCCCCATATTTCCATTTAAAGATAACAAGTATAACAAGAGAGCCATAAAACAGAGCCATAACAGCATAATGAAACGGCAGAGAGAACTCAATGTAGAAAAAAAAATGTTTTTGCAGATTGCCTAAGCTCCCATAAAAGATGAAGCAAGCTGGACATCTCTAGGAAGTCCCATTACCTGTGAGCTACAACTAAACAGGCTCTATTCTGTTTCCCAGCCAGCTACTGCCAAAAATGATTGGATGCTGCAGCATGAGGCTTCCAATGAGAAATTCAAAGGATAGGCAGGTTCGATTCTCCTGGTCCCAAACCACTTAGGGAGCCAGGAAGTAAACTGGAAGCCTGTGCAAAAATCAAAAGTAATAACGCCAGACCGCTCTGAGGGCACTTCCAAGCAGTCACTACTTTGCAGGTGGGATTCAACTGTGTATCAGCAAATTCAGGTTGTGCAATTAAAGTTGATTTGGCATTCTTGCACAACAAACCCAGATGATAATAATAATAAACGACAAGAATAATTAATAATATGCCTTTTGTGTAAAGTGACGTATACAAAATGGGTGGGATAACTTCGCATGATGTCGTATAATGTCCCTGAAAACAAATCAGAATGAGTGCTCAGTAAACAAAAGACATTATATAGCCTCCCCACAAACTTTGTGCAAACAAATTGTGGTAACAGCTCAGGAAACAGGTTGTCTGGAAGTGATCTTGACTGCTACACTTTGCATTAGCTACAGTTTCTGAGTATTTTTAAAGGGCAGTCCCAAGGAATATGGCAACATATTCTTCTCAACATTCTCTGGGCTGCAGCAAATCCCACCCACTGCTGATACTCTCCGTGTCTATCATTCTGGACCTCTGTATTTTTTTTTGTAATTGCTTTCTCACTAGAATGCCTGCCTTTCTTTGACTTACAGCATGTAGAGTCTTCACCAGCAGATTGGCTTATTTGCCTTTAACTTACAGGCTCTTTCTTCGATTTTCACCTTTCTCTTCAACTAGATTAATTATGCTAATCACCCATGCAGTGGACAGAATTGCCTCTAATTACCAGATTTGGCATATTCATAAATGATAACAGTAGAACAAGAACAGGGGACACATTATGTTACATTCATACAGGACTTCACAGTATGCCCGTATGGACCAGCCTATTCATGCAAATATTTATATATAATTAGCCTTTTTGGAGTCATTATTAGAATCTGAATTACATATATTTGTATAATAAAGGGCATGATTTACACAGAGTTAATTCCAATGAAATAGTCCATTCTTTTGTTAGGGTTCACCTCAAAAATGTGTTGTAATACACTACTTCAATTTACAGACTAAATCCTCAGTTCTATACTCAATCATTTACCTGGGAGTAAGTTCCACTGAGCCCTAGACACCTATAGGATTACATTGTTACCCTGCTCCTCTGCTATCTAACAGCAGTCTGTAATACAGAAATTAAGGAAACAAATTCCACCCATTACTTGTAGACTTGAGACTGCTTCACACAGATATGTTCACATGTGATGAATGCAACATAAAAGTCCAATTAATATGTAAGAAGCAGGTAGGGCACTCACAGTTTCAAGGCAGAGGGGTGGAACATGCTTCTTGCCCCACCCCTGAGGTTGCACTGCTATGCAAGCTACCCCCATTAGTGGCATGTTGAGCTTGGTTATTTGCAAGGGAAGCCTTGAGTGCCAACACTGCTCACACACAAGAGCACCGCACATTTGGGGACCCAACAAAATTGGACGTTTTGATTGCATGGTATGCCTAAGTTGGAAGTAACTGAATTTTCATATCACTAATTGCCACCTCACACTGAGTAGCTCATTGTGGATATTAGTCATATTCATCTGTGACTCTTCATACATGCCAAGGCTAGCCAGGATAGCAGATTCTGGTGTTTATCTCTGCCCCCCCCTGTTCCTGGTGTAGAGCTTCCCTGACTCCTACTCCACTGGCAGGGAGAGAGACACCATTTTGGGGGTCTGCCTCAGGTACCAAAATGCCTTGGACCAGGCATAGGCAAACTCGGCCCTCCAGATGTTTTGGGACTACAACTCCCACCATCCCTAGCTAACAGGACTAGTGGCCAGGGATGATGGGAGTTGTAGTCCCAAAACATCTGGAGGGCCGAGTTTGTCTATACCTGCCTTGGACCAACCCTGATACATATGTGAACAGGCACTTTAGAGAGGTTCAAATGACTATTTGCAGAATTTATAGGAGTTTATATAAACCCTAAGTGAGCTGATAGCAACCAAATAGACTGCCTGTTGCCTACGGAGTGTGGAATGCGAATAATCATACTTGGGAACCATACAGAATGGAATAAGATAACGTGAGCTTCATTAAACTGACAACTGCACGGCTACAAGTTTTCCATGCAGCTTTACTCACCTATAAGCTGAGTGTAAATGGGGTCACCACAGCTGAATTGGTCTTCTGAATCGGCAAATGCTTGTAGGTAAATGTGCATAGCATATTGGAATGAATTACTTCAAATCCCACAATTCTGGCTTGTAGATCGAACTGTCTTTTATGTTTTTGTTTTTTTAAAAAATGTCTAGCTTTTGAACATGTTTACTTAGAAGGACGTCCCAATCGTGTCTAATAGGACTATTTTTTAATGTGCGTACATGTACTTACTAGGGAGGGAGGAACATCAAATACATTCACTTCTGAGTAAATGTTCTTAGGATTGTGCTATATAATATACAGATACAGATGCACAAAAAGGACCTGGGTAAAACAACAGTCATTTCCACTCCTTAAAATAAACTCGGAAGCTAAAGAAGAAAGCAGTTTGCTATAGGGTTAAAAAAACACACCTTAATTTATAAAGTCTTCTATATACTTTTGACTAGATATATTTTGTTTTGGAAACTTTTAGCATATGCAATCTCATTAAAAATAATTGGGCATGGGAATTAAAAGGGGGGAGCAGTTTGCTGTATTAAGGGCAAAATTGCTTGCAGAAGAATAGTTCACGCAGTTTTATTTCTTCCAAAACTATGCTGCATATCTTCTTCACTCAACTAATCTTACATAATTTTTACGATTTCCAATTTGGTATTGCATATCGTACCTAATCTCCAAGGGACCCAGGTGGTGCTGTGCGTTAAACCACAGATCCTAGGGCTTGCTGATCAGAAAGTCGGTGGTTCGAATCCCTGCGACGGGGTGAGCTCCCGTTGCTCGGTCCCTGCTCCTGCCCACCTAGCAGTTCGAAAGCACGTCAAAGTGTGCAAGTAGATAAATAGGAACCGCTCTGGCGGGAAGGTAAACGGCGTTTCCGTGCGCTGCTCTGGTTCGCCAGAAGCGGCTTTGTCATGCTGGCCACATGACCCGGAAGCTGTACGCCGGCTCCCTCGGCCAGTAAAGCGAGATGAGCACCACAACCCCAGAGTCGTCCGCGACTGGACCTAAGGGTCAGGGGTCCCTTTACCTTTACCTTTACCTAATCTCCACATCAATACTTTTGGGAATATGTCACTGAAAATCTGTGGTAATTTGTCTGAAGCTGATGATTATTTGATGAATGCAATTATTATTCTCTAAAATGCTCTTAAGTAATGATATTTTGTCACCATAAGGGGTTTATTTTTATAGTACAATCTAATAAATGTCCATTCAGAAGTAAGTCTCGCTAAGTTCAACATGGCTTACTCTAATGTATGTGGCTACAGATTTGCAGCCTTAGAGTTTCTAGGTAGCTTAACTTTTGTCATTATATTACTCCTATTAATTGCTTAATGTTTAGCTGTAGTACTGTGTTCACTTTTTATTAAAATTTGTTTTAATATAATAGTGGCATTATGCTGCAAAGAATGTCAGAAGCTCTTCCATTCCTGTGCTTCTTTCCTAAAGTAGTCGTCGTGGGATTTCTATCTTGCTTTTCTCTTTGAAATACAATGAAATCTACAACACAGGATGTTGAAACTTCAGGAAATCGCTTAGATAAAAGCAATAGATCAGAAGTTCAAAAGCAACAGCTTCAAGGATCTCAAAATACTGACCACAGTGTTATTAAACTAAGCACATGTATAAATGGCCAATTGCCAAGAAAATCCAACATGGTCACGTTTGACTTCAAAAGAGGACATTTCCCCAAATGAGGGGATTAGTAAAAATGAATTTTCAGTTCTCAAGCCAATATACAAATCAAAACATGTCAGCCTTTGAAATTTGCACTCAATGTGTGCATTCATTATAACTGCATATAAACATCATCATCATCATCATTTGTACCTCTTGCTGAAGAGAAGAGGGCAGTAGTGTATGACAACATACCCCCCAACATTTCTCTGTTGTTGTTGTTGTTGTTGTTGTTGTTGTTGTTGTTGTTGTTGTTAATACCCCACTCATCTGATTGGGTTGCCCCAGCCACCCTGGGCTTCTTCCAACATATATAAAAACATAATAAAAATCAAACATTAAAACTTCCCTATACAAGGCTGCCTTCAGTTGTCTTCTAAAAATTGAATAGTTATTTATCTCCTTGACATCTGATAGGAGAGCGTTCCACAGGGTGGGTGCCACTACTGAGCAGGCCCTCTGCCTGGTTCCCTGTAACATGTGTTTATTAAAAGAAATTCATGCTAAAATGCTGGTGAATTTCATGAGAAATTTTTATATTAAAACATGGCAAATTGCTGCAGAAATGTGGAGAACTGAATTCAAGATCAAAAAAATTAGGAACATAGAGAACAGAAATTCACAAATTCATCCATCCCTACCTTGGAGTAAGCCTCATTTAACATTGTGGGATTTACTTTTGAGGATCTGCCCATAATAGCATACGTTTTATTTTATTACATCTTGCATAGTTCTGATGCAGTAATATATTAGATCATGTTGCAATCGTCAATGGAATGAAGTGTTACAAGAAAACATGTTCCTCCTCCTCCTCCTCCAGTTGAAGCTTAGAATATGAT
Organism: Darevskia mixta; assembly: GCA_034641385.1. Taxonomy (NCBI): domain Eukaryota; kingdom Metazoa; phylum Chordata; class Lepidosauria; order Squamata; family Lacertidae; genus Darevskia; species Darevskia mixta. Next base: position 11,958,804 of record JAWWNH010000105.1, read on the forward strand.
GTTCCTTCCTACACTGCTTTTTAGGCCACATGGGAAAAGCTCAGAATATAGCTCTGCCCCACTTTACCCCTTGTAGAGACTAAATCAGTGCTGATGGAAGGGAGAGTTGCATTGTGGTGGGCTTTCTTCTCCACTTGACCATGGACTTCCCCATATTACTCAAGTGGTATCAGAAGGAGACATGCTTCTGCAGCTACAAATGTAATGTGAGAAGGTAGTTTTGAATGTGCTAATTAAACCTACTTCAAGTCTTTAAAGAGCTGGCAAAATGTGTCTGTAAAGTCATGTTTACAAAGCTCGATAGCACCGAGAATTACAGAAAGTGCATTCCGACTGCTCCAATCTGTTTGTTTCTACCATTCACCATATGCAGGAAGTAAAACAGGAATAAAGTAAAAAAAAGCTAAACCAACTTTAAGAGAAGCCCAAGGCAGCTTTGAGGGAGATATATAATTTAATAACGTAATTCCATACACATTGTTTCAATCTTCCTCTGTTCCCTTAAGAAGGCAACACACTTCTGAGTTTACACTTAAATACTAACTCTTATCGACTTGGGAAAATATTCAGTGCACGCATTTGAAGTCAGAGAAATATTTTGAGGTTGCTATCACATGGAAGTGTATCTGTGTGTGGGTTGAAGACACCATTTGGTGGGTTACAACGGTTGCCTGTTATGTTCAGCATCTTCAGTTGTCTGCAGATTGACTGGGTATATTTGCATTCATATCATGAAAGAAAGGGAACGTTTCTAGATATGGCAAATGATTAAAGCAGCCTTGTGTCTACAGATTTTTCCACCATCCCCAGCAAACATGCCATTGATCAGGGATGGTGGATTTGTAATCCAACAACATCTGGGATCCCAAGTTGGGGGGTGGGGAGTGAATTAAGTCATAGAACAGTTTGGGAGAAGAGGTGATCCATAGCTTAACACTGGGTGCTGCCAAAGATCTGGTACAGAATACAGTGGTACCTCGGTTTAAGAACAGCCCTGTTTACGAATTATTCAGTTTACGAACTCTGCAAAACCAGAAGTAGTGTCCCGGCTTGCAAACTTTACCTCGGTCTAAGAACGGAATCCGAACGGTGGAAGGGCACCGGCGGTGGGAGGCCTCATTAGGGAAAGTGCACCTTGGTTTAAGAACGGCTTCGGCTTAAGAACGGACTTCCGGAATGGATTAAGTTCATAAACCGAGGTACCACTGTATAAGTGTTACCATACCACCGGGGAACAGTAACCAGAACAATATAATGTTCAACATATGTACAAGTAGAAAAAGTCTAGAAGTACAGCATAGTCATGCTTAATTTTGGAAAGTATGAATTTCTAAAAAAAATGAATGGAAGTTGAAGAGAGTTGCAAGGTACAAATACTTTTTGGAAGCATGAGGGTAATAATAATAACAATAACAACAATAATAATGCTGCCCCATTTACAATATTGTAGTAAGTTTCAGCTGCCAATCTGGTTGGCTTGAACATGGAGAGAGTCACAGTCCTTCAGCAAAATGTCTTGGACAAGTCTTGCACATACATTAGAGTGTTCCCTCTCATTACATTGTAAAGTTAATACTAATAACTTTGATCATGTGGGAAGCAATCTTTAAGAGCTAGATAGTTGTCACTGTTTCATTTAATATAATAATATGTAGGTTATGGCTAGTTGAATTTCATCCAAAAGCCAAGAGATGAATGTCCCAATTTCCCTTAACCAATAGAGACAAAATAGCAACTAATCCCTCTCATTTCAAGTAAATCCCTAGTAGTTCCATTTATGACCTTGGGGTAGTAATTTATTTCAGCTTTACAGGTTTTTTTTGCTATTAAACATGGTGACAGTGTCAGTTTGTGACAAACTAGGGCAAAGTAAGTTGATGATAAAGCAAGTTCATTCCAGTATGTTTATAACACATATTTGGAATCAAAATATGTATTTTGGACAAGCTCTAGTAGTCTTTGGAATGTGGGTTAGATCTTATTTTTGAGTTAGACACACACATGCATACAATTAATTCCCAATTAAACTATTATTCTTTCAAAATGACCAACTTTGGAGCTATAATTAGATTTCTGTAGGGTTGTATTAATATGCATTTTAATAACGGCTTGATTTAAAGGAAACAAATAGTGAATCAATCAGATCAGGACATTGGCCTTGTATTACCTGGCTGGATTTAATTCAGTAATAGAATTTTCTATCACATCTCACTTGGAAGGCTTTTCATAATTGTGATTAAATACTTGCATATTGTACCTTGAAATTTGGGTTCAAAGAATCCATGTGTATTTATAGATTGATCAATGCCTTTGTATACATAGCTGAATAGCTTTTATTACCACATCTGCATTGCTTGAGAAGTAGAGACCAAAAGTTGGCTCTGTTAACAATTAATAATAATAATAATAATAATAATAATAATAATAATAATAATAATAATATCATCGTCATTGTTGTTGTCATCAATACACACCTCCTGCTGAATGCAGAAAAGACAGGCAGGAAAGGGCCCACTAGCAGTGACTCCCTGGAAAACCTCAGTGCTCAGGCAGGGATATAAGGGAACAAGGTATTCCCTCAGGTATCTTGGTCCTGAGTTGTTAAGAGCCTTGCAGATTAATATAAATACTTATGCGCTGGTGTTAGTTGCAGCTTTGAGTCAGGCCTGGTTGTAAATGTCCTCGACTCCAGCTGGATCAAACTTGCTTAAATCCAATAACTTTTAATTAATTAGATTGTGCTTCTCTCTTTATATGAAAAAATATATTCCGGAGTAAAGTTTGCAAACTCTGAGAAGTCTACAGTTACAATCACTTTAGAGAATAGTGGAACACTTCTGAACCGAATGCTAAAATGCTTCACCCTAGGTGTGCGCAGTGAATTATAAATTAAAGATAGCATGGCTATATTTAAAACAGAAACATAATTCCTGCTAACAAAAATAGGGCCAAGATTGCCCCTGAGTGAATGCTTGGTTGTCCGGAAAGTGATTCTGCAGGAGTGCACTTCCAAATAATTTCATTACAGTTACTCTGCAGGGAGTACAATTCTTTCTGTACCATTACAGTCCTGTTACACTAAATGGACAACAGAAATCTTCAATGGTGGTGCTGTTGTTTTTTAATGGGGTATATTTTCAATATTTCTAGTGGAGTTAAGGCTTTCAGCAAAAGTTTCTCTTATTTTCTGTAGCATTTGGAGAATCCACCTCAGTTTTAAATAACTTTCTTAAAAGGCATAAAATCTAAATCTCATACACTTGAGTTTTCTGCATAGGAATTTACTTTAGCTTTCTAAAGATCTTCATGTTAAACGGCTTTGCCTCCTGGCTGAATTTTTATTGGCTTCGTGTCTCGATAAAAGCTGCCAGAGAAGCAATTAAGTTAAGAAGAGATACTAATAATATAAACACAAATTTGAGATTATCCCTCCCTCTAGGTTTTATGTATATATTTCTAATTATTATTATTTTTGCTACTGGGAAAAGAGTTTGATGTAACAAGCAAGTGCTTCAGGAGAAGTGAGAGTTTTCTGAAGAGTCACCTTATGATGATTCCTCGGAAGCTATTCTTGCACTTTTCAAATACTAAGGTATCCATTTAATACTTCCTCATTTCTTGTGCAAAATCTTATGAAGAAGAAGAGTTTGGATTTGATATCCCGCTTTATCACTACCCGAAGGAGTCTCAAAACGACTAACAATCTCCTTTCCCTTCCTCCCCCACAACAAACACTCTGTGAGGTGAGTGGGGCTGAGAGACTTCAAAGAAGTGTGACTAGCCCAAGGTCACCCAGCAGCTGCATGTGGAGGAGTGGAGACGCGAACCCGGTTCCCCAGATTACGAGTCTACTGCTCTTAACCACTACACCACACTGGCTCTCTCTTATGATAACCACAAACTTAGAGTTTCATATTCAGAAAGTTGGATTTTTTTTGGAGAAAAATGTGAACTGAGGTCAAGGTGAAACTATGGCCCTATAAAGGCTTATTTCCTCTTACATATTTCCTTTTGCATTAGGGAATAGTAGCTAAGGCCCTTGCTGATGCAATTCCCAAGTTCACGTTTTTGGTGTCCTTTGTTACATTGGTACAACATCCTTTCTGGAGCCAATCTTACAAGCAAGCTACTACAAAATAAAGATGCTGATTTAAATTCAGCTAAAAGTCTATTGCAAGTGGCCAAGTATTACCTTGTGGGCTGCAAGTGCGATAAGGGTTTTCAACAAGTTTTGATAGATGCTACTGGGATTACAAAGGAGCTAGAAATACCAGCTAACTTTTGAGACAGAACAAGATAGAAAAAGGAGAAAGAAACAGCAGTTTGAGTATGAGGCCCAAGAAGAGGTATCAAAAGATCCAAAGCAGGTATTAAAAGTAGGGTTCTACTATGCTGGCCATGAAATCTGTTGAAGGGAGTTACAACAGCTACAACAATATAATTCTCTATTTGGCTTCATGTATGATATATACAGTATCAACAAAAAATCTACACAAGGCCTGTAGGAATTTTTTTTTTGGGGGGGGAATCATTGATGGAACAAAGATACTGATGTTGAATATCTGTGCTGTGAACTTGCGGCAATAGCTTGAAGACTTCCAAAGTCTATGGCACCACACCAGAAGGAGTACTTCTGTTTATATTTAACAAAAAATCCTGGATAATGTGCCTAATGTTTCTGTTGCTTCAAGGATCCTTCTCACGCTTCCAGTGTCAGTAGTGAGCGCAGCTTCTCAAAGCTAAAAATTATAAAAACTTACATACACTCAAATTCGTTGCAAAAGAGACGAATTGGCAAGGAGAATGTCTTTGTACCAAATATTTACTGATGTTTTCATTTTTCTTATTTTCATTCTGTAGGCTGAATACTGCCCTGCTGTATTTTTATGAAAGAGGAGTCTATAAATATTTCAATAGATAAATAAAACCACACACTAGTAGAATGTAAAAAAATAAATAAAAAAGACACAACCACCCAAAGCCTGTATAGATGAAAATGCCTTAGGCTGGCAATGATGGTGCTAGGTATGTTGTAAAAGGCTAGTCTCATATTGCCATCCACTGTACCTCTTTTAGATAAAGCACACAGAGAAGTGTGTGTGTGTGTGTGTGTGTGTGTGTGTGTGTGTGTGTGTTTGTGTGTGATGAAGACCACATAACTCATGCAGGGAGAAGTCAGGAAGGAAGATCTGTCCCAATGTTATCTCTGAACTTGCAGAAAGGATTTTTGTGTGTGCGTGTTGTTTTGCATGCAGGGACATTAAAAAATGTGTCTGAACGCCCTCTGAACGCATTCTGAGGGCACCTATAATGCATTCTACTAGCTGAGACCACAACCATTCATTCTGCTGCAAATATAAACACAATCTAGCCATGACTGCACTATAACACACTAGATTTCACTTGTCACCTACACCAGTTTTATTTTTTATAACAATGGGGTTAATGTACCACTTTTTAAAGGAATAAGATGGTGCGCTGTATTCTTACAGCATTGTGTATCTTCTCGAGTCTTTATTTATCTATCTTCTTACATTGGTGTTTATTATCCATGGGCACAGAATGTGCACGACCTTGCCAAAGATCAAGAGGTGTGTCTGAAGGAATTATAATTTCTCGGTATGCGATTTATGTGATGACTGCCCCAAAGAGTACTTGTTCTGCAGTGACTGATGAGATCTCTGGCAGTATTCACTGATCATTAGAAATATTTATATGGCAGATTCCTTAAGGTGGCAGAAGACTTGTAGAGGAGATTAACTGCACAGAGGATGGAGAGCAAGGGGAACAGGAAAAAGGAGACATGTGTGTAGTCAGCTCTCAGTTGCCCTTCCCCTTTTATCTCCTTCAGAGGAAATGGAAAGCATGCAAATATTCCTATAATCCTTCTGAGAGAAAAGATAGTATTTTGCAACTTTTCTTCCTCCAAAGACAGCATGTCCTTGAATTAGCATGCATGTTCACTGACTTCTTTAGAGGCAGCCTTCATTATTTTCTTAAGGCGAAAGCGGCAGCCATCGTTACTCGGTTTAAAATCCACTGAGCCTTGTATTGGGCCCATTAATTATGATGCAAGAAACATTCTCACAAAAATCCACATGGGTGTTTATGGCTTTGCAAACATGGGGCAGGAAATGTTTGAGATGTCTCATGACCCCTTTTTGTTTCTAAGGTCCTTGAGGAGAGAATAATAGTTATTAGGGCATGCTGAATATATTTCTTTTGTGTTTAATTTGACAGTGTGACTGTAAAGGAATACTTACAACTTTAAATAGTGTGCATATACTATCTAATCACCAGGTCATTTTGTTGTAGAAAATGGGTTATGTTTTTCGTAGTAATCTATAGAAAAACTTACCGTGCTTGTCCTTCACGTTATGTTTGATGGAAGTTAATTGTTCATTGTTTTTAATTATATACCAAGGCCTTTGTCCTGGAGACAGTCCAAAGAGTAGATCATCTTGGTGTGTAATTAACTGAAACATTTTCTGGGCATTATGCCATCATTGGAGTCAGGTGACACAATTGTCATTAAAATTAGGAAAATATTAGCATGCATATTTGAATTCAGAATTAAGGGAGAGAAATGTTTCAGAACACTCTACAAAATGCTACAAATGTTAATTTCTCATCGTTGTCATTTTGGAATAGCTTTAAAATGAAACTGTGTCATTCCCAAAGTAGCAGTGTATCATTGTCCCCCTCCCTTTATGACAGAGAACAGCAGGTCATGAATATCTGTGAAACTTTGCAGCAGGTGGGTAGGTGTGTTCAAATCTCTTGCAGCAGCTTTGAGAACAGCCATTAGGAAAGGATGGTCCTGTTTGTACTGGTGGGAACTTTGTGTTGCACCAAAAAGATTCCAAATCCCTTCAAAAGCTGGTGTTGTGTTATGTTGTGCGACAGCATATTGTGACGTAGTATTGATGTGACAGAGATAACGCCATTCAGTTTGAGTCAGGTAGGAAGAGACTGTCTCTGAATGGCCCGCCATTGCAGATTCATCCCAAAATATGAGGAAGTGACTTCACCAGAACATTCCTTCGTTAATTTTCTAAGAAGTAAAAACATACCCACCATTCTACTGAGTACTATATTGATTCTATTAATACCAGGAACAGCACAATAAATTTATTTTGGTTTCGTTCATAATGGCATTAGGAGCAACTCAATAAAACTGAGGGTAAATATTTTCCAAGATGTCAAATATCCAGGCCAACTTTCTTGGCCTTGGTTAGGTGAAAGTGCGTAAAAATATGAGAGAGAGAGAGAGAGATGATACCTTCTCCTCCATCAGAGGGAGCTGATCCTCTTCTGAATGGGATGTTTCATATCCCTCGATGCAATATTTAACACACATAAATTACACTCTGCCCTAGAAAGAGCTCACTTCTACATTCAAGTTCCATGTAATGGGACCACTTGTAAACTGGGACATCTATTCTGTATTCATTAGCTTTCTATCTTTCTTTCAATTACCTCAAGTATTTAAGTTGGCACCTCTTCTATAGTAATTTTATAGATTTAAAATAAATTAGAAGGCCTTTTCATAATTGACTCCATATTATTGGAACCCTCTACAAGTGAACATATCTTTGACCCCATTGAAGTTAGGCTTTAAGCAAAGAGGTGGATTTCGGGGAGCGTAATAATAATAATAATAATAATAATAATAATAATAATAATAATAAATTATTATTTGTACCCCGCCCATCTGGCTAGGTCTCCCCAGCCACTCTGGGCAGCTTCCAGCAAATATTAAAATACATTAACATGTTACAGATTAAAAACTTCCCTAAACAGGGCTGCCTTCAGGTATTTCCTAAATGTTATGTAGTTGTTGATCCCTTTGACCTCTGACGGGAGGGCGTTCCACAGGGTGGGCGCCACTACCGAGAAGGCCCTCTGTCTGGTTCCCTGTAGCTTTGCTTCTCGCAGTGAGGAAACCGCCAGAAGGCCCTCAGCGCTGGACCTCAGTGTCCAGGCTGAATAAGATAAGATAAGATAGATAAGATAAGATAATTTTATTTGTCATTGCACCAGTACAAGCACACGCTATACCAGTGCAACGAAATTGCAAGCCATCCCGTAAAAAAAGAGGGGGGGGACAAAAAAAAAATAATGGGAGTGGAGACGCTCCTTCAGGTATACAGGACCGAGGCCGTTTAGGGCTTTAAAGGTCAGCACCAACACTTTGAATTGTGCTTGGAAACGTACTGGGAGCCAATGTAGATCTCTCAGGACCGGTGTTATGTGGTCCCGGCATCCACTCCCAGTCACCAGTCTAGCTGCCGCATTCTGGATTAATTACAGTTTCCGGGTCACCTTCAAAGGTAGCCCCACGTAGAGCGCATTGCAGAATCCAAGCGGGAGATAGCTAGAGCATGCACCACTCTGGCGAGACAGTGTTCACGCATACTGGTTCACCCATACTGGGTGCCAATCCTAGAGGATGCAGCAGGAGGCACCACAACAATGAAAAACAGTGGAAGGCAAGAAACATGGGGGCGCTGAATTTTGGTATCACACAGGGTGCCTCTGAAATTTGATAGCTCAAAGTCTGCCACTGTTAAGCAGAAGCAGTGCTGAATGTTTTGGCTTTATGTTTCTGTTGTTTTAAATTCTTAGGTTGCAGACATATATGCACTTACCTGGGAGTAAGCACATTGAACTCAATGAGACTTACTTCTCTGTATATGTTTACATTGCTGGTTGTTCCTATAATTTCTTTTTTTAGTGGGGTGCTGGCCTTTAGAGTGCTTTAATAGTCATGTTTAGTATGATTGCATTTAACTGAATTTATGTTCATACTCATTTTTTTTAATGTAAGTCACCTTAATAAGGTTTGCCCCAAAAAACAGCAACAGATACTACAACAATTTAATAATAATTTTGTGAGAAGGATGTGTGGTCTCCTCGGGAGTAAGCATCCACAAACACCGTCTACTAAGCTAATTGCTTTATTTACAGCATTAAGTAGTTCAGACGTTACAACTCTGCATCCGACCCCTCCGAGTCAGATCGCTGAAGTACCGATTTGCGACTCCGCCCCCAGCATAGGAGCTTCGCAAATCCTAGACGCCGCCTCTCTTGTTTCCGTTTCCGTGCCCTCGACCTGGGCGGGTTGGCGCCTGCCCCTTCCCTTTCACTTTCATCATCCACGCTGGTGGTGTCTGATGCTCTGTCAGACTCTCTAAGCCCCAACTCCTCCCCAGTCTCCATGTTCTGATCCCTTCCCATTGGCTGTGCTAGAGCCCTGGTTGGGGCTTCCTCCCATTGCTTCATTATCGCCTCTGGCGTCAGCAGGGGCTGTGCCTGTTCCTGATCCCAGACCCTCAATAACTCTTCAGGCATCAGCTGAGCCCTGTCTAGGTCAGCTGTCTCCTCTGGCACTGCTTCGGAACCCGGCCAGCCCCTGACAAATTTCTTAAGACTTTTTTTTTTAAAAAAAGGAAAGTGTTACAATCAGTTCCTTAATACACCTAGGCAAGGCAGTCTATTGTAGACTAAGTTAGTACATTGAACAGTAGTCAAAAAAAGATTCTCTGAAAGAGTGGGTGGGTGGATCTCAGACACTTATTCTTGCTGTGGGGATAGGGGTGTTCTAAGGATGCAAGTGTTTCTCCAGAATCATCAGCAAAATGCTGGAGGATAAGAATCAAGTCCCACTGAGTTCACTGCAATTTGCTTTGCTAGCATATATGTTTACAGCCTTAAACTAAAAAAGAAACCTGCTCAGAATAATAGGGGGCTAGAAGGTCTCTCAGAATATTTTAAAAACAAAATATGAAATAATCCAGGCTGTTTAGACATGTCTGGAGGCGGAATGTGGTATGCAGCAGCCTTTCTGGGAAGATAGAAATCCCCCTCACAGATTTCAATTTTAAAATCAATTATGGGGAAAAGGGAACATTGTGAGGTGCACGAGTGAAAATTGCGTGGGTCAAAGGATAGTGTCTGGTTCCTTGTAGCATGTCAGTAACAGTACATATTTTTCATTGTGTGTGTCTGTGCATATTTGTGTGTGTGTGTGTGTGTGTGTGTGTGTGTGTGTGTGTTTATGAAGTAGAGATTGCCTTTTCTGTTTGTGAAATTCTTGGCTGTTAGCTCTAACATGGGGGTAGGGTATAGGTGCATAAATAATAATTTAGGGTCCCTAAATTTTTGTATGTTGTGCATTACCACAGCAGATAATACACTACACCCATGTATCATACACCAATGCAACAATATTAGATTTAACGATATGCATTAGTGCTATGTAACTTTCATGTATCTCTTCAAGACTTTTTTTATGCCTATGCAGTTATTTATTTTTTCTCAGGATAAACCAGTTATTGTAATGATTGTCTTTGCACTGTTTTATGGTATTGGGGTGGGGGAGTTGTATTTGTATATATTGTTGTGCACCACCTTGATATTTTACATAAGTTGGCAGCATATACATAAATGGAAAACAGATAGAAGTGCTGGGCAGGAAAATAAGGGAAAGGACAGACCAAGAGGAATGTCTCTGTATTTCACATATTTATCCATGTGGGGGACCGAGGGTTGCATATGCAATGTCATCATGCTCTTCTTGAACATTTGTGGTAGTGAGCAGCGTGCAGATGTGAATCTGCAGAAGGCTGAGTCATTAGGCTGAAGGGAATCAAGCAGCCTGGAACCTAAGCTGAGAGAATCACAACACAAAAACACCAAATAAACTCTGGACTGGAATTACTCTGGGTTTATCATGAACATATACCAGACTATTTGCCCATCTAGTCTTCTCTGACCAGCAGTGGCAGGGGCGCTTCCTAACAGCTGCCATCTAATCCTGGTTTGGGCCTGTTTGGAGCTAAGAGCACCAGTGTTTTTGTGTGGCTATTCTGTTGTACTGTGGCCACACCTTTGCCTCTGCAACCTCACTTCAGATGTCCAAGAGAACTCTGTTTCAGTGCTCTGAGGTTAGTTCCTTAACCCCCCATGGGTGAAGGGGTTTCTTACCTCATCTGTTAGTGGCCTGTTTGGTGGAGAACAGCCTGGTGCAGCAGACAGGGCTCACCTTTAGTCATGGCACCATGAAATATCTTCAATGCATCTGTGCTTGGACCCCAGGGCTAGTGGCAGTTTGGACTGCACTCATGGTGCTGGAGGGAAGCACCCTAATCACTCCTAATAAGTTGGATGGGACTCACCAGATATTTAACCATTTTGTCAGGTGGGATCCCCTGCGTGTGTAACATCCCTCATTAGTATGACATTCCTGCCCAGATGGCGTTCACCTTTCCCAGGAGAGAATAGACATCTTTTTGAAGGGCCTGCAGAGAACTCTTAGTGAGCTCTTGGGTTTAGTGGCTGGAAGTGAACCAACCTAAGCTGATCGTTCAGTGCAGGCATGTAAGGAAAGGTAAGATTTTAATTTACTGTAACCCTAAGGCATTGTGGAGGCAAGGGCTGCTCTTGAATTATCACCCAGAACCAGAGGCTTGCAGGTACTTGGGGGTTCCTTTGGGGCCTGGCCTGCACATCATGGTCAGCATTGAACAATGAGGCCCAGGTGCACAGCATGAGCTTCATATACCCAACACTCACTTAATAAGGAGGGAGACTTTCTGCTGCTCCAGAGAAGCGGACACGGAGCAATGGATTCAAACTACAAGAAAGAAGATTCCACCTAAACATTAGGAAGAATTTCTTGACAGTGAGAGCTGTTCGACAGTGGAATTTGCTGCCAAGGAGTGTGGTGGAGTCTCCTTCTTTGGAGGTCTTTAAGCAGAGGCTTGACAGCCACCTGTCAGGAAGGCTTTGATGGTGTTTCCTGCTTGGCAGGGGGTTGGACTGGATGGCCCTTGTGGTCTCTTCCAACTCTATGATTCTATGATTCTATGACTTTCTCCCCATCCTTTGCTGAGGAGCACACAGCCTGCTAGTTTACTTGCCCAGGGGTAAGGGGTGATTCCCTCCTATGTCAGCATCAATTCCCCCTGCCCACACTTACTTGCATGTCAAATGTGTCACATCATCTTATATAAATAAAAAAATTGTCCAGTAGCACCTTAGAGACCAACTAAGTTTGTTCTGGGTAGAAGCTTTCGTGTGCATGCACACTTCTTCAGGTACACTGAAACAGAAGTCACCAGACCCTTATATATAGTGAGAGGGTGGGGTGGGGTTTTTCTGTAGACGACTGTTAACGACTGCAGTTAGTCTCTAAGGTGCTACTGGACATTTTATTTATTTATTTCGACTGCGTCAGACCAACACGGCTACCTACCTGAATCTAGAATCATCTAATATGTTATATTCTAATAAATATAACCTTTTAGCCACTCAGTAAGGTGTTGTGGGCCCTCTTTCTGGGTGCTGAAGCAACTGATTCTGCTGGAGATTGACTCTGGGAACTGTGCAAAGCTAAGCTACAAAACAGAGAAGCTCAACTCCTGGAGAAGACTTAGTCCCTTACTTATCGCTGCACAGCCCAAACATGGTAACTCTGATTCTTATTGCAGTAATTCATTTTATAAATATGGGTAGGTCAATGGGAGAGATTTAGGAATATCTGATGCATGTTCTGATTTATGCCTAATTCCCTCTTTGATACCGGAAGGACTAAAAAGTGCTTAACTCCTCTCCTTTTTTTTTTTAAAAAAAATACTGTTACATAAGATGCTATACAGCAAAGAACAGCTCCCTCAAAGATATGACTGGGCAGTGTCCTGAGAACTCATTCTATTTTAAAGTAATAGTTTGTGGTCTCATTCTAATTAGCATTTCATGAGCCAAAACTCATTGTGTTAGCAGTCAAACGTTTATTTTAATTTGGGAAGTTCATTGCAAATAAGTTGTCTTTTCTTGATTTAGGTAATTACAGTCACTTATTACGCTAATGGCAAGGCCTGTTCAGGCTTTTAAAAACATTCTAGCTTTCTGCAGAACACTTATTAAGAGGAGTGAGGGGTTTGCAGTTTTCTTTGATCGCTTTAATGAACCTCGGTGTTTTTATTGTCTACTACCGTACATGCAAACCATGGCACAACTGTGTATATGCTCCTAATTAAAGTTTTATTCAGAAAAACATAAAAGCCAGCTACGTCATGATTAACATTTTGAAAATAGACTTCCTAATGACTGTCAAAGTCCCTTTATAAATCACTTTGAAATGCTCATCCTTTTTTATGGAGATTAAGTCCTCAGATGCTTTTTGAGTTTGTGTAGACTTTGTTTTGCTGAGTAGATGCTTCATTTGAGTTGCAGGATTACTGGAATTTTAAATCTGCAGTAGTTTTAGTTGAAGTCTATTAATAAATGTCACAGCTTTACAAATCGTATCTTATTCACACTCAGCTATGTAAAGCAGGTTTCTTATGTTTGCATGTTACAAGGAATTGAGATTGAGGAATAGGGACTTCATAAAAGGCAACTGAGTAGGCACGTGACTCCATAAAAATGTGTGTTCAGATCAATTTCCATTGTCTGGTTCATTATAGTCAAGTTCTTCTACGAAATCTAGTGCATATGCATTTAAAAATGCATGTTGTGTGGACAACATTTGTTTGTTAATCCATCCATGCAAACATTTCAATGTTGCATTTCTCTGCAATAGGTTTCCCACCATTTTGTTATTTCTCCAAACATAGGGCTATGCCCCTTACTACAGGCAGTCTCCATTAAAGATGCATTCATTTCATATTGTATCTTGTCAGTTGATGTTTTTGTACTGTTTTTCTGATAATGACTGTAAATTGCCTTGAGGCATATATGTAAAAGGTGATGCATAAATAAATAAATGTTATACATTCGAACCTCCTCCATGTTTGTTTTGACACTGAGCAGTTCATTATTACCCTAATGATGAATTTAAGGCAGTACTCACTCGCTATGCAATCCATAGGTTTTTAATTGGATGGTGTCAGGCTATAAAGGTAAGCCACTGGCACCTGTAAAAATATAGAAGAAGAAGAAGAGTTTGGATTTGATATCCTGCTTTATCACTACCCGAAGGAGTCCCAAAGCGGCTCACAATCTCCTTTCCCTTCCTCCCCCACAACAAAGACTCTGTGAGGTGAGTGGGGCTGAGAGACTTCAGAGAAGTGTGACTAGCCCAAGGTCACCCAGCAGCTGCATGTGGAGGAGCGGAGACGCGAACCCGGTTCACCAGATTACGAGTCTACCGCTCTTAACCACTACACCACACTGGCTACTAACAAAAAGAACCACAGTCATGGAACAAGAGCTATTTCTTTCCTGCTTTGCATGATGGCACAAAAAACTGGTTAGTTTATCAAAATTTCATTAACATCCACAGAAAATGCTTTGTGCTTTGATGAGATAGGTATGAACACCTATTCAGTAAGGTTGGGGAACCAATGGCCTCCCAACTGTTGCTGGATTACAAATCCCATCATCCCTGACCACTGACCATGCTGGCTGGGGCTGAAGGGTCCAATGACATCTGGAGATCCAGAAGTTCCCTCTCCCTGCTATAGAACTTGGAAATGCATATATTCATGGAAATGGGTGCTCACTTGTTTTTTGTATCGAATTCCATATGTACAAAAATGTATCTCATTTTGCATAACTCTTGATCCAGGACAGTTAATATTCATAAACTCGAGAGCATATAGAGGCCTAGTCTGTTTCTCTGAATTCTTTGCGTGCTGTTTATTTCTTGTTCTTCGGCTTGACATGGGCCCACTAATTATTCCAGCACTTTTCTAGCAAATGACCTACATTAACTGAGGGCTCAGATGTTAATTAGATGTATTAATTTTAGATGCAATTGCTTTGGTTCCCTTCCTTACATTACCAAGGAGACCCTAACATAGCTCTCCTAAAATTAAAGCAGCTAATATTGCTCCGTCTGCGTTTTTACAGAAATGTGTTGTGAATGTATTTGTTATCTATGGGTATGTAGAAAGTATTGTGTTGGCTTGTCATAATTTGTATTTAAAGGGAAATGTGGCTCAGTTGAAGTAGACTGCAAACTCATTCAGAAAAAAAGTGAGAGGATGTATTTCAATTCCTTACCCATGCTCCAAAACGCTACTGTATAAACTCACTTTATGGCAGGTGTGGTGAATTAAAAAAACAAAACAAAACCTAAAATTCTGTCACTCCGCTTTCTCACTCTGCTGTCTCCATGCTGCACGAAGAAGTAAATTCTTTTATCTGTCCTAAATCTTCCAACAATCAGTTTCACTGGGTGCCTACAAGTTATATGAGAGAGGGAGAAAAACATATCTCTACCCATTTTCTCCATGCCATGCATGATTTTATAAATCATGTCACCTTTACTTGCCTTTCCTCTCATCTAAAAAGCGTCAAATCTTGCGACCTTTCCTCAAAGGGGAGTCGCTCCATTCCCTTGATTATCTTGGTAGCTGTTTTCTGAACCTTTTCCAACTGTACAGTGAGCGTCCTTTTTGAGGTGAAGCGACCAGAACTGTGCGCAGCATTCTAAATAACTTGTATAACAGCTTAGTGATAGTTTTGTTTTAAATTCCTTCCAAATGATCCCTTGCATTGAATTTGCCTTTTCATTTGCCCCAGTGTCACCAGAATGAAAGGCAGGGCTATGGTTGCTAAAATATTATGTATGTATATGCTTTGTTTCATAGACGCACTAATAATAATAATAATAATTAATAAAGTGGTCTACCAAGATCTCCACCAATTTTAAGTGGTCTACCAAAACTGAAAAAATAAATAAATTGAAAAACCATGTTTTTCAGCTCATAAGCCAAAACACTTCCACCAACACTCCACCACGGATTATTTCAGCATTCCCACTCCTAAAAAAAAGTAAACTAGCCAAAATCAATGGGAAACAGTGGCATCGTTTTGATACATTTCTTCTGTGTCCCTTTCAAAAACACTGGTGATTGGAGAGAGCCCTGGTAAACTCATTTCCTGACAATCATAAAACTACATCCTCTCTTTATTTACCCCTCTTCTCACTTCCTGACATATTCCTTTTATGGAAAGCAGTGACTGGGAATGCATCCATTTTAAACTGTGTTCCTCCAAATCTCCAAAATGGATCCCGAGCTTTGGGATATAGGAAGGCGGTGCCAACAGCACAGAGTCCATCATACTACTTTGCTGAGAATTAACCAAAGCATGTTCCATTTCCCACATGCGTTCTTGAGAAAGGAATGGCATTTTCTATACGACAGAGTATGGTTTTGGGCTATACTCAGTACTTTAATTTCATTGCTGGTAAACAAAAGACTATTATATCAGTACTAATATGCCAACATGGCATTAATTCTGCATAACCTTCAGAAATTAGGAAAGGTAGCAATTAGACCCTTAAAAAGTCATTTTTGAATTGACTAATTAATCATTCATCGCCTGTGGCACTAATAAGTCATTAGTCTTGTAGTGGCTCATTATAAGGTGCAATGTGTAGATGGGCTCATTTATGCAACTCCTTACTGAATGCTGATTAGGTTATTTATAGATAATACGTGCTTGTTATGATCAATTATGGCTTACATCCATGAAGAGTTTTTCTGTTGAAAGACAACAAGGTTAAGGCTCAGTTAAACCATCTGTACAATCACAGCTTTGTTAAATATTCCCTTAACAACTTGTCTTCTTCATGCAGATGGGCTATATCTTTATGGCAAGAAAGCCAACTGTACAGCTGATTTTTTTTTTAAGCGTTTGCTCTTACATTTCAGTTTACTTTTCAAGTGCTAATCTGTCCACTAGGTGTAGCTTTCAAGGAGTGCTGCTGCTACCTGTTTCTGGGCTGCAGTAGCAGCTGGTGTGGTAGGGCAGAGGTGTGGAGCCAGCCCTCCTGCCACCAAAATCACTACAGGTTATCTGGATGGGGACTGGGCACATGGGCAGGGAGGTCAGGGATTCACTGATGCACCAGCAAGAGTGGTTTCAATAGAGCATCTGTGCAGCTCCAGCCACTCTGCCACCCTGCCCTGTCCCATCCCCATCCAAACAACCCAGTGCTTCTTCTACCATTGCCATCCCCCTGGCCTTCCCCATCCTACTCCCAGTGGCACAACAGTGACACCTCGGCTCATGCACCATGACTGACTGTGGTTAGTCTTAACTATGGTTTAGGGAGACAAGCCAGAGTTGGAAACCACAGTTTGAAGTTGACCAACAGTAGGTTCTGACAAGTTGGATCCTCCTAACCGAGGGTCCATGTTGCGCACAGCCCCGGGACTCCCCCCAACTGGCCTGGAGGTGGGGCTTTGCCTCGCTCCGGGACGGTGGTGTCACGATCACGCCACTGGCTCTTAGCCAATTGGCGTGGTGATCAGGGCTTTATTATCTAAATGGCAGCGTGACGAGGGGACCCCCTCTTGCTTCATGCTGTTGAACACCCACCCACCCGTTGATAGGTCGGCGTTTGGCCTTGCTTTGGGCTTCGGTTGGTCACCTGTTTTGGAATGGGGGCTGGGTAGGAATTTTTCCCAATGTGGCAGATTGGCAGTGGCCACTTGGTTTTTTGCCTACCTCTTAGCAATTGTCACAACTTTGTAAGGTTTGGCGGTTAGGCATTGGTTTAGGGGAATGTGGGGAGGGGAGGTGTGGCCATCCCCTACCCCTCTATTTGATAAGGTATTCCATTCCGTTAAAGGAATCTGGGGGTCTGGATCTTGTCCGAAGCCCGGGGAGGGGCTAGGGCCATGCCATGACCCCCGGGAACCCCAGGGGTGAGCACCAGTCAATAGCCATTGTTGGAGCTCCCTCTGCTAGTAGTTTACCCTTTGCATGCTCCCTGCTGGGTGGGCAGGAGCCAGTTATAGTCATTAGATACCAATGCCTAAGCCAATACCAGTCACACTTGTGTATTCAATAAAGTTGTGGCCTAAATTTGCCCATTAACCTTTAAACTAAATTCTGTGTCCATTGTGTTTTTATTCCATGGGGGCAGGTTTCGGGGCTTGACGCGCAAATGGATAAACCACATTGAAAATGGAAGTTAAAGCTTCTCACTGTACCTTAGGAAGAGAGATACGTGGCAAGCTCACCATAATTTAGTGTTACACCCAAACTGGAGACAGACAGTCAGGTTGTATATCCATAGCAGTGGCCAGAGAAGGAATGACAAGGGCCTGCTCTACAGGGAGCGGGCTTCAGGCACCGGACCTGTTGTCAGGCCAACTCTGCATTACAAAGATATCTGCGAATGTGACATGAAGGTTGGCAACATCAACCCTGCCATTTTTGGAATCCCTTGCAGATGACCGCAATGCCTGGAAACAGACAGTCAGGTCATGCATCCATAGCAGTGACTAGAGGAGGACTGGGAGCACTGGGAGGAGGAAAGAGAGAAGAAATGCCATGGTGCGTCTACAGCAGCACAACTGGATGCCTTCATCTGCCCCAGTTGCAACAAAGCATGTCTCTCCCATATCAGTCTCTACAGACACAGTAGCTGCTGTAATTTTCCAGTGTAATTTTCACCCCCAAAGGTGCACTCCTCCATAGTCTCCTCAGACAGACAGATGCCAGCAACAACAACAATGCCCAAACAAAACCAAGCACGTGAGTCAGCCTATGTAATAAAGCCCAACCACAGATTTACCACCACATTGAAAATTAGATCTTAGACTTCTAACTTATATTGTTGAACTCTGCAGTGTTGAAAAACACATTTACTAAGAAACCAGAGGCCTTCTTACTTGGAATGGTCAACCAAGAAATACCTAAGGAAGATCACACCTTTTTTATGTATGCCACAACAGCAGCAAGGATATTGATCGCAAAATACTGGAAAACAAAGGACTTACCAACCATAGAAGAATGGCAGATGAAAATGATGGAATACATGGAACTTGCCAAGCTGACAGCGAGACTCCGCGACCAGAGGGAAGAGGCAGTGGAAAAAGAATGGAAGAAGTTTAAGGAATATATTAGAAATTACTGTAAGATTTAAAGCTAGGAAAAAAGCTGGAAGAAGTGGTAGTTTACAGAATAGAGATAAGATTAATTAAGTAAATTTATGATGTATGATTAAGATAAGTTAAGATAGCAATATGAGTAAGGAAATATAAAGTTTTAAGTTAGATGAGAGAAATAATATTAGTAAAAAAATAATATTAAATGATGAGAAGAAATTGCTAAAGATGAATTACAATGAAACGCAGTAGGAGTGACAGGAGGAAGTCTAACTAAGATGAAAAGGAAAGAAGAAGGGAAAATTAGGATTTTTGTGTTTGTTGTTTAATGTTGTATTTGTTTTATTATATGTGATTTGTGTTAGGATTGTGTTGATATGTTTGGAAAACCCAATAAAAATTATTTTTTTAAAAAAAATATATTGTTGAACTCTGCACTTTGAAAAAATACAGCTTGCACTTTGATTTAAGACATGTGGATAGTTATGTGGCGTTCTATTTTTCAACATGTCTCAGAATAAACTACTAGGATTTCAAGCAATATTCTCGAAACAATGTTTGATCATATTTTTGTTTCCATTATTAATAAAAAGGATAGTGCTTTGTCAGGCATCTTGAATTAAGGGAGGGTTCCTCTCTCAGAGAAGATCTGTGATTATGTTGACCCCACTGACATTCAGAGCACCTCCAAGTTGACATTTACTTCCAGCTCAGTGAAAAAGCCCTAGTTGTGTTGAAAATTCATTGTATATTTCACCACACATGGAACTATAGATCAGAGTATGTGCTGACACTGTAAAATTACTTGAAATTTCTTTTCTCCTATATACTTTCAGACTGAACAGCCCCAGCCTTACAGTCATTTTCACCTAACCTACGGAAACTGAACATGTTAGCAATTTGCTTGCAAACATATGTCCTACACCAAGTAGGTATACACCATATTGAAGGCTATAGGAACAGTGACAGGTTCTAAGCATAACTAATTGCAGTTGAACACTTAAAGCCTAGGTGGAGGAAAGGAGGAACACCTACAAGCAAGCTGCATTCTGTCAGCGTTGAACTGTTATACCAGCTGTTTCCTGCTATCTGAGGAAATGATAAATCTGTATGAAAATATTATTCACTGTGAATAAGCTCATCAAGAGACTTCACTCCACCACAGGGCTCAGAACCCCAACGTCTGAAAATCTATAAGAATGGTTATATTGGTGCCCCTTCATGAATTTGTAAAGAAGACCAGCAGATTAATTAAAGTAAGGATGTGCACGTCAAATATTTTAGAATTTGTAGTTGTTGATTCATCGGCACTCATATATATATATTTTTAAAAAAACAACCTAATTGCACAGTACATGTGTGATCAAAGGTAATGCAATATTTATGCAATCAACATAAATGTATATAATGATTTTGCCAGATAAGTTGTGAATATGAATTACAGATTAACATAATTATTAAACATCATAATATTTGCAGGGAGAAATCATATTTTTTTTCAAGTAATGGTTTCTCTCATTATCTCAAAGAGGATTACATGAATTAATTGTTTGAAGAGAGTCTCCATAGGGCAAATTACCCTTTGATCTCTGAATAATTTTGTATGATGGTATTTAGATATCAGCAAATTGCAGGCGGTTTTGTTACCAAGGTATGCCTAGGTAATATAATTGTCTGCACACACAAATACCAGAATTTCAAATAATTAAAAGCTCTTCATGGCCACAATGCCAAAGAAAGGTGATCTCTCTGTGAGAGGGAGGGAGAAAGAGAGGGGGGGAGGAGGGGGGAGGAGGATACAAATGTAATAAGTCCCATTTAAACCCATTATTTATTATATTATAGAAGAC
Source organism: Darevskia mixta (assembly GCA_034641385.1). Taxonomy (NCBI): domain Eukaryota; kingdom Metazoa; phylum Chordata; class Lepidosauria; order Squamata; family Lacertidae; genus Darevskia; species Darevskia mixta. Next base: position 11,979,511 of record JAWWNH010000105.1, read on the forward strand.
CCATTGGTTTCTATGCATATTCAGCAGTCAACTGCTAATTACCGAAATAAGGACCATGCACAGCCAATAAAATATCCCAACATTTTCAGTAAGATTAATAAACTTTGTAGCTATCTGATGAAATTTGGGAAAAGTAAAAAAGTTGGAGGGTATGGTAGGATGTCCTTACTTTCATTGAAGGAATGTTGAAGGGTATGTAGGTATGTGACCGCTGAGGCCAAGAGATGAGTAACAAATTGTGCAAATTCTGAAAAATATCAAATAATTTTAATACACAAAGTTAAGCTCATGTAGGTGTTGGGAACAGCACCCATGATTTGACAGAGGATGTTGCAAAGGAAAGTGTGTTTTAAAGGCACACATTCTAGTTGGTGTTCTTTATTAAAATGTAAATATCAAAGTTTTATCATAATTGTTCTCCATACTCTGTACAGCGCAGTGCAATTAAAACACAGCCTTTTCCCCATGGGCAGTTTGACTTCATTCATTTTCTATTCCTGAAACATCCCTGTTCTATCATTTATGGAAGAGAAAAGCACAACTTGAAATGCCTCTTGTTATTTGTGTTAAATATAATCTCCGACTTCGGAGCACTTCAGATCTCTTTGTATTAGGGAAAAGGTTCCCATTCCGTTGCAAAGGTTCTCCTTCAAAAGTCCCAGCATCAACAGAGCCAAGGGCGTGCATGTTTTTCCCTCATTTTGAAAATTGCCTGAACTTCTGCTCCATGACGGTTGGAAAGCTGCATTATTATTATTTTATTATGGCACTGGCCCAAGCTGCTTTCCTCATTGCTGAACTTGGAATGCTCTCTCACCTTGGCAAGGTTTCAACTATGTCAGCTAAATCACGAAGAGGAAAACTCTGGCCAACAGCAAGGCACCTTTCCTAGATAGATATGATGCTGACCTAGAAATAATACCAAGACAGGGGAAACCACTTCGCTCCATTCAGTGCAGTTCTTACCAACAGAATATGTATGAGATGTATTGCATAAATATGAATATTTTGTTGGTACAATAAGTTCAGCATTAATCTTTATTTTATTTTCAGTCTGCACACACACACAAAAATCACATTCAAATGTTTAGTTTTCAGTGTATTTTCTCTCAAAACACATATTTTGTACACAGAAGGCCCTAGGCCAGGGGTCAGCAACCTTTTTCAGCCGTGGGCCGGTCCACTGTCCCTCAGACCATGTGGTGGGCCGGACTATATTTTGAAAACAAATATGAACAAATTCCTATACCCCACAAATAACCCAGAGATGCATTTTGAATAAAAGGACACATTCTACTCATGTAAAAACATGCTGATTCCCGGACCGTCCCTGGGTCGGATTGAGAAGGCGATTGGGCGGCATCAAGCCCACGGGCCTTAGGTTGCCTACCCCTGCCCTAGGCCCACTGTATGACTCCAGCCCATTTGCTGAGCAGCCAACAGCAAATGGGAAACATTTTAAACCTTCCAATGGTTGTCTGTTTCCTTATATTTTAAAATGTTTCTAGTAAGCATGCTCAGTCAAAAACAAACAAACCCAAAACAGTTAGGCTGGAACCAGGGGAGGGGTTTGGGCAAGGAGAGGCTGAGCTATTAGAGAAGGACAGGCAGGAAGGGGGAGAGGCAGGAGACAAAGGGTTAAGGGAGGAGAGATCTGTGGTGCATGGGGTCTCAGATGCTGATTTGGAGCCACAACACCACTTGCCCACTTTCAGTACAGATGAAGGAACGCTGGTTCCTTCTGTCATGGAAAGGAGGGGTTTGAAGCGACAAGAACAACGGATGTTATGTAACTCTGAGTATATTTCAACGGAAGAGGGGGAGTTTTCCCAAGCTGCTTTGTTGGAGAAAGAACCGGAAGGGGGTACTCTCGGTATCTGCCAGCGACGAGTCAGATGTGTAATCAGAAGCTCTGAACTGTACATATGTATATACAATAAAATACTGCAAATGAACCTGGAGGAGTAGCGGTATTTTCTTGCGGGGAGCATCCTAACCTCATTACAAGTTATACCGATGATTTTTTGTGCAGATTAAAAGCAAACCATAGATCAATGCAGAATTAGCTCTTAATGGACTTGGGTAAACACACATCTGAAAGCTCCACAGTCAGGAAACAGATTGAGTTATCCATCCATAAAGTTGTTCTTTCCAACTAGCTAGTGTGGTGGAGCCTCTTTCTAATCCAGAATGGATGTGTACAGTCTTTCCTTCTTTCCTTGCTCTTGCAGCAGGCACAATGGAGTGTGGTCAAGTATTTAAACTCTCATTGGTACCTGCAGAGGCGTACCTTAGCAAGGAGCTGTATTGGTGCCTCTGAAGCCACAAGAGACCATGGACCAGAAACTCAAAAAGTTTGCTTTTCATCACCTTTTGCTCGCTGCTTTCCCACCTAGCCACTCCAAGCCAGAGGGGAGAAGCGTAGGTTTTGCGCCCCCCTGGATCTGCGCCCTTGGTGGGGGCCAACCTGGCCAACCATTAGGTATCCATGACTGAACATCAGCTAGATTACTAACTGGAGCCAGTGGCAGATCTTGGGCTCTCAAATTTCTGCAGTGCAAAATTTGGTGCCCCCTTTCCACTTGCACTCCTTTCTAAATCATAGTTGTGGCATCTCCTGCAGCACCCCTGGGGCTCCATGCCCAGGGCGACCGAACTCCCCTATATCTGCCTCTGCTGAAGCTTCAGCTCATATCTCAGTGGTGGAATTCATGCCTTGCTTTTAGGAAATCTTAAATGTGGCCCCCGACAGTGGTGGCTGGGGCCAATTGGGACTGGCAAGTCAAAAGGCAGGGAGGTCAACAGGAGGCAGAGGCAGAGCCAATGAAGGGCACAGGCCAGCTCATTCAAAGTTTGCTCCCATCTTCTTCCCTGCTGAGATCTGCAAAAGATCTGCAGACACTAAGGAAGAGGAAGCTGACAGGAAGTGGTGCCCCTGGATTGGAAATAGCAAGAAAGCAGGCAGAAGACTGTATGGGTGACAGCAGGCTGAGGCTGGTGGGCAGTGCCCCATTTGCCCTAATGGGTCAGCTTCCACCAATCACTGGCATCTATAGTTTAAAAAGAAATAAGGTAAAAAGGCTGGGAAATGTCTACCTGTGACCTTAGAAAGCCATGCCTGTCATAGCAAGCAATATAGTACTAGACTAGAGAGGTGCAGTAAGTTTTCTCCATATAAGGCACATTCACACATTTGAACCTTAGATTATTCTTATGGCCACCATTTTATCAAGGCTATACTTCATTGCCGTTGGGCTATTATTACTGTTTCATTCAAATACATTTAGTCACATTGTGTGTTTACGGAGATTTACAAGGTATAATTGGTGTGATCTTGATTTGCTCAAATGGAACTGTTCTTATCGTTCACTTCAGAGGAGGAACGTGCAACTTTAAAAGAGAAATAATGGATGCTAAATGCTATAAATGCTAAATGCATAAATATCTAAATAAATATCTAAATGCTAAATGCAGAATTTGTCATGACTGGATGAATCCCAAGCTGGAATTAAGATTGCCGGAAGAAATATCAACAACCTCAGATATGCTGATGACACAACCTTGATGGCAGAAAGTGAGGAGGAATTAAAGAACATTTTAATGAGGGTGAAAGAGGAGAGCACAAAATATGGTCTGAAGCTCAACATAAAAAAAAACTAAGGTCATGGCCACTGGTCGCATCACCTCCTGGCAAATAGAAGGGGAAGAAATGGAGACAGTGAGAGATTTTACTTTCTTGGGTTCCATGATCACTGCAGATGGTGACAGCAGTCACAAAATTAAAAGATGCCTGCTTCTTGGGAGAAAAGCAATGACAAACCTAGACAGCATCTTAAAAAGCAGAGACATCACCTTGCCGACAAAGGTCCGTATAGTTAAAACTATGGTTTTCCCAGTAGTGATGTATGGAAGTGAGAGCTGGACCATAAAGAAGGCTGATCGCCAAAGAATTGATGCTTTTGAATTATGGTGCTGGAGGAGACTCTGGAGAGTCCCATGGACTGCAAGAAGATCAAACCTATCCATTCTGAAGGAAATCAGCCCTGAGTGCTCACTGGAAGGACAGATCCTGAAGCTGAGGCTCCAATACTTTGGCCACCTCATGAGAAGCGAAGACTCCCTGGAAAAGACCCTGATGTTAGGAAAAATTGAGGGCACAAGGAGAAGGGGACGACAGAGGACAAGATGGTTGGACAGTGTTCTCGAAGCTACTAACATGAGTTTGACCAAACTGTGGGAAGCAGTGGAAGACAGGAGTGCCTGGTGTGCTCTGGTCCATAGGTCAAGAAGAGTCGGACACGACTAAATGACTAAACAACAACAAATGCTATCTCTAGTACAACTCATGAATACATAGTTTGCATTTGTACTCTGATGTTTTGGATATACACCACTTTTCAAGTTTCATATGGATGCTTAAATGAAAATTACATTTCATCTGATACAAAATGTGCATTCTTGTATAAAATTCAGACTGATTTTTAAAAATCCCAGGGGAAAAATGGCTTTGAATGAAGAAAGATGTTGCTCCAGTTGTTGACTTTGTGCATGGGCTTCTGGACTTTTATTTTCCTTGACTAACACAAGCCCATATTTTCCTTGGGCACACAGACTTATTCACAAGGTTCTTTGGACCCTAGTCATAAACACTCATTTCCCAATACTTAAAATGATTGGTTGTTGTTGTTGTTGTTCAGTCGTTCAGTCGTGTCCGACTCTTCGTGACCCCATGGACCAAGGCACGCCAGGCACACCTATCCTCCACTGCCTCTCGCAGTTTGGCCAAACTCAATGATTGGTACAACAGCTTATTTAAATAACGTTCACATAAGTGTGACTGTAAGGATGCCTAAATTTGGCAAATGTGTCTTTTGATAAAGGCTGTCTGAACTTTTGCCTAATTGCAAGCCTTTAGAAACTCCTGTTTGCTTATAATTAGCAGAAGCCAGCAGCATATTTTCTGGTTCATCGTTCTGCAGAAAATAACATGTATTTCTCATTACTTACATACATTGTTGTTGATTCAAGACATGGATTGCAAGAAGGAGGGTTATTGGGAACTGTGTTTGAAATTTATGGTTTCAAAGGAGATGCTGCAGAAATCTTTGCTACCATCCACATCTAAGTCACCTCACACTCCTTTGTCTCATTGCTTGGTAAATCAGTGCTTGATAACTTGAAGTAGAGCAGGTGATCTAAGTCTACTAAAACATGTTACATGTGAATTGTTTTTGTAAAATTTGTATGTGAATTCAAGCTGACAGTGATCTTGAAGAACACATGCAGCTGTGTACTTGACATTGTCATCATGTAGGGATGTGTGTTTAAATTCAATTAGACAGGGATAAAGAAAAGCAACACATTTTTCTTTGTAAGAGAGCTGCATGGATTTCAGCTGTCTCTTAAACTACTTCATGGAATATAATATTAATGGTGTAAAATCTGAAATTGGGAAATGTATCAAAGTATTACCTGATCTCAATCATTAGGTGTCATTATGTATTACTAAGGATCTCAACAATTGTCAAAAGTATTCATTAAGTATGACATTTGGCAAGGATAGAGTAATTTATTTCTTGTACCAGCTGTCTGTTTGAACAGTACCTTTCATTCTGATGTGAATATTTTCCCCAGGTCTTCTAGAATATAGCATAAACGTTGGAATGGCAGAACTAAAAATGAATAAGGAGGCAAATATTGAGATGTGTTCCAGAGCTATACAAATTTTCTTATAATCCTATAGATTAAAAAAAAAGAATTATAATAAATTAAAAAGTTGAAAGATGGAGTGTGATAAGGAAGGGCATATTTATACTAAGGCCTTGATTCCAATTTCCAGTGAGCCATGAACCTCACTTTGGGGTAAGCCTTTATCTTTCAGCCTAACTTATTGTAAGGTAAGGTAAAGGTAAAGGACCCCTGGATGCTTAAGTCCAGTCAAAGGCAACTATGGGGTGCGGCGCTCATCTCACTTTCAGGCCCAGGGAGCCATCCTTTGTCCACAGACAACTTTCCAGGTCATGTTGCCAGCATGTCTAAACCGCTTCTGGCGCAATGGGACACTGTGATGGAAACCAGAGCACACAGAAACGTCGTTTATCTTCCCGCTGCACCAATACCTATTTATTTTCTTGCACTGGTGTGCTTTCAAACTGCTAGGTTGGCAGGAGCTGGGACAGAGCAATGGGAGCTCACCCCATCGCGAGGATTTGAACTGTTGACTTTACAAAGGGCAAGCCCAAGAGGCTCAGTGGTTTAGAGTAGACCACAGCGCCACCTGTGTCTCCTTCTAACTTATTGTATAGTGATGCTGTGAATATACAATAAAGCGAAAATAACTGTTGGAATGCTGACGTATTTACACTTATTCTGAAGAGAGTATAGGAAAGACATGTTTTAGGAATCTTAAGATTCCGAAACTTGTAAATAGATATGCCACTCTTCTTCTTTTTTATCATGTGCCTTATACATTATCATGTGCCGTATACATTAGATTTTTGTATACTTCAGTTTCTTGCACTCATGCTCAATAGGATTGTGGAAAGCTGTTGATTTTTCCTTCAGGATCCCTTTCCGTTGCTCCTATAAAGGCATATTGCCAAAAGCAATTTGAAAAATGTAATCACACCCCCTCCTAAAACTCTTGACAGCATGCTTTTAATTAAGCTATTATGTCAATGAAATAAAAAGTTGTCTTAGGTTAATTGACTCCAGCTGCCAAATAAATACCACTGAAAAGCAAGACATTTTTTTTTCCTCCCAAAGTAATAGGCATTGATCTTGTGACAATGACTTTATTCCTATCATATCAAATGAACAATGCACATATTAATCGTTTTATCACCTGGACTAGAAGCACAAAAGACCAGGCAGATGCACAACACAACAGTAAAAAAAATTGCATCATTTTAAAATAGGATGGTGACAAATCATATTTTCTTTAAAAAGATCTGTGCAGATGTTACAATTTTAACTGCAATTGGCTTAGCCAGTTTTAATGCTTGATAACAAATAGTTCCTCCCAAGGCATAATCACTAGGGCATGGCTTCAGACATGTCAGTCTGAATTAAGCAGGAATAAGTGTCTTCCACTTCCTGTTTATAAACTTCTGTTTTTTAGTTTGGTTTTTAAATGCATCGTCATTCGAAAATGGAGAATGACCTCCTCTAGAACAGCATATAGCTGTATGAACCTCCACTCTCAGCATCTATCCGGATTAGTTTGGTGCCCACACCTACGAACTGTTGTCAAAACCAGGCGAATTTATCCACACATGTGTGTTTTAAATTCTATTTTCCCTCTCTGATTATTATTTGGGGGGTGTTATTGGGTTGTTACTGTTTTTATTTTGATTACCTTATGTATTTTGTGTTTTTATATTGTGATTTTACTCTGTGAGCCGCTCTGAGACCTGTGGGTATAGGGCAGTATATAAATTTAATAAATAATAATAATTTGCCACCTATCAATAAGGAAGGTCACAATCTATAGCGCTGGTACCTCCTTTCCAGCATAAATTCCATCAAAACTGTTCCCTGAGTTGTGATGAAAACCAAGGCTCTACATATTTTTTGGGTTCTTAATATGGCATGGGTTGTGAACCTTTTTTAGCTCTAGGTTTCTAGTGGGAAACCTTATGGGGGGCACACGCCAGTAGTGTGTAGAACATCAGGTGTGAGTCATGTAGTTGTACAGTAGGCTGCAATCCAGCCGCATCAAAAAGGTTTCTACATGTTCGCCCATCCAGGCAAGGAAGAGGCATCATTACAGTTCAAGGACACATTTCAGAAAGAAAAATGAAAATGAAAAACAGAGCAGGGGTTGGAGTAGGCCAGTGAGGTATGTGGCGTAGGCAGGAGGCATGGCCTGAGCAGGAGACATGACCTGTGAAGGGTTATGAGAGCTAGATAGAGAGACCTGAAGGGACATGTTTGGCCTTGCTTTGTGGAATGAATAGAGGAGGATACTTCCTTTCTTCATTGGATATTTGAGTATCACCACCGAAGTAGCTCCTACAGGGACATTTAATTGCTATCCTTCGGGCCAAGGCTGAGACCTGTTGACTGAGCAGTCTGTCAGTTGACCACTCAGAACCAGTGACACATCACTTTGAATTATACAGAATTTGTGCCTTTTCTTTAGCATAAGTGTCTAGTCTCACCTGCCCTTAATTTCTGTCTCCTACCTAGCACCACAGATCACCCACTATCTTTCTTACTTGGCATGTGATTGTGGTTCCAGCTGTTCTTCCCCACTGGTCCTTATCCTGTTGTGGCTTAGGAAAACCATACCCATACCAGGTTGTGCTCTAATCTACAAGAATACAGGGGATGCTCGGGTTGCGAACGTGATCCGTGCGGGAGGCACGTTTGCAACCCGCAGTGTTTGCAACCAGCAACGCCACATATGCGCACGCGCAAGTCGCGATTCAGTGCTTCTGCGGGTTCTCCGGGTTCAGTGCGGTGCGCAACCCGAAAACGCACAACCTGAAGCATCTGTAACCCGAGGTATGACTGTATTAACCTAGAAGAAAAAGTAGAAGAAAACTTCATGTTTTCATTCTAGAAACATTTTGGGGAATATATTTTGAACTCAACTCTCTGTCGCTTTCATTTCTTCCATGAGACCCAAGTGTAAATCCCTCACAGGGAGCTATTAAAAGTCCATAAATCATTTTTTAAACAATTCTAAAGACCATAAAAATTTCATTATTTTAGTTAAGGTGCTTGCTGAAGTCAGAAGCTACTTCTGGGTCATACTGGGAAATATCATTCTCTCCTTTTCAGTGTCAAACTTTAATACTGGTCCTCTTGGGAGATGGCTCAGGTGGTTTAAATATGAGGCAGCCTTCAACTTTCATACTGCCAGTAAGAATTATAACTTCTACCATGTCCCTGTATACCATGCTATGATGCTAATCTATAACACCATCCTAAGAGTAGAGGCTTGTATGAGGATAGTTATTGATAAATTGCTTCCAATAACTGAAATGATTGAGCACATTTCTAAATAACACCCAGTTAAGTACAAAGAAGACCCTGACAGGGTTTTTCAGTAACAATATTGTAAATTTTATTTAATATATCTCTTAAAAAGACACCTGAAGGAGCGCCTCCACCCCCATCGTTCAACCCGGACACTGAGGTCCAGCGCCGAAAGCCTTCTGGCAGTTCCTTCACTGCAAGAAGCGAAGTTACAGGGAACCAGGCAGAGGGCCTTCTCGGAAGTGGCACCCACCCTGTGGAACGCCCTCTCATCAGATGTCAAGTGGTACCTATTCATCTACTTGCACTGGCATGTTTTCAAGCTGCTAGGTTGACAGGAGCTGGAACAGAGCTCACCCCGTTGTGAGGATTCGAAGCGCCGGCCGTCTGATCAGCAAGCCCAAGTGGCTCAGTGGTTTAGACCACAGCGCCACCCACATCCTCTCGATGCTGCTGCTTATTGTATTGGGCATTTATTTAAGCTCCTTACCACCATAGCATTCAGTATTACTGATTACCTTTCTTTCCATCTTTCACCCCTGCCTATGAAACCCTTGTAACTGCACAGACATTGCTCAGACATGCCCCATGTTCCACTCAGGTGGCTTCACACTAAGATGATATTTGCCCATTTTAGAAGACGTTCTGTTTGGGTTTTTTTTGGAGGATGGGGGAGGGTTCAGCAAGGCCAGCACTGAATGAATATTGCTACAATTTTCAAAACGGTATGTGACATCAGTAACACGAATAAAAGGAATTTAAAGTCATCCAATTTCACAACCTGATTAGGAGCTAAAGAGGCTGAAGGACAGTTTAGACAGAAATCAATTTGTATTTGACAAGTGCTAATATCTTTAGCAGACTGCTGTGAATACAGGCTGCCACAACAACTCAAACTTCACTCTTTGGGGAAATAAATAAGACATCTGGAAGGCAATTTATATTGCTTCTTATTTACTGCTAGTGCTGTAGAAGTACTTTTCCCCTTAATCCTCCTCTATTAATATATATTAAATGACTGCTATTTGAAAATCATAGGGCAGTGATTTTATTTATTTATTTAGCTATTACTGAGCTGAAAGTACTATCAAAATTTCTAAAAAATTAAAAACATATACAGTTGAGAAGCAAACTGACAATTTCTAAATGGGCTTTCAAAATTCAATACTTAAAAAAATAAAGAGCAGGCCAAATACCTTCTTGCTTCAACCAGACTACAGGGACTATGGGTGACTGGGATATATATCTATGTATATCCAGATGTTTTCACTTTTAATCAGATTTTGATATTTTGATCTCTTTAGAGAAGTCCAGAGATTAGTAAAAAAATATGTTCTAGAGCTGACCAGTTTAAACAGTTTGTTCCTGTTTCTTATCAGGCTGTGATTTGTGAACTGATTTTGAGGACTGAAGAGGGAGAGCAGAATTCCCCCCCCCCCAGATAAAATTGCATGGTAACAAGGGAGAGCAGTCAGAATTGTCTTCTGTGGTGTATGCAAGCACAGCTCATTTGCTAAACGTATAATTAAAAACATTTAGTGGGTTTGTTTCTTTTTCTTTTCTTTTCTTTTTAGATGCCTAAAATCATGCTACATTTAATTTCATTTGAACCAATATTTCCTTTAAAATTTGTTTAAATTTCCCCCCATTTTGTTCAAAACTCTTGCCAGCTTCAAAGACTCACCTGGACGCTTCTGCAGATAATGTTTGAGATAAGACCCAGGAGGGACAAGCAGTGTGTAGGAAAGCCACCAACAGGTTGCATACCATTCGTGGAAACTTTGTCCACTAGGACACATGGAAAAGGCACATGAAAAGGAGCAATGGCCAGTGATGGGCTCCAGATTGAAATCTGGTTTGCTTCATCTCACTTGTGCACATTTAAAAGTTATCCAGAAGTGGCTCTGAAAAATGGTACATTGCGGAGTCACTCAACATAGATCTTTGTCTTTGACACAGCAGCTAGCAGACTCCAGCCGGGGCATCTGAATGCTGTCTTAGAGAACATCCATATGTGCTGGATCTAGATGTGCTGCATCTAAATTGTTGCTGCTTTCTTTTTGTGTGTGTGTAAGGGCAACACAACCAAGAATTGCTAAGCATGTCTGATTGTGTGAATAATACGCCTCTAGTAATATATCAGCAAAAGTGGATCTTAATCTGTCTTCACAGATACATGTTACTGAAGATGTGATTGCAGTTACTGCCGCAACTGAGCATGTGTTGACTTCACATTGTGCATGTGAGTGACATGCAGCCTGACTATGGACAAGCTGTATCTAAACGTACCCTTGGAAGTTTAAAATTGAGCTGTTTTGAGCAGAAAACATGACCAGCTTTTATACCAGTGTTTCATTAGGTTAACCTCCAGACTGTCTGTATTTTTCAGGAGTTACTCAAGTGTCTACTGGAACTTTAGGCTTGCATGATTGAATTGGATTATTATTATTATTATTATTATTATTATTATTATTATTATTATTTATTTGAACCCGCCCATCTGGCTGGGTTTCCCCAGCCACTCTGGGCGGCTTCCAACAAAGATGAAAAATACATTAAAATGCCACACATTAAAAACATCCCTAAACAGGGCTGCCTTCAGATTAAAATACTCTTGTCGCTGGTGCACTGTGAATCCACTTAAAAAACAAACAAACCAGACTTTTTGCAATTTGGAAAGTGATAGGGAAATGCACTGTAAACTGTGGGATAAATGAATCATTAACAGGATTACTACTCCTTCTCCTGAAGGACTTTCATCAGAACATAACTGGTTTATTATGCTTTCCTCCACAAGAGTGCAGCAACCTATATATTCTGTGGTTGTTGTGGGCAGCAGTATGCTACTATCTTGTGTTTTTTTATTTTTTTGTTTAAGTTTTAATCTGTCCTGTTCCAGGAGGCCCAGGGCAGAGAACAACTCTTCTAAAATAAATTAGGTTTTATTAATGGTGTCCCACCTTTCACCAATGAGGCCTCAAGGGTGTTCATAATGTTAAACGGACAAAATTTAATACAATCCCCCACCCACCCAATTCCAAGTATCTTACAGTGTGGTGTAGTGGTTAAGAGCAGTAGACTTGTAATCTGGTGAACCGGGTTCGCATCCCCACTCCTCCACATACAGCTGCTGGGTGACCTTGGGCTAGTCACACGTCTCTGAAGTCTCTCAGCCTCACTCACCTCACAGAGTGTTTGTTGTGGGGGAGGAAGGGAAAGGAGAATGTGAGCCGCTTTGAGACTCCTTAGGGTAGTGATAAAGCGGGATATCAAATCCAAACTCTTCTTCTTCTAGTTACATTCTTAAGATGTCTTACTCATCTGGGACCACTAAAATTTGGCCTTGTATCATTTGTAGAAGACGTGCATTGTCAAGGTTTAGGGAACTCCTGGGAGAAACGATGTCCACAAATGGACTGATCACAAAGGAAGACACCTTTCAAGGTTCACAGGATTCATGTTGTTTCAGTATTAAAATCTGTGCACTGAATCACTGATACAATGGGCTTTAGCAAATGCAGCCGGAAGAAAAAGAAGCTGAATTATGCCTAGACAGAACAACGGGTCCATCTAGCTCAGAACTGTCCACATTGACTAGCAGTTGCACTCCGGGATCTCAGAGCCAGGGCTCTCTCTCAGCCCTAATCGGAGATTTCAGGAATTGTGTCTGCAACTTTCTGCATGCAAAACAGATGCTCTACCACTGAGCTTTGGCCCTTCCCAAAGTGTATATTATGCAATTGTTAAACTTTCAAAAGGAGCATTTGCAGTCACCATGCGAATAAGAGGCCCAACTGGATCCAATGTTAAAAGAATGGACCGGCTTTCTCATCAGGTAGAAATGGTCAGGAGGTATCCCTATCTGAAAATCCATATTTAAGAGTAAATCCAAGAGCTAACCGAATCCTTGCATCCTGTTGAGTATGGCTCTTTCTCACGCGCCTGCCAATCAACATTACATTTTGAGAAAAATGTGCATCCATGACAGACAAAACTAATAAGCCTATCTGGGGTTGATATGGAAAGTCCCCTCTACAAAGGCTATCTCTTTTTGGTTCATCTAATGAAAACCATAAGCTATAATGTACCAACAGGACCTGAATAGTTTGTGTAATGATTACTACACATTACCTTTGGTAACTGTATCAACATCAGTCATCAGAAAACACAGTCTTTAAAACATTCTGACTGGTTTATATGCTTGGCTGCACTTTCAGACTTCCATTTAGCCAAGTCATTTAGAGCTACTAATTGCTATCAGGAGGTGGGGGAGGGAAACCCCCGCTCAGATTGTGCCTTTTGGCAGTTGACTTAATATTGCATCATACTTTGTTAATGTAGTATTCAGTAAGCTCAGGCAAACTTTGGCAAGGTACATTTCAGAGGGTCAGGGTGGGGAATCAACTTAGAAACAGTAACTATGTGTCTTGGGTGGAAATTTTTGGAGCATTTGAAACAAATCCCTCCCTGACAACTTACAGCTATGACATTGCAGGGCAGATTCTTGCCTAATTTAAAACAATGAATGCATTCTGTAGAATTTAAATGAGGCCGGTGTTCACTCATTAGGATGCAGGTCTGGCATGTAAATCCCCCAACCAAATCACTCTCTAATGGGGCTCCATGCTAGAATTACTAAAAATAAATAAAAAAATCCTGCAAAGAGAAGCCCTTGTTACAAACGATGCTCATTTGTATTGCACATGTGTTCCAAAAGTAGTTGAGGGACATCCCTGGACTATAAATATATCAAGAAGATTGTTGACAGTTTAAGCTGCCAAGCAGCTGATAAAATGTTGCCTCCCTAATCTAGGGCTGCAGGGGATGTTGCTTTGACTTTAATTCAAACTAGTTCTCAAATAGGGACCTTTCAAACTATTAGTGTTTCCTAAATAGAACTGCTGTGAATGAGGAATGGTAAATGAGGAAAGTATTGGATCTATTCTTTTAAGGTAAAACTGTTTAGCAATGCAAGGCATTTTATGCATATTATGATCCTGAAAACAGGCACACCACCCAAATTTTTTTTTCCAGAAGTAGGCACGTGTTTTGAGGCAAAAAATAATAATTGACAATAATGTGATAGCTCTGGCCAGTGGCAGCTGGTGCTCATTAGTCCTAGAGGAGCTGCTACAGTGATGGCTAACCTTGACACCCCAGATGTTTTGGAACTACAACTCCCATCATTCCTAGCTAACAGGATCAGTGGTCAGAGATGATGGGAGTTGTAGTCCCAAAACATCTGAAGTGTCAAGGTTAGCCATCACTGTGAGGTCATGAGAGTGGAGCAAAGGTATTCTGGTTTTCACCACATCTTCCCTCCTTGCAAAGCCACCATGGACACTTACACAAAGCCAAGTGGAAAGAACCGTGAAGTTCCCTGAAATGAGAAATCGTAATCGACTATAGTCAGGATTTTTGAAGGAAATTAGTCGCAAAAATAAACTTAAGCGAATGTGAATGAACTGAAGGAGCAATCCAAAAAGCTAAAGCTCAAAAAGTAAGCTTGAACATGAGAAACAAAACAAAACCTTTACAAAACCTTAACAAGATGTCGGCTACGAAAACCTCATTTCACTGGGATTATCAATTTCCTCAGAAGGAAATTAAAACTCAAGTCAAAGGGTAGAACCCCAAGATATAAACTAATTTTGATTAAACCTAAGGAGGCAATAGATAATGGTAAAGGGTTGAGGGCCCCAAGTGTAATTATTCTACTTCTGCATCTTCAAAAAAGGATTTGAAAACCTAGACTGCATAAATCAAAGGGGAAACCCAAATTCAAGCTGTGCTAGCCTAACTAGAAAAGATACAGAACAAGATTCAGAAAACTGGGCTATAAAAGCCTCCGTGAACTAAATGTTGCTGGTGTTTGGTAAGGACTGCTCAGCAGTCCCTTATGACTCTATGATTCCATGACTTATGTGCATGTGTAAGTGGAGCTGGGATCATGCCTATTGGCAACACTGGTTGCTGGTTCAAAGAAGGGGCTTAGTCAAGATGCTATTAATGGGGTCCTCTCTTCCTTCCTGCCAATTGCATACATGCCCTCCTACTGGGTCAAATCCCCTTCCCTGCCCAGAGAGAAAGGGCTGCTCAGTGTATAAGCAGTGAAAGCTGCTGTTCCTTTTGCCCACTCCATTGTTTGCTGACGCTGTTCCTCCTGGCCAGAAAAACACAGCAGTTGAGCAGACGACAATTACAAAGGAGCAGCATTGAGGCCATACGTTTCTGATAGCATCTAGATCAAGGGAAGTAATAGTACCACTGTATTCCGCTCTGGTCAGACCTCACCTGGAATACTGTGTCCAGTTCTGGGCACCACAGTTCAAGAAGGATACTGACAAGCTGGAACGTGTCCAGAGGAGGGCAACCAAAATGGTCAAAGGCCTGGAAACGATGCCTTATGAGGAACGGCTTAGGGAGCTGGGTATGTTTAGCCTGGAGAAGAGAAGGTTAAGGGGTGATATGATAGCCATGTTCAAGTATATAAAAGGATGTCATATAGAGGAGGGAGAAAGGTTGTTTTCTGCTGCTCCAGAGAAGCGGACACGGAGCAATGGATTCAAACTACAAGAAAGAAGATTCCACCTAAACATTAGGAAGAATTTCTTGACAGTAAGAGCTGTTCGACAGTGGAATTTGCTGCCAAGGAGTGTGGTGGAGTCTCCTTCTTTGGAGGTCTTTAAGCAGAGGCTTGACAGCCACCTGTCAGGAATGCTTTGATGGTGTTTCCTGCTTGGCAGGGGGTTGGACTGGATGGCCCTTGTGGTCTCTTCCAACTCTATGATTCTATGATTCTATGATTCTATGATGATAGCAGCTGGCTCCCTGTTGAGATGTGGGTCTCAGAAAGTGTAATGATGAAATTTCCTAGGTGATGGCAATAGAAACTTGTTTCATTATTAAGGCTCAGTGATCACTGGTTGGATGTTGTCCCATAATATTGTACAGAACATCATGAAGTCCAGGCATGGCTAAACTGTGATCCCCAGATGTTTCCGGACTCAAACACCCATCAGTCCTAGCCAACATGACTAGTAGCCAGGATTGATGGGAGTTGCAGTCCTGCAGTATCTGGAGCGCCGCAAGCTTGTCAGCCCTCAAAATAGTTTGAGGCTAGTTCTCCTCAAAAATAAAGTTTGCTGTATGGATAGAAGTAGATCATGTGAGACTCCTTGTCATAAGTGATTTCCTCCAAAGACACTCAATGGCTGAATAACAGTCATATAAACACAGTACAAAGCAGATAAACACAGTATAAAACAGAATGTTAATGCAGTAATTCCAAGCTACTGACGCAGAAGTAAGTTCAATTTAAATGTGTCTTCAAGATGAGCATTAAGGATTGTGATGTTTAAAAAATAAATGAATGAAGCAATGGAAACACTCAGAACGGCTTTTCATTTGCAAACTTATTTTTGAAATAATTGATGGGCCTTCTATAATATGTCTCTCCCAAATATCTGCTGAGGTTTAGAGATTGATTTATGACATTATTTAAATTGTAAGAATGAAAGAATTTAAGACTGGAAAGCACTGCTTAGTAAAATTTCACTCTGCCAAGTAGAGCCAATGTTTGTTGTGTTTGCTGACACCAACACCAATTTAACCTTATACTACTAAAAGATTCTAGCTTCACTGCTAATGAGTTACTCTAAACTAGACCTTGAACTAGTGGCATCAGTTTCTAGCTTGTGATCACCAAGAGCAACATTTTAAAGTTAATTGTGATATTCCAGTTTACAGGTTTTCACTTGGCTTGTTCCAGCTAGACTATAATAATGAATATGGTAAAGGGTAATAAAGAGCATAGAAATAGTAATACTTTAAAAGGTCATTATGATTTCTCTTCCTTGACTCTTCAAAGTGCTGAGTTACATTCATTTGGAATTGCCTGTTATAAATATATTTCTATTGGCATGTGCACAAGATCTAATATACTATTTATATTAGATAGCCCTTGCATTTCAATAAAGTAATTTTGCTGAGGAGACTCTTGAGAGTCCCATGGACTGCAAGAAGATCAAACCTATCCATTCTTAAAGAAATCAACCCTGAGTGCTCATTAGAAGGACAGATCCTGAAGTTGAGGCTCCAGTACTTTGGCCACCTCATGAGAAGAGAAGACTCCCTAGAAAAGACCCTGATGTTGGGAAAGATTGAGGGCACAAGGAGAAGGGGACGACAGAAGATGAGATGGTTGGACAGTGTTCTCGAAGCTACTAACATGAGTTTGGCCAAACTGCGAGAGGCAGTGAAGGATAGGCGTGCCTGGCGTGCTCTGGTCCATGGGGTCACGAAGAGTCGGACACGACTGAACGACTGAACAACAACAACAATTTTGCTGAATGACTTGCATAGACAAGTGTGTCTCTCTTTACATTTTGGACTTATAGCTAGTCAACATTTGCTGGGTGTATTTCAATCTCCTTCAAGGCCAAGTGTTTCGTGACCCAAAATCCTTAAAGGAATTTCCAATGAACTGTAAAAACTAGTGTCTAGTATTACAAGTAAATGTTTATCCTTTCAAGAGCTATATACCTTCTTGGGACTCAGTCCCTTAATTTTAAATGTGAGCAACTCTTGAATATTAAACTTTCTAATTTGGAGTCAGCAGAATTATTACCTATCTCCTTGGAGCATGTGAGGGTTTACTTTGCTAAGACAGATATTCCAAAATTTATTGGGGGGGGGGAGGAAATACTTAAAACACTTTTGGCATTTGTCTAGACTGGTCTTTATGGACTTTGGGATTAGACCCCTGCTGCCTACCAAGAGCAGTTAGGACAACTGATAAAAGTCATGCTAGTTCTTGCTATTCTAATTTCAACCTCATTGACTGCTAAAATAATCTTCTGGGAATGCTGATATCAATTTGCCCTTGGGATTCATTTGAATTTAAAATCTAGTGGTTTTTATTAATATTTATAACTCTCTATTTAAACGTAAAACCTGTGTTAAGGAAGCATGCATTAAAGTGGAATACTGTATCTTTATCCACAAAAGTTCCTGAGGTCTACAGGTATTTGTAGCTAAATGCCAAAATTCAACGCAATGATCATACCGGTATGTTGGAAGCCAAATTGCTGCTGCTAACAGAATCCAAGGAGGAGAGATCTTTCCCCTGTAGAAATTGTAAACATCAGGGTGTGAACTTTTCAGGCTTTTGTTTGGTCCAACTACAGTACAGACTAGACCTACTAATTCTCAGTAGAATGGTTATTAAGGATGGTCACAGTGAGTTCACCTTTTATGAATTACTGGGACTCCAGTGTGGTAGATTATTGTTTGGTTTCCAGAAATGTTTTCCAGTTATAAAACCTTCTATATAGGCTTTAGAACCAAGAGCAATCATCAGCCACTGGTAAAAAAAACAAAACAAAACCCTGTTGACTCCAGAGCTTGGTGTGGGGTTAATCCAATCACTTCAAACTAACACTGGAATTGAAGGTCTGAGGAAGATAAGGAAGAAATGATCAGCTAACTTAAGCAGCCTTGCTGGCATTAAACTGAACTCCGTTTCAGCAGCCCAGTTAACTTCTATAAAACAGTCTGAAAAACCTCCACCTGTTATTATTGAGGCATATGAGAAGTCTACGTCTTCTCCATGAGGTCATGACACTAGATTTAAACCCTTCTTGTGGGAATCTTGACCCAAACGGCTTTGGCCCAGTGCTTTGATGTGGGAATTGCTCTGTAAAAAGGGCATTGAGATGTCTATATTTGTTTAATAATTTTTATTGATTTTTCCCCTCGTAACAATATCTATAACCATTACATTACATTCAGATTTCAATTTCCCCCTTCCCTGCTGACTTCCCTCAACTTCCATCCCTGGTTTGTTACATCTCATATTACATTCTGCTGTTTATATATACTTCTATATTGTCATACTGTTAGGTTTCTTGTTTTTTGTAAATTAAAATTGCAAATGTTTATTTAAATCCTGCCAATGACTCTATTATTATTTTTTTGTTTCTGTAAATATAATGTAAAAGGTTCCCATTCTTTTTCAAAGTCACTATTGTCTTTTTCACACAGTTTGTCTGTTAACTTTGCCAGCTTTGCATAGTTCATCAACATCTCTTGCCATTGTTCCTTTGATGGTATTTCTCCAGTCTTCCAGTTCTGTGCTATCAGAATTCTTGCTGCTGTTGTAGCATACATAAATAATGTGCGTTTTTCTTTCGGCAGTTGTCCTAAAATTCCTATCGAAAAAGCTTCTGGGTTTTTTTGTTAGCGAGAATGCAGGTTAAGGTATGCACCCTATAAGTTTATTCTGGCGATATTATGGCCATCAGGGATGCGGGTGGCACTGTGGTCTAAACCACAGAGCCTAGGGCTTGTCGATCAGAAGGTCGGCGATTCGAATCCCCGCGATGGGGTGAGCTCCCGTTGTTCGGTCCCTGCTCCTGCCCACCTAGCAGTTCGAAAGCACGTCAAAGTGCAAGTAGATAAATAGGTACCGCTCTGGCGGGAAGGTAAACAGCGTTTCTGTGCACTGCTTTGGTTCGCCAGAAGCGGCTTAGTCATGCTGGCCACAGGACCCAGAAGCTGTCTGCAGACAAACGCCGGCTCCCTCGGCCAGTAAAGCGAAATGAGCGCCGCAACCCCAGAGTCGTCTGCTACTGGACTTAACGGTCAGGGTGTTGTGAGATTCATTCCCCGTGTGAGTAGAGACCCTTTACCCTATTATGGCCATCATATCTGGCATCTGTTCTTAGCCTTATCTTCTATAAGTTTAATTCCTTTTTAAAGTCCAATAAATTGTTGGCTGTTGCTACATCTCATGGAGGCAAATAGAGTGTAACTTTGCACTCTGTAAATAAGTACTTCCTTTTGGCTGTCCAGAGTATCTTCCACAGTCCTCTTTACCAACTGACTAACCCTGGGTTCTAGTATTACAAGAGAGAAGGCACATCTGTCTATCCACACATACTTTTATATATCTTTATCATGTCTCCACTAACTTCGCTTTACTCATTGCACCTTGTAGGTTGACATGTAGCTTATTTATCTTGCTGCTATTTTATATTTTAACAGGCTTTTTTATTTGTTACTTAACATTGAAACAAATGTGGCTCTTTTGTGTGTGTGTGTGTGTGTGTGTGTGTGTGTGTGTAGCACTTATTTGCTGACATTAGGAAGAAATCACTTTATTTTGCAAATAAAGTATTATGCTCAGCTATTGCTCAAGCCCAATAGGAAATATGCAGAGTGGCTGATGTTAGGCTTTGACCATTAAAAGTGAGAGCTGATTTCATTTCTAGTAAATATTTCATGAAATGTAAATCATTTCAACGTTTTGTTCCCTGGGGAAAGTACAATGAAACTAAAGAAAGTTCTGATGTGTAGAATTGGCAGAGACATATGGGCATAATGCTTTTTATAATATGAGAAAGCACTGTCATTTCCACGGGATGACTGAGACTTGATTTAAATTATCTCTTACAACATATGTTGCCTTTCTAATATGTCAGTGGTATGGTATTCTGGTCAGAACTATTTTGAGGGGGGATGCCTAGAACCAGTAAGATAATTTAATAATATATGCTCAGGTCCCTCATTGAAAGCTGTTGTATAGTAGCTAAGAGGCAGAGCTACAAATCAAGAAATTCCCCTGGTTCAAATCTGTCTCTGCCGTAAATTCACCATGTATGTTCAAGTGACTCTCGGCTTCAGTCCCACTCCTATTAATATAGTTGCCCTACAGGTTTGTTGAAATGAGAACTTTCAGCTTAGAAATTTGCCAGTGGGGCTGCCATTTGTTTGTGACGGCTGCCATGTTTTTCCTCAGAATGCCCCATAACCAGTGCTTTTTTCCTGGGGGTACGCAGGGGTATGCATACCCCTAAACATTTTGTGAATCTATGTTTGGCCTCATTGAGAGGCAGTATTTCAATATGAGTAGGAAAATGAGAGTACCTATAAACATTTCTTTAGAAAAAAAAGCACAATGCGACATCCAAAGCACATTGGCAAAAAGAAAATGGCAGCTAAAAGAGTTCTGCTACCACTGTTGTTGTTTTTAAGATGAACCAGGCAGAGGGCCTTCTCAGTAGTGGCACCCACCCTGTGGAACGCCTTCCCATCAGATGTCAAGGAAATAAACAACTATCTGACTTTTAGAAGACATCTGAAGGCAACCCTGCCTAGGGAAGTTTTTAATGTTTGATGTTTTATCGTGTTTTTAATATTCTGTTGGCAGCTGCCCAGAGTGGCTGGGGAAACCCAGCCAAGATGGGCAGGGTATAAATAATAATTTATGATGGTGGTGATGATGGAGAAGGAGGTTGGCAGGGGCCCAAGGGCACAGAATTAGCCGTGTACCATCTGTGAAGGGGTCTGGATAAGGGATGCATCCCCAACTTTGCGGGGCATAGCAGGGGGGACGGGGGGGACGGGACTCAAGCATCAAATTCTCATGATGTACAGGAACTCCCAGCATTTCAAGTGTCAAACTTTGGGAAGTTCTATGTAAGGCCTCTCACACACTGCTCAGCTTCTTTTTTTGCCCCAGCAAGCAATCCAACTCACCTGCCCACCTGCCCAGGGTTACCCAAGACCCCTTTGGCAGCAAGAAGGAATTGTCTTCAACCTGTCCCAATTTGCTACCTTCTTGATAGCTGCGCAGACTCTTTAGATCCCCATTCTTTGGGGGGGGGGAAGCTGCCTTACAGAATCCTTATACTTGTTTTCTTCTTATTCTTTCCTTCAGAATTAAAAATCAGCTGTTGGAGTGCATTGTCCCTTGAGTTCATCATTTGGTTTGATTTTTGTAGTACTGTAACAGTTGTGGTGCATTTTCCTTGCTGTAATTAGTTGGCTTTTTTTTTTTTTTTTGTAGAAACAATACAACCCCGTGTTCTAACACACAATGCCATATGATCCAAACACTATCTTAATTCATAAGTAAGTAAAGGTAAAGGTAAAGGGACCCCTGACCATTAGGTCCAGTCGTGACCGACTCTGGGGTTGCAGCGCTCATCTCGCTTTATTGGCCGAGGGAGCCGGTGTACAGCTTCCGTGTCATGTGGCCAGAATGACTAAGCCGCTTCTGGCGAACCAGAGCAGCGCACGGAAATGCCGTTTACCTTCCCACTGCAGCGGTACCTATTTATCTACTTGCACTTTGATGTGCTTTCGAACTGCTAGGTTGGCAGGAGCAGGGACCGAGCAATGGGAGCTCACCCCGTCGCAGGGATTCGAACCGCCGACCTTCTGATCTGCAAGCCCTAGGCTCTGTGGTTTAACCCACAGCGCCACCTGGGTCCCACCTCTCATGTCTCTTCACAGGGCCAGACTAGAGTCAAGCTCAACTGGGTCTTCTTTCCCCGTTGATTCCACCAAGCCCGCTTTCTTTTTTAAGTACTTATAAGAAAGTAACAACGTATAAATATTTCCCATCCTAATTAAACATTAACGTTTGATTTGGAATTTCTGCTAGGGATGGGGCCAATATACAGGACAGGGGGAGCTCAAAATATAGCACACTTCCCTTCAAAAAAGTGTGTTCAGTTTTGACTGGAATAAAGACACCTTCCAGCTTGAATCTCACAGTTCACCATGGCTCCTACTGTCTGTTATACCACTCCCTACTCCTCAAGCAACAACAACAACAACAACAAAGTCTTACCAGCAGAAGGGGGAAGCAGCAGGGCAGAGAATCATGGGACTTGTAGTTCATTGCTGCAAATGGAAATGACAGACCCTCCAAATGTCCCCATTTTCCAGGGATAGTCCTGGATTTACAGGAGCTGTCCTGGTTTCTGGTTTGATCCCAGAATGTCCCGCTTTTCCTTAGCTTAGGACATCCCTATTTTCATCGGAGAAATGTTGGAGGGCATGAAATGAGGCTTTGCATAAGTGGCCAACCTACTGAGGTACTTCAGGTTTTCTAGTCAAACCCCTTGGGTTTTGACAAGCATTCAGTTGGCATGCTTAAGCAGCCCAATTTACTTTCAGGGCAGGAAGGAGGGGTGATCCCCATTTCTAGCTTAGCCATCATTAATGTGCAAGCTTAGGCTTTTGTTTTGTACCACCTTGCCATCACCATGGCAACGAGGCCCTTTTTGTCATTCACAAAATTGGCAGAAATGCCTGTTGAACATCCTGGGATATTGACTTTCCTTTTGCTTCAGGTTGAAATCCCTGCAGAGGCTAAAGGTCTTTAAAGCAAATCTAGCTCAACACGTTTCAAGTTGGGGAAGATATGAAACAAGTAGAGGGCTATGCTAAAATAATGAAAACAGTCAATTTTCTGCAGTGAAATAAATGTCTTCAATATTCTAAGAGTATCAAGAATGAATTCATGATCCTGTGGAGGAATATAGGAAACGGGGCTCATTTATGTATCAGGTGTGACCCTCAAATGAAACTTGTGAAATTGAAGGTGACAATCAGACTATGTTAAATCCAGTTAACCTGAAAGACAGAGATTTGGTTTATACTTAGCATATAAAGTAGTGTTTTTTTTCCAACTTTCTGCCTTCAAAGAACCCTTTTCCACATCGGCTTGTCTGCTGAGTAACCTCTGTGGGTACACACTATGCATTTAAAGCAGATTATTTCCCCCAAAAGAATCCTGGGAACTGAAGTTTATGCCTCAGAGGGCTACAATTCCCAGCACCCTTAACAAACAACAGTTCCCAGATGTGCACATCTGGATACTTTCTGAGCTGGTAGGGCCAGAAATTTGCTCCTGAACGCACCCAACTTTCCTAGTTTGCTGCACAATCAGAGAGGGAACTGATAGTGGTGGGCAAGCCACTTTCGGAGGAAGCTTGTTTGCCACTATGGATTTTCTCATTGAGGAACCCCTGCTAAGCTGTCAAGGAACCCCAAGCGTCCCCCAGATCACAGTGCTGCCTGATATGCGGTGCAGTGCCTCAGGGGTTAGGAACGACAGCGTTACTTGGGATTTCGATGCCTCCCAAAGATAGCTGGAGAAGTCCCAAGTGAAGACCCAAAATCCCAAATGACACCACGCTGTCTGAACCAACACACTGCAGAGACATGTCAGGATGACAGAGGGGAACAGAAGGGGGGGGTCTTCTTTCTCCCTGCTCTATGGTACTGCTGTTGTTGGCACCATCCTCACATGCAGATAAATAAAAGGAAGGGTGGGGTGCTTTGAAGGTTGACGGGAATATTAAACTGAACCAGTATGAGGGGTCTGGTGTTTTTCCCTCTCCTTCTAAGTACCCTTTGAAGACACTTGGAAGCTAATTTCTGAGCCAGAGATGCAATTCCATAGCACCTCTTCAAGACACGGTGACACATTTAACACACATTTAATCATGGAGTACTGGGAACTGCATTCATTCTCAGCACCTAAAAGAAAAACCACCGTTCTCAGGATTCTTTGCTTTAAATGCATGATATGATTGTGACCCTGGTGGCAAAGAGATAACAGAACCAGTTTAAGCCAGCTGTACTCAGCTTCCCTGAAGGTATAACCCAAACATCGTGAACCTTCTGCTTGTTTCCTTCACACAGCGAAGCTTCCAGAACCCTCTTGAATTAAGTAGAATAGTAAAGATTTCTACACATCAGATCAATACTTTATGCACTTGTTGTTGTTGTTTAGTCGTGTCCAACTCTTCGTGACCCCATGGACCAGAGCACGCCAGGCACTCCTGTCTTCCACTGCCTCCCGCAGTTTGGTCAAACTCATGTAGCTTTCAAGGACACTGTCCAACCATCTCGTCCTCTGTTTGCACTAAGAAATGCAAACTGACACTTTGACTTGGTGCCAGGCGGTGGCATCACTGGGCACCCTGCCAAGTCCCAGACACAGTAAGGGGTCCACAGCCAGCCTCTGGAGCACTCTGACACCACTCCCTTCTTTCTCCTCTTTACTGTTTGCTGCCTGTTCACCTGCACTCTCCACATATACAAGCAGTGATGAGGCGATGGAGCAGTGCCTCTGCATCCCAGGCAGTCTGTGGAGTGGTCCCAGAGGGAGAGGACAAGCAAGTGTCAGAAATGCCCTGGAGAAGGCACTTCCAAAGAGCCCTGCAACCCCTGGAGCATCACTGCAACAACCTTCCTCCACATGTTCCCCTCTCAACTAACATGCCAGAGATTTCAGTTTTCATATGCAAGATCTCAGTTTTCAAATTCCAGCTACATTGTGATTTAAAACACACACACACACACACAAATGAGGTATGTTAATTTAGCACATTATTTGTATATTCCTTATATGCATAATATTTGCAACATTCCCCCATTTGACAGCTTTCCCTGGCGCATTGCTCTCACTCTGTTATCATGCTCGGTTACGCACAAAAATTATATTGTCTTTAAACTCTAATAAAAATAAGTAAGCAATCCTCCAGCCCATCATTCTGTTATCGCCAGAAGGCATTTTCAAAGGGCTCAGTTGAAACCTTTCTCCAAGGGCAAGCGAACCACATTTTACTGCCTGAGGTGGAAAAGGTTCCCACTTCGTCAATTCCACATACAGTCCAAACTGGAAGTTGAATCTTACTTTATTTTATTTTAAGACTGGCACCAGGACAACACATACCCCCCCACCCCCCACTGCACCTAAAGGCATCAGGCTAAGTCTGGAAGAAGAAGAAGAAGAAGAAGAAGAAGAAGAAGAAGAAGAAGAAGAAGAAGAAGAAGAAGAAGAAGAAGAAGAAGAAAAGAAGAAGAGGAGTTTGGATTTGATACCCCGCTTTATCACTACCCGAAGGAGTCTCAAAGCGGCTAACATTCTCCTTTCCCTTCCTCCCCCACAACAAACACTCTGTGAGGTGAGTGGGGCTGAGAGACTTCAAAGAAGTGTGACTAGCCCAAGGTCACCCAGCAGCTGCATGTGGAGGAGCGGAGACGCGAACCCGGTTCACCAGATTACGAGTCTACCGCTCTTAACCACTACACCACACTGGAAGCACAGAGCAGGCTCTGTAGCACACACAAATCTGATGTCCAACACCTTGCCACTGCCCTGTGCCCCCTGCCTCCCCTCAGCATCTGCTGCCTCTGGTGGCTTCCTCCCTTTTTCCAATAGTAGGGCTGGCCCTGCTGGAAATATGCTCATCAAAATGCCCAGCCATTGCCAGCCATGGGAGGCCTGTATGTAGCTTCATCTAGCACACTCTGCCCATACTTTGAACTAGCTGTGTGGGAGGATGAAGCGTGCCTGTAATGTACTGTGCAAAAAAACTAATCAGTAATCCTCAAAAGCTTTATGTGCTGTTGTATTAGGGATGTTGTTGTTGTTTTTAACCCTCCTAATTAAGGTTTCTCTTGGATTGCTTTTTTAAATCAGGAAGAACGAGAGCTACCAAAACAGACTGCACTCTGTTATTTCTGCTGCTTCTATTATTTTATAATCCCTGTGTAGTAAAAAAAAAAGTGATATATGAATAACACTCCATGGATTCCCTTCATAAACTAACGGGAAAGTTATATTGAGACGTCCTCTTTTGTACCCCTCAGAACACAAATCACATGCTTGCAATAGAAATAAGCTGGCTTGTTATTAAAAACAAGATGCATCTTGTGGAAGCTCATTAGGTAGTTTGTTAGCAACCCATGAATCATGGGGGAAATTATTTCTGTTGTTTGCTAAATTATACCTTTCTCTTTGGTTACTGTCAAGTTCGCCTGGCAGGTTAAATTTGTTACACTTTATGCTATCTTGTTCTATCTCAAAGCAAGAAAGGCCAACAATATTATTACTTTTTAATTTGATTTATTTATTATGAATTATTATTAGATTTATACACTGCCCTTCATCAAAAGATCTCAGGGTGGTGTACAACATTAAGAACATAATTTATGGAGCATAATAATAAAAAACACAATGCAAAGTATAATAATAGACAGCAGAATAATAATCATAGTAACAGCTCCCCCCCAAACACATTTAACAGGCCATAGGTTATTTAATGGCCAAATGCCTTAGTAAAGAGGAATATTTTCACCTGGTGCCTAAAGACATGTAGTGATGGAGCCAGGCAAGCCTCTCTTGGGACAGCATTCCACAGACGGGGAGCCACCACAGAAAAGGTCCGTTTTTGTCATCATCCTCTGGACCTCTTGGTGAAGGGGACATAGAGAAGGTCCTCAGATAACAGGCAAACAGACTGGGTCAGTTTGTATGGGGAAAGTTGGTCCTTAAGTTATTGAGATCCTGAGCTGTATAAAGCTTTAGAGGTCAACTCAAGCAGTTTGAATTGGGCCCAGAAACTAATCGGCAGCCAGTGCAGTCAGGCCAGGATAGGAGTTATATGCTTAAACATGGTGCTATCCAGACATTATTGGTGTACAATTGCCATCACTGTTGTCCATGCTGACTGGTTCTGACAGATGTTGAGCACCATGTGGGCTCTGGTTTTAGAGGTTCCGTTCAGAAGTCATCTCCCCACCCCCTGCCATGGAAGCATACAAATCAGAGAAACTACTGAATCAAGGGTGAATTTTAACACGCACCCGAAACATTGCATGGCATGGTTAAATGATTACCACAGAGAAAAACCAAACCTATTTTCATTTTGCTATCAGTAAGAATTCTATCCTCTTAAGGAAGGGGGAAGTATATTTATCTCTGTATGTTGCAGTCATGGAGGCACGGGCATCCCTAGTCAACCCAAAAGAGGGTTGAGCTTTTGCGAGCTCTCAGTCTAAGCACTCACAAAATGCCCATCCCACCACCCCTTTCGCTGTCCCTCAATGGCCCAGAAATGCATCTGCAGTGGTGGGGAAGGCAGCAAAGGGGGCAGCAGGCCCTTCCAGAGGCCTAGAAGAAAGTTTTCTCTCACTGGGAGTGGAAATGGAGCATGGCTAAAATACGTAATCTCTTTCCGTAAAGTACATTTGTACAAACCTGCTGTTTCCATCAGGTTTATTGATATTCCTTTTGAAATGAACAGTGATATAATGAGATGTGAACCATAAAATACAGATGTGCTTGAGTTTTCTATTAAAAAGACACAGAAGTGAAAGTTGGCAGCGATTTTGTTTGCACTGAAAAATTGTAGCATTTTTAAAGCTATTATTGCAGTATTTTTCTGGATTCTTAATGAATCGCCCCCCCTCTCTCCCCCTTCTAGTTACATAGGCACTGAGTGTGGTAGATAGCCTTTCTATGGGCATGCATATTTCCACACCAACACACAATTGTCTTATTTTTTAATGTATGCAGTTTGACTTTAATAAATAATTTAATGTGCATATCTTGTCTCCAGGTGCCTTTCCTATAAATATTGGAGAGAATTCCTTAAAATGGAATGAGCAACTTCTTTTCTCAACTGGGGGAGTGGGAATTACTGGAGTAGAAACCAAGACTACTAATATAGTAACCATTAAACTATCATAGCTCTATCATCACTACATAGCGCTCTACGTGGGGCTACCTTTGAAGGTGACCCGGAAACTGCAATTAATCCAGAATGCGGCGGCTAGACTGGTGACTGGGAGTGGCCACTGGGACCACATAACACCGGTCCTGAGAGAACTACATTGGCTCCCAGTACGTTTCCGAGCACAATTCAAAGTGTTGGTGCTGACCTTTAAAGCCCTAAACGGCCTTGGTCCTGTATACCTGAAGGAGCGTCTCCACTCCCATTATTCAGCCCAGACACTGAGGTCCAGCGCTGAGGGCCTTCTGGCGGTTTCCTCACTACGAGAAGCATAGCTACAGGGAAGCAGACAGAGGGCCTTCTCGGTAGTGGCGCCCGCCCTGTGGAACGCCCTCCCAGCAGAGGTCAAAAAGATAAACAACTATCTGACATTCAGAAAATACCTCAAGGCAGCCCTATTTAGGGAAGTTTTTAACTTGTGATATTTTAATGTATTTTAATGTCTGTTGGAGGCCGCCCAGAGTGGCTGGGGAGACCCAGCCAGATGGGCGGGGTACAAATAAAATTATTATTATTATTATTATTATTATTATTATTATTATTATTATTATTATAGCTCCCCAAGGCTTCATTTTTCAGTATGCTGATTGTTTCCTATAGTTTCTGTCAGCTGATACACTATGTTGACTCCAGTGATGTCCAGTTTTATTAGATGGGATGAAAAATATAGGGTAACTGAACATTGCAAACATTTTCATGTTTCCATCCAAATATCTTTCTGTTTTATTATTCTCAGGCAGTGTTGTTTTGGGATGTAATGTTATATGCTAAGGCTGTGCACCAACCACAAGAATTGGTTCTGCCCCAGTTTAGCTCTTCAGAAATACAACATGTCTCAGTTCAAGATGGCTTGGGGAATCTCCAATTTGGACCAGAGTCCAAAAATGACTCTAACTTTGTTTCATTTTTACATGAGTAGATGAAATTTTAAGGCATACTAGTCCCTCTTGAGTGAAAAAATCTTGTGCCTCCAGAGTGTATAAAGCTTGGACAAATAGGTCCAGGGGCTTTCATCCTGGACACCTTTAAATTTGATATATTTTCAAAAGGAACCTCTAACTTTTAACATTAACAGCAGAATTGCATGAAAGTTTCAGGCAACATCACTACTTCCGAGGGCATGAAATCTCCTAAATTTTCGAAGGCTAACCTGCAGCAGTTTTGCGCATCAAGGCCCCACACCCCCTCCCTTGAGGAATGAAAAAACATGGACACCAGTATTTTGGTTAATGGGCAAAAAAAGGCCACAACTTTTATTGGTTACAGAATGTGAGTGGTATTGGCTTTAGACATTGGACCCGAACCGACTATATCTGACTCCTGCCCGCCATGCAGGAAGTTGCACAAGGGTTAACCACCTGTAGGGGGAGCCCTGCTGATGCACATCAACAAGGAGCTCCCCCTGGGTCACCAGAAATTTCATGCCATGGCCTTAGCCACCACCCGGGCTTCGGGCAGGAACCACGACCCCTGGATTCCTTTAACGGAATACCCTTAAAGGGGAGGGGTAGGTGATGGCCACAACCTCCCCTCCCATGAACCAAGCTTTTCCAATGCCTAACCGGCACTCCAGCCAAACTGCTCGCCGTCAAATACCCTTACAACTGCAACCAACGCTTAATGCCCTCGATAACGTTGGCCAACCAAACATCATTTCCACAATCAGAAAGATGCACGCCATCTTCACGAAACAATGCCTTGTTGCTAAACGTGATGTCTGTGTGCAATCTCATAGCCATTCAGTGTTTGTACTTTCCTTGCCACTGCTCAATTCACGAGCTTTCTGGCTTTGTTGATGGCAGCTGGGCGGAGACTGCAATGCCATACACGCCTCTCCAGTAGAGACGACCACATCAAAGTCATTTTTGGGAATGACAACTGCTGAGAGACTCTTCCCTTTAAGGCTATCTTCTATTTTCTCCCTAGCTGCTTCCCCCTCAGTCTTCTCCTCTTCACTTTAATCCCCCGCCCTTCCAAAATTCCAAAAATTAAGGGAATGAGGTTAAAAGCTTACTTTTTGGTGTGCAAGAGGAAACAGATGCTTCTTGCTTCCCAACCTAGAGTGACCGTTTGCCTACACATTCCCTTGTCTCAAACCCAGCTTTTTCACATCTTGTGTTTTCCTTATCTAGATTTGTCCTTGCATGATTAGCCTTTAAATGCTGACATATATTTTTCCAGTTCTTATGCTTCCTGATTTGCTATTCAGTGCCTCCGGTGTCGAATTCATTTTTGGTTAATTAAGTGCTTCAGTAAGTGTGTGAAAAATAACTGAAAGTTGTGTGACATTGATTGAAGTAGAGAATGCTTTTGACCTATTCAATCAGCTTACTGATTCTTAATAGTTTGATTCCACCTCATACAAGTGGTGGTTGTGAAGACAACGATATGTATCTTTGCAACTAAAGCAGTATCTGAAGCATAGCCAGTGTGGTGAAATGGTTAGAGTGTTGGATTATGGCCTGGGAGACCAGTGCTCATGCAGTATTTTGGGTTGAAGAACTGTATCACAAAATTTGGAGAAGTGTGTGAATTTCCTTTTAGTTCACAGTTGATTCAGGAAGTGAGAATTAGGTAGGTTCACATTAAAATGCCGACTGAGTGGATTTCTCTCTATCCCAGTTGTGAGAGGAGTGACAGCAAGACCCCATGGATTCTTCCCTTGGGCGGTGTGAAGAACCAACTGAAGCAATTTATCTTCCTTTTTTTTTATCACACACCAGATTTCTGTAGAAAATTAAATTGCTGTTAATTAAACAAAACTCAAGTTCTGTCAAGTACTATGCTATTAACTCAAGAATCTTCCCTTAAATTGAATGAAATTGACTTTTGCTGCATAACCCCTATTAACACGAATGCCAGCTATGTCTCTAAAAAGCCAAAGTGTCACTCTGAAAATGCCCCAGTTAATATAGGATTTTCATTTTCATCAGGTCTATAACATTGGCATCCTCTTTTTCCATTTGTCTTGCATTGGTGGCCATCAATCATTTTCATTTTAAATGACCTGTTGACTCCGATCAACATGGAAATGTTCTTTTAAAAGAAATAACACGGTATTAAAAAATGCAGCTGCTATTAGCTTGTTTGTAGAGTAAATAATTTTATTCAGGAGAATCTATTTGAAATTCTGAGTTACAGAGATAGCGTTTTCATTTTCACAACTCTTACCAGGGGGGAAGGCAGCTTTCCCAACAAACTGTAAATAGATTGAGATTTAGCATCAAAAGACTCAAATTCCCCGCATGAAATAAGATCTCTTCTTGCAAAACATCAAGGAATGTGGCAATGGATACAGATATTTCGAGGTCTTCAACCACAAACATTGGACACCATCCAACTAAACATAAGCATACGCAGGTTCCACTGATTTTTATGGGAGCATTATATGTGTGTGCGCGCGTGCACGCACATGCTTAGCAGTAGTAGCAGACAGTTTGGTGGTTTGGATGTGCTTATCTGACCTCCCACCATTTACCATGTTATTCGCCTGGCTCCCCAACACAAAGGTCACTGCCAGTAATCGAGAGCTGGAGAGGGAAGCCAGCCAGAAGGTCAGTGCAGCATG